>OY294045.1:68616399-68684127 GCA_958510825.1 Brachypterus glaber | reverse complement strand
ATTGCTTTTTTTCTATATGATAGTCATATTTAGCGCAAGAATAATGCGATGTTGTCGGGTTTACGATAACAAATAATTCCTGAGTTTTTAATTTGTTTTTTCATTTTGTTCTTTATTAACAAACAACACAGTTTTTATCATTTCTTTTGATCAATTTGCAATTTTTTGAACAAAAACATATTTTTCTTATTTAGCCCAAAACTCCTATTTAAAACGATACCCTTCTTTGTTTACTTATAATTTAAACAATCCAATAGGTCCATGTGAGAGTTTTATCTTTCCATACTAAAACAAAAAATATACTTAGTCGTTTAGGAGCAGATTTTTTTTATAGAAAACACTCCTAAAATTCGTACGCCACATGAAATTTATTAAAAGCGCTGTTGCCAAATTGAATAATTTCTTTTATGAATATTACAGTTGGTTCAAAAATTTAAGAAATATTCTGGCAAAATCATTCTGTCATTAATAATGACAAAAAAATCAAATGATTAATCCAAAAAAAGAACTAAGTACATTTTTAAGACATTATCTTTTTAACTCACTTTCTTAATAGTATATTAAAGTACTAGTTTCATAACATACGTTTTTAGCGCACGAGTACAAGTTTAGAAAATGAGCCGCTTGCGGTGAGTTTTCTAAAGTACTAGTGCGCTAGAAACGTGTTATGAAACGAGTGCTTTATACAATTTTTTCTATTTTGCTCTAAAATTTTGAAAAACTTACATTTAAATTGATGACTGATTTAGGGATTTTTATTTCCAATTGGCATTACAGTTTTCGCCATGTTTAAAATTCTAAGAATGAATATTATTTTGATATATTTTATAGTCATTTCTTTTCTTTTCCACTGCAAGTAACCAAGCCACAATTTTAACACGGTAAAACATAACCTAAACACAAAATTTTGTAGAAAATTAAACTTTAAACCGACGTTCACAATTGCACGGCAAACGTCAAGAGATAGACTTTTGCCAACCCAAAAGAAAAAAAAGTAGAGAGAGAGAGAGAGAGAGAGAGAGAGAGAGAGAGAGAGAGAGAGAGAGAGAGAGAGAGAGAGAGAGAGAGAGAGAGAGAGAGAGAGAGAGAGAGAGAGAGAGAGAGAGAGAGAGAGAGAGAGAGATAACGATATAAAATCAAAATCAAAATAATCTATCAGTCGAAAAGTTTTAAAATTGCAAAAATGCTCACTTCACAACTTTTCAATAAATAGGTCATTTGTACAAAAGAATTTTTCTTATTTAACTGATGAAAATAAAAACGGTTTAATACAAAAGCGCAAAAATAGGAAAGTATAAATTCCTTTATAAAGTATTTCTCGAAAACTTATTAGATTGTGATATTAATTTCTGCTACATTGATGAAATTATTATCAGACCTTCGTTTCATTAAATTTATTAATTTTTTGTCCTTTCGATTCTCTTCTTATAAATCTAATAATAATGTTATTATGACTAAGCTTAAGATATGAAAAAGATCCGAGCAAATTTACAAATATAACTGTATACAAGGGGTAAATTAAGGAAAGTTTGAAAAGTTTGTAATTTTGATTTTAAAGTAGACTACTTTAACGGCTTTTTAACTATAGATAAAAAATGGTAGTTTTTCTATGGAGGTATATTAGAAGTAAAATTTTTACAACATTTATTTTGTTGGTTTGGATTTTTCGAGGACTATCTACATGAAAGGCTCATGTAGATAAGGTCCTCGACAAATCTACATACATCGACCTTTTGGAAAATACGTCGGACTGTGTTACACCCAAGGTGGATCTACACAGCGCTCATAAGACCAATAGTCCAATATGGTTCAGTGGTCTGGTGATCTAATATAATAAGGACTACACCCCAAGCTGCTTTGAACGTCCTGCTGGGACTACCGTCACTCTCTATTTGGATCCAGAAGGAGGCAATGGCTGGCTTCCTTGGACTTTTTCTCTGGTTGTTGGGTGCGCGGGACTATGGCCACGGCAAAATCGCCGATATTTCCAACTGGAAGTATTAGAGTGATTGAGGCAGAAGACTGATTAAAGTTCGACATAAGCTTCTTTCTCAGGATTTCAAAAAAGGAGGAATGGGAGAAAAAAGAAATTCAATTTGGGCCAAAGACTTGGTGTGCTATTCAGACGGATCGCGTATGGAAGGCACCCAAAGCTCTGGGGCAGTACTCTTCGTGAAGGACCTGGACTTGCAAAAGAGTTTTCATTTGGCTGTTTTCCATTGTCGTCCAAGCTGAGGTATACGTTTGCAGCAAGCGGCAAATTGCAGGGAAGTAAAACAGTACGGGCGAAACGATGTGTACATTTGCTGGGACAGCCAAGCTGCTCTAAAGGAATCGTGTAATCCCAGCACTAGGTCACCTCAGTCACGGAGTGTGCAAAAGCCCTAGAAGAGTTAGCAATGACCAAGAATGTTCAACTGGTATGGGTCATAATGGGAACCTATACTGGGTGTTACAAGGAAATAGGTAAATACTGTTCTCTATGAGTGGGCTTATACCAAGATAAAGGAGCAATGGAGAACGGTCGACAGTTGTCGGCAAGCCAAGGACTTCCTGGCTGGCCCAAGCAAATGGAAAACCGACTGGATGCTGTAAAAATGAAGGACTGCACTCAGACAACTTGTAGGGGTCCTTACGGGCTACTGCAAGCTAAGGAAGCACCTGGCAACAATGCGGATCCTAGAGAGTCCCCTATGTAGAGAGTTTGGAGCGGATGAAACGTCCTCTCGTAACTTAGCCGAGTGTGTGATATACGGCAAGATCAGGTTGCAAGTCTTTGAAACTCAAAGACTCAAGCAAGAGGAACTAAGAGACCCCCCCTGGGCCAATATCCTGACCTTTTTTGAAAGGACGGGCAGGTTTAAGGACTTAAATAAGTAAATGACTGGGATTGCCTAGGATCACAAAGAGGGCCATAAATGGCCTAGTTGTCCGTCTTTGGCCTACCCAAAAATTTACTTTTACTACTAAAAAATCCATTTTACCATGGTAATTTTTTTTGGATAATCCATAATAGCAAATCACCACACTAAAATGAATGATATAATATTATGCAAAATAGAACTGTATTTAGTTACTATTTTGTGATGACGTCGCACAGAGGATGATTTTTTAAACCAAGGAGATTTTAATAACTATTTTACTTTCCATTATTTTATTATTATTTATGTAGGGTCAAAAACCAAAAAAGTTTTCGGATTAAGATCTAATAACAAAATAAATTTGTCAAATTTCATTGAATAATTTAGGAGCGTAAAGAACACAAAGCTTTTATCTTTCTCTTAAAACGTAGAACTTTCCAATACGATAACTTGAGAACGGTTTAAGACAAAAATTAAAAATTGTAAAACAGATTTTTAAACACAAAATTAGCTTTTAATTTTAATTTGATAAAAGTTGAAGTCCCATAAAACGTGCAAAATTTTTTTTTTGCAATAACTTGCTTAGTATATAAAGTTATATATAAGGCCTCTCTACAAAACTATTTATATTCATTTTTTGTGTAAATATTACCGTTTTCGAGATATTTAATAAAATTAATAAATCTTCGGCTTACAAGTAAAAGGTACTAAGTCACTTTTTTGTAAAAATGGGATTTTAATAGCACTGTAGTTAATTTTTGATGATCTATGTATAGGTAAACCGAACTAACTTCTAGTTGGACTGCCAAGGGAGTTACCCACTATACAAAACGCACCAATTTGATTTTGATTAAAATTTTATCTGACAATAGGCACTAAGTCACTTAGTGCACTTAGTGCGTTTTACTTGTACATTATTTTAAATGTTTCTGCACTAAGCAACTGTCTAAAAAGAGTTAATTTATAAAAATATGATTGCTTGAATCATTTATATGATACAATATCGCGTTATTTATTGTACTGACAAACGCATTCAAATTTTAACTTATAGATTATTTTAATTTTGCTCTTAAATCCTTGGTTACTACATAAATAACAAGAATATAAGAAAAAAACTAAAGTTCGCGGCAAGTTCGGAAAACAGCCCTTAGAATTACACCGTGAAGTGTGTTATTATTAATAATGATTCATTATAATTATTGACTTTAGGAGATGCTTCTTTGCCGGCCCAGCCGATGCCCTCTGAAAACTGTCTTAGTTCTGGCATAGTAAGCAGTTTCATATAATCAATACTAATTAATTTTATTAATTTTGGAAACTTTCTTTAAACAATCAAAAAGTCCAAACCCTTCTTTTAAAAATTTAGTTTTTGAAAATGTATGTAAACATTTTGTTTTCTTCTTTATAGTTATACATTAAGTTTAATTAATAGAAGAGTTTTCATTTTAAATACTTGTTTTTTATATTATTTTATTGACTTAGTGCTCTTTACTTGTAAGCCGACGTCGTGGGCCTACAATTAAAAGGCACTAAGTCCATGTCTTTTTTCAAATTTAGTTAAATTAAACTACTTCAATTTTTCTTTATTTAACTGCAAATGGGACATAATTATGTCCAAACATGTCATTGCAATTTGCGGTAGTTTTTTTCCAAAAACAATTATTACAAAAATTAAAAAACAACAATGAAAGTTAAATTTGCCAATATCTCAAAACCATGTTTTTGGACTTAGTGCTCTTTACTTGTAAGCCGACGAAATAAACATAGGAAGAAAAATAAAAGATTATTTTATTGGTTACGTAACAAATTTTAATTATTAATAATAATGGAAAATAATAGACCAAAAGATGGCGCCAGGGGTTTAAGAGTCTTGACCTAAAAAAATTATGTACACTATAATTAACATTTTTGTAATATAGTGAAATTTGGCAAAAAGACAGCAAAATCTAGTAGGTATAGTAAATATGTAAAACAACACTATACAGTGTATAAATTAAGTCTGGAATCACCCGATTAACTTTTCAGTTACATGTTAAAAAATACGCTCGGACAGGTCGATTTTTATTTTTTATTTTTATTCACAATTTTTTTTTGAAACAACAACCTACCCCTTGTGCACATCGTTGGAAAGGTTATATAATAAGCTTTCTAACGGTGTATGGTAAAGCCTAATTTGACAAAGGCCCTATAAAAAAAATGGGTGGCTATTTGAAAAAAAATCCATCGGGTGCATGCAACAGGGTGAAAACTTTTTCTACACCAAAATTTGCTAAATTAAAAATAAAAATCGACCCTCTCCGAACGTTTTTTTTTTAAACTTGTAACTAAAAAGTTAATCGGGTGATTCCAGACATAATTTACGCACACGTATAGTGTTGTTTTAAATATTTACTAGATTTTGCTTTCTGTTTGCCAAATTTCGCTATGTTTTAAAAATGGTAATTATAGTGTACATTATTTTTATAGCCGATGACTCTTGAACTCTCTATTATTTTCCATTATTATTAATAACTAAAAATTGGTAAGTAACCAATAAAATAACATTTTATTCTTTTCCAATGTTTATTTATTTATTTTATTAAATATTTAGAATATACCGTATTTTACACAAAAAATAAATATAAACATTTTTGTAGGCCATAAAAAACTTTATATACCTTACTTTAACACTAAGCTAGTAATTGCAAAAAAACTAAATTTTGTCCCTTTTGTCCCACTTATGGTATACAAAATCAAAATTTAAGTTTAAAAACATGTGTTTCAATTTTTAAGTCTTTGTCTTAAACCGTTCTCAAGTTATCGTGTTGAATAGTTGTACGTTTTAAGAGAAAAATAAAAGCTTAGTGTTCTTTGTGCTCCTAAATTATTCAATGAATTTTGACCAATTTTTTTATAAACGTGTTTTTCTAATGTGTTTGGACTTTTTTCGGCCCACTATAGTAGGCATGCTTAAAGCTAAATGATGAAGAAATAGTAATTTTTATATTTTTCTCAAAATTTTTAGTACAGTGGCTTCCACAGTGGAAGATTTTAATAATAGTTTAGCATATTATTACCAAAGTTGGGACTTGGTAGTATGTTATTATGGCCTTTAAAAAATAAAGTAAAAAAAATATAAAAAATAAATTAAAGTGCCATTCATCAGGGGTAAGTAAAACCATATTAATAAAGATTAAAACGTTTTCTTAATCAGCGTGCAGAGTTGACTCTTGGTACTGAAGAGGGCCAGCAGCCCGAAACTGTCAGTCTACCAAGATCACTCTGTACGATGATTAGAAAACAGATTAATGGAATAATATAATAAAGATTATATTATAATGTATAAGAGTATTTTTCGAAAATTTATTAATTTTATTAATTATTAAAAAAAATATAATGATAAGTAATTAAAAGCTTAGTGACATGCCTACGTGTCAGAAATTATAATTAAAAGCTCGAGAAACCTAAAAACAGAGACATGACAATAACTAAAAAAAAATTCGACTGCGCGCCGCAACTAATGTGCATTTGCGTAAATACGTCATCGTAAAGAAAACACCTAAAATTTTAATAAGGGTTTATCTTGGTGTATTTTTGTATAAGCATATGGGTTTTGACCGTAAACCTTCTTTAATAGGTGTAAATCATCTTGAACCGTAAAATGAAACGTATTTTAAATCGAAGTTATTAAGGTATTTATTTTAAGCAGAAATAAACAAACAAACAAAAACAAAAGGACACAGAACCAAGATAAATTACTTAATCTTGCACAGAACATTAAATTTTGGTCCAGTCCCATAGACAAAACAAAGAATTATTATATATTTTATGGTCCAGTCACAAAACCTGCAAAATCAATTTCTTCTTCTTTGCATACTCAGCTGAGTTAGCGTTCGGAACCAACTTCAATTTACTTGCCACGAAAAGCTACGTATATATACGCGTATCTCCGTCAACGTATACGTACAAAAAGTTTTAAGTATCACCAGCGCGTAGATATGGGGGGGTAGAGGGGGTATTTACCCCCCCCCCCCCAAGAATCTTTATTTGTTATATTTTTTATATTGAATAAAAAATTTAAAAATAAAAAAATAATAGCGGGCAATTTTCATGGAAATAAAACTAAGCATTATGTGTTGTCTACCTACAATGCACTTGTATGTGCATTTGGGTTATCTATGATGTGTATTACGTGTTGCGTATTGGTTTAATTGTGATTATGTTGGAAATTCATTATTTTCTACAGATAACCTACAAAATTATTTTAAATTGCCGGGTAAGTAAAAATATAATAAAGTAAATTAATTAAACTAAACTGGTTTGAAGGTTTTACGGATATAAAAAAGTCATACTAAGCTAATTAAAAAAAATAGGTAGAGTTACAGATCAATTTTTGATAAAAAAACATTGCATGTTTTATTTTAATTTTCTGCGAAGCCAGCCGACAATAAAAAAATCACACATCAGATCGCTTAAATTTAAATTTAGACGATATCACTTCTCTTAGATTGCATGGCACGAAAACTGCTTCAAAATTGAATAATTATTAACATTAATGTACGGCTGGCTTACATGTATAACATTCGCAAAGATGCAAGTCGCTTGCAAAACAACTTTACACGGTGTAAATTACACCACGATATTTCAAAAACGCTTTGACCTAAAGGCTTGAAATTTGGAACAAGGATTTTCTAAGTAGTAGAAAACATTTGTCTTAAATTTCAAGTCTATTTGTCAAAGGGTGCTGCAAATATCGTGGTGTAAAGTTGTTTTGTAAGCACTTGCATCTTTACAAATGCTATAGACCAGGCGGTATCTGTTTCAAAACACCCATGTTTGGGTAATTCGGATAGTATCCTAGATTTTTGACAATGGGTCCAGAATATCACTAGAAATGATAATTTTACTATGCGCATAAAATTAACCAAGGGCTTCACTTTTTATTTAACAAATTGTTGTAAAATCGAGAAAAAAATCATGTTTTTTTTCCTTTTTGTTCATAGATATATCTCTGAAACTTTTCATTAAAATTAGTTGCAAATCAAAAAAATATCACAAAAAAAGTGTAAAAAAATCGAGTTTTTTTGCGATTTTTTTTCGGATACTTAAAGTCTACGTGGGACTTTCAAAATTGGCTCGAGAAAATTATATGCTATACTAAATCATCCCACCAAATTTCATCAAAATGGGCCTGATAGTTTTTGCAAAATAATTTTGCAATCCAGATTTTCAAACAAAAATTGCTATTTTTCAAACTTATGAAAAATTGAAAATAAACCCTTATATATTTGAAAATTGAATCACATATAGCAAAGAGCTTAAACTCTCAAATTATTTTTAAAAAATTTAAATCCGGTAATTAGGAGAGTCTAAGCAGTTATTTAAATAATTGTCGAATTTTTGCGCATATAAACATTAATTTTATCAATTTTGGATTAAAGTACTCGAAAAGACGCTTCCTTTGAAAAAAAAATGATGACTATACGTTTATTAATAAACTAATTAGTTTCGAAGTTATGATGGTTCAAAGTTGACCGCCATTTACTCTGAAACTAAAAAAAAGTCATGGCGGTAAAACTTCGAAACTAATGAACGAATCATCATAATTTTCTTTTTAAAGAAGCGTCTCTCCGAGTATTTTCAATATATATTAAAAAAACAAACAAATTCATCTAAAACTTCTAATTGTTTATAAGCGACAAATGTTTAAACAACTGCCTAGGCTCTCCTAATTAACGGATTTAATTTTTCAAAAAGCACCAAAATTATTGTGCAAAAACTATTAGACCGATTTTGATGAAATTTGGTGTGATGATTCAGCATACCATAAATTTTTTTTGTGCCAATTTTGAAGGTCCCACGTGGACTTTAACTTTCCGAATAAAAATCGCAAAAAAACTCTATTTTTTACCTTTTTTTTGTAATTTTTACTATTTTTGCAATAATATAAATATTTTTTCGATTTGCAACCAATTTTATCATGTATAAAATTCAATTACAATTTTTTTTTCCTTTTCAATATTTGTCTGAAATGAATAGTTTTAAAGATATATGAACGAAAAAGAGAAAAAATATGAATTTTTTCTCGATTTTGCAACAATTTGTTAAATAAAAAGTGAAACCCTTGGTTAACTTTATGCGCATAGTGAAATTGTCAATTCTAGTGATATTCTGGACCCATTAAGCCAAAAATCTCGGTTACTATCCGATTCACCCAACCTAAAACAGATACCGACTAGTCTATTAAGAAAATCCTGTTCTCGCTTTTTGCCAATCTTGCGTAAACCTTAACCTACTACCATGGTATCTTACGAGTATCGGTATCTTATAGATTTTGAATCGAATTGAATCCATTCACACAGTTATTGGGGGGTGTAAATGCCGAAAATTCCGAATACTTTTTTTAGTAAAATTTCAAACACTTTTTTTGAAAATGCCAAATACTTTTTTTTTAATTGGGAATGTTTCATTGAGAATGACTTAAAATTTAGCTAAAAATTGGTTTGTAAAGGGCCATTTCGGAAATAGCATTTCCCGAATGAGCTTTTTGTTTCTTTATTTATAATACATTTTTATATAAATTTCCACATGGAGGCCATGTGGGCTGTCTTGTATACATAGGTACTCTTTTACTTTAGAAAAAAAGCATTTATTGTATTTTATGTTTATACCTACCTACATACTTTTTAGGAAAATGAGTAAACGTCATAGTCAAAGCACATTACTATCTTTTTTTAATAAAAAGACTAAAAATGATGTATCTACAAATTCTGCATCTAAAAATACCAGCAGTTCCAACGAAGATGATGTATTAGCCGATAGATCTGCAAAATTTGACTCAAATACAAATAAAAATCCCAATTCCGTTGAAGTTAATGAATATTTAGAAATAACTCCAGAATCTGAAAGTGCCATTATTTCCAGTCCGACAAATGTTGAATTAGAGCAGGAAATAGATAACGATAATAATAATTTGGGATATTTACATATTAAAAATTCTGAAGATGGGGAAAAAACTTCTGAAGAATCTTATCCAGCTCCTGCCCAATTTTCTGGTAAAGTTGATATTGCAAATTATATCAATAAGCCATGTATAAATGACATGGAAAAATATAATATAATTAAAAATGCATTTGTTCCCAGTCAAGATTTTAAATTTCCATTTTCGACTCACGTCAAGAAACAAAAAAACATAAACTGTTTTTTATCACAAAAGCATTTTTCCCTTTTTCCTTGGTTGACCTACTCCAATACTTTAAATGGGCTTTTTTGTAAGTATTGTGTAATATTTGCAAAAATCGGTGGCGTACACAAAGGAACACCTTTGCAAAAGCTTGTTACAATTCCAATAAATAAATATTCAAAACTAATTGGGAAAGAAGGGGATTTAGTATCCCATAAAACAACCAAATACCATGGAGAATCTGTTCTTTCTGGAAGCTCATTCTGTACAATGTACGAAACTCCCACGATGGAAATCAGAAACGTGTTAGTTGACAAGCGATTGGAACAAAATAAAGAAAATAGGCAAAAAATAGGTGCAATTGCCAAGGCGGTATATTTTTTCGGAAAACAAAATATAGCAATGCGTGGACATAGAGTACAAAATGATGTTACAGAAAAGTCTGCTATTAATGAGGGGAATTTGAGGGAGTATATTCGCCATCGCATTGAAACCTGTGGCGATGACCTAGTATTGAAAAATCATTTTGAAACATCTTCCGCCAGGCAAAAATATATAAGCCCCACCATTCAAAATGATTTAATTAACTGTTATGGGGCTGAAATATTGAATGTTATTTTAGAAAATGTAAAAGCTAGTAAATTTTACAGTATTATCTTTGATGAGACCACTGATGTAAGTCACATTTCTCAAATGTCTCTTAATGTCAGATATGTGGATAAACAACTCAATATTCGTGAAGATTTCCTGGGTTTCATAGATGCGCACAAGGAAAATTATAATGATTTTACAAAAGAACCGGTCCTAAGTGGAGTCGTTCTTGGGCAAACAGTTATAAAATATCTTAATAATTTTGGATTAAGCCTGGATACCTGTATAGGATTGGGCACAGATACTTGCACCACCATGTTATCGGACCAAAAAGGAGCTGTGCATGAAATCCAACAGCATTGCAAAAATGCAGTGAAGTGTCCTTGTTTCAATCACACTCTGAATCTCTCAATTGCACAATCCACAAATGTTCAAGAAATCAGAAATACCGTCGGAACGATAAAACAAACTATAGCTTTTTTTAATGCATCTTCTAAGAGAACCAATGTTTTTAAATTTATAAATTGTGAACAATTAAAAAGCCTTTGCGAAACAAGGTGGGTGGAGCGTCACGAAGCTGTATTAAGATTTAAATCTTCTTTAGAAAATATAATTTATGTTTTAGAATTAATTTCCCAGTGGAAAGACAATGAGTCTTCAACAAAAGCACAATTATTAAAAAACTCCATGCTTAAAACTAATTTTATAGTTTCACTTTGTACATTATCGCATTTTCTCAGTATAACTGTAAATTTAAGCATAATGTTGCAAAAACCATCTTTAGATAAGGGTACGGCACAGTCATTGGTAAATAATATACTTTCGCTGTTACAGAATAAAAGAGAAAAAGCTGAAACTGTTTTTGGGGCCATATTTGCAGAAGTAGAAGAAATTCATAAAAAATTGGATATAGCAATAGAAATTCCCCGAATAGCAGCCAGACAAACTTACCGTGAAAATATTAAAACGGACAAACCAGTGGATTATTATAGAATTTCAATATTTGTACCCCTTCTGGATAATGTTATTCAAGATCTTAATTTTCGTTTTAACTCAGAAGTTTTTGATGTTCTTGAAATAAACAATTTAATACCTTTATATGTACTAGAAAAACAAGATTCTGAAATTTTAACAATCGCAAATAATTTAGCAGAATATTTATCGGTCTTTTGCAATGAAAGTAAAGATATTATAGGAGTTACCTTGGAATCAGAATTACACTTGTGGAAATTAAAGTGGAATAATTTTAAAGGTATAGTTCCATTCTGTGCAATACAAGCTTTGGAATCGTGTGAACCGGATATATATCCTCGTATTCATTTAGCTCTAAAAATATTATGTACTTTGCCAGTAAGCGTAGCTACAGCCGAAAGAAGCTTTTCATCATTAAGAAGACTGAAAACTTGGCTACGGTCAACGATGAGTCAAGAACGTCTTGATGGCTTGGCGATGATGGCCATTAACAGAGATACAATGGTTTCAGTTGAAAATATTATAAATAGATTTTCTGCAAATAAGAGACGTTTAGAATTTGTGGTTTAGACTTTTTTATATTAGGACCTAACATTGTTAGGTCTCTAACATTATTTGGTACCTGACATAGATTTTATGTCATAAAAAAGTCTAAACCACAAATTCTAAACATCTAAACGTCTAAAGTAACAAAATTATTATTTTTCGTATATTTTTTTATTATTTTTCTTTTGTTTATTTTTTTTTTGTTTAAAATATTGTACCGTAATTAATACGTTCACTGCCAACGGCTAGTTTTGACAGCGGAGCAATGGGTATGGGCAAGGGAAAAATAGAAAGAATTAATTAATGTTGTTAGGGGCGCCAGTTACTTTAGCTTTTACTCCTTTAGGTAAGTAACAACCTAGTGTAAATACTTAAGCTTTTCAGTTTGAGAAAATATAACCCCTAAATAAAATAAGATAATTCATTTGAGAAATTTATTATAAATAAACTTAATGAAAGCACATCAAGTAATGTATTAATATATCTAAAAAAATATGTGTAATTATATTAAGATATAATTAAAGAAATCTTAATAAAAATTACTAAATTCAGAAATCATTCGACTTAAATGTATAAAGAAAACATGAAGTTCAGCAAGCACCAAGAAATGTATGTAAACAACAATCATTTCTTGCAGTGTATAAAAGTCATGCTTAAATTAGAAATCATTTAATCAAAAGTATGATATTTAATAATTAATAAATGAGATTAAATGTTTTAAAAAAAATAAGTACCTAAAAATGAACAAAAGCCAGAAGGGCATATAGTATTAATCAATACTATATCAGATCTGATAAAGTTTACAGTTATAAGAATATTGAAATAAAAGAATTTAAAAATATGAAATATTGCTTTCAAAAGTTTTCAGAATGAGTACTTAGCTGGTTTCTGCAAAATCCATGAGGTATGAATTCCATCGTCTCCATCTGTACAAGTCTCCCCTAGCTGATGAATTCATTTCTCAAATGAAAGAAAAAAATATATAGGCTGTCCCATCTACTTTGGAAAAATCATCTTCCAGGATAAAATGTACGATTGAAAATGTTGTCCGGGATAAAATATACTTTTGAAAATTATGTCCAATGTAAAATTGTCTGCTAGACGGTTACATAGAATTTATCTATGCCGAAAATTACAGAACCATGTTCCAACAGAACATCACTCCATGCGGAGAACTTGTATATCAAATATACCAAAATAAACTTCAACTTAAATTAATGTAATTCCATATTAATGGTATAGAAATGGTGAGTAATTAATGGTAATTAATTAATGGTCTAGTAATGTAGTAATAATGGTGGTTAATGGTGCTTAATGGTGCTTAATTAATGGTGCTAAAACAATAATTATATCTCAGAAATATTCTAAGAAACAGAAAAAAATAACTTACATGTCATACAAAAAGTCTTCGATGTCCATCGAAACGTTATAAATGCGTAATTGTAGAAAATAACCGTTACAATATCTTCCGCATTGTTTAAATATTCATTTTCACTAACTTTAAATAAAAATACATGAAGGATTACTTCGATGATTACAGAAAATAAACACTCGTCAAAATGACACCACCATTGTATTCGAGTTGCATCAAGAAGGAGCGAAAATCGACCTTATCAACCGGTATGAACCCTTCAGGTAAATAAAATACTATTTCTGAACTATTAGCGACATCTATGCAAGTCATTATCAACTACAGTTTTACCGTATAGGATTCCTAATAAAGGTAACGAAAACTACACCAAAAATAATAACAAAAAGACTATTTCCTAATAAATCCGTATTAGTGATATCTAACCTCAAAATATTACTCTAAGAAACAAATATAAACAATACTTATTGTTTATCAGCAAAACTAATAAAAAATACGAACAGAATACTAAGTGTCCTGTGAACTAAGTATAAACAAAATACTGAATCTAAGTGAGCAGTTCCAGCAAACTATTTTCAACAAATTCTGGATTATCCCGAAGAAATAAGCATACGAAACTTTCCAGGAGAAACAAGCTACAGATGAAAGCCAGTGAAATCCAACCCTCAATAGACTCTGAAACATATAAAAACCAGGTAAGTCCATAGACAAATGCACTATAGAGAAATAAGTCATATGATTCTTTATTATTAAAAATCATATTCTAATTATGTTTTCTTTATGTTATTTTCAGGTAGAACTATGGAATAGAGACTCATATGGTTAGAATTCAGTTCCTGCTACAAAATAGTCCCAGATACAAAATAGTTCTGTACGTACGTAACTATTTATATACAAAATAAACATAAATTATAACGTAAGTAAACGAATAGTTTAATTAACCCTTGCTATATTACAAAGTGACGATTTATATCGTTACAATATAAGCAGTTTTATCACTTTATATTAATTAATTTTTTTTATTCCAATAAGTAGACTTTTTTGTAAAAATTTGTTTTCAATATTTGCAATTTTGGCGAATGCGAGATTTGAGATGCTGACTACCCCCCCCCCCTAGAAAAAATCGTATCTACGCGCCTGAGTATCACTGGCGGATATGGCCTCATGAGCTAATGCCAAAAAATAGAAAGAAGAAGAAGAAGAAGAAGAAGAAACTCTAAAACAACTTGTAAACGTAAACCCAAAGAAAGTAAAAACACGCATGCCTAGCTGTTATACATAACGTTAAAGTTAACGTTTACGTGTTTACGCATTCAGCACTTAAACCCTCTAATAAATAAAATACGTGCTGCCTAAGACGCAGTGGGTGGGGATGCGTGTTCTAATAAACAAATACACCAGTGGATGTGGTGGTAACCTTTGAACCATTCTTAGAATAAAGCTGGAAGTAAAAAAATGCGGTACGCGAGTACCGAAGGGTTAACTACTATTAAATATTGATCGCAGCCATATACCATTTAGGATTATAATGAATTAATTACTGAACTAAATTTGCCAATAAGTGTACAAACAATAATGGGAGGATTGATGTAGTGGTTTACCGCGTCTATTCATGACAAGTCTACTAGCCAACTAGCGTGAGTTCGATATTCACTGGCGCCGATTTGTCTTTTAGAGTTTATTAATAATTGAAATTTGGCGAAGGCGATAAGTGGAGAGGACACTTCCTATAAAAACTGGTTCGAAAGTCATTATAAGACGGTGGTTCCCTCTACTACTAGTCCACACAAGCCCTGGACTTAGGGGATGCTTAGTTAAGTAGAATAATACAAGGTTAAACAAACATGTAAACATGTAATGTAATAACAATTTGATGCATTCAATCTTTATTATTTCAATTTTTTTTTAAAGTACCTAAATTGATCATCAAAAAAGCTAAATTCAATTTTAAAATAAATTAACTTTAAAGTTACGCCACTGATATTCCTTTAATTATCCAAATCGGATATTTTAGGAATTAGTTAGACATTAAAGAATACAGTGTGATCAGTAACTGGCATGCCAAAATTTAAGACTTGATTCTACATCCAAAAATATGAAAAGAAGTTCCTATAAAGGTTGGTCCGAAAATGAGCCCTCCTAAGGGTGCGCCTTCGGGTGCGCCTAAAAAATAATTATTTAATACCTCTGTGATCTTGCGAACCACAGTAAAGAATTTTCGCACATGCCCTAAAATGTTTTTGTAAAAATTATTACCTATTTTTCATTTTATTTTTTTAACCTTCCCTAGTAGAAATTTAATTAGAATAATTAATTAATAATTAATATTAATAATTGATTATTTAGAATAATTTTTTTCTAATATTAGAGAAATGTATAAAAGTACTGTTATGATCCGAATATTTTATATGTAGTTAAAATTTTAAAATAATATTTCTTTAATATTGCGCTATGATACAATCTGGCTTCACTAGATTCGGACCCCTCCTCGGTAATTCTTGTCGGTATAACTTAAAAGTTGTCTAGTAATCTTAATTGTTTATACAAATTTAATTTATGGTCAAAATGATCGTTTCAGATGTCAGAAATAGCAATTAGCTTGCAAATTGATGAGACTGAAACTCTTTTGTCGGGGTAATTAAATATGCGCGGTATCTTTATAGATATTTTGCGCTAATAGCATTGTCAAATAAATTTAACTAGTGACCTTCTTATTGGGTATATAAACTCATGAAAAGATTCATAATGATTCAGTTTTATTCAGGGTGTCGCTATGTCAAATTCAAAAGTGAAAATGTAGTTTCTGTGAGAATTAATTTTGAGATTTATTCTTGAATTAAAAAATAGTTTTTAAACTTAGAAAAATTTTGAGACTCGTTTTATCAGACATAAAAATAATTGGACACTTATATATACTGTTAGTATGAACACTGATAGAAATTTTGACGAATATTATTTAACTTTGAAAAATATTTTGTAAACTTATTTAAATGACTTATACGAACCAGTTTTAATATACACTAAGCAAAATGTGGACAATAAATTGGGATTTGACAATGATTGCGAATAGTTGGGATTTCAAACATAGAATGTTTTAATTTAGAAGTATTTAATGGAAAACTATTACATAATGGAAATTAGAATTTAAGGGCTTTGCATAGAAATAGGACTTTTGAGTAAGAATTGATCTTTCATGTTCATGTTCTTGAAGAATTTATTCACATTTATTTGATATATTATTCTTAAGTTAAGAAGAAATCGTTTTATCTGTTTCCTAAGCGCCGTCTCCTAGAATACCCGCTCCCGAATAAAGTGATAAGTGGTTAAGTATATTCTCCGCTCGGGTATACTTTAAATACGATAGAAGATTGTATGGCCAACCTAACTGAGTAAGTTATAATAAAAGTTATAAACTGCTCGGCTATAACCGAATTATATACCACTTCACAACATTAGTGATAGATTCGACATCACTACATTTTCACTTTTGAACTTTACACGGAGGCACTCTAAGAAAAACTGAATAATTATGAATCTTTTCATGAGTTTATATACCCAGTAAGAAGGTCACTAGTTAAATTTATTTGACAATGCTATTAGCGCAAAATATCTACAAAGATACCGTGCATATTTAATTACCCCGACAAAAGAGTTTCAGTCTTATCAATTTGCAAGCTAATTGCTATTTCTGACATCTAAAACGATCATTTTGACCATAAATTAAATTTGTATAAACAACTAAGATTACTAGACAACTTTTAAGTTATACCGACAAGAATTACCGAGGAGTAGTCCGATGTAATGTAGGTCAAACCGGACTTTACCGAAGCCGAATCTAGTGAAGCCAGATTGTATCATAGCGCAATATTAAAGAAATATTATTTTAAAATTTTAACTACATATAAAATATTCGGATCATAACAGTACGTTATAAAATATGTGCAAATGTCCCGCTTTTTAACGTTAGAATCAAACGTTAGTTACAAACGTTAATCTAAAGTTAGATTTTTAAGTTAGAAATAAGTTATAAGTACGTTTAATTTCTAACTTTCGAAGAGGACGTGGACAACTAGGAAATTTCTACCTGCATCATAAAATGGCAGCTGGAGACAAATTTATTCATATAAATAAATCTTAATATATTTTAACAATCATAATATTTTTGAACATAATTTCGTTACCTTTGTTTATAAAATAGCCATCTTTTTAGGTGGCCCTAAATATTTTTCGTGTAATATCCTGTTATACTTCGATAAATACGTTTACCTCTCAGAAAAACTTTATATTTAGTTAGTTAATATTTATTGATACATTCAGAATATTAAAATATTTTTTCAATTATAGTAAAGCGTTGCCGGACTTACTATAATTTTAACTTTTGGGGGATATTTTTTTAAACTTATTATAGAAATAATAAATAATTATCAAACCTATCTGTCTGAAATGAGTATTTTCTACTATAGCTTACGTATTATTAATAATGGAAATTTAAAAAATATTTAAAGTTAGAATAAGGTTAGAAAAAGGTTATAATTTAGTTAGGAAACTAACGTTAGATTTATGTATTTTATGACGTTTTTGTCAACCGTTAGTTTTTATTAAAAAACTTTTTAATGTTAGATTTATATATTTTATAACGTTTTTGTATAACGTTTGAGACTAAACATAAAAATGTCACTAATATAATGTTATGTTAAGTTAGATTTATGTACTTTTCTACCAGGGTTTAAACTACCTGGTTTTAAAAACCGTCCTCTGTGCTTCGGTCCAAATAAGTGGAAATTTGACTCCAGAATATTACTGGTTGACATATTTTCTCAAGTTTAAATTAAATGACTTCATTTTAGACTAAAAACTTTATTCCAATGTTTAACGTCGTTATATTAAAAGTTTTAAGAGAAACCAATTATAATATTAGACAATTTAAAACCGCGTAAGTACTTATCACGGTCTTAATATCTACGCACAGATTTAATATCTGTCTGAATTGTTATACTTCATCTCCATTCAAGCCCTTGACTCAAGGGCCTTGAGGAAAATTTTGGTAGCCTATGCTTTAAAAATGATGCTGCAAAAAAAAAATGCTGCCAACAAAATAATACTTTCCCCTTTAGGCCCAAGTTTATTACAACTAAAAATTAAAAAAAATTGATAAAAAATGTAAAAAAAATAATTACATTTTTTTAAAGTTTCTTCTTCGAAAAACGAAAAAAAAAAGGTTTTAAACAAACATAGTTTTTACTCATCTCTACCCCCCTACCCTCTCCCGATTTTTACCACAAACAATCCAGGCCTAGAACTTTGAATAATCAACCTATGGTCTAAATTTTAAGTCTATCTCAAAGCGAGGAGTCTTGCGTAAGTAAAAAATTTTAAAAAATATATTGTTTTTTTTTTATATTGTCTGTCAAAAACAATATTTGAAATTTTGTTGAATATTTTTTTTTATTTTTTTTTGTTTTTGAATATTTATGGTTTATGAAAAAAAAAATTTTTTTTCGATCGACTCACTAAGTAGCCAAACAGAAAAAAGGTTTAAAAATATTTTTTTGGTCAATTAAATCTTAAATTCATAATTGCATAAATAACTATTTACTAAACAGTTTGAATAAATTTAAAATTTTCAGATATTATATTATATTATATCAGAAATTATATTATATTATATTAGCGGCAGCTTTCTGTGCTACTGTCAACGTTCATAAAAACATAACATAAATTTAACACCCAAACCAAAAATAATGGAAAACGTGATGAAAAATCAAAATCAAAAGAATGACCGTAAGAAAAGCGGACATATAGACGATAATTACTAACCTTCTAGTCTGTTCTTTGGATTAAAATAAAAATATACCCGCTTTTCACAAAAAACTGCATTTTTCTCTTAATTTAAAATGAAACCTCTTGTGGGAAGACCCGTTATTTTATATCTTATAACTTTGTATATTTTTGTATGTTTAATTTTTATATAAGGTTTTTTTTTCTTAGTTTTTAATATACATTTACCCAGCATCATTGACACTTCGGTTTTCAACAATTTAGTATTTAATTTTTTGTTCTCGAATCGTGAAATTTCACCTCAAATTATTTTTTCTCGAAAACGGTTATTTAAAAAATCAAATTTGAGTGCCACTTCCGGTACAACCGAATGTGATACAAGCATGAAAATATTTTTAATCGATTAACCATATTCAAAAACCCTAAAGTGCAAAGTATCAGATTTTTAAAATTATTGGTTCTCAATAAACTTTTAATAGACCACTTTCGTGAATAACCCTGTATATATATATATATATATATATATATATATATATATATATATATATATATACACCTATAGGTATTAATACATTTAATACAGTAATACATTTAATATGCTTTCTTAATGCCCCCATTTACCTTACAATAAAAACCTTATGAATTAAATGCTATTTTTAGCTTGTGAAGTTGTGTTTGGAAGCGTATAGGGTAAAATAAAGTTTATTAGGTCATTTTTTTTTACTTATTTTTCAACTGGCGACAATATAATTTAAGTTGTATAGCATTTTTTAAATTTCTGAAGCTGACAAGCAAACACTGAAAAGTGCTTAAAAAATGAAACAAAAAAAGTACTCCAGTTTACTTTAGAATTGAGTTTTTAACACTAGTTTACTTTTTTTTTTCCTTTTTTATGTACTCCTGAATTCGAGCTTAAATTCTACACATTATTTTGGCGATTTTTAAAACTTGCTTAACTCGACTGTGCAAAAAAAATCCGCCATTTTTACTTCATTTGTGTTCCGATAACCATTAGGTAAACAAAGCAACAACCGATCAAATGATCAAATGATAAAAATTGATAAAAATATTGTATTAGAAAAATCATATAAGATGTTCTTGAAAATTTACCAAACTGATGTTTTCGCGACCAGACAAAATGAAACAAAACTAAACTCCGCGCTAAACACTAAATTCACTAAATTCCCCGCGTAAGGTTTGGACTTTTTTGTGTTTCAAATTTATTGTTAATCAAAACATTATTTCGAGATTAAAAAAAAAAACAATAATTTTTGAAAAGCAAGAAAAAGTGGTAGAAAGAACAAAAGTTATAAAAAAGCATACTAAATCATCAATCTACAAATGTTTTGCTAAAATAAAGCAACGCAGTACTCAATAAAAGTTACATGACAAACGATGTGGCAGATTTTTTTTAGCAAGTTAATTTATTTGTCTATAATTTTATTAAAAAAAAAAATAATTTTAGGTATCACCAGTATAGGTAGAGGAAGGGGAGTGGGCTAGTCTTAACACTTTTTGTACTTTTATTTTATAGAATATAACCTTTGGCTATTATTTAGTGAAAAAATTAAATTTTTATCTTTTACAAATTTTATGTAAAATTAATTTAAACAAAAAATGTCAAAAGTTAACACTTGTCCCACTTTTGAGGCAAGAAGTTTTAACTTATGTATTCAAATGGGCGATAAACCCTATTAATTAAAACTTAAGAGGGCTAAAATATTAATATATTGTTTTAATTTCGTTTCATATTGAAAAATAAAGAGTTATTTCTTATTTTTTATGTGAAATAAAAAATTAAAACAAAACTCTAAATGATATAATAACATTTATCAAAGAAAACCTTTTTAAATAATAAAAAAATAAAATAACGGTAAAGTAAGTTAGGATTAAAAAAAAACATAAAAAACTAAATAATATTCTTAAAAAAAAATTAAATACGTTATATTAAGTAAAAATTAGGGTAAAAATAAATAAATTAAACAAAAATTGATAAAATACTTTTTGTTGTATAACTTACATGCAAATATTTGTTAATATTTGTCCCATGAAATTGTTGTCTACAAATTTTTGCAAAAATATGTTTTACAGAGAAACTAGAAAACTTATTCAAAAAACAATTATAATGATATAATAAAGCCAATTAAATTATCGATATATTGATATAATTTTTATATTTCTTAATCTAATACTGAATTTTTATTCAAAAAATTTTAAGAGCAAATTTTTCGATTACATGACAAAAAATGACATTAACTGTACAGACCACATACGAAGTTCTGGCACCAAGTTAGGTGTTTTAGATAAGATAAGATAAGATATTTATTAGCCAGAAAGATACAATGTACATAAGGCAAGTCATATAAAAATACAAAATGAAATACACATAAAACAGACATTATTACATCATTATAAAAATTTAGAATTCACTACATTTGTAATAAGCTTTACTTAGTAAAAACGTTTTAACGCTTATTTTAAAATGATTTAGATTATTAATTTTCCTTATTTCGTAAGGCAAATATGGATATAAAATTTTATACAATTAAAATAAGGCTACTTTTGAAATAAAGCTAGTTTATGGCGAGGTACTCTTAAAGCATCATTATTTCTGGTGATCCGAGTTCGACGGTAATTCGCTTAAGTGTGATCTAGCATAAAGTACACATTTAAATTTATATATACAGTGTAATGTCAGGATACTTTTGCCTTTGAATACCTCTGCACAAGTGTCCCTTGGACCCATATTAAAAATTAGTCTAATTAATCTTTTATGAGAGAGAAAAGCTCTTTCTAGATTTCTGCTACCACCCCAACTGATTATATTGTAAGACATAAATGAGTAAGCTAATGAATAATAAACACTTAGGATACCCTGCTCAGTTCACTTTTAAATTTAAAATTGAATAATATGCTAAGTTTAATTTCTTACAGATATAGTCAAAATGATCATCCCAACTTAAGGTTCCATAAAAAAAGTACTAGAAATTTAGTGGAGGGTGATAACATAATATTTACAAAATAATTTTTAGGAATTTCACGTCTAGCATAAAAGTTAATGACAGTAGTCTTATCGGAGTTTAGGATCAATCTATTTCTTTGACACCATGTCTCAAAAAGCTCCAAAACTCTTACCAATAAAATATTTTGTTGCTTTGGGTACTATTAAACCAAAGTACCATGTAAATATGAAGTGTCTGGTGTATGTAGTTTTTCTAAAAATGTACTTTTAATACTTGCCCCTGTCAACACTATCCCCCCCTTCCACTACCTAATATAAAATGTATTTAGCGCATTGTGAATTATAATTCAAAAAAAATAATTATTTTTTTTTCTAAAATTTTAAACAAACCTTTACGTTTGGACTTTAAACATAATTATATGTAAGTAAGTAAGTAAGTAAGTAAGTAAGTAAGTAAGTAAGTAAGTAAGTAAGTAAGTAAGTAAGTAAGTAAGTAAGTAAGTAAGTAATTTATTGTATCAAAAAATACAACTGGTAAAGAGCTCAACAAAGTTGATTTTCAGCTCCCACCTTAAGAATACAAAAATATTATTACTAAAATTAAATTTAAAATTAAATTACTCTGCGAAAAATAGCTATTGTTATTGCATATTCAAAATATTAAGTTTTACATTTTTTTTAAATATACAGGGTGATTCGCCTAGATAATCTAAAAACTCATTTAAGGTAGTAGGTGCATTGTAGGCAAAACAACCCGTAAATTTACTTGTCTTATGCCTAGGAATATCATATCTATTCGTTCTTATATTTATACTATGTATATCGGAACGTTTAATAAGTAACTCATATAGATAATCGGGAGTTCTTGACTTCTCTATATTAAAGACACCTTGTGCAAATAAAAATTTCATGCGATTCTCTATTTTTAGTTCATTATGATTATTAATTGATGGGGTTTCATGATTTCCAAAAGGAATATTGCAGATATATCTAAAGCAGAAGTTTTGAATTTTTTGAAGTTTGTTTTTTTTCTTCGTGGTTAAAAAGTTATAATAAACCGAACCGAAGATGTAAAGTGACAGTCTAATTAACTAAATATCAAAAATCATAATTTATTAATGGCAAAATAGGTAAAAAATAGGTCACTAAAAGTAATTTTTTACACCAATTTTTTAGTCAGATTCTGCGCTTTAGTTTGAAAACTGTCCGATAAAATCAGTTTTTGGCAGATTTGGATTCGGCAGCACGTGTAAAATTCTTGCGGTCCAAAAGCCTTGTAAACTAGTATAGATTAAATGAAATAAAATTCTGTACATTATACATTGACCTTTTGTATTTAAATATCTGAAAATCCATTAACTGTTAATCTGAGGCATGGTTTAATTTTTTTAAGTGTTTAGCAAGAACAGTTTAAAATGGAATTGCGAAACCGTAAAATAAATCCGAAGTTTAATTTAAATCTTTTAATAGAATGAAGTATTCGTGTAATTATATCGAATTAAAATCAAAATAAGGGGACTTATTCAATAGGACGGTCTCAAAACGGTTACCAATGCAGACACTGCGTTGAGACTGAAACATTACCTCATGTTTTGGGATCCTGTCCATATGGAGGTCTCCTTAGAAATTCGAGACATAATTAAAAATACTATTGCTCAATCCCTTTCAAAAAATTTTGAAGGATATCAAGAGGTTAAATGCATATCACAAGATGATAGTAATAGACGAATAGATATTATTACAATTAATAGATCCAGATTTGAGAAAGATGAACAACAGCCTGAAGCTGTAAATCTCGAAAAACAGAATATCTACAATGGCACGACTAATTATTTTAAAGAAAAACATAAAGTTAGGGATATTGAAATTATAGGTTTATTTATCGGAGCACGGGGTACAATTTCAATTTTTTTACGTCTTTTTGCAAAAAATTCAAAATTCCAAATAAAATTGTTATAAATATTGCACTGGAAGCTTTAAAATTTTCAGTACAAATTCTTAGAAATCACCTATATACTAGAGATTATAGTGTATAAGTGTTTCATCACTAATATACTTGATGTTTCTGTTTGTAGGAGGGTGATTGATTATTTTATCTTTTAAAGGTATTATTTCGAATTCATTTTCGATTCTTTTATATTTTATTTTATTATTGTTATTACTTTTTAATGTTTAGTATTCCTTGTTTTATACAGACCATTTTTTTTTGGTAGGACGTTATATGTAATTTATGTATAATAAATGTATTTAAAGAAACTAACTAAGTTTTTATAAAAAAAAAAAACATAAAAAAAACTAAATAGAACAAACTCTTGTATACATGGTGTATCTGAAATAGGGTCCGAAATTTTAACATCATAAAATTATAAAATATGTCAAAAAGTTCCCATAAACATATGTCTAAAAATTCGTCGTAAGGGAGCTAAGCTCCTTTGAAAGTAGCTAAAATATTTAATAACTCAGGAACCCTTTGAGATATGGAATATGGTTCCTTAAATCAAAATACATAAAAAGGTACCCTTGTTTCAATACTGTAGGATTAACCGTTTTCGAGAAAAAATAATTTGAGGTGAAACTTCACGGTTCGAGAACGAAAAATTAAATACTAAATTGTTGAAAACCGAAGTTTCAATGATGCTGTACATCAAAAACTAATAAAAAAAAATTTTGAAATACAAAAATATACAAAGTTATTAGATATAAAATAACGGGTCTTCCAACAAGAGGTTTCATTTCAAATTAAAAGAAAAATGCAGTTTTTTGTGAAAAGCGGGTATATTTTTATTTTAATCCAAAGAACAAACTAAAAGGTTAGTAACGCAACACAATATCGTCCATATGTCCGCCTAGGCTTTTCTTACTAACGGTCATTTTTTTGATTTTGATTTTTCATCACGTTTTCGCATAATTTTTGCCGCTGGAAGGAGTGACCCTACGTAATATCTGAAAATTTTAAATTCAAGACAATCTGTTTTTATACGTTAAAGGGTCATTCCTAAAAGAAAGGATTTCAAACATTGTGATAATCTTAATTGACCAGTGTGTTGCGGTAGAGAGAGAGAGAGAGAAAGGTCCCAGATTGTGAAGGAACTGCAATGAGTGCATTTGAGGGTGGATTTCAGTTTGCCGATGAAGAGCTCCATAATGCGAGAGTCGCCCATCCGGAGGTATCTGGACCATGATTCTGCAGATTTTTTGTTATTACTTATTTTCATCTATTTTGGTCAAAATAGGTTTTTGTTTTTCCGTGACCCTGTTAACGTCCTCGTAAAGTCCCTCTAAATGGTATCGCAGAAATTCTTGAGCGTCCTGTTCTGTGTAGCGAAACGCTGGATTTGGATCTTGAGTGAAACCGTGTTTACTACCCGTTCAGACAAATCTTCTAACCACAACTCTTTTATCACTTCGGCAAATGTCTTAATTAAAGCTCCATGCATACTAGATATATTGGTGTTAATATCCTGCATATAGCTGTCCTTCTTTAAATATTCCATCAAGAGTTTCGTGTTCGAAAGGCATGTAACGACCGAGTTCATTTGGACTTTTAAGAAGAAATTTTAATTTTAAACAAAATTATGAAAATATTAATTTATTATTCCATCAATCTATTTTCTAATCATCGTACAAAGTGATAATGGTAAACTGACAGTTTCGAGCTGCTGGCCCTCCTCAGTACCCGAAACTGTCAGTCTACCAATATCACTCTGTACGATGATTATAAAATAGATTGATAGCATAAAAATTTAATAAATGTAATGTGTTTGACTCAGTAAGTTAAAAATAGATTTTTCGGGAACCCCATTTCACCACCTTTTTGGGGCTTCTAGCAACCAAAAGAACTGGAACCTGGCGATTTGGAAATAACTTGAATTTTCTCTAAAACATATACAGTAGGGTGGGTAAAAAAAACCGACTATTTTTTTTTTACTTTATACTCTGAAAAATCGGTTGCTAGACACCTCTAGAAAATTCTCACCAAATATGAGCTCTTAATTTTGATAAAAAGGTCCTTCGCTTTACAATTTTCCATTTTTTCCTCAGTATTAGAAACAAAAATTCATATCTCTTTGACAACTGTTCGTTAAAAAGTATTTTTCCTCATATTCTTATAGGAAATCGAACGCTCTACAAAAAAGGTCTCTTACAATTTTTTCGTAAACCTCACCGTTTAAAAAATATCAAAGGTTAAAGTTTGATTATTTTAAGAGACATTTCTGTTCTTCTTATGAATTTTATAACTCGCTTACAAAAAATTGTTATGAATTGCGCAATTCATAGTTTTGTAGGAAATTAACTGCTCTGCAAAAATTGTCTCTTATGATTTGTCGATTAAATTAAGCGTTTAAAAGATATTGCGCAATTCATAAAAAAATGTTGTAAGCGAGTTATAAAATTCATAAGCAAAACAGAAATGTCTCTTAAAATAATCAAACTTTAACCTTTGATATCTTTTAAACGGTGAGGTTTACGAAAAAATTGTAAGAGACCTTTTTTGTAGAGCGTTCGATTTCCTACAAGAATATGAGGAGAGATACTTTTTACGAACAGTTGTCAAAGAGATATGAATTTTTGTTTCTAATACTGAGGAAAAAATGGAAAATTGTAAAGCGGGGAACCTTTTTATCAAAATTAAGAGCTCATATTTTGTGAGAATTTTCTAGAGGTGTCTAGAAACCTATTTTTCAGAGTATAAAGTAAAAAAAATAGTCGTTTTTTTTGACCCACCCTAATATACAGGGTGTCCCAGAATATTTCCAAAATCTCTTGAGTAATCAGATCTCGTCAAAATAATGCCACAAGTTCATATAAAATTTTTGGCTACGACCCCCCTACTCTGAGATATTTTCCCCCAAGATGAAAAGAAAAATATTTTTTTTTGGTTAACTTTTTTTTTACCTTTTAATATTTTTTAACAATTATTTCAGGATTGTTTAAGAACATTAATGCGCATAGAATGATTTTAACACAAGTTTCAAAAGTTATAATTAACGTTAGGGGCCGCCTTCCGTTATGGTTCCAAACCCCTAAGTTTCTTAGGGTTGCAAATTTTAGACTTTTGATTATTTTTTTTTGCATTCTGTGAGCAATTTTGATTAAAAAAGTACTCTACGCAAAATTCGATAAAATGAAGTGTTTCCGAGAACAAGGCACTTTTTATCCAAAAGCAGGAGCACCTTAAAAAAATATATTTATATTATTTCAAACATACAATAAATTATTTTAAAAATGTTTGTATCTCATCAAAATGTAATAAAAAGTTCATATGAAATTTTTGACTAGGGTCCCCCTTCTTTGAGATATTCGCCCCTTAGATGAAAAATAAAAATAAAATTTTTTGGCAGCAGCAGTGTGGCGGCTGCAATTCCCACTCCAGACTATAAACTGTTGCCGCAACACTGCCAGTAAATTTGGCTGAAGTGTTTCTGCAACAGTTTTTTTAAAGTTTACGTTTGATTTGAAAATCAAAATTTAACGTTTTATTGAATATACAATTTTTATATAGTTACTTCTTTTTCAATGCGATGGCGATTTTCTTAAAAATTTATTTATTTATGGTGGCGAAAAAATAAATAAATGTTGAGTAAAACAAATACCACTGTTTATAAATAAACTATAAAAGAATAACAATTTTTATAAATCTACTATATAATTATAATTAATTACCTATAGGTATATCCAATTATATCAATATTAACTTACTTAATATAACAATGTTAAAAACTAACCTAAAAAACGGCGCAACAGCACTACAGCAGTTTAATCCAATTTAACTTCAGCCGCTTGAAACAAGCAGCAGAGGGGAATTGGTAGTAGTAGGATTTGGATACTGGTTTCTGATTGGTTAAAAAACTGCTGCCGCAGCACTGCTGCTCAAGTGTGAACGCGGCGCACTATGTTGCCAACGGGGAAAAAAGTGTCCATAAATAGGCAAATGAAATTTAGAAATAAGAATCAAAAACCATTCAAAGTTATTCATTATACTTTTCTACATTAGAAAAAGTCATTAATTTTATTTGCAATAAATCTGGGAATATGCGCCAATGCGATATTCATGTCGATGCATAACGGTTGATCAAAAACCCATTTTGACATGCTAACACAAAAACCATCCTAATTTCCAAATAAACTAATATTTTTGCTTAAAATTTGGAATAAGCATAGCAAGTATATGTCTTTAAAGATATATTTATTAATATATACCAAAAAACATTTTTTACGTAAAATTCTAGCGATAATTTTGAGGCCCTTTTTTCTACGTGTCGATGACACATAAAATTTGGGAATAGTTTTTTTAGTCCATCGTTGTCCATCAGATATATACGTAAAACTATTCTTAAATATATAATAGTAATACTGTATAAATATAAGAGTGCCCATTTTGGCCCATTGCAAGATATAAGCATTTCTTTTGCGATATTTTTTGACGTTTTTGACATTTTTAAAAATTTCATATCAAAAATTTCCAGCTTGGGTACGCATTTCTTAAAAACTTTTTGGGAAGCTAAAATTTGGTATGCAGGTAGTTCTTACCCTAAATAAGAGAAATATAATAATTTTGACCCTAACCTGCCCCCACCCCCTGAGTTATGTTATACTCCCATTTTAGTTCTGATCTACAATTTGGTAACCATAAGGCCGAAAAACTAACAATTTTGCCAAAAGAGTGACATCGCCCTCCACCCCATTTTGCACGACCCTGGTAAAAATTATTAAATAAATGTTACATAAAATGATAACCTTTATGAATGTTAAGGCATGTGCAAAAATTTGTTACTGTGGTTCATAGGGTTCCGGAGATATTAAATAAAATTACTTTTCACATGTACCCTTAGGAGGGTCCTAGCTCCCTTAGGGCTTATTTCCGGGCCAACCTTTATAGGAACTTTTTGTCTTATTTTCGCATGGGGAATCTACCATTTTTGTTGAATTCACCAATTCTGAATCAGCCTATAGTCGTCGGCCGTGCAAAAAATAGTGTATACCTCGGGAGTAAAAACTCAAAATTGTGACTAAACTATTTTTTTATGTATATTAAAGAGTTTTTACTCAATTTTAGTAATAAAATAATTTTTGACACTTTTTTTTTATTTGGCGACATAGGGGAGGGTAGTCCACAGTGAGACAGCTGACACAGTGAGACAAACGTTTTTTTTTTAAAACTAGCCGCTTAAAATCACGGTGGCGCCGTTCAGCGGTGCACTTGGTAGTTTACCAACAGCTGGCGGAGTCTTGTTAGTCACAGTCAGACCATCGACGCAGTGGGTTATATAACTTATTTTTTAAGGTAAGGATCTATGTTTTTGACCTGATATACCAATGATTTAACTCCATATGTTGTATTTAATTATAAAGCCGATCGTGTTATAATATCAAGTAGGGTTTAGTAGTTGAAATGATGTGTTTGTTCTGTTCATATGATGGACCTGACAAAAATTTCTGAATTCTATTAAATTAACGACCAAAAGTACACATTGAGACACCGCTGGGTGGTACACAGTGAGACTGTCTCAGTGTGTACCTTATGCAGTAAAGTAAGGTAACCAACTAGTTTTTTTATTTATTTAGATGGTCCGCAAAAATAGGCCACGAAAAATTGCTAACTTTACATCTGAAGCGATGTTAAATGCGGTAAATTTGGTAATAGATGATGGATGGTCACTGCGACAAGCTGCTGAGCAACACAACATAAAGTTTCAAACCTTACAACGGTACGTTACTAAAAAGAAAAACGAACGTGATCCTGTAGAAGCAGAGCCAATTAGGATGGAGCCCAACTATGCAAATAGAAGAATTTTTACTGATGAACAGGAAGAGATGTTAGGAAAATATTTGGAGATCTGCAGTAAGATGGCGTACGGAATGACAACAATCGGAACAAGAAAACTCGCTTATGAAGTTGCTGAAAGGAACTCCATCCCTGTCCCAGATTCATGGAAGGAATCGAAAATGGCAGGAAAAGAATGGATGCGAGCCTTCATCAAGAGACGAAAAACATTGAGCATTAGAAAGCCAGAAGCATGCAGTCTATCCCGACTCACTTCATTCAACCGTCATAATGTCAACCTTTTTTTTGGAAACTTGAGAAATCTTTTGGAAAGGCTCCCGATCCTGGCGGATGGTTCGAGAACATACAACCTCGATGAAACCGGAACCACAACAGTTCAAAACCCAAAAAAAGTAATCGCGCCCAAAGGGGCGAAACAAGTTAACCAATGCACAAGTGCTGAACGAGGTGAGCTGGTGACAACTTGCGCAATAATTTCTGCTACTGGAACATTCATCCCTCCTGTGATGATTTTCCCACGCAAGTTCTTCAAAGAGCATATGATAAAAGGGGCGCCTGCTGGTACTCTAGGACTAGCGTCAAGCAGTGGCTGGATGAATTCTGATCTTTTTCCTGCAGTGCTGGATCATTTCATCAAGCATACAAATTCGACGAAAGAAAATCCGACGTTGCTCATCTATGACAATCACGAAAGTCACATTTCCATTCAAATAGTCAACGAAGCTCGAGAGGCTGGAGTTTACATTTTAACTTTGCCACCACACTGCAGCAATAGAATGCAACCTTTGGACGTAGCCGTCTTTGGCCCCTTCAAGGCTTATTATAATGCGGAATGTGACACATGGATGCTCAATCATCCTGGACTGACTTTGAATATATACTTTGTAGCAGAATGCGTCGGTCGAGCTTTCGCTAGGGCTTTTACGCCTATTAATATCATCTCGGGTTTTCAAAAAACTGGCATCGTTCCATTCAACCCCGATGTCTTTAAGGACACTGATTTTTTAGCAAGTGCAGTTACCGATCGAGATGAACCTCAGCCTGTTGGTGATACCACCGTCATCGAATTTGACGATGTTAAAGTAAATGACGTGAGCGTGTCCCAGGATGAATTGAATGTTGAATCAGACCAAATAAATTCTTTTGAAGAAAACCGACAACGAGGCCAACAAGTAGAAGTGAATAATAAACCGTGCTGCTCCAGAGACACCTTGTTAAAAAAAGAATTCATCTCGCCTCAAATCTTTCGAGGGTATCCGAAAGCCCAACCTCGAAAACAACAGCGAAAGACTCAGCGAAAGAAAGGAAAGAGTACTATCTTAACGGACACACCTGAGAAAGAACAATTGGAAGAGCGAGAGCATTCAAAATCCCTAAGTCGGAAGACCAAAAGGAATCTTCAAGAATTGAGAGATGAAACAAACTGTCCTAAAAAGAAGAAAATGATGACAAGAAAAATGAAAGACGATTCGAGTAGCAGTGAAGATGAAGAGGAAGTTGTTTACAAGGAGGGTTCTTCAGATATGGAATTCGTTACTGATGATGAAGAGGAATTTAATTTTACTAGGGAAGTTAACACAGCGGACATAAAAGAAGGTGTTTTCATCGTCGTTAAATTTCCTGGAGGGGTCCACTACGTCAGTAAAGTGCTCTCGGTTACTGACAATACAGAAGACCAATATGAAGTCACATTTCTGAGAAGAAGCGTCAAGAGTATCGATACTTTCGTTTTCCCGAACGTGCCAGACACTTCGGTGATTAATATAAACGATGTTACAATGATTCTGCCCGAACCTAAGACGGGCTTGACCAAACGCCAAAGTAATTTGGTCAAGTTTGGGATCAGTTTTCATGGATTATGTCTTCGTTGATTTTCATTTTTGTGTAAAAATAGTTCTCGTCTCACTGTGTACTACCCGTTGTCTCATAGTGGACCACTTGTAGTACACAGTGAGACGTTTGCAAGGGTTTTAGAAAAAAGTCCGCACACCTTAGAGAATGTTTTTTTTTAGTTCTTTTTTAGTTATTTTCATAGCAGATATACCACTTTTACTTGTGTAATAAGTTTTGTTGCTAAATTATTTTTTATAAAGGAGTTTGATAAAAAAATACAATTTTTGTCTCACTGTGGACTACCCTCCCCTAGTGCGGCGTTATACTTTACGTGATGCAGCGGCATATGTCGAGGGTATCTATATAAGGGGTAAATATGTTATAGGTACCTAAAGTTGTGCCGCGAATATTTTTATTTATTTTACTATTACAATTGCCCCTATCCACCTTACGCGTTTATTAGTATTTTATACTATCAATTTTTTCTATTTCACGTAATATGTACTAGCAAATCAGCACGATAATGATCCATTTGAAGAGATTTCTCTAAAGATGGAAATATCAAAGGCATCTTTGTGAGTCACAATTTGTGAATCTTTCATTCTTGACAAGCCCTTTAAATTGAATGTGACAAATTATAAGCGATACACATTGCACGTGTAGTCTCAGACGTGACACTTCTACGTTACACTGTAAAAATATTGCTGTTTCGGATCAAAGCGGGTAAACTATGACCCGAATATTGGCTTTTATATATATAAAATTTTTAAAAACGAGGAGTGATCCACTATCCGTATACAAATTTTTGGAAATCTCAAAAATTTTAAAAATCATGACAAAAATCTCGGCTGAGAAATTCAAGTGTACAAATTGAAGGAAATATTGGAGAAAATTCTAGAAAAAATTCGAAAAAACTTATCTCTACCAAACATGAGACCCCTTTTTAGGTTATTTTCAAGATTTTTCGAGGTAATCTTGAAGAAATTCAAGGTAATTTTGAAGGAAATCTCGAGGAAGTCTTGGGATTACCTCCTAGAAAGAATTCAGGTGTACAATATTTTTTAGCAGTTCACCATTCGGTTATTTTTGACAATATTTTGAAGATTTTTCAGAAGTCTCAAAAATCTTACCGAAAAACTCTAATCATTATTTTAAAAATCTCGAAAGTGATACAAAAATCTCGGTCCGTGTAGAGATATTTTGTAGCTGTTCATCCCTTGTTAAAAAAGCTATAAAAATACTGCTTTCAAAAAAATAATACTTTTCCCTATGTCTGTGAAAAAAAAAAACATATTTTTTTTTTAAATAATTTTTTTTTATTCAAACTTTAGTTAAGAAATTTGAACTATGGTCCAAATTTATATTTGGTCTGTAGTTCAAGGCGTTCTTGAGTTATAGTGCGCCAAAAAAGTTGTCTGAATAGTCAAATTATTTTTAAATCTTAAAATTATTTTTAGTAGTGTAAATACCACTTAAAATACATGAAGATATATGTATTTTTCAGTAGGCATATTTCTGAAAGCATATTTTATAACTTAAATGGATTATATATTTTTGCATTATCTAATCAAAATCTTTTCATTTGCTAAATTGTATACAGGGTGGTACCATGCTCCATTTATCATGACAATCCCTAATATTTTAATAGCTGCTGTATATTAAAAATTAAATTATTTGGTTTGGAGTGAAATAAATATTTAAAAAAAATTTTGTAGTTGTTCATCCCTTGTTAAAAAAGCTATAAAAATACTGCTTTCAAAAAAATAATACTTTTCCCTATGTCTGTGAAAAAAAAAACATATTTTTTTTTAAATAATTTTTTTTTATTCAAACTTTAGTTAAGAAATTTGGATAAAAACTATGGTCCAAATTTAAATTTGGTCTGTAGTTCAAGGCGTTCTTGAGTTATAGTGCGCCAAAAAAGTTGTCTGAATAGTCAAATTATTTTTAAATCTTAAAATTATTTTTAGTAGTGTAAATACCACTTAAAATACATGAAGATATATGTATTTTTCAGTAGGCATATTTCTGAAAGCATATTTTATAACTTAAATGGATTATATATTTTTGCATTATCTAATCAAAATCTTTTCATTTGCTAAATTGTATACAGGGTGGTACCATGCTCCATTTATCATGACAATCCCTAATATTTTAATAGCTGCTGTATATTAAAAATTAAATTATTTGGTTTGGAGTGAAATAAATATTTAGTTCATGTAAACAAATATTTAAATTTCAAAATTATTTATTAATGGGAACAAAATAGTTTATTTGACAGAAATAAAATTTATTTGTCACAACCAAATAATTTAATTGGGCATATACAATCAAATATTTAGTTGACACAAATTAACTGTTTTATCAGTGCGGTATTTTGATGTAAGCTGCAACAAAACTACACGGTGTTTACAGTCTTTTGTCATAAAATAAAGGGGATGATTCTACATCACAAAACATGGAAAACCAGCATAGGAACATAGGTCCGGAACCGAACCTTAAAAGATTTACGACCCTTTAAAATTGTACTAAAAATAAGGTTTTTAAAGAATAATTCTGGTACCCTTTGACCTAGAGCGACGAGATTTTGCATGTATTCCAGTATTATTAAGGACAATTAGTCTATGTTATTTTTTTTTTAAATCTATCCAGAGGCGTGCTTAGACGGAAAAATGTGTGAGGTTTAACACATTTTTGACCCAAACTTTTTATTTGAATAAAAATTATTATTATTATTATTATTATTATTATTATTATTAATATAAGAGTTGAGGCTAGGCCTATTAAACTCAAAAAATAAAAAAATATATAATTAGCTTAAAAAGAAGAGACTAAAAGATATACTAATTATGCATCAATATTAAACAAAAAATTGTCCAAGCGGTTTTTAAAGGCGGTAACAGAGGGGGCATTCACTACATTTTCTGGCAGAGGGTTCCAAGTGTCAAATATGCGATTATTTAAAAAGCTTCTTCTGGGTGTGGAACGGGCAAATTCTTGTCTTAACTTGAGACTGTGCCCACGGAGACGACGATCCTCATTTAGAGTAAACATTTGACGTAAGTCCAAACTAAACTGTTCATGTAAAATCCGATAAGTCATAATTAAAGAGCCACGTGTAAGTCTATCAGCCTCAGACGGAAGTCTAAATATTCTTAGACGGTCAGAATATGTGGGCCTGTTTCTACCATATGGTAACCTTGTAGCATAGCGCTGTACGGACTCGATGAGATTTGTATCTCGCACAAAATCAGGATGCCAAACTGATGAACCAAACTCTAGTCTAGGACGAATATAGGTTTTATACAAATTAACTGCAGTAGAAATGTTAGGTCTTGAAAACACTTTTTTAAATAAAAACAGATTCCTCTTTGATTTGTTGCAAATTGAGGTTATGTGGGCCGTCCAAGAGAGGTCACTAGTAATCAACACACCTAAGTCAGTATACTGATCCACTTTTTGTAGGGGAATATTATTTAAAAAATAGTCAAACTTTGAGTTACTCTTGCCTATATGAAGCACTACGCATTTGGAAAAGTTTAGAGGTATTAGCCATTTTTTGCTCCATTCAAACAAAAAGTCTTGTTGTAGAAAGAAGTGCTCTGTAAGAGTGTATTAAGTCTTAATAAATAAGGTTCAGTTACAATTTATTTAATGTTTTCGTTATAGTGTATTTAATACCCCAGTATGAATATATTTTAAAATTTAAAGCATTAATAAAAATCATATTCCAAAGTTTTAAAATTAAATCCCATATTATGACACATACAGATATTCTAAGGATATTCTTAAGATAATGTTATGCTTTCCCATCCCCTAGAGCAATTTAATATGAATTCTCTTTGGAGAATAAGTTTTATGAAATCTAATTTACTTTAATAGAATAATGGGCCAGGAACTTGGTATATTTTTAACTCTTTAGGGGGCCAGAGGTAGAGCGTTATGTTAGGCTAATTTTAACAATTGTTTTATTACAATGGGTAGTTTTAGAACAAAACAGATTTTATTTTATTAAATATGCCGTTTAATATTTTTTTTGCACGACCAAGACTAAAACCTAATTTTACGCTTTCATTTTCGGGACTAAAATTTTTTCTCCCAAGGGAATAATAATCACGTCAACCTTGATAATACTCGATAATATTAAAATATTATACTTACTTGTACTTTGTTGGTACAAAAATTAGGTTTGGTGATGTTTTGTAATAAATTATTTGATTTTGACAAAGAAAACCTTTAAATATAACATTGCTATAACAATTTAAACATAACTTAAAATTTATCATCTTCGTCCATTTTATTTGACGTTTGTGTCAACCATATTGAAAAAAAATTGAAATCGCAATAGCCGTGAAACTGACTTTTCGCAATTTACAGGCATCTTGATTAAATTACGAAAATAAAACAAGACGCATGGTTTTTAACTTTAATTTTATCTACCTACCTAAATTATGTTTGGTCGTGCAAAAAATAGTGTATATACCTCAGGACTAAACGTGGCTGTTTTAGTCCCTTGCATTTCTCATGCAGCGGGACTAAAACAGCCAGTTTAGTCCCTTGGTATATAAATAACTATTTTGGCATTTCTTGCTGTTACTAAGTTAAATATAAAATAGTAAAACTAAATTCATGCTAAGTTTAGGTATGCAGTAAGTATACATACACAGCGTGTCAAAAGTCCCATTAACTTGTAAACGGTTGAAATTTGAAACACTTAAATAGCATAATCCAAATAATTTCTTGATATAATATATTATATTTGGTATGCATAGGGGGCACAATAGAGACAGGGAGGCAAAGGGGATTTTTTTAAATAGAAAGGGGAATCGTGTCACACATCATTTTAAAGCTTATAAAATTCTCTATTTGAATGGGAATTTTCGTCAAAATTTCAAACGGTTTTTGAAAAATGGTTTATTTCATGATGCAGATACATCAACTATACTTTTAAACTAATTTTAAATGATAAAAACTAAATTTTACAAAAAAAAAATTAAAATATCGCATTTTTTAGCAAAAAAATTGAAAATTGAAAACCTTAAAAAAAGGTTAAAAAAATATAAAAAATTATATAGTTGAATAGAGAATTTTATAAGCTTTAAATAATTTATCAAACAACCCCCTTTCTATTTAAAAATGTCCCCCCTTGTCCCCTGCCTCTATTGTGCCCCCTAAGCATATCAAATATATACTAAAAAATTATTTCGGCTATGTTATTTAAGTGTTTTAAATATCAAGTTAAGTGCTAAGCCGTTCAAAAGTTAAAGGAGGGGGCGGACTTTTGATACGATCTGTGTAATACAGACTGTATTAGGGATTCCAGGTTTTGGGATCCCAATCCCGAAATCCGGAAATTTTCAAAAACTTCAGGATCCCGATCCCGGTTCTGATCCCTATCGCGATAATATTTGAATAAAAATGGTTAAATAACCTACTATTATTTATAAACCAGGGTAGAGAAGACTATTATAGCCTCGCATCTCGAAATATAATACGCTTGGCTATAAAAATGTCTTCTTTACCTTGGTATATAATTATAATTACTATTTTAGTTTTGCTAGTTTTCATCACAGCTCCTGGTCTATAGTCTAAGTAAGTAATATAAAGCTTGATCTGGTTTAAATGAAAAATGCATTAAAATTTTGTTACCGGATTGTTCACCCAAGGGTATTCTCATTTATACACGCAAAAAATGTTAACTTGCTATTCATAAACAAATCAGGAAATTTGACTGTTTTAATCAAAAAATTGGTGGGCAAAGAAATACAAACCAAACCAAACCATTCATATCTTCTATTGAAAAAAAAAATGGTAAAGTTTAAATCTTTTAAATATTTGTTTTCCCACTATTTAAAAATATAACTTATATTAAATTTAATTCATCTCAAGAACGATAGTACTAAAAATTACTCATTCTATACAAGATGCATTCGAAATGTGTTTAAAAAAATAATAAAAGTTAATTTGGTACAAATTTTTTAAAACAACAAGGCAATAAAAAATTGCGCTGCCATCAAAAGAATACTTTCCGTATATTAAAAAAAACAATTCTTTGAAAATAACCTTTAAACAAAATATTTTTAAAAATGCTTGTTTGTTCGAGAAAACAGAAAAAAAAAACAGATTTTTTTTAAATATGTTTTAAAAATTATGTTTAACCCGACTCCAATTTTTAACAAAAACAAACACACAGATCTTTTTGGGGACTCATTTGGACTTACGATTTAGGTCAAAGCGTTCTCGCGAAAATCATCCTTTTGTTAATACAATAAAGAATCATAATTTTTTAAGACCAATTTAAACGGAGTAATTTGTATGCAAGTTTGGTGCTATGCAAGTTTGCTGCCAGATATAGCATGAGAACAATTGCACATTCATTTGCCTTTTCACGGAGTAAGTTGTACGCAAGTTTGACTCTATATATTGCAAATTAAAAAGTGCTGCCAACCAGGGTATGTATTCTCGGGCTCGAGAGAACGCATTCCCGGGAGAAAGGTAGTGTGGGTTGCATATTCTTTCTCTCGAAACGCAAAACTACTTATTCTTGAACTTCACTTCGCACGAAAATCGAGGAACTTTACTTCTACTACTCGGGAGCCTGAGAAGCGAGCTTTCACGGATATTTTGACGTATAAGTTAGTATACCGTTTTATTTTATAATAGTTAATGAAAGAAGCTTTTTTATAATTAGAAATTATTATACATATTATAATAATAATAATAACATAACGATGGACGATTTGGAAATTGTGGGGGCTGTTGCCCTTTTGGGAGATCTGCAAGATGCGGAAGACCAAATGGAGAACTAAGAACGGGAAGTGTTGGCTAGGACCGACCCTTTCCAACTTTCTAACAAAAAAATTGTAGTGAATTCAGGACTAAACAGCCCACTAATAACAAGAGGCTGGTCCTGAATAAAATTTAAAACAATTTTTTTTGTTGACTGCTGGTGGGCAGATCTTTTTCTGTTTTTATTTTCATTTTCAGTCATTTCTTACACTTTAATAGTCACATAATCTGATTGGTTAAAATCCGCTAAAATACTTGGCAACGCTGCAGCCGGCTGCAGAGATCCCATCACGCTCACTACTGTTCAAGAATAGCATTTTTTAACTTTGGGGAACTTTGATATGATGTGATCAATTCCCTTCCTATGAAAATTGTTCACGTTCTCTCGAGACCGAGAATAGATACCCAGGTAATTTTGACGTGTCGCTGCGTTTGTTGTCCAAACCATAACCTAGCAATTGCTTTTTTAAGATTTTATTAGACACACCGGCCCAATATTAATAATAATAATTATTATTAAGTAACATGTGCAGTTAGTAAAAAGAATCGATTTGGATTGGACTTTTTTCCAGGTTAGTACAGTTGGACCCACAAAAAACGCAAGATTTAAATATGCTAAAATGTCAATTTTACTAATTATTTTATAGTTTAAGTAATATTTTAAGAAATAGGTTAGATTAATTTGACAATTAATTGTCAGTTTTTTCAAAGTTTATTACAGAAAATGCATGCGAATAATGTCAAATATTAAAAAAATAATAATAATAAATAATAAACTGAAAAAACATTTAGAATATTTAATTAAATCAAAAATTAAAACACAATATTTAGTAAATCTTATGAAAAAATAAAAATTTGAACTCTACTAACCAAACATATAATTTATGAAAATTATGATTTTCGTTTTAAAAAAGGTTTTTCTGGGGGTTTTTTTCACTTTTTTAATTTTTGGAACTATCGATGCGGCGACGGGCGAAAAATTTGTATTGAATATAGCTTCTTGTAAATGATATTATTCTCTCAAATAATTAAGTAAATTTTCATCCTGTATTTTATTTGATATCTTGTTTCTTTCCGAGTCTGCACGCCCTTTCCTCCCCCATCTATTTTTTCTTCAATCTTAACCATTATTCTTTTTTCTGTGATCTTAACACAACTAAACACTAAATAACCTTGCCACAAACGTCTCTATAGAGATCACTAGCCACAATCACTTCCTTACATTCTGCTTCCAATATACTAATAGTTTGAGATTTCTTAACATTTCTTAACGCATTTCTAATTTCTTTATAATTATTATAAGTAATTTTGACAAATATTGTCAACATGACAACGGCTTTGTTTGTATTGTAATTATTGAATTTACGCAACTAAATTTTCGATCTTGTTTTTTTTTCGGATTCAACTATACAGTTGGATCCGAAAAAAAAACCAGATTAGAAATGCGTTAAGAAATGTTAAGAAATCTCAAACTATTAGTATATTGGAAGCAGGATGTACGGAAGTGACTGTGGCTAGTGACCTCTATAGAGACCTTTAATTGTTGCAAGGTTATTTAGTGTTTCGGAGAGTTGTGTTAAGATCATAGAAAAAAGAATAATGGTTAAGATTGAAGAAAAAATAGATGGGGGAGGAAAGGGCGTGCAGACTCGGAAAGAAAGAAGATATCAAATGAAATACAGGATGAACATTTACTTAATTATTTGAGAGAATACCATTTACAAGAAGCGGTGCATGATATAAGCAATACAAATTTTCCTGGGTCAAAAACAATCGCCCGTCGCCGCATCGATAGTTCCAAGACTAAAAAAGCGAAAAAAAAACTCCGGAAAAACTTTTTTTTAAACGAAAATCATAATTTTCATAAATTATATGTTTGGTTAGTAGAGTTCAAATTTTTATTTTTTCATAAGATTTACTAAATATTGTGTTTGAATTTTTGATTTGATTAAATATTCTAAATGTTTTTTCAGTTTATTATTTATTATTATTATTATTTTTTTAATATTTGACATTATTCGCATGCATTTTCTGTAATAAACTTTGAAAAAACTGACAATTAATTGTCAAATTAACCTAACCTATTTCTTCAAAATCTTACTTAAACTATAAAATAATTAGTAAAATTGACATTTTAGCATATTTAAATCTTGCGTTTTTTGTGGGTCCAACTGTACCACGAAAATAACTATATATCTTGCGTGAAAATCGTCGAAAAATAGAACTTGTTCTAATAATTTAATGGCTCAAAAATAGCATCAAAGTTGCCTGAAGGCATGCGCAGTGACTGAATCATTCTTGCAACAAACTTGTATAGCATCAAACTTGCGCACAAATTGCTCCGTGTAAAGTGGCTCTTACCAACGCAAGCAACTTGCTCGAAGCAAGTCATCAAGCCATCTTCTAGGGGAAATTAATAAATTTTTCCATTATAAAATCTCTTGGAAATAATGTATTCAAAAGGTGTTCAAAAATAAGAAAAAGTAAGCAGAAATTAATTTATTAAAACAACGGGACAATATTAAACCATTAATTTAAAACTTTTCAAATTAATTATAATTCCAGAAAGTGCAATATCTTGCTCATAAAACGTGACAGTGGCATTCTGCTCCTATATTACACTACCCGACACGACTTTTGTATACGAATAAACAACGTTTTTCAAGAAAATGTACGAATAGTGCCAAAAACCACATAACTTGTAAATGATTTAAAATAAAAAAAACTTAAATAGAATCTATAATTTTATTAGAGGCGTATTTATAGTATTATTAATAAAAAAGTTTTTTCCAAATGAACTTCTTACACGATTTCAGCAAAAACGCCTTTTCCAAATTAATTTCTCTACGCCTTTTTATTGATACGGGTGTCTTTGTTTCAATTACCTCGAAATGACATATTTTGACATTTGTCATATTTTGAATGATAAAACCAAATATTGCACAAATTCTTTCAAAAACTAATAATTTTCTTTGAAAACGGGATCAGATTAGATCCCGAAACGTTAAAAGTTAACTTTTATTCAGTTTTTCGTTCTTTTTTAATTATTTTAACGATTTCTCAAGAATGTTTTTAAAAATTCTTAATCTTTGGTAAGGTATTGACTAATAATATCTTTTAGTTAAAGAATATACACGGTGTATTTGAAATAGGGTCGGAAATTTTAACTGATGATTCTACATCATAAAATATGACAAAAAGTTCCTATAAACATATGTCTAAAAATGCGTCATAAGGGAGCTAAAAAAATCGGTTTTTATTTAATAACTCAGGAACCCTTTGAGATATATCAACGAGGTTTTGCACGTCAACTAATCCTACCAAGTCCCGTTTTTATGTGTTATTTTCATGTACTTATTTCAACCAGGGGTGTGCGAAACGGGGAGGGCTTATCAGTTTTTTGTCCCAAACTTTTTTCTGTGTAACTTTTTTGCAATTTTATTTTTGAAATATGGTTCCTCAGGTCAAAATACATAAAAAAGGTACTCTTGTTGTAATACTGTAGGATTAACCGTTTTCGAGAAAAATTCATTTGAAAGTGAAATTCTACGGTTCGAGGACGAAAAATTAAATACTAAAATGTTGAAAACCAAAATTTTAATGAAACAGGGCGAATGTACATTAAAAACTTAGAAAAAAACCTCATATACAGGTACTTCCAAAAATCAATCCTAATGGAGCTATGGTCTCCTAAATATGCACCATTTTTAAAGCGCTATGGTAGCTTTAAAATCGTTTTTTCGACCTACATGTATGGAAACTTTTTTTTCTTAGTTTTTGATGTAGAATAACATTGCATCATTAAAATTTTGGTTTTCAACATATCGACACTCCCAAGCAACAAGGACGTAACTCAAGTTAGACCCATTTTGAGTTATACTCATAGGTAAACGCCTTGAAAAAAGACACACCTGGTGGTACTACTCAGATTTCTCCACAGGCCATTTTAACCAAAATTTTACCTAAAAACACTAAAGTAAAAAAAATTAAACTTGAATAGTATCAGAAATAAAGAAAAAATAAACAATAAATACTTATACAGTTAAATAGAGAATTTTATAAGCTTTCAAATGACGTATCGCATGGCTTCCTTTTCCACTTCAATCATTTACCCACCCTTAAATTATAAAATAAAATATTTTAGAAATTTAGCTGTCGTGAAAAATGACAATATATGAGTTACGGCTTTGTTGCTTGGGGGTATCGATATTAGTATTTAATTTTTCGTTCTCGAACCGTGGAATTTCACCTTCAAATGAATTTTTCTCGAAAACGGTTAATCCTACAGTATTACAACAAGAGTACCTTTTTTATGTATTTTGACCTGAGGAATCATATTTCAAAAATAAAATTGCAAAAAAGTTACACAGAAAAAAGTTTGGGACAAAAAATTGATAAGCCCTCCCCGTTTCGCACACCACTGGTTGAAATAAGTACATGAAAAAAACACATAAAAACGGGCCTTGGTAGGATTAGTTGACGTGCAAAACCTCGTTGATATATCTCAAAGGGTTCCTGAGTTATTAAATAAAAACCGATTTTTTTAGCCACTTTCAGAGGGGCGTAGCTCCCTTATGAAGCATTTTTAGACATATGTTTATAGGAACTTTTTGTCATATTTTATGATGTAGAATCATCAGTTAAAATTTCCGACCCTATTTCAAATACACCGTGTATAGCAGATAAGTATTATTTTAAACGCAATACCTTACCAGCGCATCTAAAAATAGGTGCGCCTGATAAGAAGATTTTAATTTTATTTTCTGTTTTAGATTTTTTATCGATATAAATAATCATTGGGGTGAAATGGCTCAAATTAATAATATAAATAAAAAAAAACTTGATTCGGCGAACAATTAGCTAATATAATAAGGTACTCTCATTCCAATTTTAAACTTTTAGTATTTCATTTTTCGTCCTCAAACCGTAAAATTTCACCTTCAAATTAATTTTTCTCGAAAACGGTTAACAGTATTACAACATGAGTACAGTTTCTATGTATTTTGACCTGGGGAATCATATTCCAAAAATAAAATTACAAAAAAGTTACACAGAAAAAAGTTTGGGACACAAAACTGATAAGGCGCCTTCGTTCCACACACCACTGGTTGAAATAAGTACATGAAAGTAACATGAGTTATTAAATAAAAACCGAATTTTTTAGCCACTTTCAAAGGGGCTTAGCTTCCTTACGACGCATTTTTAGACATATGTTTATAGGAACTTTTTGTCATATTTTATGATGTAAAATCACCCTTTAAAATTTCGGACCCTATTTCAAATACACCTTGTATACCCACAAGCCTTGACACCCATTCTTCGCACGGATTATTTAAAAACTAAAACTAGTTCCCCCTTTACTAGGTTGTTTTTACCGCAATCAAGGGGATAAGGAAGTCTTTTTTTTCTTCAATGTTTAGATTTTTTTGGGTTCTTAGGGGGTTTGGGGGTCTAGTTTTGACTTTTTCTGGGATCGTGGGGGCATACTCCATCTAGATATCAAATTTTAAGTTTACAATGTAAAAAATAAATGGCATCACTGGTAATGTGTTGCCATGCAGGTAAAATTTACATGTAATTTTACAATTTTATATAATAATAATTAGATGTAATAATCATATAAAATCGTAAAACTACATGTAAAATCTCTTACCTTTTACTTGTCTCTGCATGGCAACACATTACCTATGATTCAGCATGTAAATTTACCTATTTATATTTTACAGTGAACTGTTTTGAATTTATTAGATTTTACATGTAATTTTACAATTTTATGTGATTATTACATCTAATTTAGCTAATATTCATATAAAATCGGAATTTTACAATTTTATATAAATATTACATGTAATTTAGATGTAATATTTATATAAAATCGTAAAATTACATTTAAAATCTCTTAACTTTTACTTGTCTCTGCATGGCAACACATTACCTATGATTCTGCATGTAAATTTAAATATTTATATTTTACAGTGAACTCTTTAAAATTTACTAGATTTTACAAGTAATTTAACACATAATTTGCATAAAAAATTGTAAAGTTGTAAAATTACATGTAAAATGGTAAAATTACATGTAATATTGTAAAATTACAAGTAATATTGTAAAATTACATGTAATATTGTAAAATTACATGTAAAATCTAGTAAATTTTACATGTATTTGCATTAAATCACATTTACCTGCAGAATCATGTGTAATTATTATTATTATTATTATAATTATTATTGATTTATTTGAAAAATATACAGTGTCATGGAGAGCCCCAAATAAGCATATGCTTGTGCTAGGGGCTCTCCATTAATTTTGAATACAAATTACAAAAAAATATTTTATCTTGGTATAGATAGCAGATCTGCTTATTCTAGGTCTTACATATTGATTTATTACATATTTGTTTTTTACAGTGTATAAGTGTGTAATATTTTTCCCCAATTTGGGTTAGTGGTCAAAGGTCAAGTTTAGATTTTTTCCAAGCGTCGTGGGTGAATGCTCTATGCACATATCAAATTTCAAGTTTCTACGTGTTCTGGAAATGTATTTAATATTTTTTTCCCAAGTCGGAGGTCAAGTTTCGGATTTTTTCCCGGGGTCGTAGGGTGATACATGCCATGTTTATAGCTATTCTGGAAGTGGATCTTTAAACCCGGACAAACATACATACATCCTGACATACACAGGTTTTTTAAAAGGAAAGAGGGGTCGTGTGATACATCGTTTTAAAGATTAAAAAAATTTTTTTGCCCATATTTTTTTTTATTTCTTCGTAGCAATTTTCGGGGGTTTAAAAGAGGGTTAAGAATGTTAATTTTCCTCACAATTTCTTTAAAAAACTCAAACAATTTTTGGTTTATTTCATGATGAAAATACTTTTGGCATTGGCATTTTGAATGCACGTTACTGTACACCCTAAATTGTGGCGATTTGCCTTTTGGGAACAAGTGAACAGATAACAGTGACCACATCAATAGATGGCACCATGCTTTTATATCTATCTAACGTTTTATTTGAATATTAGCAACATACAGGATACACAGTGCTGATGATTCCCAAAAAGGATGAAATGGTACTATTCACTGTTTCCTGTCCATTTGATTTTAACGACAGATAGATAACTTTCTTATATATATTTTTCGGTTATTAACCGACAAACGTGCAGTATATATTTTTATAGACTGTCAATTCTTAACTTACTTAAGAAAAATGTTAAAAAAATTAAAAAGTACCTATATGGTTGAATTGAAAATTATGAGCTTTAAAATTATGTATCACACGACCCCCTTTTCCATTTAAAAAATGTTCCCCCTCGCCCCCCTGTCTCCATTGCGCCCTCTAAGGATATGAAATATATAATATAAAAAATTATTTCTGTTATGTTATTTAAGTGTTTTTAATTTAAAGTTATTATCTTAAGCAGTTCAAAAGTTAAAGGGAGGGCGGATTTTTGACACGCTCTGTATGTATAAGAACGTTTGCAGCAGTTTCAGGCTGTAAATAATATATTTGGGGACAATGTGTAAATACGCCCATAAATACGTACATAATAAATACGTACATAAAAGTATAAAAAGGTTTGTAGCAGTTTCAGGCTGTTAATATTTATTTGTGCAAAACGTATAAATAAGCCCATAGCTAAAGGGTTAAACAGGTTTGAATTTGTTGGGTAGTGTTATTTAAAATGAGAAATTAGTCTTACTCCCAGTCGTAATGACCTTTTTAAAACCACGTAGCACTCATTAGTTATTTAAAATAACTTATTTTATAGCATTTAGTTTTTTCTACTTTTAAAACGAATGTCTAGATATAAGTTGACTTATAAGATACCTATACCTTTATCTTTAGGTAATTAAGTGTTAAGTATCTTTATATCGATCTTTAAGTATTTGTGTGTTTATTTATTTTAATCTTATGAATTTGATAATAGTAAGTAAGTAAGTAAGTAAGTAAGTAAGTAAGTAAGTAAGTAAGTATTTATTTCATGTTTAAGAATACAAGAGTATATACACACGTCCATAAAAAAGAAATATAATAAAAAAAATTTGAAAATTTTTTGATTTAAAATTTTAAAATAGTTTAATTTTTTTTTTACATTAAAACATCAATATTAAAAATCTAACAATAAAAACGAAATACATATTAAAAAGTTTATAAATCACGGGAGTCATTGAGAAGGTATTGGTCAAAACTCCAAAAGGCCTTTAAGAGTAGGTACTCTTTAAGCTTAGATTTAAAAGGCAATAGTGACAAAGTGAGTATTTGGAGGGGGGCAAGACGTTAAAGAAACCAATGCAAAAATAGTTTGTGCCAGTCCGTGTCACTCCCAGTCTCAGAGAAGTTTGATAAATATTACTTGAATTTCTGGTATTATAAGAGTTGATGTTTTGATGTGTTTTAAAGTTACTTTGGTTTGTTTTTATGTAAGTGAGACATTCTAATATGAAAAGACAAGGAAACGTCAGGATGCGTAGGGAAATGTTTACAGTCACTTCTGTATCCCAGTCCGTCAACAATTCGCACAGCCCTTCTCTGTAGTCCAAAAATTCTATTGCATGAGGAACTATGTCCCCAAGCTAATATACCATAGGATAAGGAGGATTGAATTACAGAGAAGTAAACCATGCGAAGTATAGTTTTTGACAAGGACTCAGAGAGACTGCGTAGCAGATAGCAACCGTTACTTACTTTGCCAGCAACCTGACTACCCTGCTCCTTCCATAGTAGTCTGTGGTCAATATACAAGCCCAAGAATCTTGCACTCTGTGCCTAGTTTGCACTATCAAACAGTCGTAGAGTAAATATCATGTTTACAGTCTTATCAACGTTTAGAAGTAGTCTGTTTGTCCTAAACCACAGCGAAGCCCTTGACTGCGCTTTAGTGTTGTTGCTATAGCAGTATACTGCTAGGACTTAATTTTTAGTTTGAAAAGATGTGTCATCTGCAAAAATGGTTACATTATCTATGTCATTGTCTGTCTCAGACTCTGAATCCCCAGACTCCGCCGAGTCGTCAGACCTTCAGACTCAGCAGAATCCCCGAACTCAGCGGAACCCACAGACTTAGAGTCCTCAGAAACACAAAGTTCCGTTGAAAAAATCGTGTCAGGAAGGTCATTAATGTAAATTAAAAAAATAACGGGGCCAAAATGATAATAGGTGGCTATTCTAATTTTTCTGAGTTTTATTCACGTGTGAAAGCCAACTTCACAGTAGTTCTTCTGACGAATTGATTGGCCTAGACCGTGTAGCTCCGCCCATATTTACGAAATATCAGGCGGAAAATATCCGCTCGAAACCAGAGTAGACCCCAAGATGCCACAAAATTGGGCACCGTAGTTTCTGGATTATGTAAAATATATGATTTTGCATAGAGGTAAAATTAAAATAAAAAAAAAATATTAGTTAAGTTATTTGGGAAGGTATATTTGACTTTGACCGCAAGGTGTTTATAGTGTTTTTTCAGATAAAAAAATATCCATATGTGTATGTAGCCTTTTTGAAATAATTATTGCATCTTGTCATATTAAAACATATAGGGGTTAAAATGTTGCATGACGGGGAAGTTTATCAAAAAATAAGTACATAATTCCCAAATAAATTGGGCTGTTATTATAAAAACACCGTCTACGGTAATTTGTTTTAAAAATTCGAAACCCCTTTAGCGTGAATAATTTTGTTACTATCCATCATCTTTAAAGCTCTAAAGTGAGGGTTAAAAAATCTAAACTAGATGAACAATTTTAAGCGTTCACATTAACACAGCTGTACCAAAAATTACTTTCCAAGCGTTAGTAAATAAATTGTAAATTTTGATTATTTTATTGTTGCTATTTTTTTGGTGATTACTAAGACTAACCCCAAACCTAAATTTCCTTTGCCAAAATTAAAAAAAAAATAGGCCCTGATTTTTCTGTTTTTCTTCATCAGTAAACTACCCTTATTTGAGGGAGTATAGAAAAACTAAGAGATTTCTGAAGAAATTTTTGAGATTTGTGGCATTTTTAAAGAAATTGCTGAAAGTTTTCTTGAGATGTTTGGGAATTATGAAAAAAAAGTCTCGTAAGGAACATAATAAAAATTGAGAATACTTGAGAAGGTGACTTTTAAAGCGCAGTTTGTAGCAGCTTGTCAGTTAGTAAACAATTCAAATTGATTGTCAAGTAATTGACTATGTCACAAAGGCAAAAACTGCGTTTTGAAAATCACCTCCACACTTCAAAGAATTCATTTAGTGTACCTATAATAATGATTTTTAATAAGATACATGATGAAATGCAGGATTTAAGGTTAAAAAAGAGTCTCAAAGAAAAATTATAATTTTTCTTTGAGACTCTTTTTTAACCTTAAATCCTGCATTTCATCATGTATCTTATTAAAAATCATTATTTCTGTATACTTTGAACCTAATTGTGAGGCATTTACCCGGTGATAGGGAACGAGCCGATCAACTGAGTTGAATTGATTCAACTCCAAATCGGATTTTAAACTTATCATTATGGCTGTAACTTTGAAACATAATACTGTTGTTGTATTATTCTTGAAATTTAAATTTATATATATGAACATATAAAACAAAAGTAAATACAAACAAAGAAGTCAAGTATTTTTTCTCATTACAATTAACATTTAAATCTGCCTCCCACAGGACTCTAATTGCATTCTTTTGTTTAATAAATTTAGCGCTCGGTTTAATCCAATTTTGACCAAGTTACCCCACTTTGATCTATAATAAAATCTCACCTTTAAAATAATTTGCAAGAAATGTTTAAAAAGTTAAGTTAGATATTGTGTCTACAAATAGATAGACGGGCAAACAAAAAATTACAAAGACTATTTTACAAACAATATATAGGCCAATCAAAACCTTGCATTTTTGGTTTCTTAACCAATCAGATCAAAATGAATTTGACAATTTTTGCACAACTGCAATTATCACTTGGTTACTATGGAAACCAGAAACTGACAGTTATCTTAATAAATGTTATATTTTTGCAAAATGTGTTTTTAATTTGTAAAGCTTACCTTTAGTTGATTTATTTTTATTGATAAGCAATATAAATGTTTATTTTATTACCAAAATATCGTAGGTATAAAGCCTAATTAATTTTAGATAATATAGGTAATATATTTTATGCACTTTTCATCTTAAAAGCTTTAAATCACTGATAATCCTAAATTTTAATTTATTTAATTGAATGTTGGTATTAAAAACATGCCACTCAAAACTAATTTAAACACTTATTTATTAAAACTATATTTACAGTAAAGAAGTAAATAAGTTACTTATTTTAAACGACGGAAATCAAAAAATCAAATGACTGCGCTGGAACCAGTACAGCGTTGCCAAACTTTATTAGAAACCGATCGCAAATTGTTTTTTTACGGGTGGTAAGACTCGTTATTTTATTTCTTTTCAGTTGAAAACTAAACTTTTTAAACAAAAACAGCAGTGATATTTATTTAAATGCTAAAATATATGATAACAACTATTTTATTGGTATAATCTCAAGCATGAAATATCCCTCAAGCAAAGTTTAGACGCGAACAAGTGAACATCGTGGTTTTAAAAAGCCTGGAAAATTTGACATTAAAATTTTTAATTGTAGTTGTAAAGTAATATTGTTGTTTTGTTCTTAAATATTTAATTTAAATATGAAACAACATTAAACATGGTAAAATTATATACTTCCTTATTTTGTTTGTGATATAGTCTTTCAAAAAAACCATTCGTGCATGTTGAATTATACATATTTTTTTTACTGTATATAAAAAAACATTTTGATTAAGAAAATTGCCAAGCAAAATATTTTTTTAATACAGTAAAAAAATTATCCATAATTCAACATGCACTTATGATATTACTACTGAAAATATCAATTTTTTTACATATCGTGCATGAATTTAATATACTTTACTTTTCTTGCCGAAGAAAACAAAATCATAAAAAAGGTAAACCGGTAATAGGTTATGGAGGAATGTGCACTTAGTTTTCACACATATGAAAATCACTTCTTCAGTCAACGAGTTTTATAAAAGCACGACTGTAATTAAATTTGCATTCTACATTTATGAAACATGAAATTTCCAACAGCTGCAGTTAGCTGCAAGCTCTGGAGTAAGATTTAGTTTTGGTTAAAAAAAAAATCGCATTTGGATGGAGTGAAATTTTAGATTTTCCATTTTACACGTTAGCTGTTTTCCATTAGGTATTTGGTTTTACGCACATACTATAAAAAATACGTTTTGGGTCATATATGTCCCGAAAGTACTTTTTACAGACCGTGTTTCGGGTATATATGGTTTCTACGAAAACATGTAAATAGTCACTTACGGTCATTTTTTCAAAATGCCTTTTTTATGGTTTTTGACTCTTTTATATACGCGCACTTTCCCTATAAAAATTGCACCTGTCAGAAAATTATTTTGGTCAAAATCGAAAGATGACCGTATATGTTCATTTGGAAAGAGGCATAAACAGCCATATAAAATGGCTTTTTATGCCCTTTTACTACTAACAAGGGCATAAACAGCCATTTTATGTTAACTTTTTGTGTGTTTCTATAAATGAGAATTTTTGAAAAAAAAAAACAATATGATAAGACGTATCATTGATACGTATCATTGATAAAAAATTAAATATAGAATCAAAAGTCACAAAACTCAAAACAGATTAAGTTTGTATCTAAAAGAATGCAGTAATATAACAAAACTAGCAGTTTTGCTCATGTAAAGAAAATAAACGTTTTCGTGTTAATATAAAAAAATATTTTGGTTGTATGTGCCCTTTTCGGAATGACAAGTTCACATAAGAACGCCTTTTTTATAGCCGCACTCCGCACTCTGCAAAGACGGTTCGGGAAATGTATGCCCTGAAACACAGCGAACGTGTTAAGAAAACAATTTTATCCACGGCCTTGATTAATAGGCCTATTAATCACGGGTCTGTAAACATAAACCGTTTAAACTTTAAAACGGCCGTGGATAAAGTATAGTATTTTACTCGCGTATAATAGCTATTTGGGTGATTCGGCCACTCGCCTATCGGCTCGTGTCTCAAAATTCACCCTCATTGATTAACAGAAATTATTACACACTCATTGAATAAAATACTAATACTAATTAATTTTGATCCGATAAACGCTTTCTATGCTTGCTTGCCTTCATTAATGAAGTCAATCTATAAATTTATAGATTCATTATAATAAATGTATATAGGTATACAACGAAATTACCGGAATATCCGGAAATGTCATTAATTAGATTCAATAAACTGTAAATTAGATTAGATTCAATAAACTGTAAGCATTGATACAATAAAAGCCCCCTTTTACAAATAAAAACCTTCATTATCTTAAACCTAATTTAAGTTTAATTGATATTGTGTAAATTTTAGTTCAGGGTATAGCTTTGTGTAAATAAGGTCCAGTGTATGTCATTATTTTGCAACCGGTACAAAAAAAAGAAAGATCCTATTTTGTATTAAGATTAAAACTTACTCTTTAAGTTCTAAGAATATTTTTTAGATTTTTTTTTTGTTTGTTTTTTTTATAGGTTTTTTAATGGTTTTTATTTTTTTTTTATATTTTATTTGTGAAATCAACAATTCATTGTAAAAATTACATTCGGTAGAGCGGTGGGACTGTAAACACCGTTAAGGTTAATTTCGAAATAAATGAGAAACAAAGTAGAATATTCACCATACAAATACAATTTGAAAGGTTTGGTTTAGTTTAGTTTATTTTATTTTTAAAGTCTTTCTCGGACCACCCAATAGGTGGTATTTTAAGACACCTACCTTCGGAGACGTCTTCTGGCGGCTAATCCGGGAACAGCAGGGGCCCCTGGTGATACACTTTACTCCTGGCTAACAATCAAACACAAAACAGTTGTTTTACAAATAGTTTGACTGGGTTTTTCTATCACATACTAGCATAATTTAGTATTTAAAATTTGATCTACACGAATGCGACATGCTTTTACGAACGGTTTTTAAAAGAGAGTTTTTAACTTCTTCTTCTTGGTGCCAATTCGCCGAATTGCACCTGTACGATTTGAAATACTTTATTATATTTGAACTACTATACTTTTAATGATTAAACAAATTAAACAAAGAACTTTTTACCTCAAGAAGTTATTTCAGACCAATGTTTATGAAGGTGTCATCTTTTTGTTTGTTTGTTTACATAAACGTACTGCTTCTGGTGTAAACATAAGTATCGCTAGTTTTGACCTTGTGGTGACCAGAGCGATGTTGCGTAATTTTCACTTTATCATTATGATAAATCTTTATACCTACATTAAAATTTTAAAAAACTACTATACTACGACACTATAATTATGTTTGATAATGTAATATAATTATATTTATTAAAATTAATTGCTTGACAAAGTTTACGATATTAGACTGTGAGTTTACACATTCTTTCTCTCTCTTTACGCGTACTAAGTGTAAACAATAGTCACTCCCCACCAGCCCCTCACCGTAGTTGGTTGACGCTTCAAACAAAGCAGATTTCATCATGTTCATTCTTGAGGTAAAAGTTCTTTGAAATTAAAGTTGTTTGTACATATATGTTTTTTAGTATGGGCATAATTTTAGAAAACGAGCGGGTGGGATTTTGATTCAGTAGATTTATAACACCAAGATATGTAGAAATCCAAATCTGAAAGTCGTTTTTTATGTGATTTTTATAAATCTGTCACCTAACATGGGAACGCCGTGTTTTTTTTTTGTGTAATTTTAATAATAAATTATTAAAAAATACTTGTTTCATTCAGTTTTATTAGGAATTATAAATAACAAAAATGATCTTTCGATAAGTTTTTTTAAATTAAAATACAGACTCAGTTGTAGTGTAACGCCTGATACGTAACGCCATATACAAAGAAATTATTTTTTTCCCAATAACAACAAATAATAATAATTAGAGCCCGGGAAATTGCGAGCTATAAGTCATTCTATGTCATTTTTTTTAGCTTTTATAATCATCTTTGCAATGATACTTAAAATGAGAAAATCCTATTCCAAGTACATGTAATATGGACAGAAATTTTTAATTTTAAACAAAATTATAAAAATATTAATTTATTATTCCATCAATCTATTTTCTAATCATCGTACAGAGAGATATTGGTAGTCAATCTATTTTCTAATCATCGTACAGAGTGATATTGGTTGACCGACAGTTTCGGGCTGCTGGCCCTCTTCAGTACCAAGAGTCAACTCTGCACGCTGATTAAGAAAACGTTTTTAGACTTTACTCGCAAAAGGAATATAGCCATTAGATTGATGTAGACTTGTGCGCCATCTATTTCTAGATGTAGACAACTACTCATACCTCTCCTTATCTGGAGACTTTGAATGGTAGCAAGTTGAAGACTTGTGTGTCTCAAGCACATAGTACCACTAACGGGTGGTTAGACGTAAAATTAGTAAGGACAGAAATTTTTAATTTTAAACAAAATTATAAAAATATTAATTTATTATTCCATCAATCTGTTTTCTAATCATCGTACAGAGAGATATTGCTAGACTGACAGTTTCGGGCTGCTGGCCCTCTTCAGTACCAAGAGTCAACTCTGCACGCTGATTAAGAAAACGTTTTTAGACTTTACTCGCAAAAGGAATATAGCCATTAGATTGATGTAGACTTGTGCGCCATCTATTTCTAGATGTAGACAACTACTCATACCTCTCCTTATCTGAAGACTTTGAATGGTAGCAAGTTGAAGACTTGTGTGTCTCAAGCACATAGTACCACTAACGGGTGGTTAGACGTAAAATTAGTAAGGACAGAAATTTTTAATTTTAAACAAAATTATAAAAATATTAATTTATTATTTCATCAATCTATTTTCTAATCATCGTACAGAGAGATATTGGTAGACTGACAGTTTCGGGCTGCTGGCCCTCTTCAGTACCAAGAGTCTTCAACTTGCTACCATTCAAAGTCTCCAGATAAGGAGAGGTATGAGTAGTTGTCTACATCTAGAAATAGATGGCGCACAAGTCTACATCAATCTAATGGCTATATTCCTTTTGCGAGTAAAGTCTAAAAACGTTTCCTTAATCAGCGTGCAGAGTTGACTCTTGGTACTGAAGAGGGCCAGCAGCCCGAAACTGTCAGTCTACCAATATCTCTCTGTACGATGATTAGAAAATAGATTGATGGAATAATACATGTAATATGCATTAAAAAAAATTGTTTTAGATTGAGATATATAATATATACAAATATATAATATATACAAATGTATCATAAATTTGTATTTCAGGTGGTAATATGTCGCGTCCGTTACAAAAAAATCGCTGGTGGCCAAGTTATACAAAAAAATCCTACGAGATCCTTCTAAGATTTCAAAAAAATAAAAAATTAAATTACTAGCTACGTGTGTGATTTCTCCGAAACTTTGCCAGGGCTTCGTACACAATCATGTTTTCTAAGCAAACAAGACCTTTTCTATGAAAATCCAGTGAGTATAGTAACAAATTGTGTTTTTTTTAATTACTTGATTATAGAAGGAATTTTAATTGAATTAATTTTTTACTCCACCCTAAAACCAAGGTTAAAAGGGCCTTGTTTTTATCGAAGGAACACTTTACTGAAATTATGCTCTCATAACGTTTTATAACTCGTGACATTTTTTATATAGATCACATTTTTAATTAAATTACACAATATTCCACCTCAGTAATATTTTTTACGGTAGAAATAAAGCTTAAAGCTTTAAATAAAGCCTAGCTTTAAAAAATGTAACTTAAGGGTTTCTTATTTGACATACTTATAGCAGTTAAATAGCTTTAAAAAAGACATTTACGGGCATGTTTTTAATAAAGGGGATTGATGTCATTTATTTTATTAAGGGAAGTACCTGTGTACATAAAGGGTGTAGCTGAATAAGAACAAATTTCTGCCCCCATAAGCGGCCCTCACACGGTCAATTGTTAAGACCAGTTTCGAAGTTGAACAAAGATTTTCTTTCAGTATTTTCGATTTTTTTAAACCCCCATATGTTTTTGGCGGATTCTCGTCCTTACCAAGATTGACTTTTTCTAAAAATTTGCATGTACATGTTATTAAAATTAAAATTTATACAGATCAGAGTTATTTTTTGAAAATTTATTAATTTCATTATATAACCAAACTAGTTGTTTAAAAACATAATGATAACTAATTAAAAGTTCAGTGGCGTGCCTAAAAGGGTCAGTAAATTTAATTTAAAGGGCGAGAAAGCTAAAAAAAGCAATTTTAAAATATTTCTAAAAAAAATCTCCTGCGCGCTGCTATTTTTAGAAAGCGGCTAGGGAACGTTCAAGTATTATAGGATTATAGGAAAATAGCGTTACAGGGGGGTGGGTGGTGGGGGTCCAAAATGATCAAAATTTGCGTTACGTAATACTTGAACGTTCCCCCAGTTTAAAAAAATAACTAAATTATTTTAAACTGATCCCCTTTTTCTAAAAAAAATATCTCCCCTTGCAGCCCTGTCTTAATGTGCCTCCTAAGCATATCCAATATATACTGAAAATTTATTTGGGTTATGTTATTTAAGTGTTTTAAATTTCAAGTTGATATCTTAAGCCGTTCAAAAGTTAACGAGAGAGAGACGGCTTTTGACACGCTCAGTACACACATTTTACAATTAAGTAGGGAATATACCATAACACGCATTTTAAGAACTGTTTGGAACCTGATTGCAAAAACTTGAAACTTTTTTCACTACCACTCTAATACTGATGGCAGCTATATACTATTTATGATTATAATGAATTAATAGCTGTATTAAACTTACTAATATGCGTACAAAACGATAACCATTTGATATCTATTATATGAGGTGACTTTTAAAACGCAGTTTTTGACAAATAACACATTTCGAGATATCAACCAAGTATTAATTTAGGAACTATAACAGCTTTTATAGTACCAATCAGGTATTATCTATTTTAGAGAAAATAGTTAAATTACGTTGGCGAATTAAATCAGTTTCACTAATTATTAAAAAAATTGCATATTAAAAAAATCAAAAACTGCGTTTTGAAAGTCAAAGCATAAAAACTGCGTCTTGATAGCCCAGCATTTAAATGAATATGAATACTATTAATAGAATCTCTTGTGATATTGTTTTTTTAATAAATAAGAGATGCCTTAATTTCTGATCATTTATTAAAATAAATGCGATGCATTTCGGTTTTTAGAAAACCATCTTCTATGCCCGAACATCTATAAAAAGTATAAGAGAAGCTTAAATAATAAGAAAAACTACAAAAAAATATAAAAAGTGGAAAATTTGTGAAAATTGAGCTTACCTAATTAAAAGGGTTTAAACCCAAAAACAAATAAACACCAGTACAAAAAATGATTTAAATGTAATCATCTTATTAATAATAACCATTAATTTAAATAAAAATAACAGAATAGGGGAAAACAAACGTTACATTAAAATTTTTGAGGTTATATGTTAAGCGCTGTTTACAGTAAGACGTGTCGGTAAAATAATAGCGTTATAGCGTTATAGCGTTAAGCGCTGTTTACAGTAGGGCGTAAAACGAACATGACGGTAAAATAATAAATAACAGTATAGAAAAATGAAAAGGAAGAAAATAAAGGATAAGTAAATAAAATAAAATAACCTACATAAACGAAATAATAGATAAAATAATAAAATATTTTAATCAATTAATATCGTTGCACTGTATTTAAACTGACATAATCTGGATTAGTGGAAAGTTTATATATTTCCAAGTTTTCTAGAAAATTCATAACAAAACCATTGTTGTAAATGTAAAGTAATTCAACATTAACATTTTGATCAAAAATGTGATTGCGTATGCGCAAGTGTTTGCCAAAAATTGATTTGTCGTTATTAGACAATCTGCGAGACTTTAAATGTTTATTAACGCGAGTAATAATTTGTCTACCAGATTGGCCTACGTAAGCCATATTGCAGGATCCGCAACTCAATCTATACACTCCATTATTGCAAAGAAGGTCTGTTTTATCTTTAGTTACTGACAACAAACTCTTAACAGTATATAAAGATTTAAATGTACAAACTATATTAAAACGTTTGAAGACATCGGAAATATGAACAGAAACTTGACCAGAAAAAGTAAGTTTCATGTATTTGACATCTGACTTTAAGGGGAGATCTTTAATATACGCTACGTTTCTTAAATTATTTTTTACTTTGTTATTAATTAATGAATCTATAAGTTTTGTACAATAACCATTGTTAAAAGCTATTTGTTTAATTATATTTATTTCTTTATTAAAATTCTCAGTATTTAAGGGGATAGTTAGAAGTCTATTAATATAGCAATTAAAGGCACTTAGCTTTTGAGAATGACCGTGACAGGAATCAAAGGGAATACAATTGTCAGTTTGACTAGGTTTTCGATAAATGTCAAAACTGAACTTTTTGTCAATCACTGAAATACTCAAGTCTAAAAAATTTAAAATATTATTCTCTCCAATTTCTAAAGTGAAATTGATATCTGTATGTAAACTATTAATGAAGTTTAAAAATTCTAATAATTCTTCCTTTGTGCCTAACCAGACTAGAAAAATATCATCCACGTATCTGTACCACTTAAAAACTTTTTGAAGTAAAGTGTTCTTGGAAGAAAAAATAATTTTTTCTAACCATTGTAAAAAAGTTTCACTAAGATATGGGGAAAGAGGAGATCCCATTGGTTGGCCTTTAACTTGGGAATAAATGATTTTATTAAATTGAAAGAAATTCTGCTTCATATAGATCTCAAAAATATCAAATATAGCTGTAACTTCCCAATCAGAAAAACTAGAGTTAATAAGTTTCTTTTTAATTATTTGAGAAACTTGTGGTACAGGAACGCTGGGGAACAAATTAACAACGTCAAACGATGCCAAAATTGCGCCATCTGGAACTGAAATATTACCAATCTTATCAACCAGCTCTTTGGAATTTTTAATTATCTAAGCGTATGTATGCGAGTCTATAAAGGAAACAACAGGTCGAATTGGGATTTCTGGCTTATGTAACTTAGGTAACCCGTACAGTTTTGGAACTTTGGGGTTCATAGGAATTTTAGGTAACTTGATAGAATAATTACTACTTAATTCAGTAATCAAATCTAGACAATTATCAAAATTTATTATTACAATGACTATTTCTGAGACGAGAAAATTTACAAACTTGATTTTTTAAATATTTTTTAGGTAAGTATAAATACAAATAGTATACAGGGGCTGTCCATATATTATGTAAAACCTTTTTTTACTATTTTGGACCTCTCTGTGTAACTCTTTTTTCATTTAACTCAACTCACAACATGACACTAGGGAGAGAGGGGGTCTCCCTCCAGAGTGTTACGTAACTTATAAATAGACCCATATTGTACATTGTACATACGTTCTCAATGTATGAGCCTATTTTGCTTTCCCATTTTAAAATTTTTTTAAATTTCGGAAAGCCTTGTATTCGTGCAAAAATTTTCAATTTTTTTTTTGCGTATTTTTGCGTTTTATGTTTTATGTCGATATAAATCCATTTCAAGCAAAGAAAAAAAAATGTCGATCGGTCGGTCGTTCGGTCGGTCGATCGGTCTGTCTGGGAAATCTTGTGGGCACGATAACTTAAGAACGCTTTAAGCTAGAGACTTAAAATTCGGCATACAGGTATGTTACCAAATGTTCTCGCTTGGGATTGTTTTTGGTGAACATTGGGGTGCGGCAAGGGGGGAAAATGGGGAAAAATAAAAAAAATAGTAAAATTTGAAAATTGCTATATACTGGTTTTAAGATTGCTAAAATTGAATCTAATAATATAATAATAATAATAATAATAATAATAATAATAATAATAATAATAATAATAATAATAATAATTGTATCGAGTTTTCTTGGGGAACTATAAAATAAAGTTATTAGACTGGGCACTTGTTCCCAAGGTACTCGAGTGCGGACGGCTAGCAGGCATCAGCGGGGCAATTGGGCAATGAGTCGGCAAATATGGTAGGCCTTGAGCGCCAGGAGTTTTGAAAAACAAAACAATAAACTATAGTATGAGTAAAAAACTCCAAATACTCATATCGGTTAAATATATATATATATATATATATATCCAAAAATACTATGTGTAGGGTTGGTAACAGTAACTAAAAACAGTATATAATTAATGGCACACTTTTAATAAAACAAAATATATTACATACGTATGTATGCATAGTCGAAAATATGCATATTAGCAAAACTTGAAATTGTTTGTACTTAAATAGTTAATAATTACATTTTCTGAAAATTAAACATAGAAAAATAGGTATATCCATTAAGGATTTACGGTACTTAATCGGGTAATAGCTATTATTCCGTTACAAATAAAAATATTAAACATAAGAACAAATTTCATTACTTTCGAGAACCTTTCGTTAAGTTTAAAAATTAAACTTAAATCTTAATAAAATTTGTCCTGTGCTTTAAATTGAATTTAACTGATACATATCTGTTTAAAATCCTGGATTTTCAAAAACATTATCTGTCGGTACTTCAGACGTAGCATCCAGCCTCTCGAACAAAGCTCGGATATGATACAGACAACATATGTCAACACTGCAGCATAAACACCGTTAGCGGCTCAGAGTATACTTCAACAAAAATCAGAATAGCGGTCCTGAACTTCGGAACTACCCATAGGCATCCTTCTATAGATATATAGGTCAATAGGTTAAAATTTTCCCCATAGCTGTCGGTCAAGGTCACAACAAAAATCTTAGGCCTTAAGCACAATTTTAGCCACAATTAAAACTTCAGCTACAACGAAAAACTTCGGTCGAAAAGAAAAACCCTGAAACAATAGGCCTAAGTAAGTAAAAGCCTTTGGTTTAAAAACAAAATATACGAACCCTTTCTCGAAGAGGTTTTTCTTATTATTCCAAATTGACAAAAACAAATCAGCCATAGGTCGTTTTTTTGGATTTTGATAGAGTCTTAATCACTCGAGACTAAAATAAAATTAGGATTTACCATCAAAAATAAATGGTCACTTGAAAGTTCGTACTTACAGATTGGAATCATTTTTATCAGCGAAATACTTCAGTTAAGCAACACAAAATGCATATCAATACATAGAACAATAGATGCACTATCTAAATCACTTAATTTAAACTGATTTTACCATAATATCTAATGGATGATTCCAGATAAACATCTCGCAGACCTTTCCGCTCGGGCCATTAAAAATCTATGCCGGAAATCTCTTCCGAATTCAAATTTCTCCACCCAAATCGAATAGTCTAGAAAACTAAGAGCGATGGACTTATATGGACTAAACTATCACAGATAAAGATAGCCAACGGAAACGCTCTTGAAACCTGCAAGTTCAAGATACGACGTACTCTAGTATATCTGTTCACTCCAATCCTACAGCGGTTGAATTATCCAGGCGAACCTAGTTCAGACATACGTAACACTGACTGACATAACCTAATATCTGCCAAACAGTTATTTAAAAATAAACAATAATATTAAGGATAATGTTTATATTTCGAAAAATTGATGAGACACATTATAAATGTGGTGTGCTTAAGTTAATATTACAGTGGAGCCATAATACTATAAATACTAGTGTAGGAATAAGCTTTTGTTTACTACTTTAGAAACAAAGTTATGAGATATTACTTATATAAAACCACAGGACAAGGATTACTAACTGAAATTACAATACAAGGCAAGTTATTAACTAACTATAAGTTAATCCCAACTCGGATAATGAATAAGCAAAGAAATTATGTTATTAGGACCATTTGTACCACTCGTAACACAAGTTTGCTAATATACCCCCAAAACAAAAGTAAGTATTCTATGTATTCTAAATAATAAAGAATGTGGCATTTTACACATGCTACACAGCCTTCCTCCCCGGAAATAAAAAATATTTATTCCCAAAAATATTTTTTCATTAAAAGGAATTTCCTTTTTTATGAAAACCATAATAGTGAACTTTAAATTATTTTAAAGTTACATCAAACATTTCTACTTAAATCATTAACCAATCAAAACTCAAAACAAAATTACTATTATATTTAAACTTCTTTTAGTTTAAATATCATTACAATAAATTTACAATTAACATCTTAGCAAGACCAGAAAGATAAATACTTTAGAATTTTATCTCCTCAAAACTCAAAATGATTTTCAGCTGTTGTGAACTTTTGATAACTTCGTGTACCACACGCCTTGTTATACTACAAGGGACATAATCGAGAAAGTGACATAATCGGGAAAGTGACATAATCGAGAAAGTGACATAATCGGGAAAAGTCTCTCACAAAGCCTAATCGAATGAACATCTTAAATTAAATTTTATACAAAGATTAACTTTTTTCACATTACTAATTCTATTAACTTATCTATTACTTAGTTTAACCTAATCTACTAGTTACTAAAACTTCACTATATATTTCGTACGTACTTGTCATAATCGGGATTTTAATTTTTCTACTACTAAAAAATTTTTTCAATGTCACGGCGTATGCTAGTACCACCCTGTATACTACTATTTCCAAAAAATATTACTTTTTATTTTCTAATAAAAGTTACTAACTTTTTAATTTACCCCTGTATATATTTTACAGTTATTTTCCAAAAATACTAAAAAATTCTATTCTATTGGCTTAAGAATGGTACGCTAAATCTTTGCAAAAACTAATAGCGTTATGTACTCTACTTGCACAAAATTTTTATCAAATATTCTCAAAAAAATTTTTTTCTCAAAATTTTTTCTACAACTCACAAAATCGTACTCAAAAATACCCAAAAAAAAATAATTTCCCAGATTTATGTATTCTAAACCCGAAAAAAAAATATTAATCTAAACTATTGAAATATATGTGCTCTACTGGCCTCCTAAAATTTCAAAAAAATACTTTATTGTACTCTATTGGAACAATAAGTATACAAAAAACTACTAAATTTGTTGCTTGGTAAGGTTAAAATTTTGAATAGCTTCGGCTAAAGTGTCCTAAAATTTCAAGCAATCAAATTATAAACCATCCTCTACCGGCTGGCAACCCTATAAATGCTGTACAGTATAACCGTGTTCTGGCTCTATAAAATATGAAATAAAATTCCCCCTCCACTCAGGTTACAAAAACGCACAGGATATACTATTTGGTAGCCTCTATCTCGGCTATACAAGGTCTGTAAAGAGTACCCTCAAATGTTTCCTCACTACCAGAGTAAAGAAAAAATACTATATTCTCAGCGAAATTTTTCTTTTCATTGAAAAAAACGCTCAATCCATATAAACGGAAAGACTGTACAGCTTAACGACATACCTCTGACCAAAATTTTTATTTATTTGTTCTATTGACCAATAAATATAAAAAATATTCACACCTGATATTTCTTACTCTACTGCATCTCAAAACTATTGACCTCTCTGCTATGTTAAACCTATATAAAAAAATATAAAAAATACTTATTTTCCCAAAACTTATTTTTGGAACCAAAATTCAAAAATATTTAATATATTTTTTTTTTAATCCTAATGTTCCGCAATGTACCGATAAAGTGTACCTTCTATCATATACAGTTTCCCATATTATCAAACCACACAAAATACTTTTTGGATATATTGTTCAAATTTTACTAAACATAACTATACTGATATACTATCTCATATACTAACTTTACAAATACTATCTTTTCAAAAAATATAAAAAATCTACCACATTTGCATAGCCCCACGTTGGGCGCCACTTTGTATCGAGTTTTCTTGGGGAACTATAAAATAAAGTTATTAGACTGGGCACTTGTTCCCAAGGTACTCGAGTGCGGACGGCTAGCAGGCATCAGCGGGGCAATTGGGCAATGAGTCGGCAAATATGGTAGGCCTTGAGCGCCAGGAGTTTTGAAAAACAAAACAATAAACTATAGTATGAGTAAAAAACTCCAAATACTCATATCGGTTAAATATATATATATATATATATATATCCAAAAATACTATGTGTAGGGTTGGTAACAGTAACTAAAAACAGTATATAATTAATGGCACACTTTTAATAAAACAAAATATATTACATACGTATGTATGCATAGTCGAAAATATGCATATTAGCAAAACTTGAAATTGTTTGTACTTAAATAGTTAATAATTACATTTTCTGAAAATTAAACATAGAAAAATAGGTATATCCATTAAGGATTTACGGTACTTAATCGGGTAATAGCTATTATTCCGTTACAAATAAAAATATTAAACATAAGAACAAATTTCATTACTTTCGAGAACCTTTCGTTAAGTTTAAAAATTAAACTTAAATCTTAATAAAATTTGTCCTGTGCTTTAAATTGAATTTAACTGATACATATCTGTTTAAAATCCTGGATTTTCAAAAACATTATCTGTCGGTACTTCAGACGTAGCATCCAGCCTCTCGAACAAAGCTCGGATATGATACAGACAACATATGTCAACACTGCAGCATAAACACCGTTAGCGGCTCAGAGTATACTTCAACAAAAATCAGAATAGCGGTCCTGAACTTCGGAACTACCCATAGGCATCCTTCTATAGATATATAGGTCAATAGGTTAAAATTTTCCCCATAGCTGTCGGTCAAGGTCACAACAAAAATCTTAGGCCTTAAGCACAATTTTAGCCACAATTAAAACTTCAGCTACAACGAAAAACTTCGGTCGAAAAGAAAAACCCTGAAACAATAGGCCTAAGTAAGTAAAAGCCTTTGGTTTAAAAACAAAATATACGAACCCTTTCTCGAAGAGGTTTTTCTTATTATTCCAAATTGACAAAAACAAATCAGCCATAGGTCGTTTTTTTGGATTTTGATAGAGTCTTAATCACTCGAGACTAAAATAAAATTAGGATTTACCATCAAAAATAAATGGTCACTTGAAAGTTCGTACTTACAGATTGGAATCATTTTTATCAGCGAAATACTTCAGTTAAGCAACACAAAATGCATATCAATACATAGAACAATAGATGCACTATCTAAATCACTTAATTTAAACTGATTTTACCATAATATCTAATGGATGATTCCAGATAAACATCTCGCAGACCTTTCCGCTCGGGCCATTAAAAATCTATGCCGGAAATCTCTTCCGAATTCAAATTTCTCCACCCAAATCGAATAGTCTAGAAAACTAAGAGCGATGGACTTATATGGACTAAACTATCACAGATAAAGATAGCCAACGGAAACGCTCTTGAAACCTGCAAGTTCAAGATACGACGTACTCTAGTATATCTGTTCACTCCAATCCTACAGCGGTTGAATTATCCAGGCGAACCTAGTTCAGACATACGTAACACTGACTGACATAACCTAATATCTGCCAAACAGTTATTTAAAAATAAACAATAATATTAAGGATAATGTTTATATTTCGAAAAATTGATGAGACACATTATAAATGTGGTGTGCTTAAGTTAATATTACAGTGGAGCCATAATACTATAAATACTAGTGTAGGAATAAGCTTTTGTTTACTACTTTAGAAACAAAGTTATGAGATATTACTTATATAAAACCACAGGACAAGGATTACTAACTGAAATTACAATACAAGGCAAGTTATTAACTAACTATAAGTTAATCCCAACTCGGATAATGAATAAGCAAAGAAATTATGTTATTAGGACCATTTGTACCACTCGTAACACAAGTTTGCTAATATACCCCCAAAACAAAAGTAAGTATTCTATGTATTCTAAATAATAAAGAATGTGGCATTTTACACATGCTACATAATAATAAGATTAAGCTGAAATTTTGCATAAATCATCCTTAGATATATTTAAGATATTTTGAAAGATATTAAGCCGATATATAAAAGGGTGTTCAAATGGCAGCCAGTCCTAAAATGTATTCACAACGAGTGAGTTACGACTTTAAATGCGTTATATCTTCCAACCAATAGAAATTAAGGGAAATAAATGTTAAGCAATTTTATTGCATTTTTTGTGCTCTTTCATTTTCTGTGCAGTTTTTGTTTCTAGTAGGTTGCAATCAAAAGTTATAGGGAAAAAACGAGTTTTTAGGGTGTTTTAAGGGCCGTTTAAGGGTCTTCCGAAACTAGAAAATTGATAGACCTTTTTTTTTGAATTTCCCATCGCAAAATCTATAGGAATACATACTTTTTTTTGACTGAGGAATTTTGTCGCAGTTGAAACCTATATTGAGTGTAGTATAATTAAAAACTGCGTTTTGAAAGTCAAGCTTTGGTTCAAAAACTGCGTTTTGTTTTTCCACGTGGTTTTCTAACTAAATTTTTAATATGAAATAAGAAATTTTTTAATTTTTTTTTTTGGATCAATAGATCGAATATGCATTGACAGTGTAAACACCATCATTATCTCAATTTTTCAAAAAATGTCAAAAACTGCGTTTTGAAAGTCACCTCCTCATATGAAATCCTAACTAACTCACTTCAGTAGAATACCCCCAGCCCACCCCCCTGGACCTAGAAACTTAAAACTTGGACAGTTTGTTCCTTTTATCATGTAAGCAGCCACTAAGAAGCGATTTTTCGAAATTCAATCCTTATATAGTATTAAGGGGGTGAAACGGGGCTTGAAAGGTTTTTTTTTTAAGTTTGCCTATCTCAGAGACCTCTTAATCTAGAATCTTCATATTTGGCAAAAATGTTCTTTATCGAAATCGAATACGTGTTTCAGGATTTTTCGATATTCGACCCCTAAGGTGGTAAAAATCGTCATATTTAAGTTGAAAGTGATAAATTATGTAATTAATACTCTTGTTTGAAAAGTGTGAGTATCTAAAAGAATGTTCATATTTGGCAAAAATGTTCTTTATCGAAATCAAAAAGAACACATGTTTCAGGATTTTGCGATATTCGACCCCTAAAGGGGTAGAAAGGTTTTTTAAAAAGTGTACCTGTTTCAGAAATTATCGATATTCGACCCTTAAGGGGTGAAACGGGGGTTTAAAGGTTTTTTAGGAAGCGTGAGTCGATATTCGTCCTCTAAGGGGGTGAAACGGGGGATGTTTTTTTAAAAAGTGTACGTATCTCAGAGACCTCTTAATCTAGAACCTTCATATTTGGTAAAAATGTTCTTTATCGAAATCGAAAAGATATATGTTTCTTAAGGGGTGACAAGGGGGTTGAATATTTTTTTAAAAAGTGCCCGTATCTCAGAGCCCTCTTTATATAGATCTTCATATTTGACAAAAATTTGTCGAATTGAAAAGATACGCGTTTCAAGAATATTCGATTTTCGACCCCTAAGGGGGTGAAACGGGGGTTGGTTTTTTAAAAAGTGCGTATTTCCAAGACCTCTTGATCTAGAATCTTCATATTTGGCAAAAATGTTCTTTATCGAAATCGAAAAAATACGTGTTTCAGGAATTATCGATATTCGACCCCCAGGGGGTGAAATGGGGGTTAAAAGGTTTTTTAAAAAGTGTGCGTATCTCAGACACCTCTTAATCTAGAATCTTTATATTTGGCAAAAATTTTCTTTATCGAAATCGAAAAGATACATGTTTCAGGATTTTTCGATATTCTATCCCAAAGGATGTAAAAATTGTGATATTTTGATTTTAAGGGGTGAATAAATTAAAGATTAGACATTTTTAAAAAGTTTGCATATTTCAGAGATCTCTTACTTTATAATCTTGATATTTGGCAAAAATGTTCTTTATTGATATCGAAAATTAAAATTAAAAAAATACTCTTTTATCCCCTTGGTTGCGGAAATATTATTAAACAAGGATAGTAAAGATATAACTAATTAATTTTTTGACAACCCCGTTCGTAGAACGGGCTTCACGGTTTGTTATATATATTTTTTTAAAGTATGTAAATTGATCATCAAAAAAACAGGAAATAAAATTTAAAAATAATAAGTATTTGACAAAGTTCTTTGTAAAGAATTGGACAATTCTTGAGCAAGAGAATTAATCAAGATTCTGTATCCAGACTTGGGGGAGACTTTTGCAAGATTCTGGAAGCAGAGCGTTTAGCAATACTTTGTCAAGTCTATTCGTCAAGTCTGTAGCACAAGCAATTTCACAAGCAATTTGACAAGATTCTTGGTCAAGAACCT
>OY294045.1:68444074-68616199 GCA_958510825.1 Brachypterus glaber | reverse complement strand
TCCATTCCAGCTCTAGATACGGTATGAATATTCCGTATCAAGTGTTAGATTGAGCACATGTAGTGCCATCTCTTGTTTATAAAAGTAAAGAAAACTGTAGTAAAATTAGCAAAAATATATATATTTTACCATGAAATATTGAATAATTTAATGCAGTTTAAAGTTTTAAGTTAAAATTACATAAAGTTTATTAGCTTTTCTTAATATTTGACTTTTTGATAAAAAACTAGTCAAATATTAAGAAGTTTTTTATCAATTTAGTTTAAAAAATTAAAACTGCTCCATCTATTGTTAAATATTTAAACCTGATATCTGTCACAACAATCTGACATAACCTTCAATTTTTGCAGTACTGATTTGATAAAATTATTAAATAACATTAATTGCTTTACTTAAAAATGTGTGTTTTGTTGCATTTACAATGTCGAGTTACAAAAAAACATTGTTTTTAACCTTGTCCGCAGTTTAAAGCCATACAGTGTTTCATATTTGAATTGGAAAAAAAAGTTTTGCCTACAACACGTATGGAATAGTCATTCCGTGCTCGCGGGACCGTCATACTCGCCTGCCGTCTCGTATGACAAACTTTCCACTCGCGCGGAATATTGTCTATTCCATACTAGTTATAGAATATACTATTCTCATCAAAAAAACAAAATTAATTATGGATTAAGATTACTAATTACACAGACACACAAAAAGAATAAAAGGTCCGGAATTTTTTAGGAAACCATTCTATTTCTATGTGTTTCGAGGCGCTGAATCCCAATTTGTGGTCAAAATATAATCTTATCCGATTAGTTTTGGAGATAACCTCTAAAAACGTTCCTTTAATATATTCGAAAATAACGTTTTTTAGCTTATTTCCAAAACTAATCGGATAAGTTGCTGTTTCGACCTCAAATTCGGATTTTGTGTAACCACAAAAAAAAAGTTTAATAATTTTTTCGGAGCCATTGTAATCCTATGTATTTTGAGTCTCTGAATCCGAATTTGAGGTAAAAATAGCACCTTATCTGATTAGTTTTGGAGATAAACTCAAAAAACTTTATTTTCATACTCAAAAATAAGTTTTTTTGAAAGTCCAAAACTAATCGGATGAGGTACTATTTTGACCTCAAATTCGGATTCAGCGCCTAAAAATACATGAATAAAATAGTCTCCTTAAAATATTCCGGACCCTTTTTCCTCTTTGTGTGGCTGTATTATCTTTAAAATTTTATTTTGTATGGATGTAGTTGTAAACAAGCTTTTACATTTTGGGGCCTCCTCCCCCTTCCGTTCATAGTAGAAAACTATAATAATCCTGATGTAGTCGGTGTAATATTTAAAATGAAACATTTAGTATATTGTCCAAACACACCTATATTGTTTAATTTTTTTATAATTTTGCTTTTGTATTTTTTAAACCCCGAAACAATATTTTACATTTTGGTGGAGAGGGGGTGGCATAAAATGATTATACAAGTCTTTGTGTAATTTATTTTTTGCTTTTAAGTGGTTTTACCTTCTTTCAACCGATTTTGCTTTTAAAGATACGAACTTGTCCAAGATAATATATCTTATTTTTTGCTTATTCTATTTTTTTTACGTTTTAGGAAAAGACAAGTCGTGAAGATATATTATTCACAGTAAATGGTATATTGCATTTTCCCAATTCCTAAAAAAATAATAATAATAATTTTCAAAAAAAGAAGAAGAAGGGGTAATAAGAACCAGGGGTAATAAGAAACGGCGAAGAAAACAGCATTAAAAATTTCTTGTGAAAATATGAAAAAAACGTACAAGGACCCCACATTTATAAGCTATTATTCGAGGGGTAAAACGCTGACAAAATTTTGTTCAAATTTAGGAGGAAATCTTCAAAGATTTCCTCGTAACCTTCAAAGATTTCCTCTTGACCTTCAAAGATTTCCTCCAGATTTCCTTTAATTTCTACAACTGAATTCCTCTGCGGTTAGTTTTCTACTTAAGCATTTTTATATTTTTTTTTAAGTAAAAAGTAAACCTTAGTCATGAAATTTAACTTTGAAAGTGGGAACATTTTATCTTTGAGTATGGACCAAAATTTTGTTAACAGTTTTAGCAGGCTTTGAAGCAATGACATATTTTACTGACATTTGAAGGTTGTAAATGTAGCTATAATAATTTACTAAAAGTGTTTCTGGACTTTGCAGCTTTGGATTCTCTTATTACCCCCCAGGTATTTTGTCGGGGTAATCAGAAAAACTCTTTAAATCGCTTTATTTTCCGGATTTTTTTCGGAATTTTCTTAGGAATAAGATTAAAATGTCGAAGAAAATCGAAATAGGTAAATGTGTTTGCATAAAATATAAATAATATTGAATTTGTTAAAAAAAACAATTTTTTATGAAATAATTCATTTGTTGGGGAATGGACCATTTAAATTATCTCTAGGCGATAAATTAGGCATTAACAATAAGTATAATTGAACCGGTGAGAGCAAGAAGAGAATTATTGCACTTTTTGGACGAAATTGACTGAGATAGACATTTTGTTCTTTGGTTTGAAACGCATCTGTTGACATAAAAAAGGTAAACATATCACAAACTATTATGCCCCAGTAACACATTAAATATGTGATTGAGACAAAGAAGGGAAACATTTCAGGAATTTCTTAAAGTATGTATGTATACAGTGCGTGCATTAAGTCTGGAATCACCCGAATAACTTTTTAGTTACAAGTAAAATACAAAAATCCTCAGACAGGTCGATTTATATTTTTAATTCTGCAAATTTTGGTCTAAAAAAAGTTATCAAAATTGGCACCCCCTTGCACCCTCACCCCCCTACTTTTTTTTTCAAATAGCAACCTACCCCTTGTGATACATCATTGGAAAGTTAATTTAATAAGCTTTCCAACAGTGTATGATAAAGCCTAATTTGTTAAAGGGTCTATGAAAAAACGCATGTTTTATTTAAACATTGTTTGTGTGAAATATTACGCATAATATGGTAATTGTTGCCCTATTTCCTACTTGGCACCTTCCTGAGAATCTAAATAAGGTTGTTTTAAACTTATTGTAATATTTTATACCCTGTTGAAAAATGCAATTTTTTTTCTTTTTATTGACCAATTTTATGTTTACTATTTAATCGATTTTAATCCCGTTTTTTTACTGTCCACTGTCAAAGAGCTGAAGGACATCAATTTGAACATTTATAGTGAACTAAAGTTATACTTTACATGTCTTTATAATAAACTAAATTGTGCATTTTATCATTAGCCCTTTACCAAATTAGGCTTTATTATACACCGTTGGAAAGCTTATTAAATTACCTTTCCAACAAAGTGTCACAAGGGGTAGGTTGCTATTTGAAAAAAAAAAGTTGGGGGGTGAGGGTGCAAGGGGGTGCAAATTTTAATAACTTTTATTACACCATAATTTGCAAAATAAAAAATAAAAATCGACCTGTCCGAGGGTTTTTGTGTTTTACTTGTAACTAAAAAGTTAATCGGGTGATTCCAGACTTAATGCACGCACTGTATAGTATTTAAATTTAAGCATGTATACCAAACAAATAAACAAATAACAGATTATATAATCTGCGATAATCTGTTATTTGTTTAAATACAAGACAGTCTTGTAATTAACAGTAAAAAATGTTTTTTTTAGGTTATCCTAAAAATTTGGTCAGTTGAGATCAAGAAGGGAAAGATTGCACCAATTAATAATAATAATAAATAATTTATTTTCTCAAGAATGTTCTAAATACAATATAGTACATAAAACTATTAATGGAAACATTGTAAAAAGGAAATTGAAAAGTACAACAAGTACCTAAATAAATAAATAAACAAATAAATAAATAAATACAAAATACAATTAAAATTAGTTTATGATCTATATGAATAAAACTCTTCCATGTTGTAAGGCTCCATATTACACATATAATCAAAAAGTAGATTTTTAAAACTTCTTTCATTTTTTCGGTTTTTCAAAATCTGAGGAAGTTAAAAAGTTGTATAGCTGAGTAGTATGGACCTTTTTCAAAACTAACTAGCCTATGTTTTGGAACTTTAAAATCGAAAAATCTATTTGAACTGGATTCGCTACCAGAAAACAAGTCTTTTTGTTTTATTAAAAAAAGTATACACTTATAAATGTATAAAGCATAAACTGTAAGTATATTATTGTTTTTAAACATGTGTCGACAAGAGTCTCTGTATTTTAAACCAAACATTAAACGTAACGCTTTTTTTTGACAAAGAAAAATAGAATTAATATCTCTACATTTGCCCCAAAAAATAATCCCGTAACTTAAAAGACTTTGAAAGTTCGAAAAATATACTACTTTCAAAGAATTCACATCTAAATACCTCCTTAATACAAGTATTGAATAATTTACTGTGTTTAACCTTGCTCTCAGATGATCTATATGTGAACACCAACTCAGATTTTCATCTACTTGCAAACCCAGAAACTTTACACTTTTTGATAGTTGTTTATTGTAACATTTGTATATCGTTGTTCTTTAGCCGTAAAAAGCATAAAATTTGTTTTTTGCTCATTTAAAATGATCTTGTTGCACTTTAACCAGTGCTTAACAATAGAAAAAAGTAATTCAGTGTTTGCAAGCAGGTTTTCAAAAGAGTTTGATTTTATTAAAAAATTAGAATCATCAGCAAAACTTACTAGGATCTGATCTGGATTTTGTAGTGTTACATATAGGTCATTCAAGAAGATGATAAAGAGTAAGGGCCCAAGAATGCTACCTTGAGGAACCCCCACGCTGATATTTTTGATGTGAGATACGTATTTAACAAAATCTTCAATGATTTGTACACGCTGTGTACGTTTTGATAAGTACGACTTTAGCCACTGCAATGCATGACCACGCACCCCGTATCTCTCTAATTTTTCAAAAAGTATAGCGTAGTCTAAGCAGTCGAAGGCTTTTGATAAATCAAGTAATATTGCTAAAATGTCTTGCTTATTTTCAAATCCTTGTAAGATACCGAGTACGAAGTCATACACCGCAGTATCTACAGATTTACCGCGTAGATATCCGTGTTGTGTGTTTTTAAAAAGTTTATTTTTGTTAAAAAATCCTAAAATTCTTTTACTCATTGCCATTTGAAAGAGCTTTGAATAGGAAGGTAGTAAGCTTATGGGGCGGTAATTTTCTATCAGGGTGGGGTCTCCTTTTTTATAAATGGGGACAATGATAGCATCCTTGAGGTTCTCAGGAAAAATTCCGAATAATGAGTTATTTATGATGTGAGTCATCGGTTTATATAACACATCCTTACAGTATTTTAGTATATTTGTCGAAAGTTCATCGCTGCCACAACTATGTTTGCTTTTAAGCTCATGGAAAAGGTTTAGACATTCAACTTCACTTAGTGGTTCAACAAACATAGAATATTTGTAAAAGGGTATTTTAGTCTCAAACTGAACATTTTTTACATTTGACATTACATTTTTTACAGTGTTTACCGTGAAATCATTAAACTTGTTTGCCACATATTCAGGGTTTGGACTTTTTTTTACTACATATCAGAGCTAAACTAAAGATTTAAAAAAAAAACACTTATTAAACATTGTTATTATGGTTACGATGAAGAAGTTTGTAATGTTGTGTTTCTTTATTGGGCTTATAGTTTGGTTGCTATAAAGTTTTTTTTGTTAATTCCTGAAAGTTTGACCGAGTGCAATCTTTCCCTTCTTGCTCTCACCGGTTTAATTGTTGTAAAAGATAAAATTTACCAATTATTAATAGTGTTTTTCATATTTTTTTAGTTTTTTATTTTTTTTAATGCGTTTTTTACTTTGACTGTTCAGCTTTTCAAAATAAAATTTTGTTTATTAATAACTTTTTTAACCTTTATTAATTTTTGTTCAAATTTTAAGTAAACTTAGACGTGCTTTAGAGTCCTAATTCTAACATGCTCTGTTTCTTAAAACCCCGAGTGTTTCTTATTACCCCTTTCTCCCCTAAAAAAAATCCTTTCTTGAAAAATGAAAAAAAAAATTCTTTCTTAAAAAATAAAAAAAAAATTAAAAGAAAATCCAAAAAAAACTTTTTTTTATTTTTTTCATATTTGATGCGCTGATTTCGGAAACTTTTTTCGTTTTTCACAGTGGTTTTTTTGCTTACAGTTGTAGTAAAAAAAAGAATTAGGGTTCAATTAATTTTCTTTTTGCGGTGAATTGGTTCTCTATTAATAGAGCTCTAAGCCAAAAAAGCGGACTTCAAATATGTTTATTCGTTTGTTTTTTATAGGCTTTTAAATTCAAAAAATCAGTTTTTTTCGTATTTTTTCGCTATATTTTCATGAAAATTTTGTATAAATACTATAGATATGATTTTTATAGGCAACACTAACACACATATGAGAATTGTAAAAATAAAAAAAATATACTACCGTATAATATTATTCTAGCGCAGGCGCTGTGAATAATATAATAAGATGTTTTATCAACAAAGTTAAAACCCGAAAAAGTTCTTCTAACCTTCTTGTATAATTTTTAGTTAATGTTTAAGACAGTTTTTTGCACACGTAAAAATCAAAAATTAAAACAAAAAACAAACTTTATTAATAAAACAACAGTAAAACATTATATCACAAACAAAAAATCAAAAACTATGATGATACTTTTTGTAGACGTACTTTTTATGCGACTGATGCTTATGCTTATGATATGCTTCATGTTTATGCTGCGCATAGTGATTATGCTTATGATCATGATTATGCTTATTATTAACATGATGCTCATGGTTATGATGATTTTCATGTTTGTGTTCGTTTTTATGTTCATGTTTATGTTCATTTTTGTGTTGATGCTTGTGCTCTTGATTGTGCACATGGTTGTGATCATGGTGATTGTGATGTTGATGTTGTTGCTTGTGTTTATGTTCGTGTTTATGTTCCTGTTGGTGCTTGTGTTGGTGCTCGGCTGAAAAATAATTAAATAATTAGAAAAATATACCTTTTTTATTACTTTTAAGAAATATTTTTATCTCAGATAAAATGGCTAGATAGTTACAAACGAGATCGTACTGGGGAGAATCAGAGAAAAGCGTATCTTGTGGAAAGATCTGGTTAGGGAAAGGGATTATATACTAAGACAAGACAGTTTACTAAAATATATTCAGGCCTATTCGCCTTTTTGCGCCTCGTACCTCGTCTCGCAAGGCAGACTCTTCCAGGTATTAGACACTGGCACAAAAATAGTTATTTATGGTACTAGTGGGTAAAGTAAGATATTGCCCATGAGAAAATTAACCTGCAAGGCGTCAGTCAAGCAGGTTAATTTTCGAGAGGGCAATATCGGTTAACCCATGAGTGCCATACAAGGTTTTATCCAATAAATAGCTTAGGAATTCATATTTTTAATAAAAATTTTAATGACATTTACAAGAAAATAATTTGACAAGTGACAGTTGAGTGGGTAATATAAATAATTATCCACTCAATAAAGTAAAAGCCACGCGGGGGTTATTATTGAGTTTATCTATTTAAAATAAAGCTGGTAATTGTCTTATTATCTGTATGTATTGGATAAATGCTATTTACCCCTTATAAGTTTGCTTACCTTTATGATCATGGTAATGGTTTTGCATATGTTCATGCTGGTGTTTTGCTTGGTGTTCATGCTTATGTTTGTGTTCCTGCATATGACGATGTTCCTGTTGATGTCCATGTTTATGCATTTCCTCATGTTTATGCTCTCCTATGTGCTTATGCATATGCTCCTGCATATGTTCATGCTCATGCAGATGCTTATGTTGGTGATAATGGACTTCTTTTTTTCCGTCTTTTTTGTAGATTATTTCACCATAACCTTCTCCTTCGTCAAATTTTTCGGAATGATATCCACGGTTATTTCCATAATTTTCATGGTTAAAACTCATTTGTTCATTGTATTCGTGTGGATGGTATGGATTTGGAATAGGAACAAAATTTGAGGTGGATTTTTCTGTATCTGCAGGTACATAGTTTTGGTATGAGGTGGATTTTTCTGTATCTGCAGGTACATGTATTTGGTATGAGTTGGATTTTTCTGTATCTGCAGGTACATAGTTTTGGTATGAGGCGCTAGGAGCTCCAGAGTGGATAATCTCAAATCCGGGAAAATAGGTTAAATATCTAGGAGGTATAATTCCGTTTGGTTCCGTTGATAATACTAGAAAACATTTTGATAGTATCCCAATCGCCAATACCTAGAATTAAAAATTAACAAGATATGTTATGCTAAGCATTCCATTATAGACACTCACAGTGGATGGTATATTGAATTTTCCCAAAAATTATAAAAAAAATATAAAAAAATATAAAAAATAAATAAAAACATGTTAACAATCGAGTTAATAATTTTTTTATTTTCTAATTTTTTAAAAATTAAAAAATATATATTTTTTTTCAAAAAAATATTAAAGAGAATTTTAACAATTTTTTTTTAAAAAGATCCTTGAATTTTGAAAAAAAACATTTTTGAAAAAATAGTATACGTTACGCGGTTGTGAATCTCGGCTCACGCCTCGATTCACAATCTCCGCGTACAACCGAGATTTATTTCTCGTCCGTGTATCATACGCTAGTTTTTATTCGCTTGTAAACATAGTTTTAGCAAGAAAAACTAAAAATAATACGTAAAATTAGTTTTAATTTGGTTATGTAAGTTATCTGACATCAAATAGAAAAGTACTTTGGTTACTACAGTAAAACAAAAGACAAACACAACCGCTATGTATTTTTCGATAAAAAGTACTTTGGTGCGAAGATAAAACAAATAACAAACTCTTAACAAAAGTGTCACTTTTAACTTAACATTTCTAACCGAAAAATGTCGCGAATAAAAAATCATTTTTTTTTTCTTTTTGCGAAAAACAAAAAAAATTGATTTTTTTTTTTTGAAAATGATAGTTAACCCCGCATAACTTTTTTGTTTGTGGGGGATAATTTTTAAAATAATAGGTTTCTTCCCCTCGATCGGATAATTCGTTCTTGAGATAATAACTTACTAGGGTGCTATTCTTTCGTGGCATAAACCAATCGTACGGGGTCGAACAGTTTTTAGAACTATAACTACCGTAGTTATTATTGCCGATTTTATTAATGCAGTATTTAGCTCCAGTGCAAACGCACTTTTTAGCGGTATTTACAAGTATACTTGTAAATTCTTGTAAATATATTTATTAATCGATACTTATGAATCTAATCCTCGTAACCAATGAGGTTAGATTTAATAACCGGGATTCAGTTGTGACAAAAGGATCTGTAAACGATAAAGAATTATAAAAATTTTCAACCAAAGGCAAAATATGTAAATTACACTTGAATATAAAGCAGCAAGTTTTCTAGATAGTGTTGTACTTATTTTGGTTATGTGTAAACGCTCTAGATTTAATGGATATTAAGGAACACCGTATTTATAACTCGGTAGTTGTTAATCGTGCAAATGTAGTCCATATTATGTAGTTTACACTGTAAATGCAAATATGGTAATTTTACAGCAAATAAAGTAGGTCATATGTTGCCAGCAAAGAAAGTGGTAAATTTAAATCAGTACTGTAAATTCACAGTTATCTGTAAAAATGTGAATTTTTATTTTGGTAATTTTACTGCTATTATTATGTCTGTAAAAGTGCTGGGTTTTTGAACCACATGCATGAATTTTAATGCAAAATTATTGTACCGACAGGAAAAGAGCCGAGATTTTACTAAACCCAATAATATTGAGGTTAATTTAATAAATATTGTAAATTCACATTCTGACATTGTAAATTTGCTTTAATTACACCGGCACACAAAAAAAAACAATTGTCTGTACACCGGGCGCCACCTATCTACGGGCATGTTTTTCGACCCGCTGAATACGAATTTCAAGTCAGTTTAGGCCGTCCAGCCTTCAATTTCGAGTAAATTGCAAAAAAACCCAAAAAATAGCGAAAATTCGATGTTTTGGCAAGAAAAAAATTTTTTTACTCGAAATTGAAGGCTGGACGGCCTAAACTGACTTGAAATTCGTATTCAGCGGGTCGAAAAACATGCCCGTAGATAGGTGGCGCCCGGTGTACAGACAATTTTTTTTTTTGTGTGCCGGTGTTATTACAGTTAAAACTACTGTAAGATTGACAAACAAATTTAGAGTGTAATGTACATTCGAAAGTTAACTTTAATTTAAACTTAAAGTGAGACTGTAGAGAGAAATTTAATCAATTTTTGTATAGTGTATCCGTGGTAACTGTCGTTACAGCCCTAGAATAAATGACCCTTCGTTTTAATTATTTTATTAAATTATTACTGATTAAGAAACAATCTTTAATAATAATACATAACAAACAATCTTTAATAATAATGTAATAAAATATTTAAAAGAAAGTGTAACTTTTTTTGCGGCAACGACAGTTACTATGGATTTACCCATAGTTGTACTGCTTACCAAATATACTACGAAAATTTTAAAAATATAAACCCACTTGAGCCAGATTTTAAACCGCGTTCAGTTAAGTATTGTGTCACAGAAACTAAGCTTAATTAAGCTAAGTAGCACTGGAAAAGTTCCTATTTTCAAATAAAAATTTTGCCACTTTTGTCTAAATTTCCTTTCATTTATTCAAACGCTTCACATTATTCTTTTTTACCTTAGAGTTTTCAAATGTTTGTATGAAAACAGAAAACCCCAGTGCACTGTGGGCTGAGATAGATAGACGAAAATCTAAATTTTTGCATACGAGTATACGCTGATTTCGAATATGATAGTGAAAAAGCTAAAAAAAAAAAATCCGCGCAACTAGGGTGGTTAATTTTTATTTATTTCGAACATAATTTTTTTTTCTAATAATGGAAAAAATTGACAACTTTTTTTATATAGTTTAATACCTAATACTATAAGTGAAGATAAAGATGTGTAAGATATTGAGTCTGGCAAATGATGGCAATTTTCAAAATTTAAGATTTTACAATTTTATTTAAATTTTTAGGTTTTAATGACTTTTTGCATACTTAAAACCACCTTATCTTTAATTTATTTTAATTTAAAAATCACTAGGGCTAATAGATATTTCCTATACCTGGACCATAAAATTCAATTCACGGAATTCTGACGAGCTTGAAATACATATTTTAACTAAAATGGATATAAAACTCTATTTGTAACTTTTATATAAGCTTTGTCATATTAAGTGTATTAAGTTTAGTCGTAGACTACTTTACAGCCTTAATTTTGCCTAATTATGACAACATTCTAAAAACCAATACGCCATATTGGCTCCGACGTTTTGATTTTTGCTGTTTTAACCACTAGTCTACGTTAATATCCCTAAAAAGAGCCTGTATACCAAATATAAACAAAACCGAAAAAAAAAATAAAATAATGAACCACCCTAGTGGCGCGGAAAAACTATTTTGAGCTTTTTCACTATTATATTCGAAATCAGCGGTATCAAGAATACTCGTACGTAAAAATTTAGATTTTCTTTTATCTTTTTTTCTTCTCAGCCCACAGTGCATTGTCTGAATATCTTGGTTTTTATTAAAAGAATGTTTTGGGTTAACGAATAAAAATTCAAAACTTACTCGTGGTATGTTAAACAATTAGTTGAAAGCGAAAGAAAGGTTTTTATTTAACCAATATTTTTAGAGGAATGCCGTTTCGACCTTCTATGGTCTCATCAGCAAAATATATTCCCAATAATGTAGAAGGTCGTAAACTATTAGGCTATCTAAGCCGAGTGTACTGTAAAAAAATGTGTAAAACATGCTAAATCAGAGGTAATATGTTGCCAAGCAGGTTCACGTAAAATTGACGAGATTTAACTTGTAATTTTACAATTTTTTAGGAGTATTACGTACATTTACATGTAATATTCCTAAAAATTTTTAAAATTAAGTTAAATCTTGTAAATTTTACGTGCATCTGTTTGGCAACATAATACCTCTGATTTAGCGTGTAAGTTTACATATTTTTTTTGTAGTGTGTGTCAGATACGACAGGATCAGGTTGCCAGTCTTTGAAATCCAAAGACTCAACCAAGAGGAACTAAGAGACCTCCCCTGGGCCAATATCCTGACGTTTATTGAAAGGACGAGCAAGGACTCAAATTAGTAAATGGCTGGGATCGCCTGGGGTGGCAAAAAGGGCCAAAAATGGCTTTGGCCAACACTGTAAAAAAAATGTGTAAATTTACATGCTAAATCAGAGGCAATATGTTGCCAAACAGTTGCACGTAAAATTTGCGAGATTTAACTTGTAATTTTACGTGCACCTACTTGGCAACGTATTACCTTTGATTTAGCATGTAAATTTACACAATTTTTTTCATAGTGAACCCAAAAATTTAGCACTACTGCTACTATCAGGCTACCTATCGAATAAACCAAATTTCAAGACAAGATTTGGAGCTATATTACCCTGGACATTTCCATGCAAAGCAATAATCGCGCATTAAAAACAATATAAAAAGTGCATGTTTGCATGGGATTTTATTGCCTTCTGAAAAAAGTCATATTGACAATTCTGTATTGGATTGATATTGGTAGCATTAAACTGCTATTGCATTTGTTTAACGCCAGCAAAAAAATGTCACAGATATCACAAATTTCAACTTTTGTTTTATGCGCAATTTTATTTACATATTTTCTCACATAACTTTTGATAAAGAATCCAAATCCGTCAAGAAAAAATGTTGGTTCAGTTTTTGAGATAATCCACCCCAAAGTTATAAAAGGGAAAATTATAGAAATTGTATATAACTTTGGGGTGGGGTTTTTAGAGTCGCTAAAAACAATTTTATATTTAAAAGTTTCTATCTTCAACCCTTCAGGGTGTGGAACCACCCGTTTTTATATTTTTTAAGTAACCCGATAAGAATTAGAACTGGGGGGTTTTCGTCTCGCTGAAAATGAATTTAATTTTTTAAAAATTTTAACTTCACCCATATAACCCATAGGACCAACCATATTTACATTTTTTTAAATTAGGTAACCTGCTAAAATTTGGTATATTGGCACTCGCAAACCAAATTTAATATTAAACCGTGTTGGTGAGATGCAAACTTTACTTTTGTCTCTCGACCAATGTTGCCACAAAGATCTTTTTAATTCTTGGTTTATTGTGCTGTTCACAATGTGCACTCAATATTAAAAATCACTTTTTTCACTTAAATTTACACTTTTCACAAATTATTAAATGTTTTTCTTACCCAAAGTCCCATGGTTACTAGTAGAAACACTGCTAGCAAACCAAGCTGAAATGTTAGAGAAACTAGATGCTTGTTACCTTAAATATTATAATTTATCATCCCTTCTATTGTTGAATTTCTTTATTAATGAAATGCTAATTAACGCATATTGATTTATTTTTCTAAACATGCGATGCATTAAAATATTTAAAATATTTTAATAAAAAAATACAGTTCAACAAAATCATGCAGAATTTTTTTTATGCGAATCTTATTTTATATGGAAAAGTACCTTCGTGAAATTTTAATTTATTTTTTTTATGTAGAACCGCCCTATAGTAAGAATGTGAAATTGCCTCTTTAATTGCAATTTTCTCGAAAACGGTTGGCCCCACGGTGTTATACAAAGAGCACCTTTTTTATTTATTTTTAACTAAAGATTAATATTCTATTGAGAAAACGTAATCGTAAAAAAGTTTGGGGCAAAAAAGTGTCATCAGCCCCTATTTTGCACGCCCCTGTTTAAAATTACGAAATAAAAATTACATAAAATGATAACCTTTATCAATGTTAAGGAATGTGGAAAAACTCGTCACTGTGGTTTATAGGGTTCCAGACATATTAAATTAAAACTAATTTTTAGATGTATCCTTAGGAGGGTCGTAGCTTAGGGCTCATTTCCGGACCAACCTTTATAGGAACTTTTTTTCATATTTTTGAACCTAGAATCGCCCCTTAAAATTTTCTAACTTATTTCTGAAGTGGATGATGGTGTTATGTAACATTTTTTCTGAAATTTGTTTATCATAGAAGGTTCTCTTCTTCCTTCATCACCATGTCGCTTCAATGATAATGACAACAGTTTCCCAAGAAGGAAGAAAACTATACTTCTACGTAAGGAAACGTTCAAGTATTACGTAACGCAAAATTTGATCATTTTGGACCCCCCCTGTAACGCTATTTTCCTACACCATTAACATGGGCGTGACACTCCTAGGAGCGTTAAGTAATACTTGAACCTTCCCTAATGGACAGCAGTCCAATACGTTAGGCAACATAAATTTAGGTCTTCAATACCAACCCAAAAAAAAAAAATCCCTAAAAATATTATATTTGGATTTTATCACAGTGCCACAAAAAATGTGCATTATATGCAAAGTTATTAAAGAATACATAAAACAACTTATTAAACACAAAAACAAGTATAAAATCTTCACACACAACGGGGTATTATCAATGTCAAATTAAGGAGTAGGTCATAAGTTTCCTAGGAAACTTTAGACCTACTGTACACATAGCTGTTATAAAAATTAAAAAAAAATAGTTTTTTTCTTAAAAAAAAACAAATATCTTACCTTCATGTAATTTAAAATATAATCTAAAATGTTATTTTTACCTAAAATATGCATAATTTTATTTTAAAACAATAATAATTGTATTTTTATCTCTTTCTGTAGAACTTCTCTCTTTATCTAATTTAAATAAATTTATTTTTTTAATTTATTTTAATTAAATATTTCATCAGTCTATTTTTCCGATCAGTGTATAGAGTGATAGACTAAGCAGTTTCGGGCTACTAACATTTTCAGACTTTATTCAGTTCAAAATTAAAGTAATGAGATTTGTGTCTATCGTATATCGGGTAATTAGCTCTATTCACGTGCGTAAAAAATATTGCTATTTTGGCAATATTGGAAAAAATCGCATGCGGTTTTGGCCCATACTGGCCAATACTGGTGAATAGACCTGAATATCGGGTATTTTGAAGATAAAACGTTGGTAATTGCTGTGGCAACGCTGCTTGATATTAAGTAATATAATTTTTTTTGGCCCTTGCTCTAGATAAAGTTGCATAAACTTAAATAATTGCAGAAGTCTTCTGATAGCACCCTATATATTATAATATATTTAAATATTTAAATATTTAAATATTTAAATATTTAAATATTTAAATCTATTAAAATTAAACTACTAGTCCATACAAAACTAACGTTTTATAAAATTTACAATAAAATATCTAATGTATGAGCTGCCGATCGACAACACTCAGGGCCGTAGCGAAGGAAATTTGGTGAGGGAGGGGGGGGGTTAGAGAAGGTTAAAAATTACAACTTTTTTAGCCTAAAAACACAACTTTTTTCCTCGACAAAAAAAAGTTGATGGCTAAAAAAAAAATAAAAAAAAGGTCCCACACTTTCTCAAAATCAAAACTCAAAAAAAAAGTTCATGACTAAAAAAAAAGGTACCACCCTTTCTCAAAAATAAAAGTTATAAAAGTTATCATCAAATTACACCTTCGTCAAAACCGATTTTTCATAATGTGCTAAGTGCAAAAAAAAATAGGAATTTGAGTAAACACTTGTTTAGTGTTATAAAAGTTATCATCAAATTACACCTTCGTCAAAACCGATTTTTTATAATGTGCTAAGTGCAAAAAAAAATAGGAATTTGAGTAAACACTTGTTTAGTGTGCAGTAACAGCTACTGAACACCAAACACGTATTTACTCAAATTCCTATTTTTTTGCACTTAGCACATTACGAAATATCGATTTTCATTTAGAGTGTTTTAGTAATAACCGATTCAATTGGTTTACGCTTTAAACAAAGCATATGGCAGATTTCATCAGGCTCCTTCTTGTGGTTCATTGCAAGCTATCCTAAAATATGTCAATTTAACATAGCCTTGGATATGATCAATTATTTTCTTCGAGCTGGTAACTTCGGTGTAACAGATTTTTACCAACTGCAGTTAAGCAAACCAATATTAATTAAAACATGTTTGTAGTGCAGTGTTTTTTTAATACATTTAAGTTATAAACCGTTCAATCTATCGTATAATTACTTGATAAAATTAGTGATGCTATAAAGAGCATTGCTCGTAGTTTATTAAGTTTTCTATGAATATTAATGTTTAAGTCTGGATAGTACATTCATTTTATATTATCTACATCGGCACTAAGGGTGCCGATGTATTTAAATCATTGCCGACGTCAATGTTTTTGACCATGGTTTTTTTACACTTCTCAACTTCAGAAACATGTCATTTTAAGGGTTTTTTTATGCATAATCCAATAGTGATTTTTATGCATAATACAATGGTGATCAAAAATCGGTTTACTGAATCTCGAGATAATGTGGCACAAATAGTTAAATAATTTTAAAATTTGTTATTTTTGGCAAAAATAGGCATTCAGAAAAAAGTAATATAAGTAGGACACGTAAATGCTCTTTTTATGCTAATTATTATTTTGTTAGATTTTTAAAAATTGGTGCAAATTTTCATTAAATCAGTAAAAAAATGCGTCTGTCTGTCTGTAAAAAAAATATCGACAAGCGTTTTTTTGCATATTGTTTCTTATCATATTTCTTCTTTCATCTTGGGGGTAAACGATTATGAATAAAAATGGGTAACACTTCTATTTTAATTAGGTTAAATATTATTAAATTTAATTAACTTTTTAAATTAAATATTTTTTTAAACTTTTCAACAAATTTTATACCGGGTGGTTCACCCCCCTTAACTTTTTTATACTCTGAGCTATCCAAATGAAATTTGGAGATCATGCATAAGACAAAATTTGCGATTTTTTGACATATCAAAAAACTTAACCTTAACTTTCGATTTTTAAATGGGACACCCTATATATTTGTACATATTTTGTCTTAGAAATCAATTCTCAATACAACCATATGTCACTTGTCAATTTTTGACAGGTCATGTCACTTTTTATTTAAATTTTCATTTTAAACCTAGAGTGCCTTGAATTGGCTTATTTGCTTAATTTTTGGTCTAGTTTCTTAAGAAAAATACTATTTTGATTTTTTCCTAAAACTCTATTTTTGGTGCGCTCTTAAACGTTTAAAAGTTACACTTTTGCCCATAAGTCATTTTTTTTTAAATGGGAAGAGGGTAGCTCATTACTTTGTCATCCTAATGTATCCTTCAAATTTTAGTTTTGACAGTTTTATGTTCATACTCTGATAACGTTAAGATAAAGCTTTCAAAATGTTTTTCAAAGCCATCTCAGTTTTTGTTTTGTCATATTAAATCTGAATGCAAAAGCAATTACAAAAAGTGAATAGTAAAAATTAGTATTTTAAGGCCAAGTTCTTTAAAATAAACCATGCATGTGCAGTATCAAAATGTTCGCAAAAAAAATCTCTATCATTTAAAATTAATGAGCCACCCTCTTCCCATTTAAAAAAAAATGACTTATGGGCAAAAGTGTAAATTTTAAACTTTTAAGAGCGCACCAAAAATAGAGTTTTCGGAAAAAATCAAAATAGTATTTTTCTTAAGAAACTAGACCAAAAATTAAGCAAATAAGCCAATTCACACTCTAGGTTTAAAATGAAAATTTAAATAAAAAATGACATGACCTGTCAAAATTTGACAAGTGACATATGGTTGTATTCAGAATTAATTTCTAAGACAAAATATGTAAAAATATATAGGGTGTCCCATTTAAAAATCGAAAGTTAAGGTCATTTCCGGTGAAACCGGAAGTGAAAAAAAGTTGTTTGATATTTCAAAAAATTGCAAATTTTGTCTTATGCATGATCTCCAAATTTCATTTGGATAGCTCTAAGTATAAAAAAGTTAAGGGGGGTGAACCACCTTCCTGAAACTCCCGGTATACATCTACACCTAAAATACATTGTTTTCAAGATATTGGCGTTTAAATCAGTAAAAATTATTACCCAGTTTTAAAAGTTTGTAAGTTACTTTTTTTATTATCAAAAATAAATCTAAACTGTTTATAAAAACAACAACAAAATAATAAAAATTTTAACACTTAATATTCTTGCGGGAAAGTAGTGTATTTATTGTTTTTTCACACTAAGGACTTCTAAGTCTAAAGGTATCCAATTGTTATGATAGTTTTCATCACAACAATTATTCTATGATATCTTCAAAACATTTAAAGAAAATACCGTTAAAAAATCGATAATTTACTCTGACACTATAAACACAAGATTGTGCAAATTTTTAAGCAGGCAGTGATAGACTTGTCAGACCTCTATGATAAGCCAATCAGGGATGAGCGTTATTAAATGCAAACATCTGAATGCAGGAAAGTTACTAGTCTTGTGTTGATGACATTTTTTCGGGATTTTTCTATAAAACCGGTGTTTTTTAATGCTTATAGTGTTTAAAAATAGTATAATAGTGAAGTTTAAATAAACGCGAACTCTAATTTACGAGTACGGTTCGATTATTATAGTATTTTTAGTTAAAAATAATGCATAATTGGTTTGAGAGAAAAACATGGCGGTTCTTCAAGAAATTTTTCGGTGAGTGGAGATATATTTCGTATTAATTTACATTTGTTTGTTATAATAAGCGGTATACCGGGGCCGGTAAACTTACCACACAGACGAATTCTTATTTTTCTTTTTTTTAAACTAATAAAAAGTACCTATCTACACCTACTTATCTTAAATACTATTTTTGCTAAAAAAAATTGCGGATTGCTCACAAATTAGCGAGAAATTAATAAAAAAAAGTGCATTTTTAAAACAAAGTTAGGGATTTTAACCGCATTTCACTTTAAGTTGGTTCAATTTTAAGTTAATAAACAGCGTTGTCAGTTTGTACATTTATTTTATTTAAAATAATAGTATAAATTTTAACAAAAAATTTAACCAGTTTGAAAATTCATTCATGGTTCTGAACGTCTGAACTTCTTATAGTGAAGTGGTTTATTATAAAATAATTAAAAAAGGCTTATAATCGACTTCACGTTAATTTTATTATTGAAAACAATTAGTGTGACCGCGGTTTCGCTATAATAAATATAGCATCTACGGACTTAAATACATATAATGGGACATCTTTAACGTTCTGGTCATAAATAACACTAAGGACATTACACAATTAATAAATTAGGTTACAGATTAAAAATATGCATTTTCAGTGGCATGAATTAGGTTATGTTATGTAAACATAGGTTATGTTATGTAAACATAACCTAATTAGGTTATGTTATGTAAACATAACCTAATTCATGCCACTGAAAATGCATATTTTTAATCTGTAACCTAATTTATTAATTGTGTAATGTCCTTAGTGTTATTTATGACCAGAATGTTAAAGATGTCCCATTATATGTATTTAAGTCCGTAGATGCTATATCTATTATAGCGAAACCGCGGTCACACTAATTGTTTTCAATAATAAAATTAACGTGAAGTCGATTATAAGCCTTTTTTAATTATTTTATAAAAAATTTAACGTTAACGTAAAGCAACTTCCTCCATAAAAAAAAACACCAAACAACACAAAACCAACGTAAACCAACTTCTCCCATTAAAAAAAAAACAGCAAACTACCAAACCAAACCATTGTTAACGTAAACCAACTTCTCACATTAAAAAAAAAACAAATAACGAAAAAACCAACGTAAACCAACGTTAACGTAAACCAACGTCCATTAAATTGTTATAAACGTTCTAAAAAAAACAAAAAACTGAATTTCCGCACCTAATTATATTCAAAACAGTAAGTTTTAGTAATAACACCAAAAATCAGTGCAAAAATATTGTTAATTTTTCAAACAAGAAATTATTCCGAATAATACAAGAAAACACTTTAAATCAAAATTAAAATCTGACCACGCCGCATCTCTGTACACACGTGAAATATGTCAGCGGTTCATAAAATTAATTATTAATTACCATTTTTCTCCATGTAAGTTAGTTTTTATTAGTAATAAAACAACGTTTTCCGCATCTCATTTTATTTATAATTGTTAATTTTAGTAGCACTATAAAAAATTAGTGCAAAACTAGTCCTATTTTTTGTGTCCGGTAAGTTCACCGAAACCGGTATACCTACAAGCCCGTAACTGGGGGGTGCTAGGGGGTGCTCAGTTCTCCCTGGTATGATTTTGAGCACCCCCTGGCTTCGCATTTTTAAGGGTACTCTTCGCAGTTTAATAGTATAATTGCTTCGCATTTATGAGCATACTCTACATTTTACTCATTAAACTTTTCCCATTTTTTAGGATACTCTTCGCAGTGTAATAGTATAATTAAGGATACTATTCGCAGTGTAATAGTATAATTGCTTCGCATTTTTAAAGATACTATTCGTAGTGTAATACCATAACTGCTTCGCATTTTTTAGGATACTCTTGGCAGTGTAATAGTAAAATTGCTTCGTATTTTTAAGGATACTTCGCATTGTAATAGTATAATTGCTTCGCATTTTTAAGGATACTCTTTCCAGTGTAATGGTATAATTGCTTTGCATTTTTAAGGATACTCTTCGCAGTGTAATATTATAATTGCTTCGCATTTTTTAGGATACTCTTCGCATTGTAATAGTATAATTGCTTCGCATTTTTAAGGATACTCTTCGCAGTGTAATGGTATAATTGCTTCGCATTTTTAAGGATACTCTTCGCAGTGTAATACTATAATTGCTTCGCATTTTTTAGGATACTCTTGGCAGTGTAATAGTATAATTGCTTCGTATTTTTAAGGATACTCTTCACAGTGTAATAGTATAATTGCTTCGCATTTTTAAGTATACTCTTCGCAGTGTAATATTATAATTGCTTCGCATTTTTTCGGATACTCTTCGCATTGTAAAAGTATAATTGCTTCGCATTTTTAAGGATACTCTTCGCAGTGTAATGCTATAATTGCTTCGCATTTTTGAAGATACTCTTTATACTCTTCGCAGTGAAATAGTAAAATTGCTTCGAATTTTTAAGGATACTCTTCACAGTGTAATACTAAAATTATGTATAATTCAAAGTGCACGAATGGTATTTTGAAAGACTATTTCACAAACAAAATAAGGAAGTATATAATATTACCATGTTTTATGTTGTTTAAATAACAATATTACTTTACAACTATAATTAAAATTTTAAATCTCATATTTGCCGCGTTTTTTACAACCACGATGGTCACTTGTTCGAGAATGTTGCCAAGTCTAAACTTTGCTTGAGGGATATTTTAAGCTTAAGATTATTCCAATAAAATAGTTTTTATCATATATTTTAGCATTTAAATAAAGATCATTGCTGTTTTTGTTTAAAAAGTTTAGTTTTCAACTGAAAATAAATAAAATAACGGGTGTTTCCACCCGTAAAAAAACAATTTGCTATCGGTTTCTAATAAAGTTTGGCAACGCTGTACTGGTGCCATCGCAGTCATTTGATGTTTTGATTTCCATCATTTAAAAGATGTAAATTATTTACTTCTTTACTGTAAATATATTTTTAATAAGTAAGTTTTTCCTCATAAAATACTCGTAAAAACTTCTAAAAATCTAGGATTTTTTGAAAATATTTTTACGAGTTTGAGCGAGTTTTCTACTAGTTTGTTTCGCTAGGGTACTAACTTGTAATCGTGCGCTAAAAACGTATGTTATGAAACTAGTACTTTAATATACTATTTGAATTTTCGTTCCAAAAAAACGTTGCACGTTGCATCTTCAGTTTATTTAATTTTTCAGAGGTAAGGACCTTTTTTTAGATAAAGCTGAAGTTTGCAACGTTTTTTTGCAACGAAAATTCAAATAGTATATTAAAGTTTCATAACATACGTTTTTAGCGCACGAATACAAGTTTAGAAAAATTGCCACTTGCGGCGAGTACTAGTGCGCTAAATACGTGTTAAGTGCTTCAATATACTATTTGAATTTTCGATGCAAAAAAACGTTGCCAACTTCAGCTTCTTCTTTTTTTCAGCAAAATATCACCGTCAGGGGTAAGGCTGTTTTTTGATTTGGGAAATTTCTTAAATTTTAAATTTTTAGTTGGGAAATATTTCTGCGCCCCCCCCCCCACAGAAATGCTTCGGAGCACCACTGAAAATATTATAGAAATTTTCTGTCAGGGGGTGCTCACTCAGCACCCTCTGGATTTTTCCCAGTTACGGGCCTGTATACCTAAATATTAATTAGTGATTGTTCATTACGGTTCTTACATACAAAAACTTGATTAACAGAGGTAGATACTGATACTGATACTGATACTGATACTGATACATAGGTAGATACTGATATAAATACACTGCACAGTAAAAGAGCTTTCCCATTTTCACCTCTGCGAGTTAAATGGATTTTATATTATCAGATTTACTTTCAGCAACCTCAAAAACCCCAATATACCAATTTTTACGAAAGTTACCCCCGCCTCTCAGGGGGTGGATTTAGAACCTTTTTATTATCAGATTCACTTTCAGCAACGTCAAAAACTCCAAAATACCTGTTTGCAAAAAAACTACCCCCGCCCCTCAGGGAGTTAGAAAAAAGTTATTATCAGATTCATATTCGCCAACCTCAAAAACCCCTATATACCAATTTTGACGAAAATATTAAAAATATTTACCCCCTCACGGGTGGAGTTTGGAGAAAAATTTAATTATCATATTCAATTTCAGCAACCTTAGAAACCCCTTTAAAGCAATTTTCAAATTTTCGTAAAAACGGTCGGTCTGTCCGTCCGGGAAAATCTTGTGGGCACGATATCTTGAGAACGTTTTAAGCTATAGAATTGGGATTTGGCATACAGGTATGTTACCAAAATTTGTTGCTCGGGATTGTTTTTGGTAAACATTGGGGTAGGGAAAAGGGTGCCAATGGGGGTAAATACAACAAAAAGGTATGGTTACATATCATTTTAAACGACATTTAATGACAACTAAAACTAATTTTTACTTTTTAAAATCGGTTCACTAGTTTGGAAAATATTGAACCAGAAAAAAATCATGACATGTATTCTCCAAAAAATCTTATACATGGGTTTATATTACGTAAATGAAATAAATATAAATATAAATAACATATTTTCATATGTAATACACCGACAGAGAGGTATATTTTCGATATATCCGAAATTTTCACGAAGTGAAAAATACCGAATCTGGAGGTGTATTTGCAGGACTATTTTTTGAAACAATTTTTTAACAATTTAAATCTTTAAAAGTCGTTTAAACCAAATGACATGTAATAAGAAGTATCTCAGATTTTACCAATAGTTGTTTTTACCAAAAAATTAAATATATGACCATAATTACAATTATATAAAGACAAATATTTCTAGAAAAAAAGTCCAAACGATTTTTAAAAATTTAACATCATTATAATCAGTATAAAAAGAGCTTTCTAATGAGCTGTTATATGTTCTACATTACTTTTTTCTAAATGCCAATTTTTGCAAAATTGCAAAGTTTAAAAAAACTCACTAGTGCCCCATTATCTGGAGATTTAGTAAACCGATTTTGCATTGCAAATCACCATTGTATTAAACATGAAAAAACCTTTAAAATGACGTCAAGAGTTGGCTAGGTAGCCATACAGGCTTTACCTAAATTTCATAAAACAATTTTATTATTTATAAATTAGTACCTTGTATTGCATAAAGATGTTTTGCACACCAAGCATTCTTGTGTTATTGAACTTAAATAAACTAGGTTGTTTGTAAAACATTTTTGGTATAAATACGGAACGTAGAATTAGAATTAAAATTAGAAATTATTAGATTATCAGATTGAATACCGTAGAGTCGATAGTTGGGTTGTCCCCAAAGTGGGCAGTGCCCATTGGGCAAAGTAACTCTGACATCTCTGGAACCTAGAGTGGTAAGAACGTGTGTTATAAAGAAGTGTTTCAATTACCCCAACCCCAAACCCGTATCCAGCAAAATTGAGAGGAAGACCATTATTCGTAACAAGAAAGACCCATCATTCGTGACAATATGTCCTATTTTCTTGGATCCTTAACAACGCCAGCATAGATATTCCAAATTAATACGTTAAAAAAAGCGCCAGATAGATATTTTTTAATTTTTATTCAAAATATTACTAGGTGTATGCTTAATCAATTCACAAAGAAAAATTTTGGTTTGTCGAAAAAACGCTAAAAACCTATAGTGATATACTGTAATTTAGGCCGGGCCGAAAATACAAAAAAAAAAAATTTTTCGGAAAATCCAGGACCATTAGTAAAAAAAAGGTAGAGTGTGTGTTTAAAGCAACTCGCCTGCGAAAATTGAAATTTAAAAAAAAATGTTGAGCCTTTGGTTCCTGAGTTAATAAATAAATACACTGCCAGTAAAAAAGCTTTTCCATTTTACCAGCTGCGCGTAAAATAGATTTTTTATTATCAGATTCACTTCCAGCAACCTCAAAAACGTCAATATACCAATTTTCACAAAAATCACCCCCCACCCCTAAGGGGGTGGGTTTTAAAAAATACATTTCAAGATTCATTTTTATCAACCTCAAAAACCCCTATCTACAAATTTTCACGAAAATTTGGAAAATATTTCAAAATATTTACCCCCTCACCCCCTCGGGGGTGGAGTTAGAGAAATTTTATTATCAGATTCAATTTCAGCAACCTTAAAAACCTCTATATAGCAATTTAATTTTTTTCTAAAAAATGTGTTTTTCCCCCTTGCCGCACGCCAATGTTCACCAAAAACAATCCCAAACGAGAACTTTTGGTAAAATACCTGTATGCCAAAATTCAAGTCTCTAGCTTAAAGCGTTCTTAAGTTATCGTGCTTACAAGATTTCCCGGACAGACCGATCGACCGACCGATCGACCGACAATTTTTTTTTTGCTTGAAATTGATTTATATCGACATAAAACGTCATGAAACGCAAAAATTCGCAAAAAAAAAAATTGAAAATTTTTGCACGAATACAAGGCTTTCCGAAATTTTGAAAATGGGAAAGCAAACCCAAATATTTTAGCCACTTTTAAGCTTTAAGCCTTATCGGTTAGCTCCCTTACGACGCATTTTTAGAAATATATTTATAGGAACTTTTTGACATATTTTCTGATGTAGAATCACCCCTTAATATTTCAGACCCTATTTCAAATACACCGTGTATACTGTATAAGAGTGCCAATGTTTTGATGTTGCTTGTAACTTGTTTGTTTTGTTTGTTTTTTAACCTCGTACTATTCTAATTAAGCATCCCCTAAGTCCAGGACTTGTGTGGGCTAGTAGTAGAGGGAACCACCGGCTTTAATTGACTTTCGAACCAATATATAGGGAGTACGCCTTAGCCAAATTTCAATTATTAATTAACTGAAAAAGGCAATCGGCGCCAGTGAGGTTTGAACTCACGATCATTAGCTCAGTGTCAATGCTATATCGATGCCTTAGACCGCTGAGCTAAATCTCCCATAAATGTTGCTTGCAACTGTTCATCTAGTTTACTTTTAATTCATTCATGTAAACGGTATTGCAAACTACTGGATGGTTATTGGAAGTATTTCCTAAAAGCAATTTCCTTAATACAAACGCTCAACATCCAATGGACGAAAAAAATAATTTATTAAATATAAAAATTTACATTTACATTGGGAAAATAGGAAATAATAGTAAAGAACTAGAAAGAATTATATTAATAATATCGTCGGCTTACAAGTAAAGAGCACTAAGTCCAAAAACATGGTTTTGAGATATTGACAAATTTAACTTTCACTGTTGTTTTTTAATTTTTGTAATAATTGTTACAAAAATGCACGTTTCGCCAAACAAACACTCAGTCGCTTAGTGCAGAAACATTTGAAATAATCTACAAGTAAAACGCACTAAGTGCACTAAGTGACTTAGTGCCTATTGCCAGATAAAATTTTATTCAAAATCAAACTGGTACGTTTTGTATAGTGGGAACTCTCTTGGCAGTCCACCTAGAAGTTAGTTCGGTTTACCTGTACATAGATCATCAAAAATTAATTACAGTACCCTAAAAATCCCATTTTTGCAAAAAAGTGACTTAGTGCCTTTTACTTGTAAGCCGACGATATATTACCAGTGATCGGACTTTGGATTTTTTAACAGGTCCGCATTAAGGAAAACGTGATTTATAGTATTTACTAACAATATTACTTGTATTGTATACAGATATTGTTTTTGTATTTCTATAGTAAATAAAAGCGTTATGAGGGAAATTATTTAAGTATTTTATTTTCAAAGTAAATTATTAAAATCTTTTCTATTTTTTTTTTACTAATGCATTTCTTTTTGTATTAAAACCCATTTATGTAAACAAAATGAGCTTTCCACGTCTACCGATGTAAGTGGTGCAAAGAAAAACGTATTTTCCTACGACCTAGTTAGTATTTAGTGCCTATTTTCCACTAGTTGCCCATGATAACGGTTGGAAAGTGACAATCAACTGATATACATATCTGATGTCAGAAAATTAGTAAACGTCAAACACAACCTCAAACTGACAAATTAATTTTAAGATAATTTTTGAGTTTTTTGGGTGTTAGGGTGTTAGGTCGTAGGAAAAATAGTATACGCAAACCGTTTCGTAAAAAAAAGCACTCTCGTGCACTGAAAACTAGGTTCGCGTACCCGGTGCGTAATATGCTTTATTGGTATATTTTCAACCCAAGTGGCTTCTTTTCCTTGTTCGTTTTTTTTTATAAATGTCTTTAACTATTTGCGAACCATAATTTCTATCTAAAATATTTTTGAATTTTGATTACATTTTTTCCTTTTTTAGTTGTACAAAAAAATAAAAAACCTGCTGTAATAAAAAAAAACTGCTGATGAGAAAAGAATTTGCTAGAGCGTGGCAAACGTAGATTATATCAGTTCGGGTGCGATTCGCGTAAAATTTTTTTTTCTATATAAAACATTAAAAACGATAATTTTTTATTTTTTTACAATCGCAAGGAAAGTAATACTGAAAAAATAAACAGTTGTTATACTTAAAAATTAGTCAAAGGTAAATTTATTTGATTTTAATAAGTGGATTAATTTCTAATTTATATTTAACAACCTAGGAACCACACCGAATATTGAAATCTGTTCGCTTATCCTAAAAAAAAGGAAAAAATAGATTTATGTACACACTGTTTTTTGTTTTACTTTTTATTTTATTTGACTATTTAAATTAGTTTGATTTCACAGAAATATTTAAAATAATACATTAGACAAAAGAGCAAAATTAAATGAAATTAAAATTAAACAAAACAAGAATTACATAACAATAATAATGTATTTTTGTTACTTTAAATACAATTTAAATGATCTTGCGTTTTATGAAATTATTTTGTTTTCCTTAATGTGGACCTATTAAAATATCCAAAGTCCGATCACTGTAAATTACCTATTAAATTTTGTTATTGCAAAAAACAAAATGCTTAAAAGTAAAAAACGAACCATACACTGGTAAAAATGATGGAATTACAGACACATTTGTACTTGAAACAATAATTATTATTATAAATATCTATGAAGCTGAAGTTTGCAACGTTTTTTTGCAACGAATATTTAAATAGTATATTAAAGTACTAGTTTCGTAACATACACGAGTACAAGTTTAGTGAACAAGCCGCTTGCGGCGAGTCTTCTAAAGTACTAGTGCGCTAAAAACGTGTTATGGAATAAGTGCTTTAATATACTATTTGAATTTTCGATGCAAAAAAACGTTGCAAATTTGAGCTTCTTAAATATCTATAGATCTACCAAAGTAGACTACCATTGTCTTACTTTACTTTACTTGACAGTACGGGACATTAACTGACATTACTTGACATTACATAAAATTAAAAGAAATTACTTGACATTACAAGATATTACTTGACATTACTCGACATTACAGACATTATGTCCTAGTGCGCATATGAGTAGACATTATCTACTATTTACGCCTGCGGGTAGACATTGTGTGCGTGAAAATTTCTACGCGAAAGGGGGAGGTTAGTTCTGAAACATGACATGGGATGGGTGTTTTTTATTTCTATAGTATTAAGGTCATATTCGTTAAACATAAACTTAAACTTAAAAACGATTTTTTTTAGTTATCAAAAATCATACAAGCAGGTTTTTCCCAGTGCAAAAAAGTACCGCCAGTTGACCACTAGTAATGGTGTATAAGTAAAAAAATCAACCATTCATTCAAATAAAATACTGCGGCCAACTAAAGAATACTTACTACTACATATGTTCATTTTTAAAGAGTCCCGGACCCTGGGTCCGTAACGAAATACTGAACCCGTATAGGATCGCTCGGTTTTCCGTCCGTCTGTCACAGCCGGTCGGAATAATCTTGCTAGGAGCATATTTAATTTTATTATTTATTACTTGACATTACCTTGACATTACCTTGACATTACCTTGACATTACTCGATATTACCTTGACATTACTCGACATTACGACATTATTTTGCATTTTTGACAATACATGTACACATTTTGGCCAGTGAGTCACCCCTCGTAAAATTTAGTAAAACGAAAAGGACCCCGCACAACAAGCGACCAAAATGTAACATGCATTCTGGCACAAAAATATAATTTTTATCAATTTTTAACAATAAAGCGAGTTTTTGTTAACAAATATCAAAGTAAGAAATTTAATCTTTAATTGTTTCGGCAGGAGCATGTCGACTATGTTATTATTATATTATTTACAGCGCCGGCGCTAGAATAATATACGGTAGTTTCGAATTTTCAAAAAAAAAAAAAAAATCAAAAATCGTCATAGACAAAAAATTCTTGGATTTCATGAAAAAATAGGCAACCTTTTTTTTTCAAATGCCCGTCTGTCCGGCCGTCCGTCCATCTGATGTAACGATTTTTGTAGACACGAAAACTAAAGAACGAATAATCTGATCGTATTGAAATTTTGAGGAAAAATCAAGTTCTATGAAGGGAAAATCCCTATTGTTTTTGAAAGTAATCCGCCCAAAATTAAAAAAGTTATGGGGGTTAAACTTAAAAAAAAATCGAAAAGTGCTGAAAGAAAATTCCGATTAACGTAATTTTTTCAGGAAAAATTACTTGTAGGATCTATTCTACCAAAAAAGGTTTTTTTTAGAAAATTGTTTTTTCAAAAAAAAAAAATGTGTTTTCGTTATTCGCAAAAAGAAAATTTAATGAAAAACAAATAAAAAAAAAATTCAATAATTTTTTGTTTTTCAAAAAAGATCTTTAAAAAACAAATAATTTTTTTTGTTATTTTTTTGAAAATTATTTTTTTAAATATTTGGGAAATGCAATATACTATTTTTTTAGTTTTTTTTTTAATTTTTTTTTCGTTTTTCGCAAAAATAAAATTGGATAAAAATATTTTTTTTGAAAACTTTGAAAAATAATTTTTCGTTTTTCAAAAAAAAATTTTTTTAAAAGAAAAATATAATTTTTTTTGTTATTTATTTTGAAAATTATTTTTTATTAAGTATTTGAGAAATGCAATATACTATTTACTGTGAATAATATATAATGGAATGCGTAGCATTACATATCTTCACGGCTCGTTTATTTAATACTTAAAGTACAAATGTGAGTTTATATAATGTGTAACATCCAATGTCAAAACTAACAAATAAAAGGTTTTACTAGATTTTTTTGTCTCCATTTTTTTTTTCAGTAAACATCACTCTAGGCGAAAGTTATGTTTTGTTTTGGCAGTATTTTCCATTGATTTTTACAATACTACTTAGTAAGAAAACTTTAATGAATGCCTTGAATTTTAATCAAAAATTTTTTCGTCAAAGGTATTTGATTAAAAATTAAACAAGCAAAATCAAGATCAAAGTTTTTAAATTAGGATTCGGATTTGACAAACAAAACAGATGGTAAAAACAACACGTAAAAATATGTAATGCGTCGTATTCCGTAATATACTGTTTACAGTGGATAGTAAATTGCGTTTTTTCTCGACATATTTCCCAAAACATGAGTTTGAGCGAGCACAAAATTTTTATACTGTATGCGTGACGCCATTGGCGCAATTAAAAAAATTATAATTTATTTGTGGCATATACATTTCATCACACTTTTACTAAACAAATCTTTAGTTTAAAAAGGTTCTCAAAGAAAACTGTTGGTTGATCTTGAAAGCTGAAGGTGTGCACTTTACAGAAAAGTAATTAGTAGTCATTTTGGAGTAAGGACAGAAATTTTTAATTTTAAACAAAATTATAAAAATATTAACTTATTATTCCATCAATCTATTTTCTAATCATCGTACAGAGTACTCTTGGTACTGAAGAGGGCCAGAAGCCCGAAACTGTCAGTCTACCAATATCACTCTGTACGATGATTAGAAAATAGATTGATGGAATAATAAGTTATCATTTTGGAGTGTTACGCCCATGTTATTGGTATAGGAAAATAGCGTTACAGGGGAGAGTGGGGGTCCAAAATGATCAAAATTTGCGTTACGTAATACTTGAACGTTCCCTAATGGTAAAAGTTCTTTAGCAGTACCCGGCATATTTCCAGTTGTAGTCCAGTCTTCAGGTCAATAAAAGAGCCTTTACTTGGAAATAATTCAGGATGATTTTCGGTTTATTGGGTAGGGTTAATGGCCGCAAATAAAAAAAACAATTTTGCGACGTTAAACTAGATTTTAAACGTGTTTTTTACAAATAACGGATTTTTAAAATATCTCTTACACGTTACACTGTACGTTTTTAGATTTTTAATTTTTTTTTTTTCAAAAAAACAAAATTGTTCTTTATCGTCAGTTAGGCATATTCCTTAGAAAATTAAAAAAATCTATCTGGCACTTTCTTTTTAATTTACGTAAAATTCATTTTTTTTAATAATTCAAACATTTGTGCCCCATTACCTCGAGCAAACCGATTTTTGATTGAATCACCATTGTATTAAGCATAAAAAAACCTTCCTAACCAAGTTATAAAGAAAAATCTAAAACCCTACAGTGTAACGTTTAAGGCGGTGCCGTGAATTAGCTATAAGTAGTACAAAAAAATACATGACACAAAAAATGTTGGAGATTTGGTCCTCTTTATTTCATTTGTTTTTTTTTCCTAGAATGCACCGATCTTGAGATATTTTAAAAAGTCCGTTTTTTGTGAAAAATACGTTAAAAAAATGACAGTTCCAAATTGAGTTCAATGTCACAAAATTGTTTATTTGCGGCCTTAAACCCTACCCAATAAGTACTGTCAGTCCAGTATGGTATAAAACACCTTCGATCGAAGGTCCCGAACGACTTTAAATAAATAAATAAAATAAAATAAATAAAAATCTAAACTCCCTGAATTATTTCCAGGTAAAGCCTCTTTTATTAAATTGAAAACTGGACTATAACTAGAAATACGCCGGGTACTGATCATTAGCAATATTATTTCATACTTAAATCAAATTAGATATTTCTTTAGTACTTTTTGCAATTATTATTCTAAATGTATTAACAAAAAATCATTATTTTCATTACATTTCGAAAGAAAAACATTAAAAACAGTATTTTTTAGGTTACATTTAAGCCCGTGAAGTATTTTTATTAAAAAGCTTAAAACAATGCGACCGTACCAGCTGTTAACAAAAATACATAACAAACTTTTTTACACTGCTACTAACCTAACTTTCATAACTTTTGTTTTAAATCTTCCTCTTTTGTGAAAATATACCAAAACTGAATAAAAATCACAAAATCTTAGCAAAATTGGCACCTCAAGAGTTCATAAATTATAGAAATTGATATTTGTTTTTTAATTTTTAAGAAAAAAAAAGTACACTCAAATTCAGGAAATCTGATTCTTGATGACAGCAAGGCTTTCTTTAAACATTTAAATATATGTTTGTTGTTATTACTTTATTAACACATATTTTTGGGGGAAGGGGATGTATGAAAAATAGCGTACCTAACGTTAGGTTATAACTCGCTAAGAAAGTGTAATTTCCTCGCTTGTTTGCTGTGTCAAAATTACGGAATTACTCACTTTCTTAACTTGTTAGGTAATGTATTTGTTTTATTTAAAGCTGTGATGAGTAAAAAACAAGAATTGGAATAAGAAGTCTAAATCACATCAACTTTAATTATTTACCGACCGAAACGGCGGAATCTACGGCCGTAATTAAAGTTGTAATTTCACTCAATAACTTTCTTAAAGTCTGTGAAGTCTGCGTCCTCCTGGAAGTACATTTGAAGGGTTTTGTCTAGCTAAAATTCAAAATATTTGATAATTATATATGAATTATACACTGTGTTTGCAGTCTTATGGCATATAGTAAAGATCATTCTCCATCAAAAAACATAAAAAACTAAAAAAGTCCAAACGTAGAAAGTTAAAATTTGGTACACATGCTTAACTCGGTTGACAAAACAATTTTATGTAAAAATTGCCCTCCAATCCCCCCACCCCTAAAATTAAAAAAGTCCATTTTTCACCCACATTAGAAAATTTAAAACTAAAATTAGGTTACATACTCATCCAGTGATAATAAAATTTTACATGCCCTTTTATCTCCCATACGCGTATAAGGCTAACTTTACCCGCTCCCTGTTTCACCCACTTAGAATAAACGTAGAGAGCTGAAATTCGGTACATATGCTTATCTCTAATGACAATACAATTTTATATAAAATTTACCCCCAACCTCCCCACCCCTAAAATAAAAAAAATCCCTTTTTTACCCACATATTTTTAGATGTGAGACCTTTTTTTTTATTCATCAAAATTTCTGTCAGTCAGTCATAAACAAATATACATAAAAGGATTACCATGTAGGTATTGAATAATACACAGGGCCGGCCTCTTCATTTCGGCGCCCTGAAGCAAGCTCCTGGTTCGGCGCCCCTATTTGAAAAAAAAAGTTTGTATCCTACAAAATTTTGACGACTAAAAAATGAAAAAATAAATTAATAGTAAAAAAACATTTTTAAGAACAAGCTTTTATTTAAGTGCTCTAAAAAAAAGATAAAGATAAATGTTCAAGTAAATCAAACCCATCTTTTTCTTACATTATACAATTTTATATGATATCATCATATGATATAAAAGCTTGTCGAGAGAATATATCTTGACACAAGTAATTCTAACTAGAAATTTATGTATTTTTTATAAAAGAAATTTTCACAGGAAAATCTCGCGACAAGCTTTTATATCATATAAAGTTGTATAATGTAACAAAATGATGGGTTTAATTTACTTGATTATTTTTTAGAACCAATCATTTAACAATATTTCTGACCACGTGAATATTTCTGTCCAATCATTTTACAGTTATATTGGGAATTTTCTACTGTAGAAAATTCTAGTGAGAATCGCTGTAGTATTTTGTTTTTCAGTATTTCTCTTTTACAGCAAGATTTCATACCTAAAACTAATTAATAATTAAATATGAATATATTACTATTTATAATTATTGTTATTACTTTATTATTAAACAAAAAATACGTCAAAATATTCTTTTTATAAAATGTAATGACAGTTTTTATAGGTTGACTTTTATGAACATGCTTGCAAACCTAGCGCAGTACCGCACTAGTCAGTACTGCAGTAAGTGATTAAACTATTGACAGAACCATAATTTGCTATTTAAAAATGGACAAAAAAGGTTTTAGTTTACCAATTGAGAATGGAATTAAATTAACCAAATCAAAGAATATGCCTGTTAAAATTTTAAGATAAGTAATAAAACAATATCATTTTGCGATAAAAAAAATAAAAGTAGGTTTGACATATTATAAATCGTTAAAAAATTATCTTTCGAATTTCACATGATTCTTCGAATTATCGGGAAAAATTCACAGTGTTTATTCAAATTTGCTGCCAAAGGAAAAAATTACACCAGGGGCATGCCTCATGCCTGGTCGTAATTATTTCCAGACAGCAAATTTTTACGTCTCCATATGTGTTGACGAAAACCATATATTTTTCGTAAGAATAAGTTGTTTTTTTTTGTATTGGTCATTCCTAATCAAGTTACCTAAGATTTCGTAAGTTTCCATACGATTTCATGCGGTTTTAAAATTTCCGTGTGAAAATGTTTGAGATTTCTTGGGTTTTAATATTTGTATTGTAACCGGTTTTCATCAGAATTTTTTAATAGGGTGCTAAGTGGAGAATGGCCGTCTAAAAAACAGCTAAATTAATGAACATCTGGAAAACTTTTTTTGCGATAATGTAATTTTTCCCCCTCGAATGTAAACAGGTATACCGAACAGTAAATTTAAATACAACGACCATATTTTTTGCAGCTTTCCCTTTTAATTTGCATAGCTATTTTCAGATGCGAATCCGAATCGCTTTGCGGCAATTTTAATCTTTCGCTAATTGGAAAATTACCTGGATTTTCATTATGTCTGCTCGACTGGGTCTCAGGATTAAGTCTGCTATTATAGACGAGCAGAAACCTCTTTGAATACATGTTAATCGAAATGTGGAGAAACGCCAAAAAAGAACCTTGCTTGTCAAAAAAAAAACAAAAACTTTCATTATTATACTATTCAAAGCGCCTAGTATTCTAGCGCAAGTACGGTAGATTCAAATTTCCAAAAATTTTAAAAAAATTTCAAAAATCGTCTTAGACAAAAAATTCTTGGATATAAATTTGTTTCATGAAAAAATAAGAAACTTTTTTTTTTAATTTCCATCTGTTCGTCTGTCTGTCCGTCCGTCTGTCCGAACTCAAAATGCGATCGACTTGAAATTTTTAGAATAAATCCAGTTCTACGAGGGAAAGATCCCTTTTGTTTTTGAAAATTTTCTATTACCTAACGTAACTTTTTTAGAAAAAATTACTTTTATTATAAGGATCAATTCTACCAATTTGGAAAGCAATGCCCCTGGAAACAAAAAAGTTATGGAGGTTAAACTTTTTAAAAAATCGAAAGAAGCTGAAAAAAATCCTATTAACGTAACTTTTTCAGGAAAAATTACTTTTATTATAAGGATCAATTCTACCAATCTTAAAAGTAATTTTCCCGAAAACAAAAAAAGTTACGGGGGTTAAACTTAAAAAAAATAAAAACAATTTTCATTTTTTTTTTAATTTAAAAAAAAAAAAAATTTTTCGTTTTTCGCAAAAAGAAAATCGAAAAATTTGGAAATTTTTTATGCTTTTTTTGAATGTGGCACCTCTGGAACAGAAGATTTTTTTGTTTGTCTAAATTAATTGTACACAATTTCTAAAAATTTTAAGATTTTCGATAAGATTTTTGAGTTTTTGCGATAAAATTTATGCAAAATCTTATAAAAAATTACTCACCAAGACTTATAGCTGTATTTGTACATGTTTCGACTATATTAGCATAGTTAAACCACCCATATTATAATAATGATATAAATCTTCAAATTCAATTCAAATATACAAATGTTTTAATAATATGAAGACAAGAGGCATCCGATTGCGACGCCAACTATATAATTTTATTTCACATTATTCTTGTTTCATACTTTTTAGTTAATCCGTCGGGTGTTTTTTTTTAATAAATTATTTGGGATTATTTTTCTCGAAACCATGCGTTCAGTCTTGGATTCAAAAGTCCAAGATCTATAGGTAACGATATAATAATATATTTATATTCCTGGGTCTCAATTCTTAAAATCATAGGAAATAATTCTCATGAGAAAATTATCAACAGTTATATCACAAGAGGTAATGACATTTTCGATAATTTTATTATGGTCCCATAAAATAATTTTGTTCAGTAATTTTTTGAGTATATTTTTGGTTTGGAAAATTGAAAAATAATCGAAAAAAATTACTTTAGAGCAAAATTATTTTATGAGGCCATAATAAAATTTTCTGAAAATTTTACTGCCTCAAGTGGTATTTAACTTGACTATTTTACAAACCATCTAGCAAGAAAAAGTGTTGTTTAAACAAATGTTTATTACATGCAATTTTGTGTTAAGTTATTTAGTTTTACGTATCAAGCCAATCTTCTTAAATGTTTAAAAAGCACGCGCTAAAACCAATTGCTATAAACTCACAAACGAAAGAGCTTCTGTCAAAAGTAGATTTGTGGTTTTCAAGACAAATTACTGTTAAAATTTAATATTTAATGTGAAAAGTGACAAAATAAGTTTATTAATTGTTTGCATTAGATAAGAAAAATGGAAAAGTATGGATTTACACTTGTCAAGTTCTTAGAGAAAGGTATTTTTTCCTAAATTAACTTGGCCTTTATATTTTTAAAAATTTATCAAGAAATCCGTAATTTTGATAAATTCACACGTAAATTATCAGTGTAATTCGAATCTGATTGGTTGAAAGTTCAAAAATAAAGTGATTTTATTGGTCCATTATAAGTTTGTAAAATAGTCGATATTATTTATAGATTATGTGTGATTTTTAATAATTTTATACAATGGAATCGTATTTTAAATTTTAATTCCAACATATTATAATAATGAATTATTAATAATAATTATTAATAATTATTATCTAAAAAACCATTAATTAATGTCACCGTCACTTTTGTTTAAAATTTGAATTTTGACATAAACTCTACTACGTTTATTTGTCTAAATTTTTTAAACTTAATTCTCTCTATTTTTGTAGGAAATAAATCCTAATATCAAATGAAGGGGATTTTTTTCCTGAAAAAAACAAGAGAGTAAGGTTAAACTGTAATTTCAAATGTCAAATTTTAAACTCGAGAAAGTTTCAGTAATACTAACTCCAACCAGTCGTAATTAAGGTAAAAATATGATATTAAGTTAATATTTTAAATACATTTCTAAAGAAAAAAAAATCTTAAAAGATTTTTTTATACGGTTTCAGGAACTGGGCCCCTGCTGGTTACTGAAATAATATTTTTGTGGATCTGTGTAATTATACGAACATAAAAGGCCCTTTCTGGCCAAGGTATACAAATGCTTTCCACCGATACATAGAAATAAATTAATTTCAAAGAAAGCATGAATAAAACCTTATAACATTTAATACTGAATAAATACTGAATATATAATAAGAGTATTAATTAGTAACGCTAAACTAGCTAATTAGTTAAACACGGGGTGATTCCACAGAATTTTAACCCCGCTGAAGAAAAATTCAATATAAAATTTGATAATATTTAAAAGATTGGTTTACCCACTAATTTACTCCAAATTAACACACAGTAAAAAATGGCATAGTGGTAAAAATTATTTCACGAGTGGTAAGAAAATCGATTGTAATTTTTTTCTACGACCTAGTTAGTAGTTAGTGCTTATATCCACCCGTTGCCTATGACAACGGTTGGAAAGTGACGGTCAGCTAATTTTATATATCTGCTGTCAGAAAATTAGTAAACGTCAAACATATAACCTCAAATTGACAAACTAATTTTAAGATAATTTTTTAATTTTTTTTATGTTGTCAAAAATAGCCAAATTTTGCGTTACGTAATACTTTAACATTCCCAAACCATTTCAGTGCACATCGAGTTCTTTTTTTTTACTCGCCTGCGCCTCGTTAAAAAAAGCACTCTCGTGCACTTAAAACTACGTTCGCGTACTCGGTCCATAACATACTATTACACTCGTGTGAGAAGGAGTAAATTCTATAAACAATTGATTTCTGTCACTTTAGATGTTTAATTTCTTTGTGCAATTTTTACTAATTAAACCCAATAAAATAACTTTCTATTTATTAAATATAATTAATTATAATTATTACCAATTAAAACAATCAATAATTAGCTAAATATTATGAAAAAAAAACTAAATTTTTAAACGTCAGTCCAAAGTATTTATTTGAGCAAATATCACTGATCAAGGCTACTTGATTTTTATGAAAATTTCAAGAATAAAATTGAATTGAATTGAATTGAATAAAAATAGTTAAATAGTGCTAGTAGTGAAAAAACTAAAATATAAACCACGGTAGAGAAGCCTATTATAGCATCGCACTCTTAAATCCCTTGCTGCTACGTAGCTCGGGATTTAATACGCTCGGCTATAAAAAATGTCTTCTCTACCTTAGTATATAATTACTATTAAAATATTACAGTTCACTAATTCATCTAGAAGTTCTAGACTAGAACCAGTGCATTAAAATGTGTTATTGAGACAGATTTACTGCCCAACCCTCTAAAATCTAGTCCATCTAGTCCGAATGAAACACCGAAAATTGTTAAAAAGATTTGAATGTACGGTAAATTTACCACTTTTTTAATCGTGCCAGTTTGATTGTAAAGTGAGTGTATAATTTTACACTAAATTTTTTAGTGTGCAAGAATTTGTCCAATGAAAATTTATTTATCACTTTTCATTTCATAGTTGATAAATTTATTTCTCATTTGTTTTTGTGTTAATTAATGGGTTACCCAACCTGAAATAAGAGAATAACGAACATATTTACTTTTTCCCTAAAAAATTTCTGCATTAGTAAAAGAAATGAAACTGTTTATTGTTTTTTTTTTAAATTTTTTATTTCGACGTTTTTTCAAGGGCGTAGATTTTTTTTTTCTATTGGGGGGGGGGGGGGTAATACCCAGGGCCGGCCTTTCAAGCCTTAAATTTGGCGCCCCTAGCAAAAGAAAAAACACTCTAAAATAAAGCTTTGTGCGCCTACAAAAAAAAATACCCCCTTAAAAATGCCATCAAGAAAAAAAGCTTTGTCCCTGACGGTTTCTATCAAACGTAGCGCCCCTACAAAAAAAAATGACGGCGCCCAAAAAAATACCCTAAAACAAAAGCTTTGTCCCTGACGGTTTCTACCAAACTTGGCGCCCAAAAAAAATACCGACAAGAAAAAAAACTGTGTCCCTGACGGTTTCTACCAAACTTGGCGCCCTGCAAACAAAATTGGCGCCCACGCCTATGGGGGGTGGGAATTATCAGGTGAAAAATCTGATGTCCACATAAAAAAATTGTGTCTGGTCTGATATTCGGTCTGCCAGCGAAAAACGGTGACTCGAGAAAACTAACCTAAAACTCCACATTTGGATCACAGGTTTTTTATCGGTTGAAATTGGTTTTGGTAAAAATCAGGGTGACGTAAGTGGGTAAAGGGGTAAAAACCTTTTTTTTTTTCATTTTATTTAATTTTAATTTTTTTGAATTTGATTTTTTTTTCAAATTTGCACCATCCAAAATATTTCGGGCATCTGTATGAAAAGCCGTTGGGACTGATTCATCCGGCCTACCTAAAAATAGTTTAGATCCCTCGCGAGCATACTGCATAGTCCCCTTGGTCATTCGTGCTGTGTATGTGAAATAAAATACTTGTAGCGCGAGCGTTGGTACGAATCACCACCAGGTGAGAGGGCGCAAAGGATGCATAAAACAAAAATAATTATTTTATATAATTATATAATCTTTTTTAATTAGGTACATATAGTATTTGATATATTTTTTTTGTTTCTGGTAACCACAACCATTTGAAATAGTTGTCCTTTGGCTCTTTTTTCAAGTTTTAAGGATATGGTAAACACAAAAATGTGTCATGTTGCCTTAAAGAGATCTTATTTTTTCATTGTAGGTATATACTATTCCTAGGCAAGTAGGTATGCTATACTGCCCCACTACCCTAAAAAGCAGCAACTCCATATTTAATAAAACTGAGATAATGACAAAAACAGTAAATCGTCTTAGCCACACTCTTGTGTTATAGGTAGAATCGAGAAAGTGGACGTATAAATTTAGGTTTAAAGTACCTTTATTATAACACAAGTTTCGCAATTATTAATTATTTATTTAAAAAGAAAATGGGACTTACTGCTTTTTAGCTTAGTATCTCGTAGTCAAAATTTTTAGCTACGCTAAACTAAAAAGCAGCATATGACAAGATGAAGAGAAAATAACCCAAAAATATAAAAAAAATATTTTTAAATTTCCTTTTAAAAGTCAATTTTACTTTCCCCTTGGGCCCAAGGAAAGTCTTGCGTAAGTAAGAAAAAAATTGAAACATTTTTATTGATTTTTTTCACGTTTCTCAACGTTTTTATCCAAAAAAGACGATTTGCCTAAAAAAAAATCTGTCTGTCGGTCTGTATGTCGGTCAGTCTGTCTGTCCGGAAAATTTGAGACCACGATTACTCGAGAACGCTTTGGGCTAAAGACTTAAAATTTGGATCATAGGTATATTATCCAAAGTTTTAGACTGAGATTGTTTTTGGTAAAAATCGGTGTGGGGTAAGGGGGTAAAATAGGGTTAAAACAAGTTTTTTAAAAAACATTCATTCTTTTATTTTCTTTTCTTTTTCAAAACAAGAAACTTTTTTTGAAAAAAAAAATTGCATTTTTTTTTTTAAATTTAAATTTTTCTTTTCAAAATTTTTTCTTTTTCCAAAAAAATTGTTGTAATGAATTAAGACTTACAGAGGTAAGTATTATTTTGTTGGCAGCAACTATAATAATGAAAAAGAAACTGTTTTATCAATGCTTTACACCCTTCTAATTTCATTTTAATATATTTAGTAATAAATAACTTATTTGGAGTTACTGCTTTTTAGCTTAGTAATAGTCCCTTATTTTGGAGATACTGCAATTTTCATAAGTCTATTACTGAATAAATAAAGCTGTTTACTTAAATTTGATTGGTTTAATAAATAGCCCATGGAAATGCACAACTAAGAGTAAGGTTAATGAAAAATCCAAAAAATTGGAGTTGCGGCTTTTTAGCGTAGTGAGGCAGTATAGGTATCAAAAAGTTGCAACTGCAAAATAATAACCTTTTTGCCAAAATAAGTTTTTTTTTATAAAATATTATATTTACTGTTTCAGTGGCAGCAATTTCACCATGTAAACTAAGAGGTAGGAAAGATTAATTATAATTACTAATTATAAGCCAAAAAAGCAGTTACATGCAAACGAGCAATTATTTATAAAAAAATAATTTATCAAAATTTTAATATAAAGAAAATATTATTTTAGGGTATTATTGCAATGCATTGACCAAAAAGATGTTAGAATTAAAGTGTCTACAGCCCGATTTATTACACTAGTTTAGAAGGTTGTTGTCCGAAAATATTTTTGTTCTATTCTGTTTTGGATAATTTTACGTGTTAAATACAAATTTGCTCAAATCAGTACGAATTTGGTTAAAAAAAGCTCTCTCTAAAATAATTTTGAAAATTTTCAAAACGGGAAAGGAATTAAAAAAAAAACATATTAAAATTAAACAAAATATAAAACTAGTTTTAAAAAAGAAAGTGAGTCAATTAAATTAAATTTTAAAATGTACAAAAAGATAAGGCAATAACATCAATTTTCACATTTTTTTTTGTTTGTGCTTGCGATCAACATCTTTATGCAAAAATAATCATTTTTGTATAATACGTTTCTATCATTTATGTCAAGCAAAACGTGAGAAAAAAGCTGTACTTCGAATTCCACAGTATACTCTTCATCGTTAATAGTATACGTTTTTCCTCATAAACTATAAACCTAAAGTTCACCCACTTGATTACGCGCTTTAATGTTTTAACCCCTTCCCGCATACTGTCCCATATATGGCACATACGGTTTTTTAATGTATCTTAAGTGCCATTTCTAAAACAAACTTTTACTCATATGCAAATGAATAAAGAAGCCTTTTACAGACAAATTTAAATAATGTAGTCACCTAAATTTATTTTAAAACGTTTATAAAAGTTTATATCATGTCTGCGGTATGTCAGATATAAAGTACCACGTATACACCTTATGGCCCCGGATTAAGATTTTAATATGTTTTATTTCTCAACTGACTGATTAAAAGTCTACATGGGCTCCAAACTCTAAGTCTTATAATTGTTATGCGAGAGCCTACCAAAAATTTTATTAAACAGATCTATCTTCTAGTATAACTCTCGAACGAAACAAGATATTTAGATGGAACTTTAACTGAATTAATATATCTTAATTTTAAAAATCAGTGGTGTCCGAAAAAGGGTTTATTTTTTTTATTTTCCATTTTTAATTAATTGGTACGCCACAGACTCTTCTAAGAGTTCAATATTTTGTGCAATATTGAGAAATTTTGTTTTTCGTAATTTAGCTAAAGTCCAATCTAAATAGCTTGTTTCGTTGGCGAGTTATAAAAAAAAAACGTAAAAAAAATGAATTAAAAAATTATCCTTGATTTGTTTTATATTTTTCCCGTTATTAAAAAAAATCACGTCAAAATACATAAAATATTTATTTTTCGTAAATATTAACAAAATCATGCGGGAAGGGGTTAAAATAATTTCGCTTTTTTACGTTCTCCTATTGTAAATTCACAGCGCCTGCGCCAGAATAGTATTGTACGGTAGATTCGAATTTTCAAAAAAAAAATCATAAATCATCCTAGAAACAAAATTCTTCGATATAATTTTTTTTTTCATGAAAAAATAGGCATTTTTTGTTGTTTGTCCGTCCGCCTGGACTCGTCTTTTTGCGTGCCTCATACATAATCTCACAAACTAGACTTGACCGACATTATAAACTTTCGCAGCCAAAAACAAAACCGGTTTTGCTTCGAGAGCTTTCTATAAAGTAAATGTTGATTAAAAAATGGAAAGTACAGTCAATTTAAACTGTAAAAGCTAACCAAGTTATATGGTTTCTTTTAATCTTTGGCATACAAATAACTCTTCCAGCTTCTGATCAGTGAAGAGTGAAATAAGATATCAAAAGCGACAACTGGACTCAAAGTAAATTGCAAATTGATAACGAGAGATTATATTTAAAAACGCTATAAATACGGAAATATTTTTTCTGCTTTTCTTTATTCGAGAAAATTTTATCAAAATATTAAATAGAATTTTAAACAATGTTAAAAAAAAATGTATAGGAACTGCTAGCAAAATGCTGCCAACAAAATAATACTGTGTTTTTCTATTGTAAAATTTCATAAAAAAATATATAGAGAAAAACTTTCTTTTGACTCTTACTCTGCCGTGCTAAGGGGCTGTCCATATATTACGTAACCCGCCTAGGGTGGGGGGGTGTCAGAGAAATTGTTACAGTTTGTGACAGGAGGGAGGGGGGGGGGGTCTAGGTAAACGTTACGTAACGGAATTTAATAAACTTAATGTTTATTTCTAAGCTTGGCAGATGTATTTTTATTTCAACATAAATAACTATTTAGTGGTCCATAATTCCCTTTTTCACACAAAAATTGACGAAACTATGCACATTTAAATAATATTGTAATCAGTAAAAAAACTGTTGACATTGATATTAAAAAAAAATCTTACGGCCCTGTTCTTGCGTGATCTTGCCAATGAATCATCGGCGATGATACATTTTCGAATGTGTACTCACAGAACACCAATGTGTGTACTATTTTGTGTACCTGTGCATAAACAATATACGTGTTATATGTGACACTCAGTGTAAAAAGAGGTACCTAGTATTTTTTCCCTGTGTTATATTGATTATGAATATTTTTTTAAAGTTTGAGTGATTTTTTCGTGTAAATTTTTTTTAAGGTTATATAACTATATTTTAGGTTCATGTTTGTTTTGTCGAAAAAAACGAATCAATAGTGAGAATACAGTTAAATTTATTGCGAAACAAAAATTTTATATTGTTACGCGTTACACAGGGAGGGGGGTGTTGGTAAATGTGACAGTTTGTTACACAGGGGGAGGGGGGTCATTTTTTTTGAAAAATTACGTTACGTAATATATGGACAGCCCCTAAGCACAGAAGTGGTAACTTGTATTTCGGCCATTTTGAGATATTAACAGTTTTTAATTTTCAATGTAGTCCAAACATTCTTTTGACTCTTACTGTACAGTGCTAAGAACAGAAGTGGTAACTTGTATTTCGGCCATTTTGAGATATTAACAGTTTTTAATTTTCAATGTAGTCCAAACATTCTTTTGACTTTTACTCTACAGTGCTAAGAACAGAAGTGGTAACTTGTATTTCGGCCATTTTCAATGTTCTTAGTCACTAAAAATTATATTCCAAGTCAAAAAAAATTCAAATTTGATTTGAATCAGAAACATAAAAGGTTATATTAGTTGTTAATAATAAAAAAAATAATTATTGGATAACTAATATTATTTTTTGCTTAGAGCATGCTTATTCTGCAGATTGTATCTAAATGTATATTTTATAATTAATTTTATTGCCTAATTCATTTATTTACTATTTCTTTTCTGTACTAATCGTAAAATGCTCTAATGGTTTTCCAAACGAAAAAATATTAGTTCTAAACAGCATATTTTCAAATTAATTACTATTCTTTCTAAAACAATTTTGGCTAGTTTTTATTTTTACTGTAATTTAAAACCTCAAATTCTTGCATGTTTCTAATAATAAAATACTATAAATTATAATTTACCCCTATTTTATTTTTGCCCAATTTAGATCCTGTACAATCTATATTTTAAAAAACCGTTATTTTACCAAATAATATATACTTAATTTACAGATTTTCTAATCTAAAATTGATCTAAATGACAGTATAGAAATCTTTTTGGGTAAACTTTTTTTTAGCCGAAATCTGCTAGATGAAAAAAAATAATTTTTTCCCCTTCCTTTGACACCCCTGATCACGAAAATGACTATTTTTTTTGCGGAAATGCCCCGTTTTCGAGATTTTTTATTTTATTTTTTTTACATTTTTGGCAATTTTATAGTAGTATTTTACATTTTTGTATTAAAATTTACGTATTATAACGATTTTAAGAATATAATTTAATATAATATAACTAATAACAATTAATTTTTATTATAAAAATGCGATGTTGCCAAAACGTGCACTTTAGATTAGCCGAAATCTGCTATAGAAAAAATTAATATACAGATTTTACTTCCAATAAGAAATTTACCACCTCGCTTTTCTTACGGAAATGCGCCGTTGCCAAATTGTGCACTTTAGATAAGCCGAAATCTGATATAGAAAAAATTAATATACAGATGATTTCCTTTACTTCCAATAAGAAATTTGCCACCTTGCTTTTCTTGCGGAAATGCGCCGTTGCCAAATTGTGCACTTTATATTAGCCGAAATGTGCTATAGAAAAAATTAATACTCAGGTCATTTTCTTTACTTCCAAGAAAAAAATTTCAACCTTACGTTCCTTGCGGAAATGTGCCGTTGCCAAATTGCGCACTTTAGATTAGCCGAAATCTGCTATAGACAAAAATTATGTATAGTTAACTCTTTACTCTGAAGTAGAAATTTTAAAGCTAGATTTTCTTGCCAAATTTTGGATTAGTCAAAATCTGTTATATACAACTTTTTAATACCACCTTCTAAGTTAAATAATATTGTATAATTGGCAAGTGTGTGCTTTAAAAACAGCCGGCTGCCCGCTGTGGGCATAATCGCCGACCGAAGCGAGGCGGGCTTGGCCAGGACCACAGCGCGGCTGAACTGTGGTCCTGGCCAAGCCCGCCTCGCTTCTAAGTTAGATAATATTTTTTAATTGACAAGTGTGTGCTTTGCGCCGTTGCCAAATTTTTTACTTTAAATTAGTTACTTTTAAATATAAGGCCCTTGACTAGGCCGCCCCTGACAAACTTATATTAAAGTAAAAAAGCGAGGTGAAAATTTTCTTCTTAAAACTAAAGGAAAATGTATGTATTTTGATTTTTGCTAAAACAGATTTCGGCTAAAGTAAAGTGCACATTTTGGTAACGGCTCATTTGCGCAAGGAAAGCTAGGTGGTATATCGCTTCTTTTTTATCACTAAATTCATCTGTATGTTAAATTTTCTTATAACAGATTTCGGCTAAAGTGAAGTGCACAATTTGGCAACGGCGCATTTCCGCAAGGAAAGCTAGGTAGAGTATTGCTTGTTTTTCATTACTTAATTCATCTGTATGTTAAATTTTCTTATAACAGATTTCGGCTAAAGTGAAGTGCACAATTTGGCAACGGCGCATTTCCGCAAGGAAAGCTAGGTAGAGTATTGCTTGTTTTTCATCACTTAATTTATCTGTATGTTAAATTTTCTTATAACAGATTTCGGCAAAAGTGAAGTTGAGCCTTCTTTTTATACTGTTTCTAAACTTCTACCAATAGTTTTTATGGCCGGGGTTGCCATATTATATTATTTTTAGTTGGCGAGTTTTAGTTTATTATTACAAATACTGAATATTAGGCTGATCCGTAAATATGGTATATAACAGAATATAAACAATTTTTTGTTTGGTTAAGAAATATATTAACGTAAATTAATCATAAAAAATGTTGGAATCTCGATTTGAGTTTAAAAATCTTGTAACCCCATATATTATTCATTAAACATAAGACAATTTTTTGTGGTAACGACGGTTAACCTGTATAATTGACGAGTTAAAAAAAAGAAAGAAAAACATATTCACCTAACTTTGCTAGTAATCGCTTCTCCACAAAAAATCGGCTATAACCTTAAAAACTATTATCTGGCCAACGAACTAACAATTCTTCTATCTAGAATACGCATACCATTAATATAAAGTATCGCCAACATCTTGGTTTGTTTGTAAACAAATAGTAGGTATATTCAGGCCTGAACAATAACAATTACCAGTAGCTGTGATTGCTGTCTCTGTTAGAACAAAGCTGTGCGAGTAAGACAGACAAATGTATATGTTGGCTACGTTTTTTTCAGTTTTTACAAATGAAATGCTTATTCTAGAGAGAAGAGTTATTAGTTCGTTGTATCTGGCAGACAAACTTTTGCCGCGAAAGTTATTAGCAAATTTTTTAATTAGCAAATGTCTTAGAAATTTGAATTTTAATAAATTAATGTTCGGTAAAGCTGCAAACAGTTTTTTAATAAGTTAGTCAAGAAATTAGGTTACATAGTAAATTTTATCATTAAATGGTTAAATTAGAAATTTTAATTTATAGCATAAGATAAATATTAGAAAAAAATACAATTAGAAAAAGGCGAATTTAGGTAAAAATATTAATTTTCAAAAAATTAATATAATTAATATCTCGTTTAGCAAAAAAATAAAATAGCTGCAAAATAAATTAGCTAATAAAGAAAAAAAAAAAGATATGTATTTGGATACAATGTACCTTAAGCAAAAAATAATGTTAGTTAATTTAAAACATCGAAAACTTAAGTCGCCTCAACCATTGATAATCACTGCCTCAACAAAATTGCCGACGCGTCTAAAATTTGCCAACTCATCTGCTAAAGATGCCCACTGAATCCCTTTGTGGGGCCCTAAACCCCTAAAAGTGATGAAGTAAGTACTTTTACTTATTTTTGTCTGAAAAGTCATTGTACTATAAATACCCAAGTTGAAGTGAATATAAAGTACCTGCAGGCAACCGCATATAATTTTCCGAGGTAAAAACAAAAATGTTCTATAGTACACTTTTATTATGCACAATGAACAAATCAAAGCTTGTCCAATGTTCGAACTTACTAAAGCAATTTTAGCTGAATACATTTGGTAACAATTTGAAGTCATTATCTTAAAGAGGTCTCGAGTTGTCGTTACCACAAGACAGACCGACAAGTCGCGACAGACAGATAGACAGACGGTCATAGTTTTTGCAAAACGTCGAGAATCGTAAATAGTAAAATCCATATTTTTTACACAAGACTTAGATTAAGGTATCTGTTAACTCTTTCAGGTATATTGGAATAAAAATTAACATTATACTTTTTACAAAGAAAGGCTTGCGTCAGTAAAAAAAAATTAACTTTTTTATTGCTTTCTTTACGTTTCTCGACATTTTATCTGCAAAAGATTATATCCGCGAAAAGATTTTTTTGTGTTTACAGTTTGTGAATATGATAACTCAAGTACGATGTTAAATAATGACTTCAAATTTGGTACATAGTTTCCATAACGAAAGTTCTTGGATGGGAGTGTGTTTGGTAAAAATGGGGATGGAGTAAAGAGGTTAAGGAGGTATTTTCTTTTCGAAAGAAAAACAATTTTTTCCTTTACGAAAAAAAATTGCATTTTTTAAAATTTACTTTTTAAAAGAAAAAAATATTTTTTTATTTTTTGTTTAATGGTTCGTACACAAACTACGTAAGACTTCGTAATTAAATTAATACACAAATTTTGTGTACGATCCCTAAAGGACTAAAAAACGTAAAAATATTTTTCTCCTCTCATGGCTTTCCCTGATTTATTTATTAAAAAGGGGGAAGAAAAATCGCAAAATGCCTATGGAACGTTTTCTTTCTAAAGTCACAATTCAGCACATTACAAAGGCTCTTCGAACCATTCTATTCTACTTCCGAATGCAATTATAAGTTGTTAACGAACGAGCTTTAATCACCACGCATGTCCCCGAGTTTAATAAACATTCATTTATTATACACGGTGTTTGGTGGAAAATAAAGGGGATGATTCTACGTCGCAAAACATGAAAAACCAGCATATGAACATAGGTCTGAAACGAACCCTAAGAAAGTAGGGGGAATGTGCCAACCATCGTACATGGCTCACATACATACATTGCAAATATTTTAAATATACGCGCGAATATAAAGCATTCTCATATGTGTGCATGTCTCCAGTGAATGCCCATCCCTCAGCTAAGTTTATTCGCTTGAGTTCGAGAATGGTGGCTAAAACGTATATTGGTGCTCTCACAGTAATTTTATGTAACGACTTCTTGAGTCATTTAAAGTGATTTTTTAAGTAATATTTAAAAGGATTACATTATTTTACGTGGTAAGTAAACCATAAAAATATAGTATTGTCTAAAATTATCTGTAAACTTGGTAGTTATTGTAAATTTTTAAATTTTGTTTTTTTTTGTGCTTTGGGGTACATTCGTAGATAGGCATCAGGTGCACATTCATACATAGAAATGAACATAAATTCGTACGCCTGTATGCGCAGTGAATGTGCCCCATGTGAATAAATGTAACCTATTTGTATACATTTATTTTTATTTAAATGCTTTTTACATGATTGTGTTGCCCATTACATATTTTATTTTTATTTTAATAAATATTTAATATAATAAACGTATTTTCTTATATAAATCCAACTTTTACCCCTATGTACCTATCGTCGATTCCCTTGCAAAGGGACTTATCTCAGTTTTTGTGATTTTTGATTATATCCTTACAAAGGGGATTTTCTAATATTATTATTAATCATAGTAGCTGCAGGTTACTGTTTTGATGCCACCCAAGGACCTAACTCAATTTAGCAATTTTTTGAGATAAGCTCCTTTGTAAGGAAGGCGACGGTATGTACCCCAAAACATGTATAGCCCTCTTCATGGGGGGCAGATTCGTACAGTTTTCAACTATTTCTACCTTTACACAGTATTTTTTTATCGTATTTTATTATAGCCTAATATACATGCTATTTACTTATTAAAAAAAATATTTAAAGCCAATACCATATCTTAAGAATAAAAAATATAAAAACTGTACAAAGGGTCTCACATTTCCCCTATTAACCCTTTAAAATTTTAGTAAAGATAAGGTATTTATTTAGTAACTCTGGTACCGTTTGAGCTAGAGCGACGAGGTTTTGCATGTAGACTAGGGCAATTTTTTATGTTAATTAATATTTTTGAATCTATCTAGAGGCGTGCCTAGACGGACGAAATATGTATATTCCATGAGAGAATACCACTCTGACGTCACATAGCTTAAACTAAATAGCACTGTGTAGGGTAATTGAAGTTAATTTCTTAAAACTTAATACATAATTTTTATATAGAACATGTATATCTAAAACAACATTTATCAAGTTTTAACACGTTGAGTGCCGTGTGTACCGCTGGCGATGCACGCTTAACCTAAAAATATCAGGTAAATTATAAATTAATATAGTATAACAGCCGGCGGTGCACGTGACACACAGATAATTCATTTTATTCAGGTACCACAACACATCATCATCAGTAGTTTGTTTGAATCTTCAAGAGTCAGGCGCAGTGCCTATGGCTCATTTGTCTAAAATAGAATTAGTTTGAATGGATAATTGGGGGAATGAGTCTTTGCTCACTGATGCTGGAGTTGCATTTGTCATGAATTGGCGTTGGGGGTGGGGGAACAAGTGGGAGGGGGATGAGGAGGGATGGGATAGGGAGGGGAGGGATGTGGGGGAGGAGTGAGACTAGCTCACTGATGCTGGGAATGCATCTGTCCTGATTTGGTGGGTACCATTACTGGTTGAGGACATTTTTGATCTTTTTGTGGGTGTAGTGGATTTCGTGATCATAGTCTAGAAAGTTTGGACTTTTGGAGGTGGGGGAACAAGTGGGAGGGGGATGAGGAGGGATGGGATAGGGAAGGGAGGGATGTGCGGGAGGAGTGAGACTAGCTCACTCATGCTGGGAATGCATCTGTCCTGATTTGGTGGGTACCATTACTGGTTGAGGACATTTTTGATCTTTTTGTGGGTGTAGTGGATTTCGTGATCATAGTCTAGAAAGTTTGGACTTTTGGAGGTGGGGGAACAAGTGGGAGGGGGATGAGGAGGGATGGGATAGGGAGGGGAGGGATGTGCGGGAGGAGTGAGACTAGCTCACTGATGCTGGTAATGCATCTGTCCTGATTTGGTGGGTACCATTACTGGTTGAAGACATTTTTGATCTTTGTGGGTGTAGTGAATTTCGTGATCATAGTCTAGAAAGTTTGAAATGAGGGGGTTTGGGTGATCAAAATTGTCTTATATAAAAAACGTGCTGTAGCGGATGATTTCCGTTTTTAGGAGGGGCATTTCGAGATCTCTGTGTGTTTGGTTGTTCCTCATGAACCAGGGGGCATCAAGGCATATTCTGAGTGCCTTGTTTTGGAAGGCCTGAGAGATTTTTGTTAAGGGTGAATACCACAACACAATTATTATTTGAATTTACATTTACCGCGGGCAGTACACACGGCACTCAATGTGTTAAGATTAACCAAACCAAAAAGTACAAACCAATTAACCTACCCAGTGCTAGTTAGGTTACGCACTGTGACGTCAGAGTCGTATTCTCTCATTAAATGGATTTTAAAGCTTAACACATTTTAGCCCCAAACTTTTTTATGTGTATTTTTTTTGGTTACATAATACACTATAGGAGCAACCGTTAAAAAAAAAACATTTTGTGCCACCAAAAATGTTACTTTTTAAAAGGCTCCTTTAATATGAAATTTAGGTGTTTCGGTGAAGAATACTTTGCTTAGTTTTAAATAAATAATTGCCCTGAAGCATTAAAATTTCATTGGTGCTTTTTTGTTCCCCATTTAATATGTCCATCTTTGAAGGGCCGTAGCTCTCTTAGGGCTTATTTCCGGACATGTTCCTGTATTGGGTTTTCATGTTTTGTGATGTAGAATCATCCTTTTATATTCCGACAAAAGACTTCAAACACCGTGTATAAGTTATATCGAATGAAAACTACACAGAAAAAAAACCGTATTTTTTTTGTCAAAACACAATACTTCTTTTAAAAAATTGTCGTCTTTTGAAAAAAAAGGTCGTCGAAAAACTAAAATAAAAATCTTTTAATTTCTTTATAGAGACCATTTAACGCGTTCGCTGCCGACAATCCACCTGGTGGGTCCATCCCCTACTCATATTCAATGCCGAGAGCCCGCCTGGTTTGGACTTGTAGATTTGATTATAAGTAAAATTACATCGTATTAAAGCTTAAACATTCCTCTACAAAATAAAATTAAATTCACTTTTCTGTCTTTACTAATAAAGCGAGAAATTAATTTTGAACGCGATCTCTACATTCTATATGTCGGCAGCGAACGTGTTAAAGATATCTTAATCTATTATGATATTAAAAATATGTTATTTGAAAAAATAGTTTATGAAATATACTAGATAATTTAGTTTAACTATACTACTAAACTTTTTTTAAAATACCCTCTTATTATAATATGATATATTATATTATATCGTATACAGAGTGTCTCAACGAAGCCGACTCGGTGGATATATAGTTAAGTATCCACTTTAGAGAAAAACTTTAAACGGAAAAGTTGTATGGTTTTAAAAAAGGTACATTCTAAATATATTTTGAAATAAATAGGATAGTCCTCCTAGGGTGGGTAACATCTGACTTAATTTTTTTAAATGCAATGGTATATTTTTTATTATGTCATCTTACTTGTCATAAAAATACCTTTATGTTAATATCATATTATATGGGTCTATTGTTTATAGTTTTTATATTTTATGAGATATAATTTTTTTTTTTGAGAAAATATGCATTTTTAGTGATGAGATAAGACATGATTCAATTTCTTACTTTTTGTTAAAAATTAATAAAATTTTGCAAGCTTATCTTAAAAGGGCGTATCTAATTACTTTATGTACAACAAATAAAATCTTTTATACAGGGCGTTCAAAATTAATATTCAAACTTTTGGATTTTCAAACATAAAAAACTCAATTTTTTACATTTTTGGAATTGTTAAACTGTTTTAAAATTAAATTTTGTAAAAAAATACCTGCGGCACTAGGGCTTTCTTGCATATTTGTGCCAGGCACTAGCGCTTCTTGCATTTTTCTCAAATTTTCATTAATAAAAATGTTTATAAATTAAAAAAAAATCGGCTGTGGCACTAGAGTTTTCTTACATTTCTGTAGAACTTAAGTGTGAAATTCGTGTACATTGTACACTGTACACGGGTACGAAATTTAAGAATCGCTTAAAACCTCCTAATTATAAAAATTGTACCTAAAAAGTTAGGAGAAAATTATTTTTTTTAGCATTTCTGGTATCCACTAGAGTTAATTAAGGATGTCATGGCCCACCTAGTTATAAAAATTAAAACAAAATTAAAATAAAATTTGACATTTGAAATGTCACTTATGTAAAGCATTTAGAAGTCGCGCTTAAAATGTGAAAGTTGGCACCATTTTCGGTAAAACCGGAAGTAGCTAAATGTTTTTTTATATGTCAAAAGTGGAGGTTCTTAAGTACATTGTATGTACCAGATTTCAATATTTTATCTTTACAAATACAGAAGTTAAGGGGGTGTACATTGGATATGTGACACCCGGTATATAGCTTAGTTCTAGAAGGCCTGAAGTATTTATGTGTACACAAACACAAAATTAATTATTTTCCACTCATAATCCGGTCCTGAAATCCAAAAATAAGGATTAATGAAGCCCCTTTCCGCAAATTTAATTTAACGCAGCGTGTATGACGAAAATGAAAATTACTTTTCAGCTTTTAATGAAGATTTGGTTGACATTGAGTGGTTTGTCATCTTAGGCCAGTTCAAAAGTTACTTTTTCCTACGAACTATAGTTTAGTTCCAATAAATAAATAAATAAATAAATAAAACTTTATTCGTCCATTAAGCTATTTTGCAATAGATTGGATGTCATTTTAATACATAAGCACCTACCTATATTTAATAAGTACAAAAATCTGAAAAAAAATAAAAATTATATAAAAAGAAAAAAACAGACTGTATCACAAATATAGGAGTACTTGTTATAGAAATTAGATAAAAAGAAAAAAAACAGACGGTATCAAAAATATAGGATTACTACTTTTTACAGAAATTAATAAACTCCTGTAAGGAATAAAAACAATAAATAAAATGTGCAGTGACTCATTGCCAGACCGTGGTAAAAGGTAAAAGATCAAATCAATTCGGGTGAGATTCACTTAATTTCGGTCTAATTCGTTTAAGGGATCTACAGCATAGCATACCTAGAGTTAGGTATGAATCACTGCATGTTTTATTGGAACTAAACTATAGTTAGTGCTTATTTTCCAGCTACTGCCTGTAGGCAACTGTCACATACGACAGCGACTGGAAAGCGAATCAGCTGATTTAGCAAATCTGCTTCTACAGAATGAGTGACACAAACTTTCAAATTGACAAATTATTTTAAGACAATTTTTGCATTTTTTGGATTATCCAAATTGTTACGTTCTAGGAAAAATAGTATTTAAACCAAAAACTATTGATTCGTGAGGTGATATCATCCTGATATAGTCGATGTATATTATAGAATAAAAAAACGTTTTTTTTGTTTCATTTCTGCACGTAACTTCGCAGTTAATTTTAATTTTGTATACTTTATTGTATATTTAACGTTAAATGTTAAATGTTAAATGTTTGACAAGCCTCTGAAGATGAAATATCAAATTTCGAAATGCATCAGGCATTAGCTTAATACTTTTTTAAATATATCTGTCGGTGTTTGACAGTATCTACTAGTTTTATTCAAAAACTATTGGTTGCATTCTACAAACAAACAGTACTTGCATAACAAAGAACCATGCACGGTCTTCGGATAATTTTGGCTTTTTTGGTTTTATGCCTATTAAAACTTTAGTTTTTGTTTTTAATTGTATGGCTAGTTTTGGAGTTACACGCATTTAAATATAATCAGATGACACAAGACTTCAGGCAAACAATATACAATGCCGTTCATAGTTAAGTTATAAAAATTTGTAATTAATTTTGTAACTTGAATCGTCAAAAATACTTTTATCTACGATCTAATAGAAAAGTTAACATTTCTACAAAAACAAATGAAGTTTTCTGACCGAAAAATAACCTATTTCTTAGAATTTTACTTTTATGCTCGTTACCATGACAGCAAGCGCAAAATTGAATTTTGCCCGCTAGAGTGTAGGCAACCGGCAAATCAATCGCAAAACAACTGTCAACTTGACAGTGTCAAGTATATACTACGGGATGTTGAGTTCTGCCATTTTTTTAATATAAAATTATTTTTTATCTTTAATTAAATCTCAATTTCGTATGCTAAATATTTGTTAAATATTTGTAGTTAAGGAATTATGGAGAGTTATAGTGATGAGTGTTTTTCTTCTAAACCACCAGATTTGCAAAAAATTGTAAGTGATGTGACCTTTGAAGGTTATACATTTACTGCCTGAAATTTATTTATATATTTTATAACGAGCGCAAAATGTGATTTCTGCTTTCGCGTGATTGCTGATCCAAGTCCAAACCTAGACGCCTTGATCAGCAAATTCCACGCTCAAGTAGAAATCAGTAATTTTGCGCTCTTAATACAAAAATAACTACTTTTTGTGAATTATTTTGATGTAAATGTTACATGCTTAAAACTAAGGCTGAAGTTGAAGCTAAAATCTGCGAGTAACAGGAACAATTTTAAATACACTATTTTCTTTAAATAATGATCTTTTTATTCAAAGTAAAATAGTTCTAATGTACAAAAAAAAAAAATTTGGTTGACCAAATAATATTTTTTGTCCAATACCCAAACGTAATAAGACAATTACTAGCTTCATTTTAAACAGAGAAACTTGTTAATAACCCACGCGTGTCTTTTACTTTTTTACTTATCGCTTATCGCAAAGTAAAAACCATTCATCTGTCAATTTTTTTTACTACAAATTTTATATTATAAAATTAATTCTAGAGCTAAATATCCGTATTTTTTCTTCTACTACATTATCTGTTATAACGTTATTTTTCTTACAAAAGTATCAGTTTTGAACAATTTTTACATGTTTTTATTTTAATTTTTATGTCGAATGAAATTGACATTATCTCGACTTGCAATTGAATCAGATAAAACTTCAAAGCAGCCTACTTGATTTAATATACGACATTTTTAAAAAGTAAAATTTATAAATTTGTATGAAAACTTTACACAGAACTAATGTATAAATTAAAAAAAAAAATAAAATGGGTATTGGACAAAACTTTGTATGGTACTCATGGGTAAACCGATATTGCCCAGGTTAATTTTCTCATGGGCAATATCTTACTTTACCCACTAGTACCATAAATAACTATTAAATCTCGTTTATGCCTAGAGATAATATACCACAGAAGTAGCGTCAGAATATGAAGGGTGTCCAAATTATCCTAGACAACGTTCTTAAATACTTTTAATGTACAGTATTTGCCATAAGTCAGGCGTCAGATAATTTAAATTCTCATGTTAGGGGAAAGGGTGAGAATGAGGTCCTTATAATTTTTTTTTTCATGGATATTAGTTAAATATATACCTTCCCACCCTGTAATTGGCGAAAGCTGTTGGGTGGTGTAACTAAATAAATAAATAAATAAATAAATGAAACTTAAATGTGAGCTGTATTAAAGGATATTTTCAAAAAATATTTAAATTGAAATACAATTTCTTTACATTAAAAAAAAAGCTTCAAAGGTCTGCATTACTCGCAGACTGGGTGTAATTAAGGCATAGGCCTGAATAACCCTCATCAAAAAAAATGTACATATACACACCACAAAGAGCTTTCCTTCAAGGTTTGTGATTTATTTTTGTCCATAGGATACAGTTTGAGCAGCATATTCATAGCTCACGGTCTTTACTAAACTCATCGCACATTAGACATACTTCCTGATTCATTGCCGTATCCTTTTTATCATCACTTTCATCCAAAGAATCTTCAGAGTTTTTCTTAAGTTGTTCAGATGTCCATAGTGCTTTTTAACTCATTCTTTTATAAATTTGGGGCATCGCCATCAAAACCTAAATATTAGTTACCTGTGGTAATAGTAGCCGACCCGCATTATCCCAAAACGAATGGCCTTTATAACCCCAAAACGTACGTTTACAAATTTTTACCCATTATCCTAAACTACACTAAAGACCAATACTACATATACCACAAATGTAACTAATTAGGCTCAAATAATATATTTACATGCCTTTGAAACTAGAAGAGTGATACATCAAACCTGGCAAATTTCTCTAAGGGAACGTTCAAGTATTACGTAACGCAAATTTTGATCATTTTGGACCCCCATCACCCCCCCTGTAACGCTATTTTCCTATATCATTAACATGGGCGTATCACTCCAAAATGATCCCCACCCCCCTAGGAGGGTTACGTAATACTTGAACGTTCCCTAATAACTTTCTACTTTACCGATTGGCGTCGATCCCATTCTAGGTACACTATGAAGTATAAAGCATCTAGTATTTAAATTGAAAAATAAATATACAACTGAGATATACGATAGTCACCATTACCCTAGAGGCCGTCATTCCCCCCTTTCCCCTACTTAAAAACTAGTTACACGAAAACAACTGTTTTATTCAGTTTACAATGTTTAATAATATATCAAAAAATTAACCAAATCCAACGAAAGCCAAAACCATATAAAGACTGTCAGTGGATTGGAATAACCGTTTTTTTGGTGTACATATTACAGACAGACAGACATTATCCTGTAAATTATTCTAATCATCTTGAGATTTTAAAATTGATATTATATGGATATTTACCGTCGTTTTCTCAATTTCGGTGTTTGCATACTTTTCTTTTCATTGTTGTGGAGCCGTGAAAGTATATATTTGACTGGCCTTTTTAAAAATCGTACACAGGGGGGATATTTTCATCAATAGGAATTACAAACAAGCATGTATGACACACTATGATTACACGTAAAATAATTACAATTAACAAAAACATGAAATCCTATTAGCCTTGTTTATATAGGGGAGAGTGAGGCTAGATTAATCATTGGAAAACTGGCCAGAATATATTTATATATATACAGTGCGGTCCAAAAGTCACCCCCCCCCCTTTTAACTTTTGAACGAGTTGAGATATCGACTTAAAATTTAGAACTCTTAAATAAGACAACTTAAACTATCTTTTCGCATATATTTGATATTTTCAGCTCTTAAAATGTGGGCAGGAGGCATGGGGGGACATTTTTTTAAATGGAAAGGCTGGTCGTGTGATACATCATTTTAAAGCCTTTAAAATTCTCTATTTAAACTAACATTTTAAAATTTTAAAAAAATGTTTTTTAAGTTTTTGATATTTCAATTTTTTGTGCTAAAACATTCGATTTTTTAAGTTTTTTTTTATAAATTTTTATTTATGTCAACTAATATTAGTTTAAAAGAATAATTAACATTTTTTTATGATGAAATTAGGCATTTTAAAAAAATATATTTGTTTCTTTTTAGAGGAATTTCGACATTAATACCCATTTTCAACCCCATTTTAAACCCAAAAAATTATTTTTTTTTTAATTTAAAAATATGGAGTTAAATGGGGAATGTTACAAGCTTTAAAATGATGTATTACACGACCCCCCGTTCCATTTAAAAAAATGAGCCCCCATGCCCCCCTGCCCACATTTTAAGAGCTGAAAGTATTAAATATATGCTAAAAGATAGTTTAAGTTGTTTTATTTACAATATGTTTATACAATACAATATGTTTATTTTTAACCTCGTACTATTCTACTTAATTAAGCATCCCCTAAGTCCAGGACTTGTGTGGGCTAGTAGTAGAGGGAACCACCGGCTTATACTGACTTTCGAAACAGTTTTTATAGGGAGTGTCCTCTTCACTTACGCCTTCGCCAAAATTCAAGTATTAATTAACTGAAAAAAGCAAATCGGCGCCAGTGAGAATCGAACTCACGCTAGTTGGCTAGTAGACTTGTCATGTACAGACGCGGTAGACCACTATATCAATCCTCCCATACAACTCAATATACAATATCTCAAGAGCCCTCCGATATGCCACTAATAACTTTCTTTCATAATTATTTACAGACATCAAAATTTCTTGTTAAATATAATATTTAAGGCTTTTAGAAAAATCCGAGTTACTTGTCTTTTTTCCGGAAATACCAGCCTTTTTTTGAACTTTTCTGCCATTTTCTGCCTTTTTGTAATATTTTTTAAATTTCGTGCGTTAAATTTGCTGTTCTATGTATATGGTGGAAATTTTAACAAATTTTATTTAAGCGAGCTTTAATATGAGCACGTCAGCGCAAAAGAGAGGCTCCCGCGAGTCATGAGGAAAAAAGTAGAGGAAAAAGCGAGACAAATATTGGCGAGGGAAAAAAGGAACAGATAATTTTAATTTTTAAGCAAAAGAGAGACATTTTTGTTTATTTTTTCTCTCTATTTAAAATTTTAAAAATTATGAAATGTTTTGAGAATTTCGAAAATTTTAAAATTTTTAAAAATGTTAAAAATTTTTTCAATTAATTTTTATTATTTCATTATCAAAATTTAAGAAATTTTAAAAATTTGAAAAATTAAAAAATGTTGAATATTTTGAAAATTTTAAGAATGTTGAATATTTTAAAAATATTAAAAATATTGAGGGAAAAAAGCGAACACTTTTTGTTTCTTTTCTGCTCTCGATATAGCGATTTTAGCTTTTTGGTCCCGTGGAGAAATAGTAGTCTCTTTTTACTCCCCGACTCGCGGGAGTCTCTCTTTTACTCTGAAGTGCTCATATATCTTAGGCATTATATTTTATTGTTTAAAAAAATACTCATTTTTTGCAACGATTTGCAAAAATATTGCAGTTTTGGGTGCAAAACCCGCCAATGGTTTTTACCCTCTTAAAAAAGTTTTTCTCTTTAGATGTTTACAGCTTTAAAGCTTGTTCCTTAAACTCGAAAGTCCGTAAAATTTGTGCGTCATAAAACCTTTATCGTCATGTTCACAGTTTAATTAGCTGTTGACTGTGCGACTCCCCTGGTGGTAATTCCTAGGCTAGGAGAATAAAAGTTTTTTTTTACTCAACACGATGAGTACCATTTTTCTTAATAGTCAGCGGTACATTTAGATTAGACAGAGAGAGAAAGAGAGAGAAAGAGAGAGAAAGAGAGAGAGAGAGAGAGAGAGAGAGAGAGAGAGAGAGAGAGAGAGAGAGAGAGAGAGAGAGAGACAAAAGTATTATTTTTTATTATTACCTTGTTGAAAATTTCAAACAAAATCAATCTAACGAAAAACAAGCCGTGAAGATATGTAATGCTACGAATTCCATTATATACTATTCACAGTAAATGCTATAAATAAATAAATATTGCATTTTCCCAAATACTTAAAAAATATATTTTCAAACAAAAATTAAAAAGACACTTTTTTTTTTAAATATCTTTTTTTTTTTCTTCGAAGAACGAAAAATTAAAAAAAAATTGAAAAAAACTTTTATTTTTTTTTATTTTCTTTTTACGAAAAACGAAAAATAAAAAAAAATAATAATAAATTGTTAAAATATTTCGAAATTGTTAAAAATTAAAAAAATAAATAAAATAATTTTTCAAAATTTTTAATTTTTTTTTATTAATTTTCATTTTGCGAAAAGCGAAAAAAAAATTGAAAAAAAAATATTTGAAATTTTTTTTTTATTTTTAAAAAAATTTAACCCCCCCCCATAACTTTTTTTTGGAGGGGATTACTTTGAAAAATAATAGGGATCTTCCCCTCATAGAACTTGATTTTTTCTGAAAATTTGAAGTCGATGGGATTAAACGTTCTACAAAAAACGGGACATCAGATAGATAGAAAGACGGACACGTGATAGACGGACAGACGAACACTACCGTACAATACGATTCTATCGCTACGCGCTGTGAATAGTACAATAAAGAAATATATAAAAACCACTGAAATCCAATGAAACCTTATGAAGACCAAAGTTAATTTCTTTTAAAACTGTAGCTATGATTTGAGCTACAGTTTTTAAATTTTCAAATTTTTGGGCCGTCCTAATGTTTACACACAGGCTCCCTGTGACAGAGAGTTATTTACTCATACGTCAATTAAATTAGATCAACAACGGAGTTGTCAAGTTAGTGGTTAACAAAAAAAAGTACAAAAAATAAATAAATACTAGGGTGGTACTTTTTGGGATGATAAAAATTTAATAAGCGCTTACTTTAACTAATAACACAGGTTTACAAAAAAAAAGTCAGGACTATTTGACCGGACCATGGTATTCCTAGGTATTTTGGCGCCCTGAATCAGATCCCGGGGTCAGTTTTGCCCCATCACGTCAGGAAAACGAGATTTCAAGGTCATTTGGAGGTCAAAATGGTGATTTTTTGGGAGCGGCCCCGGGACAACATCTCAACGTTCAGAAAGTATTCAAGACCTACACAGTTACCCGTGAAGTTAACAGAAGTTAACGCTTGAGATATTGTCGCGGGGCCGCTTCCAAAAAATCACCATTATGACCTCAAATGACCTTGAAATCTCGTTTTCCTGACGTGATGGGGCAAAACTGACCCCTGGATCTGATTCAGGGCGCCAAAATACCTAGGAATACCATAGTCCGGTCAAATAGTCCTGACTTTTTTTTTTGTAAACCTGTGTAATTATTACCAAAGGCTATTAATAGACTTTTGTTTACCGGGGCGTCTTTTTTACTAGTTGAAATATTTGGATTCGAGCATGTCGTTAGAAAAACTAAAATGATTTATTATTAATTTATATTGATCTTAAAAAATAGAAGAAAAAAAATTTTTTATAGACATACAAGAAAGGTATACATACGTAGAGGGTTATTCTTTTAAATGCTACAATACCTTTATTCTTTTTTGTGTGATGAGATAAAGATATGCTTCTTTGAGCAAAGTTTTATCTAAGAACATAATCTGCCTGTTGGTGTAATTTTCTGAATACTTTCACTTCCGCTTTAGCCAGAAATAATACTAACTTTATTTTTTTAAATGGGACACCATTTTAGTCTTATTTGATCAATGGCACAAAAAAACTTAAATACAACTGCTATTCCAAAATTAATACTTTAAGAGATATTTAAAAAAGTCAATAATGTACATGATCTAGTAATATCATTGTAATATTTTTGTTTGAAGAGATAGACATGTGCTTATTGATGAAATGTTTTATATTTGGATATAATTTACTTAATTATCCAATTAAGTAAACACTGTCGCTTCCGGTTTAACCGGATATACTTTGATTTTCTTAATGATCCCTGATCCCCTGTATATTTAGTAATATAAAATAAAGAATAATACTTAAAAAAATAATTAAATAAAACTACCATTCCAACACATACTTTTTAGGTTATTCAAAAAACAATAGTTTATCAATGTTATCCTAGAAGGCCTTAACATTTTGTAAATACGGACCTAGGTAGGAAATACAGTCTGCGAATATTGAGCAATAACATTAATTATTAAAACAAACTATTTAATATATATAATCATTGAATAATTAAAAAAAAAAACCTTAATAAACTCTGTTTTTACCGAAACGTACCAAATTATACCTGGTTAGGATCAATCCGTTAATCCTTCCTCCGTGTGTGGCGACATTAGCATGTTTGTTTCATATGAATCATATGGTATAATAAAATAAAGATTAATTCCATGGCCTCCTAAATATAAAATTTACATTAACGGTATTTGTTAATTTACTCGAAAACTATAAATTTTATAATGATGGCTACATTTACTTTATTTTTATATTTATATTCTTTATTTGGTAGTACTAAAAAAGATGGGTTGTTCTTGTTATTTAAAATTTCAGAGTTATAGTTTTATCCAGAAAAACCGGAAGTGGCAGAGTTTGGTAAATTACATAGTTTTTTAAAACATAATTTAATATTAAACTTTGTCAAACAATCATATGCTTACCTCCTCAAATAAAAAACAACAAAAATACATGTTGGAAAAATTTATATTACTTTCTTTAATATATCCAAAACCATTCATTTTAAAGTAGTAGTTGTTTTAAGTTTTTTTTCTTCTAAATTGTGTCCTTAAATATTAAAATATACAGGGTGTCCCATTTAAAACCCAAAGTTAGGGTTGACTCCGGTGAAACCGGAAGTGCCAGTAATCAAAAATGAACAGGTAGACTATGTTCTAAGATAAAACTTTGCTCAAAGAACCACATCTCTATCTAATCACAAAAAAAATAAAGGTACTGTACCACTTAAAAAAATAACCCTGTACAGTGTACATATGGTAGTACCTACTAGATTTGGTTTTATTGGTTTTAGAACAAAGAAATAAGGGAAAAAATAAGTTGCGCGGTAAAAGTAAGCGCTAAAATATTTGTATATATACAAAAAAGTAAGGTAATGCCTAGACTTTAAATAAAATAACAAAAAAAAAACATTGCGCGGAAAATGTACGTCACATTGTAGTCACATGTCGGGAGAGCATATAACCGTTTACCACAAAATCGAAGCTAGCGCACCTTGTAAAATATTGTTAAAAACTCTTCAGGACCTGTCAGTGGTTAGTACGACACTATAACTAAAAATTTATAAGGAAGTTTCTTGTTCTATTTTATCCCCAAAATACAAATATGTTCGTAGAATTGACCTACCATCTGTCGTTTTCGAGAAATTCGCTTCTATAACTTTATTTGGTGCTGTTTTTAAATACGCGTAAAAAACTCAAAAAACCCCATAATTTATTCTAAGTGAGTTTAAATATAAGATTGTATGTTGCTTCATACAGGAAATTAAATATATTACTGTTTGTTTGTTTAACCTCGTACTATTCTACTTAATTAAGCATCCCCTAAGTCCAGGACTTGTGTGAGCTAGTAGTAGAGGGAACCATCAGCTTATACTGACTTTCGAACCAGTCTCTAGGGAGTGTCCGTTTCACTTATCGCCTTCGCCAAATTTCAATTATTAATTAACTAAAAAAGGCAAATCAGCGCCAGTGAGAATCGAACTCACTCTAGTAAGCTTGCTATACATACGCGCTAGCCACTACGCTATGCCTCCCCCTGTATCTGCAATAGTATACTTTTCTTGCTAAATAATAATTCTAGATAATGATAAATATTTTTTATTGTGTTGAACAGTGTACATGTCAAATTTTAAATTTTCGATCAAAATTATTGTCAAAAATTAATTGGCATAAATTCAGTGTCCCGTAAATAGAAAAATGTTTATGACTACACAGCACCACAAAAAAAAATTCTGCAGCCCGAGCTAAACCACCATACCTATACGTTTTTGAGGTAGCTGAATCCGAATCCGGGGTCAGTTTGACCCCATCAGATCAGGATCAAGGTAAAGTCAAGGACACTATGAGAAAAAACATTGAATCGGCGTAAACCACTAATCTCAGACGTTTCTGGGTCATTAAATCCGATTCAGAAATTGGAACAAAACTGTTTGGACAAATGATGCAAAACTGATGGGGTGAAAATAACCACAGAAACATCTTAGAGTAGTGGTTCATGCCCCTTCAATGTTTTTTTCTCATTTTGACCTTGACTTGACCTTGATTCTGACCTGATGGGGTAAAACTGACTCCGGATTCGGATTCAGCGAATGGTGCAGAATTATTTTTATGCCGATGAGCGGTTTTTTCTTATTTTGACCTTGATCTCGACCTGATGTGGCCACCAAAATATATGTCCAGGTTAGATAAAAAAGTAGGCCCTTCGATAACTCTCCCAACGTGGCATATAGCGACTTTAAATGAACGAAAATGAAACGAGCGATAGTGGACTGCTTAGGGGGTTGTAACTAAGGGTAGAAGGGATAAATAGGGATTTCACTAACCTTGGGTTTGATACTGATCGATATTCATGTGCACCTGACTGAATTCTTCTTGATGAGGTTTGTAAGGATAAATATGGGTTTGGAACGAAAATATTTGACACCACAAATAGGTGTTTTCAAAAAATATAATTAACAACTTTTCAAATATTAAACGACGATTTTTAAAGATGCCGACATCTTTAACAAACGACTTGCTACTTTCACGACATTTTTCCAACTCTTTGGATTCGGATTCAGCGACCCCAAAAACATCTGAGAGTATAGGTTTTCTCCGATCCAATGTTTTATTTAATTTTGACCTTGACTTGACCTTGATCCTTGTTTTTCGCACGATACCAGAAAATATTGACCACTCTATAGGGTTTACTAGTTCTAGTAAATACAAGGCGTGTTGGAGTCAACAAAATTATATAGTCATTTGCATGTGTCACATAAATAAGAAAGTAAAAACAAGAAAAACATGAAAAACAACTATTTTAAATAAACGAGTTTTTTTTGCGTTTATACTTTACATAATAGTTCGTAGAAAGGTATAAATTTGAGAAGCAATTGAAAAAAAACTTTTAGTTATATAATACGAGAATCAGAATCAGAAAATTTTATAGGTATCAAAATTTTAAGGGGTGATCTCAAGGGTGATCTATATTAGTTTATCTAGCAAATAAATTTTTTTCGAAATACCAAAATACTTGGGGTGCCACATTTTCTCCAGAAAGACGTGAGAATTTTTTCATGTTTTGGCCTAGCGGAGCATTAGTAACTTTTTTCTGATTTTTGTGTAACTTCACACGTTTTTTTAGGTAAAAAAAAAAGAAATGGCACCCCAAGCATTTTGATTTTTCGAAGTTGTTTTAGTACGCTACGCCCTGAAGATTTTACATCTAAAAATATAAAAAAAAGTTTCTTTACAGTTTGGTCTGGATCATAGAGAAGTAAAGAGAACCATTAGTCCAGCCTGCGCAAGATTATTTTGTGACAGAACGGGGCAGCAAAATGACGTAACGCAATATATCTGACCTTGCTCCTGTCGTTTTTGAAGGTTCAAAACTAAACATAGGTTACATAGCAGAAAATTCAAAAACGCATTATTTTGAGTTGTGCTGTGTTTGCAGATTAAAATTGTTTGTTTTTATTTGTTTTAACCTCGTACTATTCTACTTAATTAAGTATCCCCTAAGTCCTGGACCTGTGTCGGTTAGTAGAGGGAATCACCGGCTTATATTGACGTTGGAACCAGTTTATAGGGAGTTTCCGCTTCACTTATCGCCTTTGCCAAATTTCAATTATTAAAAATGACGCAACTCAAATTAATTCAGCTATTTATACAAATAAAAATCATCAAAACCGCCGTAACTCAAAAGGGGTCTTTTTAAGGGTTGATAAGTGGATTAAACCAAAAATAAAGTAGTTTTGTGGCCTCCGCACCGTTATGTATCTGTTTCATCTATTGGATCGACTTAAAAATCTGTAGCCACAAACGAACTAGTTTTTGCGATTTATGAAAGTTTTTCGAGTCACTTTTGAAGCAAGGGTGCGATATAATGATTCGCATTCTATAGTATAATTCTCAATTGCGAGTAATTTTATCCTGGTAAAATTAAAAGTTAAACTTAATTAAATTGTATTGGGATATTTTTAATTTTAAGTGGCGCCCCCTATAACTTGATGTTTTTCAATGGATTTTGAATAAAGGATTTTTTTCCTAAAAAAAAAAATAATAATAAATAAATAAAAGCACTTTTTCATCTATTTTTTTTAGATTTTTTAAAAGTTAAGAATCCTATAACTTTTTTTTAGATCTTTTTTTACATTAGGTAGCATAGGAGATTTTCTTCGACTCTTTTTCATTTTTTTTTTTAATGTTTAGCACCCCATTACTTTCTGTAAATTTGTGTTTTTTTTTTAATTTTAATAGGGCTTCGTTTTATTCACAACATTATTTTTTCCTTGAGTTATCGCCGATAACTAAGAGCAATTTCAAAAAATCTTTTTTTTTTAATAGGCTTAAGCCTATTCGTTTTCTTAACATCGTTAATAAACTTTCCAAAAGTTATTTCGCAAGACTAACTTTAAAACAAGTTACACAATAACTTCATGAAGTAACTTTATATGGAAGTTAAAGAAACTTTTACATAAAGTTATTGTCAAACGTTGTATTAACCTCAGGGCTCCCACCGAAAATGTTCAGATTTTTTTATGATTTTATGACAATTTTAGGCATTTTATGACAAATTTTATGACAAAATATTTGAACAAAAAAGCGGAAATCTTCCATTTTAAATCCTTCCGAGCCAGTCGAAGCCCCGGGGAAACTTTTATGGTGTATTTTAATTTTAAAACAGTGTTGCAGTTCAGTTTCATAAAAATGCAAGAGGGCTCTAGCACCTCAGGCGATTTTTTTTATTTAACGTAAGTTTTACAAACTTGAAAAGTGAAGACAAAAAAAAATCCGTCAGCCCTCCATGAACTAAGTTAGCGCCGCAGACGACATTTTTTAATTGGCCTTAATTTAATACTGTAAAAAAAATGTTAACAGCCTCGTTAAAAGCCCTAGGTGTCAAGGCGAAAATTTTTACGAATTTGAAGGTCCACTTAGAAAGGACCCGCATATTTGCTCATCACATAAAGTATAAACTAAAATAAACTGTCGACGTCGGAACTCCTCGAACCCGGGTCCCGGGGAATCTTCCCTCTAAATTCCGCCCCGCCTCTAACATCCTTTTCTTTGGATAAAACCCTTTAAGCAGTTATCGTGCCCACAAGCACAAGCATTATCGGACAGAACACCACCCCGAGGGGTGGTTTTGGACCAGAAACGGTTTCAGCGATCTCGGAAACCCCTATATGCCAATTTTTACGAAAATACTGTAATCGTTTGAAAATTATTACTCCTGCCCTGCAAAGATAAAGTTAAAACAGATTCAACTCAAAAATTTAAAAATAATTGCCTTTTACCCCTAAGGGGATGGAGTAAGAAAATATTTATTCCAAAACTGAGTTCAGCAACCTAAAAAAAACCTGTATAGCAATTTTCACTAAAAAATATTGTAAATATTTAAAAATAATTACCCCCTGCCTCCGGGGGTGTAGAAAAAATGTACAAACAGATTCAGTTTCAGCGACCTCAAAACCCCCCATACGCCAATTTTAAAGAAAATATTAAAAATAATTTACGGAAACTTACGTTTAAACACATGTCGTTTAAGGGGTCTTTCTACCTTCTACATTCAAACCAAACTAAACGTCAGAAAAAAAAACTTCTCTCCCAGGTCGCTCTAAACTATAAAGTATGAGTATTTTTATGAAATTTTATGACTTTTATGACAGTAGTTTTATTTTATGACGATTTTAGGACAAATTGGGTCATTTTATGACATTTTATGATTTTGTGACAAGTAACCTTTTATGAAAGTTGATAGGAAGTCCATCTAACGTACAGCGGGTAAGCAAGGACATATAAAATAAAAAAAGAATTTTTGAAATTGCTTTTACTGTTACTGAAATAGTTATACTCTATACTCTAAGTACTCAAGTTTTAATCACCCTGTACTCCTTAGCTGTGAAACATTGAGCAAAAAGTCAATTTAAGGAAAAGGATGATATTGAAAAAGTTTCTATTCAATTATTTAAGAGCGATAAAAGTTGGTAACATAATATCTTGAATTTTACCTTAAAAAGTTTTCAAACTAAGCACTTTTACGTGACTCAAGTTTTAACCTTTTTGGTCTAATTAAGCAAAACATTTAAGTACTTAACATGCTTGCGGATATACAAATTTTAATCCATTTGATCTGAATATTACGTACTTGTTTTAAGTAACCAATCCTCTAAATGTATACCTACTATCAAAAAATCCCGAATTTCGAAATCGAAAACGCTCTCTGGCTCAAAAGTTGCTCCTTGGTAAATGGTGGTCACTCAAAAATGAGCCAAATCGATTAATGTTTAGAGGTAGCTTAAAGCACTCAAGTTTTGAAAAAAACCGTTACCTGTTTTTCGGATTAAAACTGATTGTATATAAAATTGGGGAAAATTTGAAGGGTTTCTTTAGTTATATTAAGATACAGTACTAGTTGGGAGAAACTAAAAAAATTATACTTATCCTCCCCGCAAGTTAGAACATAAAAAAAATCGCCAATTATTTGATTTAGATTTAGCGAAAATTTTATTTTTGCAAGTTTTAAAAAGTGCATAAAAAATATATATTGTAATTGTAATTGTAATTGTAATGGTTTATTGTCGTTCTAGGACCTATTTTTATAGGTATATTAGTATACAAGTATATATGCATGTTAACCTACTTGCGTATATAGAAGACACTATTTGTTTCCGCAAATCAGGAAAAAAGAAATTAAATTTCAATTCGAAACCGGGTGGATTTTCTGTTTCTTGCCTAAAACTTTTTTCGGTGTACTTTTTTTGGATTTTTCTTTTTGGAATATACTTTTTTATGTAAAAATATACAAAAAAGTATCTGTGGTGTAACATTGCAGGATTAACCGTTTTGAAGATAAATGCATTTAAAAATTTACTTTTAAATGAACTTATCTTAAAAACGGTTAATGCTGCGATGTTACACCACAAATACTTGTGTATTTTTACATAAAATTCCAATAAGAAAAAATCAAAATAATTAAAACATTAAAGTTTTAGGCAAAAAACAGAATATCTACCCGGTTTCGAATTGAAATTATTTTTTTTACCCCAGTTGCAGAAAAAAATAAATTCTTCTGTATACGCAGGTAGGTTAACATGTATATATGCTTATATACTAATATATAAGTTTGCAGGTTTTTGTTTAAAACTATTTTTTATGCACTTTTTAAAATTTGCAAAAGTGAAATTATCGCGAAATCTTAAAATAATTGGCCATTTTTTTTTATGTTATAACTTAGGGGGAGGGGGATATAATTTTTAAGTTTCTCCCAACTAGTATTGTTTCTAAAAATTACTAAAGAAACCCTTCAAAATATCCTCAATTTTATATACAATCAATCCGAAAAACAGGTACCGATTTATTTTAAGTTTTGAGTGCTTTGAGCTACATCTAAACATTATCCGATTTGGCTCATTTTTGAGTAGCCACCGTTTTTTACTAAGGAGCAACTATTGAGCCAAAGAGCGTTTTCGATTTCGAAATTCGGTATTTTTTGACACACGCTAATACACTTCCAAAACAAATTAAAAAAACACTTTGCTGAAAAGCATTATTTTTTATGTCAAATTCTTCTTAAACAGAGCTTTAAGCACAGTTAAAGTTTAGACTACGTAAATCATAAAAATAAAGTAATATTTCAAGCTGGATTCTTCTTTTTGCGGTTGACAAGTTGACACCAGTCCAAATGATCGCTATTATGTCACCTATCGCAAAGCGTGACCCCGGTGTTCATTAGGCCCTAACGACGTGCCTGTGGTGCACTTTGCCGGCAGCTGTTAAAAAATGGCAACTATAAAATTACATTGGCCTGCATTTGAAAACTTTTTGAAAGTTTTTTTGCATACAATTCGTTAAGGGATCTTATACATGGTTGTTCAGAAATAAGTTCGAGAAATTTAAGAGGTGATTTTACGTTAAAAAACATGAAAAAAGTCCTATAAAGGTTGGTCCAGAAATGAGTCCTAAGGGAGCTACGGCTCTTTAAAACTGTAATAAAAATAAGGTTTTTAATTAATAACTCTTGTACCCTTTAATCTAGAGCGACGAGCTTTTGCATGTATACTAGTATTAATAAGGGCAGTAAGTTTATGTTAATTTATTTTTTTGAATTTATCCAGAGGCGTGCCTAGATGGAAAAAATATGTGAAGCTTAACACATTTTTGCCCCAAACATTTTTATGTATATTTTTTTGGATTTGGATAAATATAGATTCCTTCAGTAAAAATACGTCTTGCAGATACAGCAATTTTAATGGCGTTGGGGTTTGTCATACCCCACCGTACCAACGGAGGGTTAATAACCTACATGTGGCTTTTACTTTAGAGATTGGACAAAAGGTATTTGTTGTATGTCACTCGTGAGTAAACTAATATTGCCCTCTCTAAGATTAACTCACTCTGCCTCGTGAATTAATTATCTCATGGGCAAAATTCTTGTTTCCTCTCTCGTTCCATAAATAACTACAAACTACTACGCTATAGATTAAATGGCCAATAACCAATTGGGTTTAAATTTGAATGAATAAATAGATCCGCTGTTTTTAATTTGTCATTTTAAATTAAAAAAAATTGGATACCTACTTTCTTGAAAAAATTAAGCAAAATCTGATATTAAAAAAAGTTGGACCACCCTAATGTTGCTGATTTTATATTTAAAGATTCAAATTATGACTACCCAATAAAATATTAAAAAAAAAACTAAATTAAAACATTTTTTGTTACCGTTTTTAAACTACTGGCCGGCAGCAACACTGGCATAATTCCAATTTACTTTTGGAAATAAACGTGTTCAACATGACACTGATATTAAGTTTAGCCAATATCTTCAGTAACCAGAATGCTCCATCGCACAAATGAAAAATATGTTATAACCAGGGCACCACACAGGTAAAAAATCCCCAAAAAACGGAAAAAAATCATGAAGCGTCGAATATTGAATATTTATAAACCTTATAGTGTCCTCTAAATGATTTGAATAAATTTTTATGAAAATGTTTGCGACCTTGCGTAAAAAATTAAATTTAAGCGGCACACTGCGTACCGGGTGGGCCATTTAAACAGTTAAAACATCGATATCTCAAAAACCGTAACAGATAGGTTTTTCAAATTTGGTACTAAGCTTCAGCATCAACACCTTTTCATTAAATCAGATTTTTTTTTCATCCACACCCTTAGGCTGGAGAGGGGGTAATTTATTTAAACTTTATTAATTACATATAATCAAGAATAAGTTCTTATTCATTTAAATTAGTAAATTAGTAAATTATTAAATTACTACCCTGCTAATTCCATAAAAAAGAATAATTTCTAGTCTCTGGTAAGTTCCCATTTTTCAGATACGATGTTTCGGAATTTACAAGGCGATATGTTTATTCGAAATCAGCGGTATCACAAATACGTATACGTATTTTGCATACCTGCAAAAATTTATATTTTCGTCAATCTTTTTTTTCCTCAGCCCATTGTGCACCGGTACAATATTTTCAAAAAAAAAATCCCTAAAAATAAAAATATTATATTTCGATATGCATTATATTGCGGTCGAGACTAAAAAGTAGATGGCTTAAGAATTTAACTGTTTTCAGATAAATTTGCCAGTATTATGTTTTTTGAATGTTTGTTGCATTTTTACTACGTTTCTAAGTACAATATATGTGAACTTTTTCGTACTTTACCCTGGATTTTTGTGGTAATAATTCCGAAGTTGCTTCATTTGCAGTAATTAATAACTTGAGGAAATCCTTCTAAATTTTCTTTGATCCATCCATAATATAGATTTATTATTCCATCAATCTATTTTCTAATCATCTTACAAAGTGATATTGGTAGACTGACAGTTTCGGGCTGCTGGCCCTCTTCAGTACCAAGAGTAATATAGATATTCCATATAGATTTCTTAATAATATAACAATTTAATTTAATTAAGAAATTCTTGATCCTTACTCATATTGGAGTTGATTTAAATAAACCATAGACCGGAGATTGTTGCCTGTCCCCTTACAAAGAATTAATCTTTGGAATAAATATTTTTGTTTTATAACCTTTTCAAAATTTCGTTCCTTTTCGGTTTGTTTTTGAGTTTTGGATATGAATTTGCTGCCACCTCTCCAATTTTATTCCAATTAACAAGTTAAATATAAATTAATCTTTTTCCTTTTTTATGTTTAACTACTTTTTTGTAGTTTAAAGATAATTCCTTTAGTCTATTTGAAATATAGTTTGGTTTAGTTTATGATAGATGTCCCAGATTTTTATTTAATTTTAAATTTTAGATTTCATTAATTTATTTTATTTTAACTTATTGTAGTTTTTCTAAAAGGAATTGTACCATTTTCAACCTAATTTTTCATTATTTGTAGCTTGAAAATGACTTTATGTTAAGAAAGTCGAAACAATTGTCGCTGTAATGTTTAATAGACAATAAATTTATATTTTGGAGAGATAACACTTTTTGTATGGTTTAATTTAATTTAACGCTGAAATCATGATCCACAACAAAGTTGAAACGGATTATAATTGTTCAGTGTTGCCAAAAACTCAACACAAGCAATAAATGTTATTGACCGAATAAATTAAAAATTAGTACTTTAATTAATTTTTACATAAAAGTAGACTTATTAGTTCCTAAGCTAAGTAATTTCAAAATAACAAATATATTTTACATTAATTTTTAAAAGTAGTAGAGAATATGAGGGGGTCAGTGGAAAAGTGGTACAAGTGATTCTTTTAACAAAATTACTCTAACTATAAATCTGCCTAGTTAATTTTTAGTTTCGTTCATAAAAATTTATTTTTTTTTTAATTTAAATTTTTACCTTGTTTTTATTTTTATTTTGTCTTTTAATTTATAAGCTTTGTGTTTTTTGTAGATTTTACCTAACATCCACATATTTTAAATTAATATTTGTATGTATATATTTATATTTTGTTTGTTCAGCAATATTATATAATTTTTACTTAAGGGGGTTATCCCGTAAATAAATAAATAAATAAATAAAGTAGTTCTTTTATGGTTTTGTTTAAAGTACATTGATATAAGGGTACTTATGCTTGATAGCGACATCTTGTGTACTGAAGATTTATTTCCAAACAAAACCTGTTTTATCGACAGTGACAGTGAAATATACAAGTGCACTTGTACCACTTTTCCATTGACCCCCTCATATATAATTTCGGGGAAAAATAAGCAATCCGGCAACATTGCTCTGTGTCTCGTTTAACCTAGGGAGCAGCGAGTTGTTCCGATCTAGCAAGAATGGTCAACTTGCTTCGCGTTTTTCATTTGTTTAAATGAGCTATTTTGTGTAAACTGCAATAAAAGAACTCGCAAAATGCAACTTTGCGTTGGCCAGTAGAAAAAAAATATTTTTTTCCTATCAGAATACTATATAAGAAAGTAAAAATAGGCCATTTTTTTTTGGCGAACGTTTAGACAAACTCTGGCTTATGAATATTATCATCTAAACCTTAATTTTAATGAAATTTGGGGATTATACAGATTATAATGGGAGGGTCTACAGTAAAAGCAAAATCTAGCGCTATTTAGTTTTGATTTAATATTACTAAAGGTTTACAGTAAAAGGTCACGTTTAAACTTAAAGTACTCGCAAGATTTACGGCATAAAAAAACATGATAAAGGTTGTCTTTATGTCATTATGTACAGAGTATTCCTCAGCAAAGTTAACTTCGGACTGGAATGTATTTTTTCGGAAAGCGCCCATAACTCCATAACTATGCAGTTATAAACACATGTTTAATAAACGTGTCTAAAACTGTATAGTTTATATGTATAACCTTTTTTACCCAAAATACTTTTAAGTATGTTATAAATGATTAAAAAAAAAGGGATAACATTAAATTTATTTAATTTTTACTTTTATTTTTAAATAAATCTCTATACCGGGTATAATTACTAAAAAAACCGGCATTGACTTTAAAATACCGGAATTTTCAATACCAGTAATACCAGTTTCGGTATTGCAATTCCTAAGCTAACCTAGGGTTAGCGTGAGGAGACCTATCAGAAAACGAACATGAAAATATGCACTTCGGTTGTTTTCTGTTGTGTCTACTAGATCAAGCTCCTCTATGTATTCTGAGATTTAAGCAAGTGCGAATACTTAAGGGTTACTATTTTACCACTTTATACTAAATTTCATATGCGAATTTTAGAAACTTCAAAACGGCCATCGAGGTAGCAATAAAAATGTATTTCTTGTCAGAATGTTAGGTTAATATTTCCGTAACATTGTATTTAACATGTCGGAAGTGAAATATTTTACGCTTTAACTATAAACCTGAATAATAAAGCTGAATTTTAAAGCAAAGTCTATGAGTTAGAGTCGGGGGAACAGGAATTTTGTCTGGCCGATTGGTCAGATTTTGTAAGAATAATTTTTATTTAATGTCAATTTTAAAAATCCTAGCATATTGCTACGCGCTTAAAAATAATCTGAATATTAAGATTTTTTCCTAAAATGGATTGGTTTCGTTTAACCCGGCGCGTGTGTGACATATTTCAAACCTAGCCTGCCTCGCAGTATTTTTTGTTTCAACATTATCCTCTTCAATAGCAGTAGGTAAAATAGGGATCATATTGACTATTTTGGTTTGACCTTTATCCTGCACGTTTATTTTTTAGCCGTTTCAAAGTTCCATATGGGTGGATTTAACCCCACCACACACTTAACGTTATAAAATAAAAATATTCATAATTTTAGATACGTATACAATGTCATAAAAAATTTTCGTTTTCTTAAATAATTTTTGTTTCTCATTTTTTCCATTTTATGGAATTATTTGGAATTATTTGGACAAATGAACTTGTTTTTTTTTGTGTTTCAAACAAAGATTAGTTTTTTCTTTATTTATATCTAAAAGTAAGTCTTTTTTCTTGTAATTATGCATTTTAGAGAATCCAGTTTTGTATATCTTTAAAACGATAAAATAAATAAAATTTAACGTTTTTTTTTTTCAAAAAAAATATTTAAAAAAAAATATTTTTTTATTTTTTTTTTAATATTTTTTTTTTAATAATTGGGAAAATGCAATATACCATTTACTGTGAATAGTATATGCATAATGCAATGCGTAGCATTACATATCTTCACGCCTTGTTTTACTATACTGCCCTACTACACTAGAAAGCAGTAACTCCATTTGTCGCATAGCAGCGTTTTCAAAATATTATATCACAGTTGACGTCAAAACGTCTCTAGGCGACAAATGGAGTTACTGCTTTCTAGCGTAGTAGGGCAGTATAGATCTCAAGATTTACGTAAAACTACAAAATTTATGTTTTTCAAGATCTCTAAAAACTCTCTAAAATAAAGAAACAAAGAGAGAGAGGGGAAGAGAGAGAGAGAGAGAGAGAGAGAGAGAGAGAGAGAGACATTGCCAGGGAAAATTCAGCCCCCTTACTATACTGCCCTACTATAGAGTTACTGCTTTCTAGCGTAGTGGGTCAGTATAGGCCTGCATATATTCTGTACATTTAGGTACTTAAGAATTATAGTCCATATTAAAGTACTAGATATAAAAAGTTTGATACGTCCACAATAAAATTTAAATTGATCTGTAAACGTTAAGCGAAAAATCGCTTTAATTTAAATACAATGTACCGTATAATACTCCCTGCAGCTTCACCTGCAGCGTAGTAATATACGATTACTTCGGACCACGAAATAGAAACACTTTTGTCCAAAAGGAAACATTTTTGCATCCGTATGTCACTTTTAATCCGATAGATTTCAAATTTTGCTATCGTAGATATGCACAGGACTTATTTTCACGAAAAAAGTTTTAAGTGATAGATAGATAGATAGATAGATTAGGGTGGGTCAAAAAAACCGACTATTTTTTTTTAATTTATCCTCTGAAAAATCGGTTGCTAGACACCTCTAGAAAATTCTCACCAAATATGAGCTCTCAATTTTGATAAAAAGGTTCTCCGCTTTATAAAATTCCATTTTTTCCTCAGTATTAGAAACAAAAATTCATATCTCTTTGACAACTGTTCGTTAAAAAGTATATCTCCTGATATTCTTGTAGTAAATCGAACGCTCTACAAAAAAGGTCTCTTACAATTTTTTCGTAAACCTCACCGTTTAAATGATATCAAAGGTTGAAGTGTGATTATTTTAAGAGACATTTCTGTTTTGCTTATGAATTTTATTAACTCGCTTACAAAAAATTGTTATGAATTGCGCAATTCAAAGTTTTGTAGGAAATTAACTGCTCTACAAAAATGGTCTCTTATGATTTGTCGATTAAATTAAGCGTTTAATAGATATTCATCGTCAAACTTCAATGCATACTAATTTTAATAGTTTTTGATGAATAACTCGAAAAATTTCAATTTAATTTATGAGTTTCACGAAAATTTATACAAATTTGAACTCTTATGAAAAGAGAAATATTTTAAACTATTTGTCTCGTTTTTTTTTAGTCCTACGTATGTTTGGTTATATTGAAAAAAAAGATCAGTGCATTATTTCTAACTCAGAGTCAATGATTTATTAAATTTTGAAAAAAACAATAATAAAATAATAAGTTATTATAAAGATAAATTTTATGAAAATATTATTAAAATAAAAAAGTTTCAAATAAATTTTCGAAAGGGAAACTTCTATAAGAGTTACTCTTACGATAGAAACTCAAATTTGTATAAATTTTCGTAAAACTCATAAATTAAATTGAAATTTTTTGAATAATTCATCAAAAACTATTAAAATTAGTAAGCATTGAAGTGTGACGATGAATATCTTTTAAACGCTTAATTTAATCGACAAATCATAAGAGACCATTTTTGTAGAGCAGTTAATTTCCTATAAAACTATGAATTACGCAATTCATAACAATTCTTTGTAAGCGAGTTATAAAATTCAAAAGCAAAACAGAAGTCTCCTAAAATAATCAAACTTTAACCTTTGATATCTTTTAAACGGTGAGGTTTACGAAAAAATTGTAAGAGACCTTTTTTGTAGAGCGTCGATTTCCTACAAGAATATGAGGAGAGATACTTTTTAACGAACAGTTGTTAAAGAGATATGAATTTCTGTTTCTAATACTGAGGAAAAAATAGAAAATTATAAATCGGAGAACCTTTTTATCAAAATTAAGAGGTCATATTTAGTGAGAATTTTCTAGAGGTGTCTAGCAACCGATTTTTCAGAGTATAAAGTAAAAAAAAAATAGTTGTTTTTTTTGACCCACCCTAAGATAGATAGATTATTTATTGTCTGTTGGCTATTTTACAATAGATAGACTCGTCAATGTAGTATTATTCACAATAAAATATTACTAAAATTCGCACATACAAAAAAAAAATAAAAACTATACATTTCATATAAAAAAAAAACAAAATACAAATTGTAAAAGTAATAGTAAACATATAAAAAACAATAAATTTGATAAAGGAAAAAATATATAAAATACAAATCGTCCACTAAAGGCTCTAGTTGTCTAACTCCAAATTTTTCAAATATGAGATTTTTATCAAATTTGCTTCATTATCTGATTACCAACATACTTCAAAAAAAAAAAAGTTGTATTAAACCAATATCAGCCTCAAAAAATGCAAAAATGTAAATATTTTAAGTCGCTAAGTGTCTAACTCCATCATATGATTGTGAGAAAACAATTAAATGAGAACTGTCACTAATGTCAAACTATTTCTCGACAACAGGGGATCCCGTTTCAAATATTTGTTAATTTACTGTTTGATGATAATTATAATTATTGCCATTAATAATGTATATATATATTATGCCTACCTAGTAGTAATATTATATATTAAATATAAAATTATAATTTTTTTGTAATAATATTACGCGATATAATACGATAGGTATCCTCTTTTATCTTCCCTTGGAGTTAGACCATTAGTGAATTTAGATTCTGTGGTTAAAATTTAGTTTTCAAATAATTTATATGAAATAGATAACAATGAAAAGTTTTAAATACATTAACACATTTCAAACATTTTTACCTGTGAACAAGCTAGTTTTAAAGTTCTAAATTGCTATAATTAAGTTTTAAATCGTTTTTTACGTCTCCTGAAAAATATGACGTTTTGGAGTTAGACCGTTAGAGCCTTTAGATGACGACATGAAGAATAGAGACAAAACATTAAAATAAATACAAATAAATGTACGTAATGAATAAATAATAAATCTTTACAGCTCCCCAGGGGAAGACATGAATATCTTAAACTCTTCCAGATAATATATTGTTCTTGGCAGTAATAATTCTTTAACCTTTTTTTTGAGTGAATCGTGAATATTTATGTTTTTTTATTTTGTGATGTTAAATTTTAATGTAGAACTGTTGAAAATGTAAAGTCAATATTTTTATAAATTTTAATAGGTATTTTATCCAACACCTTTTATTTTTAAATAAAAATCTATAATTTTGCGAAAAATTATGTCAAAAATATTAAGATTAAGTTTTCTTAATACTAAAATAATAGGTAGCCATGGCCTAATTATGCCTATTAAAAATAAACAATTGCTAGTTTTACATTTCTCACAAACGTCAAAATGGACGCGGTGATGACAGAATTTTTAATAAAAACAGTATTTTATTCAAAAACTAAAGAATAATTTGGGGTTTTCTTTAATTTTTATGGTTTAGTTAACGTGCTTCTATTTATAGAATAGTTATAATACTTAATTAATAGGGTATGTAACTAATTTTGGGTGAGATCAAAAGCTGTACGTAAAAGAGTGGGTGAAAAATTAGTGGAAAAAAACTGACTTTAGACATTTAAAATAGTGCCCAAAACAAGTGTTTCCGTGAAGGTGTTGGATAAAGGTAATTTTTTTATAAGTTGGCGTCTGCGCAAACATCACTACAGAGTGAGACGGTTTTGCGTATGTCGAAAATTATACTAGATCGAGCTGGCCAACTACCCAAAGGGAAAAGCCATACTGGAATTGGATTGGATTGGACTTCAGATTTTCAGCAAAAATCAACCTTGTTAAGGACACAAAAGTCTATTGAATTTAAAAATAATCCTCCCAAAAAAAAAAGAAAAGTTATGAGGGCTAAATAATTAAAAAAAAAACTTAAAAATAATGAAAGAAAATATTTAATAACATGTCAAAGTAAAAACAAAAATAGAATTTGTTTTATTTTTACTCAATTTATGGTAAAATAACAATTTAAATTTGGAATCATTCACAGTGGTATAAAACATAAAAGGAAGGAAACTTTTTTTTAAAGAGAATTTGAATGGTACACAGATAAAAAAAAATTATTTGGATATAGCCAATTAAATTATTTGGTTGTAACAAATTTTATTTGAGTCAAATAAATATTTAGTTCATGTAAACAAATATTTTAATTTCAAAATTAATTAATGGGAACAAAATAGTTTATTTAACAGAAATAAAATTTATTTGTCACAATAATTCAATCAATTGTCCATATCCAACCAAATATTTCGTTGACACAAATAAACTGTTTTATCAGTCTACGTGGAATTGAAACACTTCAAAGTTACTTGTAATTTGTAGACAATCTATATATTGTTAGATCTAATATGGTATAAAATACCTTCATATGTAAGGTCCCAGAATGACTAATAACTAATAATTAATAATTAAAATTAATAATTATAATTATTTATAATTACACAAATAGATCAACTTAATTTTTTCTGTAATTACAAATGAAGCGTCAAGGGGATGAAGGTGTTATGTTTTGTTTTTAATTTTATATTTAATATCATAGAAATTTAAAAATTTCACCGTCGTCCACTTGACGCTTCAAAAAAAAGTTATAAAGAAAATAAAAAAAATTTTTTTTCAGGAAAACTTACTTTTATTAAAAGCATCACTCGTACCCAATTTGGGAAAACCAAAAAAGTTATAGGAGTTAAAATATTAAAAAGTAGAAATATAGAAGGAAACGTGAAGTTGAAAAAAAAAACAAAACTTTATTAAACCAGTCAACTATTAGAAAACTTGAATACAACGCTGTACGGCGTCAAAATTTCTATTGAGGCTCAAATCGGCGTCGGATTTATCGTATAAAAATATTCACATTGTACTTTTTGTAAAAAAAACTACACAAAAAAAATCAAAAAATAGCGCGTGTCCGTCAACATGTTAAGAACAAAAAAAGCTATAGGAAACGCCACTGAAAAGATAGAAATATCCCAATACAATTTAATCAAGTTCATAGTGTGAGCGTCTCAGTAGACTAAGGTGGGACATCTTTGGAGCAAAACTTCAAAGGAAAGAGCTAAGCTCCCTATAGGGCTATAAAAAACCAAGCTATAGCTTAGACGAACATCATGGCCTTTATTAGAAGGTCGAATAGGTTTAAGGAGGGGGTGGGATAGTGGCATGGTCGGGATAACTTGGGGTTGACAAAAATGACCATACCGGCCTAGATGTTAGGCTTAACGCCTCCCCGCCATACTACTACTACTACTACTACTACTACTACTACTAACTTAAAACTTTACCAGGAAAAAGCTACTTCAAGCTTACAGCTTGATGTTTATTTCCGATTCACCACTTTATGTTTATGGGTTAAAAATAGCCAGAGAGAAAAAAATGAAAAAAAAAACCTGAGCAATCCTCTAAAAACCTTAAAGGATCATTCTGGTTTAGATGCTAGGGCTATTTTTGTTCATTTTTTAAGAATTTATTATTATAGATGTTGATAAAATTTGTTGAGCCTAATAAATACACTCTCGAAATACATAACATAACAATTTTTTTTAAAACACTTTTTATACACAAAAAAAAATAGGCAAACGTAACTCCTTGAAAAGTAGATATGTCGCTGGCGGCGTTGATATCTTGATAACGGCTCATCTAAAACGAAAAAATCAAAAATATTTAGATTCAGTATGACTGTAGATCTCGCGTATTCTATGGATGTTAATATTTATTGATAAATAATAAAATGGCGGAGATTTAAAGAAAAAAAAAACAAAAAAATAAGTTTTTTTCACTGTTTTTGGCAAAAAACAATAGTAAAAATAACAATACGGTTATAGAATGCGCTGAAGCTATTCATGTGTAGAATATGTGGTTAAAATTTCGGATCGGTCCAGTGGTACCGGAGAAATCAACGCAGCCGACCGAAAAAACGTTGTTTTGAGAAAAACGCGATAAAAGTTTTTTTTAATGAAAAATTATGAAAACCTCTACATAATATGTATATTATACTTTCGAAAATTATACTTTCGAAAAATGTAAAAAAATCGATTTTTTAAAACTTATAAACCAGAATGATCCCTTAAGTTTAAAGTTTGGTTTTAATCTGTTAAACGGTATGGCCTGAAGGCCTCTGGACTAGGGTTGCCAACCGCCTTTATTTCAAAGGACAGTCCTTTATTTTCGACTTCTATTCTTTGTCCTTTATAAAACACAAGGACGCTAAATGTTCTTTAAATTTACGATGGATTTTAGAAAATGTGAGATATTTATTTATAATAGTTTATTATAGGTCAAACGAAAAAAGAACACCTAATATTAATAAAGCTTTTATGTTTGTATTTGGGCGTAACTGCGCCTAAGGGCTTAAGCAAAGATAGACGGGGTAAGAATATTCTCTAATTATTCTATTGGGAATAGTCTTAGAATAAACTTTTAGATATGCATATGCATGAAATATCCTTATAATTTTATTATATTATACATATTCTAAGAAATTTATGTTAAGAATGTTCTTAGAAATTATGCTATGCATATTCTATGAATGGATAGAAGGTTTATTTGAATACAATGCAATGCAATACATTTTTGACATGTTGGAGTTGTAATTTTACAGCAGCCTAGACCCAAGTCTAGTGATTGGTGATTTTATTAAATCTAGAGTTTGTAAGCTATGTAAGATGGTATTGTAAGCATAGATAGGTATGAACCTTTTTGTACAAACAAATTAATGCATGAAAATGTTAATATTCCTGAATTTTACATGTTATCTATTATATAATAGTTTAGGACATTGTTTTGTACCACACAATGTCATTATTACACATGTAACTATTCTGGATATTGACTACTTTAGATTTGAAAGATAATTATGTTAGATAGTTTTGCAAGTTATAAGAAGATGCTGCGCATATTTTGCAAGATTTTTTTTTAGACCAGAAGCTTTCGCATGTTTAAAACGGTATCCATTGAATGTCTTAAAACCTTCTAAGAACGTTCTACGTAAAAAATCGCATATTCTTATCATACAACATTTATTTTAGGAATATTCTTAGAACTGTTTTGTGCTCACATGTGTCGGCCATATCGCTATCAGTCCTCATATCCTTTATTTTAATGATTCAAAATTAGTAACCCTACCCTGGACAGTCAGATCAACGGACCAATAGAAGGACTGGAAAACTTTTATTTCGACATAACAATACTTTCTTCTCTCCTAAGTCGTTTGAAACTAAAAGTCAGGCCTTTGTTAATAATTAACAGGACCTCGTATTTATAAGTACATATTCTGACCATTTCCCCGCGTCAATAATTTATTTAATGGCAGGGAAATGAACCTGGACCTGCGGCAGGACCGTTGGGATAGATCCTGTGGTGTACACTCAATTTAGTATCGACCCAGTGACCTCCCACCAAAAACACAGTAGGTACTAATCTCGGTACTAATATTTCTAAGAAACTGGCTATTTAAACTTCCGACGTAACATAACCTGATTCTTTGGTTTAGGTCGTTTTTCGCCTGCTTTTTTTTTGTTTTTGATGCTGATGGGGGATAATGCGATTCCACAGTATAGAAAGGAACAGTATTCCGACTCCCGTCGGTATTCCGACTCCCGTCGGCTTGCTTTGATCTTTGACAGACAAGGGGGTTTGCGGTCAGGTTAGCAGGAGGAACCAGGCCCGCACAGTGATCCCCGGATATGATTAGGTTTTAAAGAAAGGGCATCAGAAACAAACAACGGATCTTGGTAGTACAGGGTATGGACATCATAGATCCATTAACAGTTAAATGGCGTTTGCATATCTTCGAAAGATATTGGTAAAAGATTCTAACAATCATTTTTTGCCGATTTCGAGAAAAAACGCAATAAACCATTATTTTAGCACAATTTTTCGACTGGCATAAAAACTCTATTTCAGTGAATATTAAAACGTGACTGGTTTTAAATAACAGCTAAAATAGTTAAGTTTAAAAGTATAATAGCAAATATAAAAAATTTTAATCCTACTGACCTGAAAGAAACTCTTTCTATAGCAATGTTTTAAGGCTACGGGATACTTTAAGATGTAATATCTTCACTCAAAGTAAAAAAGGTCGTATGTTAAATTTTAAAAACAAACAAAAAAAAGTAAAATTTAAAACCTTTTACATCTTGAGTGATGATATATTTCAAATTTTGACTTAATTGTCAATGTAACATAGTTAAACTTTTTACTGCAGTAGTGCCAAAACAATTTTAAACTAGATGTTTTTTCTCTTTATAAATTAAATAAATTTATCCAATAAATACAGATAATGAGACAATTACCAGCTTTATTTTAAATAGATAAACTCAATAATAACCCCCGCGTGGCTTTTACTTTATTGAGTGGATAATTATTTATTTTACCCACTCAACTCATATTATTTTCTTGTAAATGTCATTAAACATTTTGATAAAAATATGAATTTCTAAGTTATTTATTGGATAAAACCTTGTATGGCACTCATGGGTTAATTTTCTCATGGGCAATATCTTACTTTACCCACTAGTACCATAAATAACTATTAAACTGTGATTATAGGGATAGTGAAGATGTTAAACTTGTGTAAGAAATGCTTAATTAATTTTTTTAAGGTGTTGTGAATTCATTTCTTGCTTGAAGTAAAGTATATTTAGATCTTTAGATTTTTACTTTTTAGAGCATTTATTTGGAAGGCTTGCTTTTAAGAACACAATTAAAAACACTCAAAAATTATAAGGCCAACGTTTCGCCCTTATTGCTGCGGCTTTTTCAAGGCGATGTTTAATAAAAAAAAAATAATGGTTATATATAAAAACAAGTATAAAATGATAAAATATGAAATACATTAAAATTACAAGAAGAAATACTAAAAAATTATAATATAATATATTTGATAAAGAACAAGAAAAAGAATTTAAATAAATAATTTTCAATAAAATCGTGTTTTTAAATTTTTTTATAATTTTTTATTCTTTTTATTCGTTATAACACTAATATACCTAGCACATGTGTAAGATAAGAATATTTAGGCTGAGTTACCCCAAAAAATTTTATTTTTATATTTCATCTTTGGGGCAAACATCTCTGAAATTTATACACGGTGTATTTGAAATAGCGTCGGAAATTTTAACAGATGATTCTACATCATAAAATATGACAAAAAGTTCTTAGGGCTTATCAGTTTTTTGTATCAAACTTTTTTCTGTATAACTTTTTTGCAATTTTATTTTTGAAATATGATTCCTCAGGTCAAAATACATAAAAAAAGGTACTCTTGTTGTAATTCTGTAGGATTAACCGTTTTCGAGAAAAATTCATTTGAAGGTGAAATTCCACGGTTCGAGGACGAAAAATTAAATACTAAAATGTTGAAAACCAAAATTTTAATGATGCAGGGCGAATGTACATTAAAAACTAAGAAAAAAACCTCATATACAGGTACTTCCAAAAATGAATCCTAATGGAGCTATGGTCTCCTAAATATGCACCATTTTTAAAGGGCTATGGTAGCTTTAAAAGCGTTTTTTCGACCAAATGTATGGAAACTTTTTTTCTTAGTTTTTGATGTAGAGTAACATTGCAACATTAAAATTTTGGTTTTCGACATTTTAGTATTTAATTTTTCGTCCTCGAACCGTGAAATTTCACCTTCAAATGAACTTTTCTCGAAAACGGTTAATCCTACAGTATTACAAGAGTACCTTTTTTATGTATTTTGACCTGAGGAATCATATTTCAAAAATAAAATTGCAAAAAAGTTACACAGAAAAAAGTTTGGGACAAAAAACTGATAAGCCCCCCCCGTTTCGAACACCCCTGATTTAAATAAGTACGCAAAAATGACATACAAAGATGGGCCTTATTAGGATTAATTCACGTGCAAAACCTCGTTAATATATCTCAAAGGGTTCCTGAGTTATTAAATAAAAACCGATTTTTTAGCCAATTTCAAAGGGGCGTAGCCATATGTTTATAGGAACTTTTGTCATATTTTATCATGTAGAATCACGTGTTAAAATTTGTATGAACTTGTAGCATTAATTTTACGAGATATGCATATATATCATGATCATTCCTTAAAGATTTTTAAAACATTCTGGGACACACCTATAAAATAATACCTTCTTCAATAATAAATGAGGAGTCGAGAAGCCAAGGGGTACAAGTGACATTTTTAACGAAATTGAGTTAGGCATGGGAATAGGTTGTACTAAGCCTAAAAAACCTACTCCTATGCCTGACTCAATTTCGTTTAAAATGTCACTTGTACCCCTTGGCCTCTCACTTCCTCAAATTAAATAAAAAACAAATATTATATATTTTAATTTGACGCTTTATTACAACAAAACGGTTAAATATAAAAAAAGAATACAATAAGAATTATAGAGAATTTAATAAGCTCACAACAATATTTTTGATTCGGTAAGCCGTTACTGAGATACAAGCGTATAAGCAAATCGGAGTCCGGTTTTTTTAAATTAAATTGACATTTTGTCAAATAAAAAAAAAGTAGCCCGATAGAAGATTTAATTTCTGGTCATAAATTGTTAGTTTTATCATAAATAAATAGAATATGAAAAAAAAAGTGAGTTTGTTTAAAGTCGAGGTTAAACCATCGAGCCACGTGGTACATACCGGTATGTACATACCGTGTGCAATGTACCTATATAATAAAAGATTTAATTTAAAAGATTAATATTTTTTTTTAATGAATGTGTTGATTTACTGTACCCCGCGCTAGGGGCACAGTGAAAATGACATACTGTAAAAAAATACTTTTTAAAAATAGTGGTCTATTAATTTTTAATTTAAAAGTCTACATTTTTTTTAGCTTAAAGGTCAAAGAAACGTAGTGTAAAAAAAGTCTGAGTAAATGTCACAAATGTTAAAAATATGCACTCGGAAAAAAAAGTGACTCACTGTCTCCCCTTTCCCCTACTGTATTTTGCCGTAGGTCACCCGCTTGTATCCTTTAACGGTGCTGACCTTGCAAAAAGCACGTTTCAGCCCATATTGCTTACACAATCAACCCGAAACTACTGGCCTAGTCCACAGAACACTAGTCCACATAGGTAGAGAATATATAGAGATGGTCTAGTCCACATAGGTAGAGAATGGCGATTTCTCCCTAAAGATTAGACAGGAACAAAAGTTCTACCCAAAAAGGATAGAAGACATACATACACTCCCACTTCCACCCAACCAAACAAATTCTGTATTTGTTCTTTGTTGAACAAATACAATATTTACTTGGCCAAGCGAAAAGTGTAACAATTTAATTTTTATTAAAGAAATTACTGGCGCCATCTAAATTTTAGTAGAATTATCTTATTCTACAGATTCACATTAGCTATGTTCGTTCGTACCACTCAGTGCTACACTTTCCGGCCAACCAAATAAATACTGTATTTGTTGTATGAAAAACAAATACAGTATTTATTTGGTTGGCTGGAAAGTGTAGCACAAATGAGATAGAGATAGGGTAGAAGTCTTTTGTTTCATAATTCTAGTTGTAGAGATCTTCATTCTTCTCTACCTATGTGGTCTAGTCAAATAACGATCTACTCTGTAAAAAGTATACAAAATTTTGGACTTGTACACTAGTGTACAAGTCCAAAATTTTGTATACTGTTAAAAAGAGAGTAACATTAATATAAGAACAAGCCGTGAAGATATGTAATGCTACGCATTCCATTATATACTATTCACAGTAAAGGGTATATTGCATTTTCCCAAATAAATAAAAAATAAAATATTTTTTTTTTTGCGAAAAACGAAATTTTTATTTATTTTCTCTTTGCAAAAAACGAAAAACAAAACAAAAATTAACAATTTTTTTATAAATAAGATCTAAAAAAAGCGAAAAAAAAATCTAAAATTTTTCATTTTTTTTGCGAAAAACGAAAATTTTTTGAAAAAAAAAAAAAATAAAAATAATAGTACCTTTTTGTTTTTGAGAGAATTACTTTCAAAATTTAAATTAAAATTGATCCTTATAATAAAAGTAATTTTTCCTCAAAAAGTTAATCGGAAATTTCTTTCAGCTTTTTTCTATTTTTTTAAAAGTTTAACCCGCCCCCCATAACTTTTTTTGTTTTCGAGGAGATTATTTTCAAAAACAATAGGGATTTTCTCCTCATAGAACTTGATTTTTTACTAAAAAGTCGATCGAATTATTCGTTCTAGAGTTATCGCGTTAACAAAAAACGTGACATCGGACGGACGGACGGACAAAAAAAGGTTTCTTATTGTTTCATGAAAAAAAAAAACAATTATATCCAAGAATTTTTTGTCTAGGACGATTATTGAAAATTCAAAATTACCATATAATACTATTCTAGCTCAGTTAAGTTATAAAATTTGTATAATTTAAGGTTAATGATTTTATGCAATCATTAACACTAAACTAATTTAACTCGGGATTTGTTTTTTATCAAAAATTTTATTATCGTATTCGTAATCAGCGGTATAAAAAATAGTCGTATGCAAAAATTCACATTTTTAACCGACTTTTGGTTTTCCAAGTTCACTGTGCATTCTATGTTCCCTTCACTTCAGGGAAAAATTATTTTCTGTCTTCTAAGGACCCAGACAATGATTTTATAAGTCCGAAAAGTTCTCCAGCGGGGCCAACAATCGCCGTTTCCTGACATTCTCCTTTTGTGTAGTGTCGCGAGGTTTCTAGATGTTCTACAAATGCGTTTAATAATTTTTATCCAAATAAGGAGTTTGAGCGAGGGGTATACCGCAAAGGAATTAAGGTGTACAAATTGGAGGTAATCGAGGAAATCTTAAAAACTCGAGGAATTAAAAATTTCTTCCTAAAGGTATACAGAATTTTGTCAGCGGTTTACCCCTCGGGTTTGAGGGGTCAGGGGTAAACTTTCGATGTGGTCTGGGAGCGATAGCTAACTATTCCAAAAGCGTGTTTAATAATTTACGAAATTGTACGAACGTAACATACGTAATGATTGAATGACAATTCCCAAATAAAGGGGTCAGGGGGGCCGGGGGTTAATTTTCAGATTTTTAACGAGGTCGTGGGGCGGTATTCTATGTTTTCCCAATTTCGTGAAGTCAATATATACTTTATGTACATCTCAAATTTTAAGGCTGGCAAACCTATAATGGAATATACAAAAGTTGTGACAAAGTGGGGCTGTTTCTCGTAACTGCTAAAACATAACCTAGGTATGACAATTTTTCACTTGTTATTTGCTTAAATATTGAAATGATTTCAATGAAATCGAATAAACGCCAATAAACATTTTATTCACGACAGACGTGTCTGCTTTTTCAGAAATCCGCCAGATTACCAAAATACTTCTGTACATTAATGAGAATATTAAGTCCCGTTGAATTCTAAGCATTACCTAATCTACATAGTCAACAAAATGTCGTGCGAATTTCAAGCAGGTATACCGCTTTAAGACCAAAAAACACAGTATATGTGCAAGTCGCTTGCAAAATAACTTTTTTCTACGACTGCTTTAGAAAGTAAGCAAATACACACACTTTTCAAACACAGAATGAATCCATTCTAGCTCTAGATTCGGTATGAATATTCCGTATCAAGTGTTAGAATGAGCACATGTAGTGCCATCTCTTGTTTATAAAAGTAAAGAAAACTGTAGCAAAATTAGCAAAAATATATATATTTTACCATGAAACATTGAATAATTTAATGCAATTTAAAGTTTTGCGTTAAAATTACATAAAGTTTATTAGTTTTTCTTAATATTTGACCAGTTTTTTATCAATTTGGTTCAAAAAATTAAAACTGTTCCATCTATTGTTAAATATTTAAACCTGATATCTGTCAAAACTATCTGACATAACCTTCAATTTTTGCATTATAATTTGTAAATATGTGCTAAAATTAAATAAAAGTACCTACTGATTTCATAAAATTATTAAATAACGTTAATTGCTTTATTTAAAAATTTGTGTTTTGCTGCATTGACAATGTCGAGTCACAACCAACATTGTTTTTAACCTTGTCCGCAGTTTAAAGCCATACAGTGTTGCATATTTGCAGTCGAAGAAAAAGTATAGTCTACAACACGTATGGAAGTCATTCCGCGCTCGCGGGACCGTCATACGAGCCGGGAGGCTCGCGCGGAATATTGTCCATTCCATACTAGTCATAGAATATACTATACACTACTATATTTTACGAACGATTTGACAAGAGATTTGAAATTTTAACCAAAAGTTTTATTGTCACATTGAAAATCTTTGGTCCAAAATTTAAGTCTGCGTCAAAGCCGATCAAAGCGTTCTTGAAACAGGGTGACTACAGGTTTTGTAAATTAAGATTCCCTGACTTGCCCCGATTTTTTTCTCATTTTGCCCTTATTTTTCTGATCAAAACTTTTTCAAAAAAAAATAAACACGCTGTTCCGTTTTTGAGTTAAGATTTTTTATTTTTTTTTTTACTGTAAAATGTGTCGTTTTAGTAATAATTTATTATGTAGACCAGAGTGTTTTTCAATTTCCCTGATTTTTCCCCGATTTTTCCCTGATTTTTTTACATGGAACAAATTATCAGGACTTTTCACTGATCTGTGGGCAGTGCGACTAGTCGCGACTGCACCTTTAATAAGACTTTTATTATAAACTTTGACTTAGTTTATACCATGGGGACTATATTTTAAGTCCAGGTACTTTTTATCTACCTATCAGTTTACAAAACTCTATAAACAAACGTTTAAACTGGGATTATCTCGACTAAACTGAGTTTATGTTAAAAATTCTGCTTTCTGATTGGTAGACCGTCAGTTTAATACAAGATTAAAGTTAAAGCATCGTTGATGCAAGTGGTCCTAAGTGGTTAAAGGCATTCATATTCCATAAAACATTTTTAATATGTGGCGCATTTTTTGCTTTTGGCAGGATATTTTTTTTTCAGAGAAAACGTCAAAATTTATTTATTTTCTAGTCCGGTACCGTGTTTTTTGCAAGTTAGGCAGGATTAATCTGGTTCCCCTCATTTTATATTCAAATCCTATTAGGTTTTCAAAAAGGGACTATGTAGTTATAATGTTGGATAACATATTCGGATAACACTTAAAATAAAGTTGGTTAATAACATTCGTTTAATTAAAATTACTGAAACTCCCAAAAAAATACAGATAAAATGGCTTTTGCCTACAAAATATCCGGCGAAATAACCGGTATGGATTATCCGGGCGACAATCGGTTAACAAGTAAAGAGTCCAAAAACATGGTTTTGAGATATTGACAAATTTGACTTTCATTGTTGTTTTTTTAATTTTTGTAATAATTGTTTTTGGATAAAAACTACCGCAAATCGCAATGACATGTTTGGACATAATAATGTCCCATTTGCAGTTAAATAAAAAAAATTAAGTAGTTTAATTCAACTAAATTTGAAAAAAGACATTGACTTAGTGCCTTTTACTTGTAGGCCCACGATTTCGGCTTACAAGTAAAGAGCACCAAGTCAATAAAATAATATAAAAAACAAATATTTAAAGTTAAAACCCTTCTATTAATTAAACGTAATGTATAACTATAAAGTAGGAAACAAGGTGTTTTAAATTTTTGATTGTTTAAAGAACGTTTCCAAAATTAATAATAAAAATTAATTAATTTTAATTATATGAAACTGATTACTATGTCAGAACTACAGTTTTCAGAGGCCATCGCATGCATCGGCTGTGCCGGCAAAAAAGCATCTAAAATCAATAACTATAATGATAAAACACTTCACGGTGCAATTGTAAGGGCTGTTTTCCGAACTTGCGGCGAACTTTAATTTTTTTGATATTCTTGTTATTTATGTATATGTAGTAACCAAGGATTTAAGAGCAAAATTAAAAAAAAATCTATCGGTTAGTTTTTTATTTAGATTTTTGTTATGCAAATCTGCACCTATTCAATTATTCGTCTATATCTCGCTTATTTCTAATTATAATAAAAATATTATAAATAAAACAAAGATTGCTTAATTTTCTACATAAAATTAAATACCATTAAAGTAAAACAAAGAAGTTCATCTTTATATTTATTAAAAATAATGTGTTTTAACATAATTTGACATTTTACAGTAAAATAAGCCTCCTTATTATTTTTATTTTTAATAAATATAAAGATGAATTTATACTTCTTTGTTTTACTTTTAACTTAAATACTTAGTGTATTGTGACAAAACGGCAAAAGATTAAAAAAATGGTATGTACTTTTCTTGTAGAAAATTAAGCAGTCTTTATTTTATTTTTAATAATATTTTTATTACATATAATTAAAAATAGCTGAGATATAGACAAATAAATAGGTGCAGATTTTTATAAAAAAAATCTAAAAAAACCAACCGACAGATTTTTTTTTATTTTGCTCTCAAATCGTTGGTTACTATATAAATAACAAGAATATAAAGAAAAACTAAAGCTTGCCGCAAGTTCGAAAAACCCCCCCTCAAAAAGGCACCGTAACTTTGAACTTAATCTGAAAAGTCCAATCCAATGCAAATGAAAATTAAATTATTAAACGTAAAAAGCACTGTCATTTTACAGGTAAAGTTCTGTTTCTATGTTCTCTATTCCATCAACTTTAACATAGCAAAATTTGAATGCATATGTCAGTACAATAAATAACGCGATATTGTATCATATAAATCATTCAAGCAATTATATTTTTATAAATTAACTCGTTTGTAGAAATAATAACATAACCTAAAATAAACAATAATTATTTTTTCTCTTACCTGAGTTTTTCTCTGGTTGCTGTTCATTGTTTTTTAACAAAGCAAATATTTTGGCACCCGGACTACACATTTTAACTTAATTTTAACTTTTAAAATACAAAAAGAAAACGAAAAACAACACTACAAAAATGCACGTTTCGGCAAGCAAATAAACACTAGTGCAGAAACATTTGAAATAATCTACAAGTAGAACGCACTAAGTGGATTAGTGCCTATTGCCAGATAAAATGGGTAACTCTCTTGGCAGTACACCTAGAAGTTAGTTCGGTTTACGTGTACATAGATCATCAAAAATTAATTACAGTGCCATTTAAATTCCATTTTTGCAAAAAAGTGGCTTAGTGCCTTTTACTTGTAAGCCGAATATATCAGGGTCCAACATATTTCGACAAAAAATGTGTGAGAAGAAAAAATAAATCTAGGAACAAAATATCCTGCCGACAAAGTATCCGGGCGTCAAAATATCCAAGCGCAAAAATACCTGGCGATCAACTAACAACTCTTCTCTCTAGAATACGCATACCGTTAATATAAAGTATCGCCAACATCTCGGTTTGTTTGTAAACAAATAGTAGGTATATTCAGGCCTGAACAATAACAATTACCAGTAACTGTTATTGTTGTCTCTGTTAGAACAAAGCTGTGCGAGTAAGACAGACAAATGTATATGTTGGCTACGTTTATGTCAGTTTTTACAAATGAAATGCATATTCTAGAGAGAAGAGTTATTAGTTCGTTGCTGGCGATGCAAAAAGTAGAGATAATACAATCTAGCTGTAACAAGAAATTAGGGATTTTTGTTTAAAAAAAGACTAAATTGCAATGGATAATTTATTTATATTATATCTAAATATAAAATATATAAAACATAAAAAAACTGAAAAATAATACTCAAAACGAAATTAACCATAATTCTACATATCTTAATTTTTGGCTATGTATTTTTCTTGAAACTACGTCAACACATGTCATTTTTAGAACTTATTAAATAAAAACAAAATTTATCTATTTTTCATTTATTTTTCTTAGATATTACCTCTGGAAAAGTCAACAGCATCGATTGATTCATTGCGAATAACTTGACCCATTTCCCCGGCCCTTTCGAAATATAAACTGTCATCTTTAAGGTCAAAGTTTTTTCCTTTCAATGAATTATTGTCCTTGCAATGTTGGATGTATGTTCTCCAACATTTGTCGTCCTTTAGAACGTTGGCGTTGCCCACTACTATCAAAAGTGCTTTGGATCTGGTTAAAGCAACGTTAAATCGCTAAAAAAGAAACAACATCTTTAAATTGCTACATCTCGGAAACTAATAACCCTACGTCAAAAATAACCCATATATCACACAATATGCCCGGGATATTCTCTTAATGTCGCATGTAATGGACATTAGTCGAATATCCCAAGGATATCCTGAAGGGTATGTCCTGAGGATATACTGCCCGTATATCCCAAGGATATACGGTATGTCCTTCATACATCCCAGGGACGTCCCGAGGGGATGTCCCTGGGATATCCTACGATGGCTTTTCCTTCATTATTTTAAATTTACCGTGATTTTCGTGACTTTAATAGCGGCTGTTATTGTCGGTGTTTGTGGTCTGTTTATGTGTGTAATTTTTTTCCAATGTGATTATTAAATATATTGTATTTTTTTCTGTTGGAGTTTCGTGAGTATTACCCCTTCCTGAGGGAAAAAGGAAATATATTTCGTAGATAAGTAAGTTAATAATTATGTACAAATGTACTATTAGCTTAAATTTAAATAACTTGCACCTAGGTGCAAGCTTCTAATAGGAATTTTTCACAGAAAAAATAATAAAAGCAATACTATTTGATAACCCCTTTTGTCGGGGACAGGTGTACATAATTAGCTATCTCTAGGAGAGACGTACAGTATATCCTCAGGACATACCTTCGGGATATCCTTGGGCTTCCTGTTTACTAACAAATTATATTTTGAGGATGTCCTACGGATATCTACAGACGAAATCGTATATCCCGGGGATGCATCCGGATGTCGGAAATCCCAAAACTGATATTCTGGGGATATTCATTGTATAAACCTGTGCTATCTGGGTATTAAATATGCTTTTATAGAAAATATCAAATGCTTTTCAACTGTGCAAGATTTTTTAAACGGCCAGTGTTAACCATATTTGACGTACGCAAAGGTCCTAAATCGTATGGTAAAAAGCTCTTCAAATCGGATACTTAATTTAAAAGTTACAAGGTTTATACAAATAGTAGGCACACTTAAAAAGACATCAAGTTTAAGTGACTTGACAACGCAAACCAATAGTTAATCCTGTTAGTAGGTCTACACATTATAAAAAGGAATAACAGTAAAATCTGAGGTGCTCGGTTTCGAAAAATAATCGTCTTTATCCCTTAGAAATGACTATATTGAACTTTATTTTATACTGTTTTAGATTATTCCATATTTAAAAAGTACATATAAATAGTCCATAAATTCTCAACTCAAAAAAAAGAGCAGAGGTATTTTGTAGCTTATTTCATAAAAAAATGTAGTTCAGTGTATTCATTTTCTGTTATAATGTATCAGAACAGTAATTTAATAATAATAAGTCTGTCAAATTCTTTATTATTATTGTCCGTATCTGAAATAGACTGCAATAAATCATTTGCGAAAGTGTGCTAAAAAGTGAGGATCATACAACGACCTCTTCTCTCTAGAATACGCATACCTTTAATATAAAGTATCGCCAACATCTCGGTTTGTTTGTAAACAAATACTAGGTATATTCAGGCCTGAACAATAACAATTACCAGTAACTGTTATTGTTGTCTCTGTTAGAACAAAGCTGTGCGAGTAAGACAGACAAATGTAGAGAAAAGTTGCGTCCGTTATATCATAACTAATAATTTTATTTTTAAATAGATAGGATTGATCTTTATTGTGGTCTGTGAGGAATATAGTAATAATAATAAAAAGTTTAATGAAACATAAAATAAGTCTGGTGAACATATGAACTGAACCCGGGATCCTTAATCGACATTTTCTTTCAGTTTTTTTCGATATTTTAAAAAGTTTATAGCTTGACGCACGGATCTGTGGCTACGGGAAATATGTTTGAAATGTGTGTGCAAGTGGGAGGTCCGTTGTAGGCACGCACGCCTTATAACGCTCTTGACGGAAAGAGAGAGCAAAAGATTCCTTGCCCTTTGTCGGATACTTTCTTTCATGCCCCCATAACTGTTTTGTTTTTGGGGGGATTTCTTTCAAAACAATATGGTTCTTCCCCTTATCGAACTTGATTTTTTCTAAAGTTTTCAAGCCGATCGGATTATTCGTTCTTGAGTTATCGTGTCCACAAAAAACGCGACACCGGACGGATGGACAGACATCCCACAGACATTTTCAAAGTTTCTTATTTTTTCATGAAACAAATTTGTATCTAAGAATTTGTTGTCTAGGATGTTTTTTGGCGATTTTATGAAATTTGAAACTACCGCATTTCTAGCGTATTCTAGCGCCTGCGCTGTGAATAGTATAATAAGCTAAAATAGTATAAAATGACCATGACCATGACAATACCATTAATATAGTTCACATTTTTTATTAAAGGATCACCCTGCAGTACTGAAATTTTTATTGACGTATTTTTTCCTATTTTGGATGCTCAGAAAGTAAAATTTTCTCTTTAAGCAGAGACTACAATCTCTGCTTTAAGTTCAATTTTCTCGAGAACGGTTGGCCCTGCGGTGTTACAAAAAGAGTACCTTTTTTATGTATTTTTAATTAACAAATAATATTTCATTGAAAAACCTGCAGATGAAAATTTTAGGTGTAAAAAAGTGACATTGCTCCCCATTTTGCTTATCCCTTGTTAAAATTACCAAACAAAGATTACATAAAATCATAGCATTTAAGACATGTGCAAAAATTCGTTTGTGTAATTCCTAGGGTGCCAAAGATATTAAATAAAAACTACATTTTAGATGTACTTTTAGGTGGGTCGTAGCCCCCTTAGGGCTCATTTCCGGATAACCCTTTAAATTTTTGAACTTATTTCTATAGAACCCTGTATTGTATGGAAATAACTGCCTCAACCCCTAAAGGTTCCCATTCTACCCCTACCTTAGGGTTCCGTAGAAATCCCAAATCATGTTTCACATCAAATTCACTGAAGTCCAAATTGCTTCTGGATCTGACCGTAGAAATGATGACGATCAATTTCTCAGTTCCTTGAAGCTGTTCAACAGAACCAATCATCAGCTTGTTCCATTTTTTCTTTTCACAGGCTTTGCGCAGTTTTTCCACCTACAAAAAGCACAAAAATTAAATATAGTGTTTTTTTTTGCAAAAAAGCAATATTGAAACACCGTACACACGTATCGGAAAAAAGTGGGACGCAAAAAGAAACCTGTTACAGGTATCGACTTTTTTTTATCCAACTTAAACAAAACTATTTTACAGTGTCCCACTTTTTTGGAAAGAAGTGTTTTAAGCTCACCATAAAGAAGTTAGCAAAGAACCCTACATATTTTCGATATTTTAACTCTTAGTATTAGATTATGTCATGCTTAACACTTATTTTGGCGCAAAGGAAAAATAAGGTAATTATTTGAGGTTATGTATATTTATTGACAATATACGATGCCTATTGCAAAAACAAATAAACATTGCTACCGACATTGTATGCAGCTAATTTATTACTAGAAGTGGAAGAAGAAATAAATGTGTATTTACATCATTAAAAAACCGCTGTCCTACTTCTTTTTGGCGAGCATAGTATGTAGGTAAAATAATAAAATAATTTTTTTTTCAATACTAGCTTTAGAACATACCATTATTTATCATGTTTTCAGACTGTGAAATCAATTTTCTTCTCCTATAGCAATAATAATTTTTTCTCTCCTAATAGGAGTAAATTTTATAAACAATTGATTTCTGTCACTTTAGATCTTTCAGTTCTTTGTGCAATTTTTGCTAATTAAACCCAAGAAAATAGCTTTAAATAACTTTTTATTTATTAAATATAATTAATTATAATTATTGCCAATTAATACAATCAATATTTAGCTAAATATTATAAAAACAATTAAAAAAAAAAAAAAATTTAAACGTCAGTTCAAAGTATTTATTTGAGCAAATGTCATTGATCAAGGCTACTTGATTTTTATGAAAATTTCAAGAAATATTATTTCTGTTCATAATTTATTTTATTATTTGAATAAAAATAGTTAAATAGTGCTAGTAGTGAAAAAACTAATATATAAACCACGGTAGAGAAGACTATTATAGCCTCGCACACTTAAATCCCTTGCTGCTACGCAGCTCGGGATTTAATACGCTCGGCTATAAAAATGTCTTCTCTACCTTGGTATATAATTACTATTACCTGTCTGCGGTATGGACTAATAATACCAATATCATCCTCAGTAATTTTTTTACCCTTAATCCTTTCGTTAATCAAGGATTGTAAATGCTTCATAATCACATCAATTTCCTGAGTGTTGTAAAAACTGGGCGAGTCCTTTTCTCTCTTATCCTCACCTGCTACATGGTTGAAAATACATGGGAAATTTTTATTTTTAAGACCGTCCCATCCCACAAACATATCTGACACATCCGTCCCAACTGCTTCCAATTCATTATTGTAGAACAGTTTGTTTGGGACGGCTAATATGGCCTTATGGGAACGATAGTTTTTTACTAACTTGGTCACAAATTTGTTGTCATGGCCACCTGGTTTGGTTTCGTCACGTTTGTACAAGTCACATCTGTCAATGAGGCGCTCTAACATTGACTTATCTGTAAAAAAAATGACTGAATAATGAATTTTCAGATATATTTTTTTTGTAGGAATATTTAGAATAAACCAAGTGAGAAAAGGGGCGACGTCAACTTTCTAATTTTTAGAACAACTAACATTATTTTTCGCCTAATGCATATCTAAATGTATATTTTCTAATCATTTTATTCCCTAATTCAATTTTTGAATAATTCTTTTGTACACTAAACAAAAAATTATCTAATTTAATTTTTATCTAATTCATTTATTTACCTAAATTTGCTTTCTTCTAATAGTATTTTTTCAAATTTATACTTCAAACTAAATTTAAAAATTGCTAATTTACGCATAACGTTATTTGCATCAAATATATATTTTAGCCGAACGTATTTTTTTCCGAAAAACTATTTTCCGAACATGACAGCTGCCAAGAGGTGGCGCAAGCATCGCATTATTTTTATTGTTTACCTGTATTGAATTTATGATTTGTGGTTAAAATATTTAAGTAAATAATGAAAATGTTAATTAAAAGAACACAATGACGTGAAATTAAGGCTATGAAAATCTAGGAATAACAATTATTTACTTAAAGCTTCCAATTCAAATAATGGCATTTTCCATAGGATAGTTTGCCAGCTCAATCTAATATAATTTTCGGCTTACGCAAAACCGTCTCACTGTGATAGAATAGTGATGTTTGCGCAGACGCCAAATTATAAAAAAATTATCTTAAAAATTTATAAAAAATTGAGTTAACATGTTCCACGTTAAAATATAACATCACAAAATAAAAAAAACATAAATATTCACGATTCACTTAAAACTTTACTATTAAAGTAATATTTTCACGAAACAACATAAAATAAAATAAATCAAGTCCTGTGCTTATCTACGATAGCAAGGCTGATGAAGGAATAAATCCGCCTAAGCGGCCATATCCGTCTCTTACAAAGAACACGCTGCGATTGTACTTAAAGCTTAATCATAAATTCAAAACAGGTAAATAATACAGATAATGCGACGTTTGCGCCACTTTTGGCAGCTGTCATGTTCGGAAAAATAGCGTTTCGGAAAAAAATACGTTCGGCTAAAATATATATTTGACGCAAATAACATTATGTCACTTATTTAGACAGTCAAAAATATAATTAGGAAAAATGTTATTATATAATTAATGTAATTATAAAAAGTTTGTGCTGTGTGGGTTATAACAGGCAAACCAAAAACATAATTATAAAACGCAAATAGATAAATAAACTTACCAAATCCACAGTACTTAACGAAATGGGAGTGAATTCTGGGCCCCAGTTGTCTGGGGTCGCCAGCCAGAATAACTTTTCCCATCACTGCGCCCTTATTCTGACTGTCTGTCAGGATTCCCGTGATGGGAATCAGGGTCTCCGGTTCGGTTGCATAACCAGCTTCGTCGATGAAAACGTAAGAGAAGTGTCTTGATGGAATGCCCCCGTTCACAAATCTAAAAAATAAAAAAATCCGTCTCGAATAAGCGAGTACTTTCTCATAAAAAAATAACTCATTGATTAATTTTATTATTATATTACACTCAGGCGCAAAATAAACGGGCCACTTGAAAAATTGCCGATTTTGAAACATAAATATTTCTGAAAATAACAAATGGATTTTTATGATTCTCTTTCTACTTTTAAGCATAAAACTTCTAGTTTTTTTTACTACACAAAGGTTAGTCCAAAGGCGATGATTATTTGTTCAGTTGTACAAAATGTATGATCATGTTTTTTACCGTCTTTTTGGAAGCGTCTGTGGTTTGCTTGAGAACTTTTTTTTCGTGCTTGTAAATTTTATTTTATTGTCACACTTCTTGCGAGTAATTTCCTTTTCGAAGCACGGTAATATCTTTTCTGGTTGTGGAGATATAACTTTTTTTAAATAATGTGCACATTTGTGAATATTAATGATGTAACTGGATCCGGTCCTGGATCCGGTCCTGTTATGATGTTTAATAGTACCAAATCCAAAATCTTAATCCTGTAAGGTACTTATTCTGGTTTTAGTAATTAATAAAACAAAATTTTAAATTTATTTAATAAAGAAAAAGTACGTGTAAACTTTTTATAATGTATAATTTATTTTAACCAAAATACACTTTAAAAGTAGAAGAAATTAAACATAACACTTAAAATAAACTTTAATATTTTGTGTTGCCTCCTCTAGAAATAATTACTGCTTGCATGCGGCGTGGCATACCACTAATGAGCTGACCAATGGCAATCTGCGGAATATTTCCCCATTCTTCTTAAAGTGCCACACGAAGCTTCTTTTTTCTTGGCTGGTGCTATTGCACGATCTCTAACTCTTTTGCCCAACATGTCCCAAACATGTTCTATAGGATTTGCGTCCGGGGAACATGCTGGCCAGTTGAATTTTTGTATGCCAACTTCTGCCAAGTATTCACTCACGCACCCCGCTGCATGTGGTCTGGCGTTATCCTGCATCAGGACAAAGTCAGCACCAATAAATGGAGCGAAGGGAACCACGTGATGTGCCAAAACTTAAATAGTCTGTCACGTTAACAATAAATTGACATATGACTTAAACATCATAACAGGACCGGATTCAGTATCAACAATAATATTCGCAAAAATGCATATTTTTGAAAAAAAAGGGATATCTCTACAACCAGAAAAGATATTACAGTGCTTTAAAAAGGAAATTACTCGCAAGAAGTGTGGCAATAAAATAAAATTTACCTGCACGAAAAAAAAGTTCTCAAGCAAACCACAGAGGCTTTCAAAAATATGGTAAAAAACATGATCATACATTTTTTCATACTGAACATATAATCATTTCGTTTGGACTAAACTCTGTACAGTAAAATAAACTAGAAGTTTGAGGCTTTAAAATAGAAAAAGAATCATACAAATGCATTTGGTAGCTTCAAAGATATTTATGTTTGAAAATCGGTAATTTTTCAAGTGGCCCGTTTATTTTGCGCCTGAGTGTATAATATAATTAATTTGTGATTTTATTTTCAATTTTCACTGTAAACAATTTTTTTTAATTTTCGTACCGCCTCCATCTCACCACGGAAAACAATTATACTTTTAATTGTTTTTTTTTAAATGTTCGTCTATTGTGAATAATAATAACTTATGTCTAGAAACAATTTTTTACATTTTGAATTTAAAGTGTTTATACTTATTATATTATTCACAGCAGTAGTTTTAAATTTTCAAAAAAAATCAAGAATTGTACTAGACAAAAAATTCTTGGATATAAATTTGATTCATGAAAAAATAAGCAACATTTTTTTTTAAATGTCCGTCGTCTCATGTCACGATTTTTGTAAACACTTAAGAACGAATAATTCGATCGACTTGAAATTTTCAGAAAAAATCAAGTTCGACGGGGGGATTATCCCTATTGTTTTTGAAAGTAATCACCCCAAAAACAAAAAAGTTATCGGGGTTAAACTTAAAAATCAAAAAAAGGCTGAAATAAAATTCCGATGAACGTAATTTTTTCAAAATAAAAAAAAAATACTTTTATTATAAGCATCAATTCTACAAAAAATAAAAATAAATAAATAAATAAAAAAAAAACGAAAAATTTTGAAAAGTTTATTTTTATTTTTTTTTATTTTTTTTTTTATTTTCCGTTTTTCTCAAAAAGAAAATTTAATAAAAAAAATAAAACATTTTATTTTTTTGAAAACTTTTTTTTTTAATTTGTTTTTCAAAAAAGATCTTTTTTTAATGTATTTTTTTATTTGTTTTTTTTTGAAAATGATTTTTTTAAAGTATTTGGGAAATGCAATATACCATTTACTGTAAATAATTATAATGGAATGCGTAGCATTAGATATCTTCACGGCTTATTTAAAATTTATAGCAAATAAACCTGGAAACCCAGTAACTAGTAGTTCCGGGTACTGGGGGTTCATGTTTATTTGCTATAACTTTTTAACAAACAACGATAATCTATATTAAATAATTTACAAGTTATGTAGTATTTGGTACTCTTAGTATATTTCCTTAAAAAACGCTTTGGTAAATTACCTTGCTGCATTGATGATCGTTGTCATAACAACTCTATACTTCATCAGATTTTCCATTGAAGGCATATAAAAATCGTCGCCATTTTTATTGCAAATGTCCGCGAGTAGGTCCAACTTTTGGTCACTAGCATACCACGAACCCAAAAATCTGAATATAGTCGACTTGGGCATAGTTTTCATCAGTCTATAGGCTATTTCGTTAACGGCTGCGTTAGATGGGGCACATACCAAAATATTTTTATGGGGCTCTCGTTTGGCCACCTAAAAAGTATAAAACAGGATAAATTACTGCTGCTAACAAAAGAATATTTCTCCTGTAGGCCAAGTTAATATTTTTTTCAAAATTGTAAGAAAAACATTACTTTATTGAAATCGACCATTTTTCGGTCCATTTCAATTTTTTTATTATTTTCGGGTCTAAAATGTCATAAAACGCCGAGAAAGTGGGTGTTAAAAAATGTATGTCTGTCTGTCTTTCTGTTTGTAAACCTTTTAACTTTTTAACGAAATGTCAATTTAAAAAATTCTTTCAACAAACGATTCAGGACCTTTATCTTACGCGTCACATTAAATATGGTTAATACTGGCGTAGGGCAAGGGGAGCAAAATTGACACAAAATATAATTTTTAATTTCCTACAAAACATATGATATAATTTTTATCGTAGGATATGACATGCACGCAGATTCAGGCAGGGCTGAGGGCCTGGGTCACGGATTTGACTGATTATTTTTATGTGTAGCCCACCGATGTTAGAGAAAAACCTCGACGGGATTTTTTTCAACGCCCTGTTTCGAAAATATGATTTTTGATCCCGAAAGTGTGACATTTACGTGCAATAACTCAAAAACTATTAAACCTAGAGAACTGCGGTTTTTGCCATTAAAAAAAAAGATATTTTTTTCTATTAAATTTTATCAAATTAGTGTTGGCAGTTTTTTCTTTTTTTAAGATTAATTTTCATTATCAACTGCTAATTATGTAAGCAAGGTACAAAGACTGGCCTGCATCGGGATAACGGGGGCAATGAATACTACCCCCACCGCAGCACTTGAAGTCCTTACATTTGGCGGCAAAAACAGAGGGACTTATGGCAGCGTACAGACTAAGAATTAACGGCATGGGAGACCGCCATAGTTTGGTTTGTTTATGGTTTGTTTAGAACACACCAAAATCTTTGATAAAATTGACAATACAGACATACTATCCATGAAAACAGATAGGATTGCTATAGTCTATGATTTCAGGCAACCGGCAAAGGCTGAAATACCTAGCCGATGCATGGAAAGATGGACTATACCCTAAACTATTAAAAGGTGAAACCTGGTACACAGATGGATCCAAAATAAAGGAAGGGACGGGAGCAGGAATCCATGGACCGGGCAAAGAAATTAGCTTAAACCTGGGAACCAAGGCAACCGTTTTCCAAGCGGAAATCTATGCGATTTATATCTGCGCACAAGAAATGGTATCGGAGTCCTACACGGGTAGGACAGTAAATATCATTTCAGACAGCAATAAAGGCATTAGATTCATATGCCTTTAGCTCGGAACTGGTATATGAATGCCACAGCGAGCTATGTAAACTGGCTGAACATAACAAAGTAAACTTGATATGGGTACCAGGACATCAAGGAATAGATGGTAATGAGAAGGCAGACGACCTGGCCGTACTTACAGGACCAGAACCGTGCTGTGGGGTATCTTATTCCACTGCCAGACACGAGGTCAGGAAAATGTTGAGGAATGAACACCAGCAACATTGGATAGATGCACCTAAAATGGGACACTCTAAACTCTTTCTAGGGGGGCCAACCAAAAAAAGAACCAGCTTACTTCTAGGCATGTCCAGAAGTCAACTGAGAGCAATAACGGGTATAATAAATGGGCACTACTTACTGAATAAACACCGACACCAAATGGGACAGACTACGAGCCCCGTGTGCAGGAGATGTGGGGAAGGGGACGAAGAGCCCTACCACCTCATATGTGAATGTCCATCTCTAATAGGGCTAAGATGGAGGTACTTTGGGAACGACTCTCTGGAACCAAACGAGATCATGAACACTCCCCTAAAACCGTACCTGGACTTTATAAAAGAAACAGGGATGTTATGAGGAGATCTGTGCGGTTAACACAAAGGTCCCTAGGGACCAGGTGTTGAGGGCAGTGAACCCCGCACTGAACTAAACTAAACTAAACTAATTATGTGTACTTTTGAGTAAAAAAATAAAAAATAACACTTTTTTGTTATTTCTTTGCTAGAACCAATAATATGGCAAAAAACGGAATTTTTCCAACTTTTTCGAACTTTATTCGCAGTAGGCGTGGAAAAAATCAGATTTTCTGGTTAAAACTACTATCTGCATGTCCTATTTTATGCCCGTTTCATGATAATAGATTTGTAAGGTATACAATAATATTATATAACAATATATTATATTGTGATAATATCCGTGCCGATCCAGGTAGGGCTGACAACATGGACTACGGATTTGTCTGATTATTTTATTTTTTTTTTGTAGCCCACCGATATCTAAGAAAAACCTCCACGGGATTTCATTCAAAAACGTCCTGTTTCGAAAATATTTCAGTCACATTTTCGAGAATTTTAAAAATTTTGAAAAAAATTAAAAAAAATCATATTTTCGCTTGGGGGGTTTTACTTTTTTTATAATTTTATTTATTTTTTTTTATAAATCTGATAATCTGATAGATCTAATATTAGCGCAGTCAAAAAAAAAAAAAAAACAATTAAAAAAAAAATTAAGAAAATGGTCCAAAATTGTAAGAAAGTGACGAATTTTTAAAAAATAAAACAAGAAATTTGCTAATAGATACGATAAGATCCTGTGTTTCGTGAACTTGAACGGAACAGAGACAAGAAACGTTCTCATTTTGCCAACCGTCTAGAAAGGTTACCCGTTTCATATTTTTTTAAATTAATTTAGTTTACCTCAATTACAGCTTGCACCAAAGTGAAAGTCTTTCCGGTACCCGGGGGTCCAAAAATTAGGTAGGGGCAAGTATTCTCCCTAGTCTCCAAAATGTATTTTATGGCAGTCCTTTGCTCTTTGTTCAACATTCTGTCGAATCTAAAAAAACAAAAATATTCGATTGTTTCTAAAAACGGAATGGTTATATAGATAATTTTCGAAAAAATAAATAATAAAAAACCCTTTGAACCTTGAAAAAATTAACGGATTCAAATTACACAGCCACACAAAAAAAAAGGTGCGGAATTTTTTTGGAGACCATTGTACTCCCATGTATTTTGAGGTGCTGAATCCGAATTTAAGGTCAGAATAGCACCTTATTCGATTTTGGAGAAAACTTAAAAAAGCGTTTCTTTCATATACTCGAAAATAACGTTTTTTGAGGTTTGACACTCCAAAAGTAAACAGATGAGGTGCTAATATGACCTCAAATTTGGATTCAGCGACTCAAAATATATAGGAATACAATGATCTCGGAAAAAATATTGACCTGTGGCCACAAAAAAAATCAGAGACCATTGTACTTATATGTATATATTTTTTGAGGCGCTGAATTTGAATTTAAGGTCAAAATAGAACCATATTAGATTAGTTTTAAAAAAAGCTTATTTTCATACTCGAAAATAAGGTTTTTTTAAGGTTATCTACAAAACTAATCGGATGAGGTCCTATTGTGACCTTAAATTCGGATTCAGCGCCTTAAAATATATAGGCTTACAATCATGGTCTCCGAAAAAATTCAGGACTTTTTTTTGTGTGGCGGTTTTATTTAAGTTACAATTAAACTTTATATATCACAAATTTCATTTAAAAAAATCACATAAAACCATATAAAAAAATTTAAATACTAAAATAAAAATTTATAAATATAATATATAGGATGTTTTTTCTTAAATGACCTTTCTTGTTTTTTTTTTTATTATTATTTGACCCGGATGAGCTAAAGCCTATCTAACGATTTTTCCAGAAATATAGTTACCTTTTCCATTAAAATAATACTATATAATTTAGTTCATCTGTACAAAAGTTAAATACAACAACTATTTCAAAATTTGTTAGTTTCTAAAATATGAAAGTATGCAACTTTAAATCATAGAATTTTTTGTTAGTAAGGAAACGCCTTAACTCAGATAGAAAAGTTAGAAGGGCATTATTAAGAAACACACCCTTTATTACTGTATAATTATAGTATAAGGCGAATTAATACTTACTGCTCTACATCGAGGTTGGTAGAATTAATATTATTTTGTACAGTTTTTGGAAAAAAGTACGAAATCACTTGGTGCTCAGCCACCAGATCAGTGGCTTGATGTTCCACTCGAATAGTTCTGCGGTTGAAGTCAAACTGAACGTGGAATTTTATACCTTTAATTGTGGCAACCCTGAAATAAAAAAAGTTTGAAAGTCTGTTTGCACAGATGCAAAGGCTAAAATTTAAAAAACTCTTTACTACCGCAAAAAAGTAAATAAATAATTTTACCACAAAAAAGAACTATTCTGTATCTTAAAAAATGTACAAATTAAAAAAAAAATCTAAAATTTGAAGAAAAAAAATTAAATTAAAAAAAAATATCTGAAAATATAAATAAGCTAAAAACAAAACCCATTAACCCATCAATTGGGGGAAATTATTAAACAAGGTTAGTAAAGAGAGAACTAATTTTAGTTTTTAAATAAATCATGTGAAGAACGGGCTTAACGGCTAGTTTACTATAAATTACTTTGAATGAAATCCCAAAAGGACTGTGGTTTCTTTCACTCGGTAAACGTATCCTTGATATTTTTGCTTAAGCTTAGGATCTTCTTTGACGTAAATTGAATCCCCACGAATCAAAGATGGCCTAGATTCAGCCAACCCAGGTACCTAAAATATTAATATTTTATATTATTTTTAAAGAAATATGTGTATAAAATAATCTTGATACTGTAATTTGATTTCCGAGATATTAAAAAAAATACAAAATTATTATACTCATCATAGTGCGCATGCCTGCCGATTTTTTTTAAAAATCATTAATAGGTTTTCTCAAGGGAGGCATTGAAATCGTAAATTTTACAACATCATATCATTTTGACAAGAGTTGGGTTAAGCTTTTGACAAAAACCGTCCAGGGCAAAATACAGTAAGTACTGGATTTTTTGTTAGTTTTTTGTATTGTACTATTTAAATTATTCTTATAATGCTTTATAATTAGAAAAGTTATGTAAATTAGGTTGTTTTATTTTTCCGATAAATTTTATTTTTTTTTAATTTTTAGAAAAAAAAATGAAAGCGGACACTGTGTTTTTGCTTTGATATGTTTTGAATTTGACAAATAAATAACCTTACTTTAAAAATTAATCCTTACCTGTCAAACTAAATCAAACTATGTTGTAAGATATACTATTTCAATGCCCACCTTGATAAAAACTACCTATTAATGCTTTTTAAAAAATTTCGGCATTGCTATAATACGGTGGTTATCCGAAATCGACAAAACATGTCCTAGACAAAAAATTCTTGTACACAAATTTGTTTCATAACAAAAAAATAAGTAACTCTGAAAATGTTCGTCCCACTATGGGGTATTTGACCCAAAAAGTTGAACTTAATAATTTTGTGGTATTTTTATGTAATAATGATAAAAATGTTTAAAAAATTCTAGACTCACCACTAAGGGACAGGGGACACCCCGTTTTTAATTGTTCTAATTTTTTTTTTAAATCGGGTTAGGGGGATTTTTGGACTTGCTAATTAAATCATTATTTAAAAAAATCGAGCCACGCTTACAATGAGGTCGGAGTATCTAATTTGTTTATTTTTCATAATATCTAAATCTAAAAATGGGGTTCGCAAAAGTATATCTGTGGTATTCCGTGGGCAATTTTTTTTTTTTATATATATATATATATATATATATATATATATATATATATATATATATATATATATATATATATATAAATACCAGTAGCCAAAATTAGAATTTTAAAAAACTCTTTTTTTAAGTAAATATACACTTTAAACTATTGTTCACCAAGCGGAATGTCATGTCGACGCTGTTAATACTCAGTGAGTCACTTGGTCATGGTTTATGACTTATAAAGAAAGACTTTACACTTTTTTTTAATTGTTTCCCTTTTCAAAAAACGAATAATTAATAAAAAAAAACAATATTTCTGTATTAATTATTCGTTTTTTGATAAAAGAAACAATTTTCAAAAAAAAAATAAGTCCTCCATGAATCATGTATTATGAGACCGAGTATTAACATCGTCGACATGACATTCCGCTTGGTGAACAATAGTTTAAAGTGTCTATTTACTTGAAAAAAGAGGGTATATTATGAAATATTCAAGTATTACGTAAGCAAATTTTGGGTAAAACTTGATACACTTCATACCTGTAATAAAAAACAGTTTTCCTTTTTTTTTAACAATGACCTTAGTTATTTTTTGTTTTTTAATAAAATTTTTAAAATATCAACTGCAGATAGTTTAAAATTGATATTGTATTTATATAAATTCAATAAATTTTCTAGTTTTAACCTTTTTTTGATGATTATGAAATAATAAAAAAACAATAAAAAAGAAAAAAAAACGGTTTTAAAACAATTTTTTAAAACAACATATAAAAGAAAACCGTTTTTTAACATCCTTATTGATACCCCGACTCTCCCCCTTTAATAAGGGTGTGTAACCAAAATATGAAATCTCTACAGCCTTTACCAAAGCAAGGATCGGGGTATGAAGTGTATGAATTTTGCCTAAAATATGCTTACGTAATACTTGAACGTCCCCTTAGCAAAAAATACTATTTTTTATGGACTATCATCCCTTAAAATTTATACCAAAAGACCGTAAACACCCAGTATCTTCACAACTTTTTTACCTCTAATGCATGCAAACGTGTGTGTGGATCATATACTAATTCAGCTTTAGTATCGAATTCTCTAATATCCACTTTCATCTGATTTTCTTCTACGTATAGCAATCCATGCAAAAATCCCCGATAATTATCTTCCGTCAATAGAGTAGGAATGTTCAGTTCCTTCGCTACATCACTAAAATGTAATTAATAACAGGCCCAGAAAAAAAAAATAAAAGTTGTATGTGCTGGGTTTGAGACCCATCTATTCTTATGTATTTTGGGACGCTGCCATAAAAAAGGCAACTCACGGGCTCATTTTTCTACTAGTTATAGAATATACTATATTATAATTTAATGGGAACATAGTGAAAAAATATAAAAAAATCTAAAAATCAAATTTTAAGTCGAAGGAATATTGTTGGTGACCAATTCTAAGGCTCTATGGACATTTAGCTTTAGCCAATTCCACGTGAATTCATCACGTCAGAATTAGTTAGAGATAATTTAGATACCGATAACTCGAGAACGCTTTAAAATAAATTTTTCCAATTTTGTGCAAAGTATGATATAAAATAAATAATCTCTTTCTATTTTTTTTCTTTTATATTTCTTTATTTAATTTAATTTTTAACCATTTTTTTTTATATTTCTACTTACACAGCAGGGTATCCTTGTCTTGATACACGTTCTGTAAAACCTGGATTTTTTTTAATCAAACCGTTCAAAATTTCCTGCATATTCGGTGGTATTTTGAAATACTTTAGTGGATATTTGATAATAAATTCGCTGGTAAACCTAAAAAAAAAAAAACGAAAATGAATAATTTAATAGATATATTCTTAATTTAATAGTGTTATTTTTTCAGCAAAATACATAATAACATTAGACTAGATATTAACCCGCTTCCACAGGCTTGCATTACCTGGGGACGGCGCCGTAGACACTAAATACAAATAGGTTGGCCAACTGTTTTAAAGATAGATTTTCTCGGAACTAGTCGAAAAAAAACAAAATTGCTTTTTTGTTTTACTTTAACATGTAAAAAAGTTGTTTTCCGCGAATAAAGTCGATTCCATTGTTGGTATTTCAAAGAAATAAAAGAAATATAACCACGATAACTCGACAAAAAATAGGCTTTATCAAAGTTTGTTTTTTTTTTTGGTAAAAATTGAGTTTTGGTAAGGGGTGAAAAGAGGTAATTTTTTTTGATAAAAGAAAGTTGAAAAATTGTTGTTGTTTTTTTCACGTTTCTTGACGTTTAACACATTCACTGCCGTGATGCTTTTACGTACATCCCCCCCACAATTGTTAGGACCAAAAATTTCACAGCAGGCCAATGTTGCCATCGGCTACAATTTTAGATTTGATGAAAAGAAATAATTGAAATTTTGTTGAAAAATGCTTTTTTCTACTAGCGTGCGGAAAGATATCTTTCCGCACGCATATGCGTGTCGAAAGAAGGCCTTTTTCGCAAGTATATGCGTGTGGAAAGAAGGCCTTTTTCGCACGCATAAATATTGTTTAATTTCTTAATTATGTAGTATTATTTTTGTAATATTTATTCATAATATTATAAAAATGTTCAAGTTTCTTAACCGTTAATTGTTTTTCTTATTGAAAAAATATAAAAATAAGATTTATTTAATAAAATATAAAAGTATATTTTATGTTAACTCGTAGGAAAAATATTGTTTTTAACGCATGCGTAAAAAGGCTTTTTCGCACTTTTTTGCTATTTCCTACGACCTAGTTAGTAGTTAGTTAGTCCCAACCTCTGCCTATGAAAACACATGGGAAGCGACGATCAGCTGATTTTACATATTTGCTGTCAGAAAATTAGTAAACGTCAAACACATAACCTCAAATTGACAAACTAATTTTGACATAATTTTTCCTTTTTTTTATGTTTAGGTGTTGGGTCGTAGGAAAATTAGTATACGCACCTCGACGCAAACCATTTCAATGCACATAGAGTGACTTTATTCGGCTGCGCCTCGTAAAAAAGCACTCTCGTACACTAAAAACTAGATTCGCGTACTCGGTGCGTAATATACTATTTTTCTCAAAAAATGCAAAAATTGTATCGGTCTAATAGAAAAATATCTTGAATTCACAACTTCAAAACCTTGAATTACGACACACTTCCCTGGGCGCTGGCTCGGTCTATTCCAATAGATATTTCCCGTTGAAAATGTGGTCTCGGTGCTGTGGGATCGAATAAGCCGCTCGGTCCTATAAACTGAGTCGGCGTACTGGGAACTATATACTCTCGGTCTATTTGACCCAGTTGGCGCAGACGGAACAAAAAATTCTCGGTCTTATGGACCGAGACGGCAGTGAAGGTGCTAGTATCCAAAAAAGATGATTTCCGTAAAAAAAAATCCGTTTGTCGGTCTGTCTGTCCAGAAAAGTTGTGACCACGATAACTCGAGAAAGCTTTGAATATAAACTTAAAATTTGGGTCATAGGGAACGTTCAAGTATTACGTAACGCAAATTTTGATCATTTTGCCCCCCCCCCCCTGTAACGCTATTTTCCTATACCATTAACATGCGCGTAATACTTGAACGTTCCCATAGGTTGCTTATCCAAAGTTCTGGGCTGGGATTGTTTTTGATAAAAATCAGGGTGGGAGGTATAATGGGATATAAACAATTTTTTTCATATATTTTTGTTGTTTTACGAAAAAAAAATGTTTCTCTACAGTGGAAATTACACTGCCGCGCATTAAATTCCGGACACCAAAAAAATTGACATTTTTTTAATTCAAATATTTCGAAAACTAATTAATGGATTTGACTGATTCTTTTTAACAGCAACAAATAATGTACAACTATGTTTATTAACACATCTTCTAGGACTTGCATGGTACGCCACTGCAACTGTTTATTAAATTATTAAAGTCTTTCTTATTGCTGCAGTTTTAATGAATATTTTCTTATTTATTTTTTTATTTTTTTACTTCTGGTTTAGGAGATATCAGGATTTTCCTGAAAGTTGTTATTTTTTCAGCTAACTCAAAAAGTACTAAAACAGCAGAGTTTTTTATTTGAAGCTCATGTCTTTTACTTCTTCTTCTACGCTCATGTATTTTACTTCTTCTTTTACAGTTTCTTCATCCCGGGGCAACTTTTTATGCCGTCTGACGGAGGCTTAACGGTGAGTTCGCAGAACTGCCGCCGGACGGAGTGACCCTATTTTTTCAAGTTTTTCAAACCCAATTTATGTTTTTGATAAACTTGATTAGAAGAAAAACGCAACTCGATTAAGCTTCAAATTTAAAGCACAGCATCAATCAAATTCATGTAGTACTTTTTAAGTTAACTGAAAAAATGACACTTTCAGGAAAATCCTGATATGTCCTAAACCAGAAGTAAAAATGTAAAGAAAATATTGATTAAAACTGCGGCAATAGGAAATACTTTAATAATTTGATAAACCGTTGCATAGTTGTACATTATTTCTTGCTGTTAATACGAAAAAAAAATTTTAATCATTCTTAAAACAAAAGTAGAGAATGTTTAAGCTTCAAAACAAAAAAAGAATCAGTCAAAGCCATTAATTAGTTTTCGAAATATTTTAATTTAAAAAATGTCAATTTTTTAGGTGTCGGAATTTAATGCGCGGCAGTGTATTATTTTGTTGGCAGCGGTTTTTTAAAATGTGCGACTCTGTAACGATGTGACTGCGGTAAGATGAACCTAAATAAAACCCTCGTTAGAAACTATGCACTAATAACAACTTACGGATCAGGTTTAACTCCTGGAATTATTTCGTCATCGTCCGATGGAACAGTTTGTTTTTTCTGCTTATATTCATCTTTACCGGATTTTTCGTCTCCCAAATATTCAGATTTAATATCAACAGGCTAAAACAAAAATAGATAACACAGCCATAAATCGTGGAGGAATCTGCGTGAGACAAAATGTGGCAGTATCCTGCCATTTGTTTTCGTCTTTACAAAACCGTATCAAAATCAGTTGATTAGACTTTTATAAGGTTTTATTAAAGGTTTTAACTGGTTTTGATATATCGACTTGTAAACTTCGAAACCTCGTATCTCAAAAAAATTAATTTTCGGTTTTCTTTGTCTAATAAACTCTGTATATACTGGTAACATACTGGTAAAATATACAAACTCCAATTAACTATTTCAATCAGTTTACAGGTTACGTTATATTCGAGTAATAAATTGGAGTTTGTATAAGTTACCACTTATCTGTACAGAATTGATTAATACGAGGATCCCAAAATTGATTTTTCGAGATACGAGGTTTCGAAATTTACAAGTCGATATATATCTACAAAAAATTCTTAAAGTTTGTTTGGAATTTTCAACAAAGTAGTAGCCATAGATTTTTTGGTCCTCTTTAGGTGGATTTGTCCTATTAGATCTTTAAAGATCGATTTACCCCGGTTAATTTTAAGATTTAATTACTAAGAATTCACCAATGTTTAACCTTTTAAGAAATAGACTTATTGCAAACACAGGTTTAATTTTTTAAAAACGCCACGAAACCTGCAGTAAATTTAATTTTAAAATAAATGGATAAATTCGTCCTTATTTTCTGAACTGAATGTAAATTTAAAATAATCCGTGAAGATATGTAATGCTACGCATTCCATTATATCTTATTCACAGTAAATGGTATATATAATTTCCAAAATATTAAACAAAAATAAATTTCAAAAAAAAATAACAAAAAAATTTTAATTTAAACAAAATATTATTAAAAAAAAATTAAAAAAAGTTTTCAAAAAATTGATTCTTATAATAAAAGTAATTTTTTCTGAAAAAAATACGTTAATCGGAATTTTCTTTCAGCTTTTTTCGTTTTTGGGGAATTACTTTCAAAAGCAATAGGAATCTTACTCTTGTAGAACTTGATTTTTCCTAAAATTTTCAAGTCGATCGAATTAATCGTTCCTGAGTTATCGTGTTCATAAAAATCGTGACATCAGACAGGCGGACAGACAGAGAGACAGACAGACAGACGGACGGACATATGAAAAAAAAGTTGCTTTTTTTCCTGCAACATTTATATCCAAGAATTTTTTATCTAGGACGATTTTTGATTTTTTTTTGAAAGTTCGACACTACCGTATAATATAAAATGTTTAAACAGGTTCCATTTGTAGACTGGTGGCAAAATGAGAATGTATTTTGTCCCTGTTCAGTTTGAGTTTACGAAACCCAGGATCTAATTGTAAAAGTTTAATCTATAAGCAATTTTCTTGTTTTCGTTTTTCACGAATTCGCCACTTTTCTTAAATTCACTTGAAAGTTATAATTAAGATTATACACTAACTAAAAATGTAATAAAGTATTAAAATATATTTTTTATTCACTTGTATTCCAAAGTGACATTTTTCGGTTAGAAATATTAAGTTAAAAGTGACACTTTTGTTAATAGTTTGTCTTTTGTTTTACTTTGGTGGGCTGCAGCTCGCCAAAGTACTTCTGCGGTCCCTTATGGAAAATTATCAGATAACTGACAAAACCAAATTAAAACTCATTTTACTTATTATTTTTACCTTTTTTTGTTAAAAATATGTTTAAAAGCGAATAAAAAATAGCGTATGATACACGGACGAGAAATATACGGTCTTACGCGGTTGTGAACAATCTCCGCATGCGACCAAGAAATATTATTTCTCGTCCTTGGATTATAATATACTATAAAATAGTCCCAGAAGAATAAAAATGATTAAATATGTTTTTTTAGGGAATTATTTTTTTTTAATTGTGTAAATTTTAGTTCTACTATGAAAAAAAAAAGCGATCGGTAAAAATTTTAAAGTTTTTGTCCGTTTTAAGCCCCTTGCCCTATGCTAATGTTAACCATATTTGTGACGCAAATAACAACGGTCCTGAATTATTTGATGAAAGTATTTTTTAAATCGGACATCCCGTTAAAAAGTTATAAGGTTTACAAACAGACAGACACCCACTTTTTTCACGTTTTCTCGGAATTTCATGACATTCAAAACTCATTTCAATAACGGGTGTTTCCACCCGTAAAAAATCAAAAAACTATTTATATAATTTTATTGTATTATTGGTTAGTGTAGAATCTTTCATCGGCTATGCCGCTAACTTTTTTACGGTGCATGCCCCCCCGCCCTTTAACTTTTGAACGGCTTAATATTACATATATAGTTTGACGCACGGATCTATGGCTACAGGAAATATGTTTGGAATGTGTGTGCAAGTGGGAGGCCCGTTGTAAGCAAGCACGCCTTATAACCACTAATCGGAATAAAGTCAGTTATGACTCATCAACGTTGAAAATAAACAGAGAAACATAGGCTTACGGAATAATTTTGCCGAATTACGAGGGAAATTTTTATAAAGGTCACTAAATCGAAACATTTGACGACTAATTTGTTACACACAACAATATTGAATATACATATTAACTATAAATATGTATATATATCGGTTTTTTTCGAAGAAAATAAAAATGTAAATATTAAAAACCTCGCGTCAACGATAGAATCGACGCGGCGCCTATACGAGCACTGAAAATTCGCCGATGAGTGCTTATAACGCTCTTGACGGAAAGAAAAGAGCCCGAGTGATTCTTCCCCCTTTCGTCGGAGACTTTCTTTCATGCGAACTATATCAACTTTAAAATTAAAACACGTAAATAAAAAAGCCCAAATATTTTTTTATGTATATATTATATACATAAATATTTAGGGGACACAATTAGCTAAGGGGACAAAGGGTAAGATATTTTTAAATATAAAGGGGGTCGTGTAATACATCATTTTAAAGCTTTCTATTTCGACTACATAATATTGAACCGTTAATTTTTTTTTGAAGGTGGTGAGTTTTCAATTTTTTTATTAAATAATGCGATTTGCTTTTAAAAATTTTTATTTATATAATTTATAATTTGTTTAAATGTATAAAATACATATTTGTATCATCATTAAAAAAATGTTTGATTTTTTAAAAGAATTTTTGACGACCTTGTATTTTTAGTTTCTTGACCAATCAGATCAAAATGAATCTGATAATTTTTGCATAAGTGCAATTATCACTTGGTTACTATGGAAACAAGAAACTGACAGTTACTGACATCTTAATAAATGTTATATTTTTGCAAAATGTGTTTTTAATTTGTGAAGCTTACCTTTAGTTGATTTATTTTTATTGATAAGCAATATAAATGCTTATTTTATTACCAAAACATCCTAGGTATAAACCCTAATTAATTTCAGATAATATATTATATTTTATGTACTTTCCATCTTAAACTTTTTAAACAAAACCAGCAATGATCTTTATTTAAGAGGAGGTGACTTTCAAAACGCAGTTTTTGACAAATAACACATTTCGAGACCAAGTATTAATTTAAGAAGTATAACAACTTTTATAGTACCAATGAACATCAGGTGTTATCTATTTTAGAGAGAATAGTTAAATTACATTGGCGAATTAAATCAGTTTCACTAATTATTAAAAAAATTGCATATTAAAAAAATCAAAAACTGCGTTTTGAAAGTCAAAGCATAAAAACTGCGTTTTGATAGTCCAGCATTTAAATGAATATGAATATTATTAATAGAATCTCTTGATATTGATTTTTTAAATATTTTTTAGGTAAGTAAGGATACAAATAGTATGGGCTGTCCATATATGTAAAACCTTTTTTTACTATTTTGGACCTCTCTGTGTACGCTTTTTTCATTTAACTCAACACACAATATGACACTAGGGGGAGAGGGGGTCTCCCTCCAGAGTGTTACGTAACTTATAAATAGACCCATATTGTACATTGTACATACATTCACAATGTATGAGCCTATTTTGCTTTCCCATTTTAATTTTTTTTTTAATTTCGGAAAGCCTTGTATTCGTGCAAAAATTTTCAAAAACATTTTTTGCGTATTTTTGCGTTTTATGACGTTTTACGTCGATATAAATCCATTTCAAGCAAAGAAAAAAATTGTCGATCGGTCGGTCGTTCGGTCGGGAAATCTTGTGGGCACGATAACTTAAAAACGCTTTAAGCTAGAGATTTGAAATTCGGCATACAGGTATGTTACCAAAAGTTCTCGCTCGGGATTGTTTTTGGTGAACATTGGGGTGCGGCAAGGGGGGCAAATGGGGAAAAATAAAAAAAAATAGTAAAATTTTAAAATTGCTATATAGGGGTTTTTAAGTTTGCTAAAATTGAATCTAATAATATTTTTTTTACTGCACCCCCGAGGGGGTGGGGGGGAGGGCAAATATTTTCAATATTTTCTTTAAAATTGGTATATAGGGGTTTCTGGGGTTGACGAATATGAATCTGATAATATTTTTTTTTTTAATTTCACCCCCTGAGGGGTAGAGGGTAGTTTTTGTGCTCTTTCATTTTCTGTGCAGTTTTTGTTTCTAGTAGGTTACAATCAAAAGTTATAGGGCAAAGACGAGTTTTTAGGGTGTTTTAAGGGCCGTTTAAGGGTCTTCCGAAACTCGAAAATCGATAGACTTTTTTTATTGAATTTCTCATCCCAAAATATATAGGAATACATACTTTTTTTTTACTGAGGAATTTTGTCGCAGTAGAAACCTATATTGACTTTTTAAAAACTGCGTTTTGAAAGTCAAGCTTTGGTTCAAAAACTGCGTTTTGTTTTTCCACGTGGTTTTCTAACTAAATTTTTAATATGAAATAACAAATTTTTTAATTTTTTTTTTTGGAACAATAGATCGAATATGCATTAACAGTGTAAACACCACCATTATCTCAATTTTTCAAAAAAAATCAAAAACTGCGTTTTGAAAGTCACCTCCTCATATGTGATAACAACTATTTTATTGGAATAATCTCAAGCATAAAATATCCCTCGAGCTAAGTTTAGACTTGGCAACATTCGCGAACAAGTGAACATCGTTGATTTAAAAAGCGCGGCAAATTTGAAATTTAAATTTTTAATTATAGTTGTAAAGTAATATACTTTCTTATTTTGTTTGTGAAATAATCTTTCAAAATACGATTCGTGCATGTTAAATTATACATATTGCCAAGCAACATATTTCTTTAAAGACAGTAAAAAAATTATCGATAATTCAACATGCACTTATGATATTACTACTGAAAATTGCCTTTTTCAACTCAACAATATTGAAAAAAAATAAAAAATATATGGTCAATTAGTCAAATTTAATGAGCTTTAAAATGATGCATCACATGACACACTTTTCCATAAAATATTTACCAAAAAGTTATTTGGTATATCTTATTTAAGTGTTTTAAAGGGCGATCGGTCTAATCGAGATTTTTTGTGCATTGAGAAGGGGATGCAATTGGGTTACAGTTTTTGAACGTTCACTCAATTACGAACTTAACGGTACCAAAGATAACCCTGACAAGTGACTATTAAAAACAAACCGATAAAAGTGCATACATTGTATTTTCACATAATTAACAATAATGCCTTCAAAGAACATTTGTCGTCATAAGATTACTTAAATGTTTACGTAACTATCATAACGAGAGTTTGTTTTAAGATATCGCTGTGTAAATTTCGAAACACTAACTACCTCTGTACATGATGAATAGGGTGTGTCAAAAAAAACCGAATTTCGAAATCGAAAAGACTCTCTGGCTCTAAAGTTGCTCCTTGGTAAAAAACGGTGGCCACTCCAAAATGAGCCAAATCGATTAATGTTTAGAAGTAGCTCAAAGCGCTCAAACTTTGAAAAATATCGGTACCTGTTTTTCGGATTGTGTATAAAATTGAGGAAATTTTGGAGGGTTTCTTTGGTAATATTTAGAAACAATACTAGTTGGAACCACCGGCTCTAATTGACTTTCGAACCAATTTATAGGGAGTGTCCGCTTCACTTACGCCTTCGGCAAATTTCAATTATCAATTAACTGAAAAAGGCAAATCGGCGCCGGTGAGAATCAAACTCACGCTATTTGTGTAGTAAACTCGTCAAGTACGACGCGGTAGTCCACTACACCAATCCTCCCATAAAATACACCATGTCTTTAAAAATAGGCCATATTTAAAAGGACATAACCTCCTTAGGAATGATTTTTTGAATGATAACATACTATACAAACTTAACCGGTCCCACAGTGCTCGTTATAACCGAATTTACGCAATAAACGAAGACGATTTTAAATAAAATAATAAAATTAAGACAAGAAAATGTCTTTATTTCTGATAGTCAAAAATCTTAAACTTAGTATTAGAGTTGTAAATTAAAAAACATTGTTTTTTTTAACACAAAAAAAAAGTTTAAAAACAAAGCCACATTTCATAAAAAAAACAAATTTATTTTTTATTTAAAAACTGGTAACGACCTCAATTTTTTTTTATTTTTTATAAAAAGAAAAATGTTTTAAACGTCATGCACGATAGATGACAATTTATTTAATTAAAATATATATTTATTTTTTATGAAATTATGTATGTGAATCTTGAATTTTATGTGAATCCCCAAATGTTGTTCGTTATAAACGAGGTTTAGACCATCTTTCTACAAAATATTGAACGTTATACCCGAGCCTTCGTTAAAACCGAGTTCGTTATAAGCGAACAAAATTTATATTTATTATATAGCAATTTGGCCGGGACTTTGTTCGTTACAACCGAGCGTTCGTTATATCCCGAGTACGTTATAAGCAAGCTATACTGTAATAATATAGTGTACAAACTACAATTAACTATTCCAATGAGTTTATAAGTTACGTTAAATTCAAGTAATAAATTGGAGTTAATCATTTATCAGAGTTAATTAGTACCATCATGGCCATTAAATCCAGCTACAGCAAAGATCCTTGCGGAATACCCAATATTTAAAATTAATGTTGCGTATATATGATCATATGAGCTCTTGTCATTTTTAAAAAATAGGGTTAGGCATGCTGTCATTCTGAAATAATAAACAATTATTTCAGTTTTATTAATATCAATATACAAATATAAATTTATAATTAAGGTCTAAATACACGCCAGTCCTGAGTTCAGTTATTATGGGTTGATTGAAAGGTCTTTTCATCAGAAAATATTACATTATCCCAAATTTAATCCCTCTTATACTAAAACCATCATTTATTCTTGCTATTAGAATTTCTTTTTTTAATTCGCTTACAGGCATTATTTAAAAAAAAATATGTCAATTTCATAATTTGTGTCAATTTGATATTTCTTGTCAAAATTTAAAATTTAAGTCAAGTGTTAGAGATGTCTGTAAAATTTTAAAGTTGGTTTTAAAATAAATCATTTTTGGGTGTAGGTAAATTTATAGGCTGCGATGGTACAAGATACCGAAAATATATTTTTTGAAATACGATGTTTCCTTCTTTTTTCTCCTTGATGTGCCCATATTTGTTAACCATATTTCACACAGTTCCTTTATCGTTTAGTGCAATACTTTTGTTTAGGTACCTATGGTAACGTTCAAGTATTACGTAACGAAAATTTTGATCATTTTGGACCCCCCCTATGTAACGCTATTTTCCTATACCATTAGCATGGGCGTAACACTCCAAAATGACCCCCCCCCTAGGAGCGTTACGTAATACCTGAGCGTTCCCTATAACATTTACATACAAACAGAAAAACAAATCAACATTTTTCAACAGTTACTCTTATCACATGACGTTTTAAGACATTAAAGAAAAAAACTGATTTTCACTTAATTTTGTCAGCCGCAATAATTATAAAATTGTTGAATACAACAGTTTAACTAAGCATAATACTTACCACAGTTTTGACGATGTGATATTCCTTATCTTGAAATTTTGCAATAACGCAAATACGATAAGTAAACTTAATGCCTACATCATAATCCGTAACCAATTGGAATCCTTTATAGGCATTGGGTTTCAAAACTTGAATTCCATTTGCTGAGTCCACCAACGAAATTTCCAAAATACTAGGTATCAGTGGAAAAATTTGCTTGATAGCTATGTTGGAAGTGGATTCATTTTTTAGCCATAAATTTAATGCACCTTTTTTATCCTTTATTTTTGGAGATTTTTTTCCACCCTCTAGAGTCAACTTTAACTCTTTTAAATCTGGTACATTATTATTACTAAAATATAAATAAAGATAAATATTTAAGTAGTTATAACAAGCCTTGGTTATGGTAAAATCTTGGTTATAAGCACTACCCGGCGTATTTCCAGTTATAGTCCAGTCTTCAAGTTAACAAAAGAGGCTTTACCTGGAAATAATTCAAGGAGTTTAGATTTTTGGTTTATTGGGTAGGATGTAAGGCCGCAAATAAACAATTTTCCGTCATTGAACTCGATTTGGAACATTTTTTTAACGTTTTTTTTTTACAAAAAACGGACTTTTTAAAATATCTCAAGATCGGTGCATCCTAGGACAAAAAACGTTTGATATGAAATCTCCAACATTTTGTCATGTATTTTTTTGTACGACTTATAGCTAATTTACTGCACCGCCTTAAACGTTACACTGTAGGGTTTTATATTTTTCTTTATGACTTGGTTAGGAAGGTTTTTTATGCTTAATACAATGGTGATTCAATCGAAAATCGGTTTACTCGAGATAATCAGGCCTATTCACATGTACCATTGAAATCTATTCAATATTGACAAAAATTACAATCCCATGCAGTTTTAATACATGACCTTGCAATTTTCGTCAATATTGCCACAAATCTCAATATCAATGGTACGTGTGAATATGCCTGAATGGGACACAAATGTGTGAATTATTAAAAAAAATAATTTTAAGTAAATTAAAAAGAAAGTGCCAGATAGATTTTTTAAATTTTCACCCAAAATGTTCTAACAGACGATAAAGAACCATTTTTCGAAACAAAAAAAAAAATTAAAAGTCCAAACGTATAGTATAACGTTTAAGAGATATTTTAAAAATTCGTTTTTTTTTTGTGAAAAACACGTTAAAAAAATAACAGTTCCAAATCAAGTTCAACGTCGCAAAATTGTTTTTTTATTTGCGGCCATTAACCCTACCCAATAAACCGAAAATCAAAACTCCCTGAATTATTTTATTTTATTTATTTATTTATTTATTTTATTTATTGGTTTATAGTCGTTCTGGGACCTTACTCGAAGGTAGTTTATACCTTAGTTTATTTCCTGGTAAAGCCTCTTTTATTGACCTAAAAACTGGACTACAACTGGAAATATGCCGGGTACTGGTTATAAGTTATAACTTATAACGAACATATTTTTCATTTTTAGCACAAGTATATTTAGGTCCGGTTATAACGATCGCTCAGTTATAACGAATATTTTTAAGTGCCAACATGTTCGTAAAATACGAGTTCTAAAAGCCCATTAATAATGGGACATTATCCCTAAGGGTCATTTCGAATAAAAAACTCTACAAAGTTGTTCTCATCCATGATAGAACAAAAAATAAAATACATGTATGTGCGAGTGAGTAAGACTCGGTTCCGATTGGTTAAAATGCAATTTTTGGCATTTGTAAGGCTTTTTTTGACCCGAAATTTTTGAATTATAATTATTAATAAAGATATCGATATAGGATTTTTACCATTATTTATTTAAAGAGTTTCTTGAGTGGCTAACGTCGCCCTCTTTCTATTTTTTTGTTTTGAATATGATATATTTGAGTTTTAAAAATTAGAAAATTTGACGTAATTTCAATAATAAAAAAACAAGTCTTTAAAGGAAAAAATAAAACAAGGACGACGTTAGCTGCAACTTTTTAACTGTGTATATAATAAAAACACATCTTAATATATTTAATTATAACTGAGAACTTCGGATCAAAAGGTCTGCAAAGGCGAAATATGTGAGTCATAATATTGTTTTTTATTTTATTATTAGTAGATTGGTAATTACAGAATAAAATTAAATATAAATGTAATAACATAGATACACTATAAATAAATTATTTATTTTACATAAATTATTCATTGTCAATACTTTAAGTATACGCCACCTAAGCATGGCTTGTGTGCAGTGTATAGAAAAAAATAAATAAAAATGTGCGTTAACATTTTTTTGAATTCTAATATTGTTTTTAAATGCATAGAGTGGACAGTTAAAAAAGTAAAAAAAAATATATACTGAAAGCCGAATTCTTATTTTTGTAGGGATTGTTTACTTGATTTGTACTAATGATCATATTATTAAGTGTTTATATTGCTTCTAGTGAGACGTGACAAAGGCTCAGTCTACTCTAGTTAGCGGTACTCATTGCCGAAGTATTAAAGTTAGCTCTCAGTTGATTGAATTGAATACATTATTTTAGTAATTGGATAATAAACTTATAAAATGAAAATTATATTTTATTTCCGACGCCTTCTAACAATACATAGTTTTTTATTCGAAATGACCTCTAAGATTTGTGCAAAAAAAACTATGAATTTTGGGTCGGTGCCCTAGCCTAACTTACTTGTCCTTATTATTAGCATAATTCAATCTAAATTTATGTACGTCTGTAATACAGTGGCGATTAAGAATTTCAATGCTTCCAAATTTTGTTGAGCATAGAGTACATTTTAGATTTTTTTTGTCAACATAATTTGATTCAATTATTTGGTCACGCTGCTCTGGATGCCTTTCTAAAATATAAAAATTAATATTTTTATACCGGTTTTAAAAAGATGATAAAAGATGAGTCATAGCTCGCAAGTCCCCGACCTGTGATCATTTTATTTATTTTTTATGAAAAAGACGCGCGATTTCTGAAATCATCAAAAAGCGAGGGGTAAACGGCTGAAAATTTTTTGTACATCTTTAGGAGGAAATAACTTCGAAAGATTACCTCGAGTTTCTAAGATTTCCTCCGAAAAGGAAAAAATCTTTAAAGATTTTCTTCAGATTACCTCGTAATCTTCAAAGATTTCCTCCAGATTACCTGCAATTTGAACACCTAAATTCCTCTGCGGTTTACCCCTCGTGAAAAAGCCAATATTAATAGCAGAACCATTCTGTCAGAATGTTATGTCATTTTGGAAAATTAAACTCTAACATGGACAGAAATAAATTTGAGAAATTTAAGAGGTGATTCTACGTTAAAAAATATGAAAAAAAGTTCTTATAAAGGTTGATCCGGAAATGAGCCTTAAGGAAGCTATGACCCACAGTGGTCCCAGAAAAAAAAAGTGACGAAAGTCACGTTGGGTCATTTTTTGCACCGCTGATTAAAAAAAATACTTCTGCCAACAAAATAATCCTTTACCCTATAGGCCTAGATTCACTAAAATGAAAAACAAAAAAATAAAAAAAAAATTCAAAAAAAAAATTCAAATTTTTTGTTTTTCAAGAAAATAAAAAAGTTTTTTTTTTTCGTAAAACAAAAAAAAATAAAAATGTTTTTGAAAAAAATTGTTTTTACCCCGATTTTACGAAAAACAATCCCAGCATAGAACTTTGGATAATCAACCTGTGGTCCAAATTTGAAGTGTTTAACCCGAAGCCTTCTCGAGTTATCGTGGTCACAATTTTTCCAGACACACAGACCGACAGACAGATTTTTTTTTTTTTGACGAAAATCGTATTTTTTGGATATAAACGTTCAGAAACGTAAAAAAAAAGAATGATTTTTTTACCAACTCAACGACTTTTCTTGGAGAAAGTAATAGTAAAAATAAAAAAAAATCCCGATATTAGGATGGTCAAAATTTATCGTAAATATCCGATTTAGCTGAAATTTGATATCACGGCTTCTTTTGATAATCTTAATGTGGACCAATACCCAAAAACTCAAAATTCAAAATGGCGGAATAAATATGGCCGATTTAATCTTTAAATTTGGCAAAAAAGAAAAAAATATGAAACTTCCAGCTATTTTTTTATGGGTTATTTTCCTTATATACCTAGTATTAGCTGTAAAAATGATTTTATACCAGCCCGTTTTTTTTTTTTAATTTAATTTTGAAAAAAAAAACACTAAAAATTTGACAAAATATAAGTAATTTTTCTATTCTATTTATATATTAAACAAAATTACTCTAAAATAGTTACAGATTTACAAAGAAAACCTATGGACTATGGAAATACATAATATATTATTAATATTCAAGAAAGAAAACTAGATGTATACGAGACTTTTTTCACAATGTTTATTGTAAAATCACCGTTCAGTATTCAAATTTTTATTGGTTTGGACTTTTTAGTTCCTATTTTTGATGCTCAGAACGAGAAATCGCATCATTAATTGCAATTTTCTCGAAAAGGGTTGGGTCTACGGTGTTACATAAAGAGTACCTTTTTTATGTATTTATAACAAGTTCGCTGCGGCACGAGACATACAGTGCGGTCCAAAAGTCACCCCCCTCCCCTCTTAACTTTTTAACGAATTGAGATATCGATTTCAAATTTAGAACTCTTAAATAAGACAACTTAAGCTATCTTTAAGCATATATTTGATACTTTTATCTCTTAAAATGTGAGCAGGGGGGCTTGGGGGGAAATTTTTTTTAATGGAAAGGGGGGTCGTGTGATACATCATTTTAAAGCCTTTAAAATTCTCTATATAAACATATATTTTTAAAAATTTTAAACATGTTTCTTAAGGTTTTGATTTTTCAGTTTTTTGTGCTAAAAAAATAAATTTTTAAGTTTTTTTTTTGTTAATTTTTATTTATGTCAACTAAAATTAGTTTAAAAGTATAATTTACTTTTTTTCATTATGAAATTAGGCATTTTTAAAAAATTGTTTGGATTTTTTAGAGAAATTTTAACAAAAATACCCATTTTCAACCCAACAAAAAAAAAATGTTTAAAAAAAATAAAAAATATACAGTTAAATGAAGAATTTTATAAGCTTTAAAATGATGTATCACACGACCCACCTTTCCATTTAAAAAAATGTCGCCCCATGCCCCCCTGCCCACATTTTAAGAGCTAAAAGTATCAAATATATGCTTAAAGATAGTTTAAGTTTTCTTATTTAGGAGTTCTAAATTTGAAGTGGATATCTAAACTCGTTCAAAAGTTAAGGGGGGGGGTGACTTTTGGACCGCTCTGTATGTCTCGTATACGAATTTTCCATTATATAGATTTATTATTTTTTTACCCCCGTAGTAGTAGTAGTAGTAAATTTTTGGGTTGGCCAAAGCCGGACAAATAGGCCATTTCTGGCTCTTTTTGTCACCCCAGGCAATCCCAGCCATCCAACCCCCGTAACTTTTGAACGAAGTGAGATATAAATTTCAAATTTGGAATATGTAAATCACACAATAAAAATTATCATATGCCATATTTTTCAATTTTTTATTCGGTAAGGTGGCGCCAGGGAGGCAATGGGGAACAATATTTCAAATGGCACAATAGGTCTTGTGATACGTCATTTTAAAGACCTTAAAATTCTCCATTTAACTGTGTAACTATTATTTTTTTAATATTTTTTTTTATTGTTTTTTCAAAATTAAACAAATTTTTAATATTTTGTGCATAAATATTAAAAATGTTAAATAAAAATAATAAAATTTAGTCTTTGCATAATAATAATATTGTATTAACTATTTGGATCTTTTTGCGCAAAATTTCCAAAATTTATTTTTCAAAAATACTGAAAATTTCATTAATTTTGAAGAACAAAAATCTTCAAAAAAATACTAATAAATGAATAGTTACATGGTTAAATAGAGAATTTTAAGCTCTTTAAAATGACGCATCACAAGACCTGAGTGCCATTTAAAATATTGGCCCTCGCTGCTTCACTGTAGAAAATTGTATATTTTTTCGATTTTTTTTTCTTAAAATTATATTATATTTTATAAAAAAAAAATTTCTTAAAATTATATTTTTTTTTAATAAAAATGAAATATTTAGGAAAAGTTTGTATACAGCTATTTTTCGCGGTCGTTTTTTTGGATTTCTCGTTTATTTTAAAAGTACTTACCTATTTGTATATCATTCGCTAAATGTCTATACCATTTGGGATCAAAAAATATAACTTTCTTAGTATATTTTTCAAAATACCATAATTTCCATAGTTGAACCATAAACTCTCTAAACTTTGTTTTCAACTCTTTATGTTTTGGCTGATACACGTTGATATAATATTCCCGGGCATCCTCTACTTTCATTATATAATCCTCTATTTGGCAGTTTTGTATTAATTCTTTGAGGTAGTCCTCTGAAAAAATACCAGGGCTTATTAAGGGTCCTTTATATAATAAAAAAGTTACATTAGATTAATCTTCAATTTATGAATGAAGCAGGTCCCGACTCCGAGGGCCCTAGCGAAGAAGATTTTGTGGGGGGAGGAGAGTAGGTCAAAAATTACAACTTTTTTTAGCCAACTTTTGTCCTCTTCCTCACCTCCAACAAAAAAGCTTGGGGTAAAAAAAGGTCCTCACCTCAAAAAAAAACTTTGTCCGTTAACCGTAAAAATTTGTACAAGTAAAAAGTTTTTTACCCCTAACCAAAATTTTGATGATTTTCACCCCAAACCAAAATTTTAATACTAAAAAAAATAATGTCTAAATCCCTGCAATATGCGATTTTGTTTTTGTGAAATATACAACTTTTATATTTTCAATCCGTAAAACGTTTGTTTTGGATCAAGACAATAAGCAACTTTTCAAGATAGGTGGGGGGAAGCTCCCCACCATCCCCCCCCCCATAGCTACGGCCCTGAATGAATAAATCTTGTAAATTAACCTTTAAGCCTGCGCGTAAGTGGTGTTTTGTTCTGTTTTTTCATATGCACCCCTCCTATGTTATTCCAATTCAAAAACTATGCTTGCATACAAATTTCAGATTATTTGAACATTTATGACCCCCGCCCATGTCAGTTATAATAATGAGGTATTTGTATTGTTTAATTTCTTACATTGTTACAGTTTTAAAGACAAAACAAGCCGTGAAGATATGTAATGCTACGCATTCCGTTATACCGGGTGTTTTGGAGGAAACGAACAATTATATTTTTTAAAGAACTTTTACTAATAAACTTGACAATACACTGACAAACATAAACATATATTTTTACAGGTTGAAATTATCAACTGGTGGCTAAGTTATTCTTCGGTAACATTTCTACCCCCGGTGCTGATTCTCTGTTATCTGCACAAATATTTAATCTGTACAACTTTACCACCGGTCTTCGGTAAACACCAGAAGATGTTTTTACTTCAGCCACTCGAACTCGTTGATCTGGACCTTGAAATACTCTGGTAACGATCCCTATTGGCCAATCACTTCGGCTAAAGTTTTTATCACCAATCTGGACAATTTCGCCCTCTTTAATGTCTTTTTCGTCCGTAGTCCACTTTTTCCTTGCATGAAGTGTTGGGATATATTCTTTTACGAATCTTTGCCAAAACAAATCTGCCAAGTACTGGGAAACTCGCCATTGTTTTCTGAGGATTTCGTCATTTTGATCAAAAACACCAGGACTTGGAACAGCAACAGACTGATAGATTAGGATGTCATTTGGAGAAATACTGGTTAGTTCTCCGCATTCTGTAGATGTATATGTTAGTGGACGGCTGTTCACAATATACTCTGCTTCTGCGAAGACTGTCTGAAGTACTTCTTCGGTTGGATGACGATCTCGAAGTACAGCTTCAATCGCTCTTTTAAAGCAACCAATCATACGCTCCCAGCACCCGCCCATGTGTGGAGCACGGAGGTATAAACTGCCATGTTATACCACGATTTGTCATTTCGTTTTTTAGTTGATTTTCGTCCAAATCTCCTAACGCTTCCAACAGTTCTCTGCTTGCACCTCTTAGGTTTGTTCCATTATCAGACCACATCGTTTTAACGTTTCCCCTCCTCGACAAGAATCGCCTTATCGCCATGATGCAAGAATCTGTCGTAAGTGAGTGGGCTATTTCAACATGAATTGCTCTAGAAGTCAAACATGTAAAGAGAACACCATATCTCTTTTCGTGTCTACGACCAATTTTCACCACAAATGGCCCAAAGTAGTCAATTCCCGTTGCAGTAAATATTTTCTCACATACCATGAAACGATCTTGAGGAAGTTGACCCATAATGGGTTGTGCTGGTTTACTTTTTCGCTTTATACAATGAAAGCAGTTTGAAATGCATTTCTTTACCATTGTTCTGATTTTAGGAATCCAAAATTTCTTTCTAATTTCATTGATGACAGTTTCAACGCCTTGGTGTCCCATTTTTATGTGTAAATCGTTGATCATTTTCACTACATAGACGTGTGATCCATCTAAACATACAGGACGTTTTAGCATTATATCAAACCTATCAATTAAATCAAATCTTCCGGAAGCTCGCAAGATGTTTTCCTCATCCAAAATCAGTTGAACTTTGGTAAGTTTTCCTTGTTTATTTATTTTTCCTTTCTTTACGGATTCAATGTCTTGTGGAAAGCACTCTTGCTGTACCTTTTTCCACCATAGTTCCTCTGCCCACAATAGTTCATCCACCTCTAATGGACCAAGATTTTTTGATTTTCTATTATGAATATTGTTAGATAGCCTCTTTAACCATGCAGTGGTACGTAAAATTCTTGTCCATGTGTAATAACTTTTAATCCTGGGTAACATAATTAAAGATTTGGGACAAGGATCCAAATTTTCTTCAATTATCATAACCGATTCTTCAGGAATCTTTGGCCATTTATCTTCTTCATCCAAAAGAAAAGAAGGTCCGGAGAACCATCGATGATTTATATCAAATTCTTGTAATGTGACATCTCTTGTACAGTCATCTGCTATATTTTTGTCTGTAGGTACCCATCGCCAGGCAGAAATGTTGGTTAACTCCAATATTTCCTCTTTTCTTGCAGCTACGAAGCTTGTAAGTTTCTTTTCTGTATTCAGCCAATGAATGACTGTTCTAGAATCTGACCATAAGTATTGCTTTTGGATCTTAAGTTCCAATGAATCTTTGGTCTTATGCGTCAGTCTTGCTCCTAGAACAGCAGCCATCAACTCTAATTTGGGTATAGTTTGGGATCTTAAAGGTGCAACCCTAGCCTTTGAGCAAAGTAGAGCTATTTTTACCTCATTTTCGTAGATCATTCTTAGGTAAACTACCGCTGCGTAAGCTTCTTCGCTTGCATCGACAAATGTGTGTGTTTCGATTGATTTAGCTTCGTGTTGTTTTGTAGAGTAAAGTCGAGGTAGGTAGATAGATTCAGCGTTTTTTAATTCAATCAACCAACGTTGCCATGATTGAAATGTAGTGCTTGTTATAAAATCGTCCCAACCAATTCCTGATCTCCATGTTCTTTGCAACATCATTCGTCCTTTAATAATAATTGGAGTAAGAAAGCCTATTGGATCATACACAGACATCACGGTTTGTAACAGCTGACGTTTTGTTGGGGTTTTCTGATGATCAATCAATTCCTTGTCCACTTTGTTTAAATTAATAGGAAACGAAAAGCAATCAGTAGATGAGTTCCAAGTTATTCCTAGCACTCTTTGGTTGATCGATGTTTTGTTCTCTTCTACATCTGCAATAACTTTTTCGGACACGAGCTCTATAGGTAGACTTTTAAGAACTTCAGAAGAATTACTTATAAATCCACGAAGTTCAAATCCTCCAGCTTTGTGAATTTTAATGACTTGCAATGCCTTTCTTACTGCTTCTTCAATGTTGTTTGCTCCATCAATGTAATCATCGACATAATGCTTATCAATTATTGCTCGTGAAGCTATTGGGTATTGAACTTCAAACTGTTGAGCATTATGATTCTTGACATATTGAGCCAAAAAAGGAGAAGATGATATTCCAAATAGCATTGCCTTCATTCGATAAACTTGAGGCTCCTTTTTTACGTCCATATTTCGCCACAGAAAACATTGTGAATAGCTATCTTCATCAGCAATATCAACTCTGTTAAACATTTCACGTATGTCTGCAGTTATAGCGATTTCATATATTCTAAAATTAAGAAGAATGCCAAACAAAGATACAAGCCAATCAGGTCCACACAGAAGTTGATCATTCAGAGACTTTCCATCTACTTTCGCTGCTGCATCGAAAACTGGGCGCACTTTACCAGGTTTGTTGGGATTCAGTACTGCAAAGTGGGGCAAAAACCAGACTCTCTCCAACCTCTTTATTTCTTCTGCCGTAACTTTCTTTGCATAGCCTTTATCAACTAACTTTTGGATTTCTGAGACGTACGCGTTTCCTAACTTTGTGTCTTTTAGCAATTTTCTTTCCAGGCATTTTAGTCTTTGAAATGCCATTTCTCGACTACCAGTTGGCATTGGAGAATCATCTTTTCATGGCAGACTTATTTCATACTTTTCTCCCACTTTTTGAATAGATTCTCCGGCTATCTTTAGTGCTCTCTCGTCTTCTTTTGATTGATGCTTTGCTTTGCTGGTAGTAACTCCAAAATTTTCAACAGTAAAGTAGTTTTTTACTTCGTCGTGGAGAATTTCACAGCAAGTAAATACACTTTCGGGCAAATTACACTGTAGTGAATCAGTTGGACCATGGATAGCCCAACCTATAAAAGTCTTGGATAAAAGTGGGGCATTTGGAAGAGGCTGAATAACTTGACGGGAAACAATTAAATGTCCATTGTTTTGACCAATCAAAATAAGAGGTTTTCCATCCTTTAGCACTGAAGTATCTCCTTGTATTATGTAAGGATACCTGTTGATCATGTCGTCGACATCTAGATGCTGTTGTGGCAAATCCAAATCTTTTACTGTTCTCACGTTCTTCAGATCAACGAAATTTTCACAATTTTTCTTCGAGATTTTCGCTTGAATAAGTTGTGAGTCAGGATCATATCTAAATATCCCACCTGTCCACTTACAGCATAGCTGAGTAACAGGCCCTTGTAATCCCAATCGTTTTGCAAGATCAGCGTCTATTAATGTTGCCGTACTTCCTTCGTCCAAGAGAGCAGTAACTTCAGTTACCTGGTTTGGACCTTGAAGACGCACAGTTAACATTTTTAATATAACTCTGTTTGACGTTAGCTGAGAACAAGTCGTTATTTCAGTATTTGTATTGAATTTTTCTGGTTTGTGAAGCATGTGATGGTGATATTTGGTACAGTTGTTTACACCACACATTTTTCTATTTGAACAGCGACCTACATGTTTCTCCAAGCAACAGTAACAGTTTTTGGTTTTTGTTGCAATATTCCAGCGCTCCTTTACATCAGATTTTTTAAAAACAGAACACTCATAAAGTGCATGTTGACTGCCGCCGCAGCTTTTACAGTTTTTTATCTCTGTATTATGGTTTTCGCTTTTTGGCTTATTTTCACGGACATTTACTTCTCTTGTATTATTTCTTGTACCAGTACCAGTGATAAAAAGCAAGTTTGAGACTACATTTGTCATCTTTTGGGTCCAATTGGCTAGATCTCGAATAGTTACTCTTCGTCCATCGATATTGTTTTCGATTAAATGAGTTCCCCACTGTGTAATAAGATGCGCTGGTAATTTTTCGATTAAAGTGGCAATTAAGCTTCTTTTGCTTAGAGTTCTGCAGTCAATATTATTGATAACAGCAGCAATATTTCTTACTTCACAACTATAGGTCTCAAATGATTGTAAATCGTTAACCGTCAATACCTGCTTTGCACGATGCAACAGTTCATCAGCTATTATATTTGGTTTACCATAAGACATGTTTAAAATTTGTAAAATCTCGTCTGGGTCTTTTGCTGTAGCAAGTAGCATTTCTACTTTACATTTGGCTTCGCCTTTCAAGCTTTTGTTAAGTCTTAATACATTTTCAGTACTTGAAAAACCACATGCTTCAGCTGTTAATTTATATTGAGAGTAAAATGTAGGCCACTGTAAGTAGGACGTTCCATCAAAGGTTCCTAAACTATCTCCAGTTGTTTGCCTAGCAAGCATTTGACTAAAAGTGTTAGATAGCTGTTTTACCTCTTGTTCTAAGTCATTTTTCTTCGGATTATAATTTGACGCTGATGATGCTTTTTCCAAATGGTTTGTTCTCGAAACCGTCCAAAGTGATTTTACATCTTGTTCAGATTCATTTATCCACTGGTTTACTCGTTCCTTTGGATCCTGTTCTTCCAGCATCAAAATTGTTTTCTCCGATTTTTGACTTATTTTAGTTTCACACTCTAGTACTTCTTCTTGATATCTTAACAGCTTCTTCTCATTTTCTAATCGATTTTTCTTAATTTGTAGTAGTTTATTTTTGTTTTCAATCTCCGCCTTTTTGTCTAGCAGTTCTTCTTTTGATATTGTTTCGTCTTTCTCCATTTTAAAAAATTCAGATTCTTTTAAGAAAACTTCTTCTTGAAAATAAAGGTATTGATTTTCTAGTTGAACTATTTCTACTTGTTTTTTTGCACGAAATAGTTGGGTTTCAGATTTTGTATCGCATGATATTGTGGATTTAGTTTTACCCTCGGTTTTACCACTTGGTTTCTTCAGTGGTACTTGTAGAGCATTAACTAAGTGAATTAATATACTTTCTCCGACATCTACATCAAATTCTACGTCTAATATTTCGGCGATTTCAATAAGAATATTATGATCAACTAGTTCTTTAAGTAAATCTAATCTTTTCAAATAGGTAGAACTTTCTACCTGAAAATTAAAACCTTGGAATGCCTGGATGTTACGTATCAGGCATGCTTCACGGCCAATTCTTCCATAAATCATTACATGGACACCCTGGAGAACATTTACAGATTCTTTTCCAAGGATTTCGTCCATTCCTGCAATATTATTCATGATAGACGGTGACATGACTTTTCTGAGACTTCGTAGCATTTTTCAGGATTTTATTCTTTGGGTAATTTTTAGTATTTTGGTACAGTAGAATGTTTCTTACATACGTTGCTGTCTTAGAATCCGACTCAAAGGACCATATGTTTTGGAGGAAACGAACAATTATATTTTTTAAAGAACTTTTACTAATAAACTTGACAATACACTGACAAACATAAACATATATTTTTACAGGTTGAAATTATCAACTGGTGGCTAAGTTATTCTTCGGTAACACCGGGTGTTACAAGACCAAGGTACACCCCCCTTTTTTTCTTTATTTTAAAAGTTAGAGATTTCAAATTTGGGGGTTTTTTATAGCCATAAAATGTCAACTTTTAACATAAACTATACATTTCAGCCACTTCCGGTTTAACCGGAAATGATACCAACTTTTGATTTTTAAATGGGACACCCTATATATTTTTTAATATTTCAATTCTTCGCTTTATTCTGAATACAATGATACCAAAAAAGTGACATTTCCGATGTCAATGTATTTTTTAATTTAATTTTTAGTTTATATCATAGGTAGGCCATGATTACTTAAAATTACTAGAAATGATCTAAGTAATCCTAGAAAAATACATTTACGCTAAAAAAACATTTATAACTCAGTTGCACCATTTTAAAGTTTTCAAAAATGGTTTTTGCTCAAAAACTTAATTTTTTTAAATGGTACCGTCAAAAAGTACCGCCTTTTAGCAATCTACCAATATCCTTTCTTTTAATGTAGGATAAATACAGCCGTTTTTATAAATTAAAATCAATGATAATTATCATATTTTTAATTATTGCGTGATTTTAGTTAACAAAGTTGGCTTTGACAAATAAATTACTGATGGCGTAAGGCTGAGTGCTGATCAAACTAACATACAGCGCAGCTATTACAAAGGCCTTATTGATGAGTTAAATACTCTAAAAAATAGTGGAATTACTGACAAAGTAATTAAATATATAAATGGTATACCCAAAATAGTTTCCAAAAAAAACTAATTAAGAGTAGTACAAATACAAATTTTATAAATGTTTACTATCAAAACTGTAGAGGATTGCGAACTAAAGTTTTGGACTTCTATAAAAATGCACAGACTTGTAACTATGAAGTAATTATTCTCACGGAAACCTGGTTATATGATGGTATTAGCTCAAATGAACTTTTTGATGAAAAATATATAGTGTATAGGTATGATAGGAATGTAACTACAAGTGATAAGGAACGAGGTGGTAGTGTCCTAATTGCCGTCTGCTCTAAACTACAGTCATCAAGCAACATAAAAATTAATAGTGGAGTTGAAGAACTTTATGTATCTGTTTTATATAATAATGTTGAACATATTTTTGGTTCGGTGTATATTCCACCGAAGTCTCCCATTAATATTTATGAAAATCACTGTCAGTCACTTGAATATATTTCCGAGTCCAACCCTAATGCAATTTTGCATATTTTTGGCGATTACAATTTACCCAAGGTAAACTGGTTTTCAGATATAGATATTGAAAATATTTTTGGTATTGTTGATAAGCTAAAAATAGAAACTGTTAGAAACTGTGTCAACTTTTTAAATTTAAATCAATTTAATAATGTACAAAATATTAATAATGTTATTTTGGATTTAGTTTTTTCTAGCGAAGATAATGTAAACGTTGTTGCTAGTGACTTTGTTCTGTCGAAAGTTGATAATCAACATCCTCCTCTAGAAATTTCAATACCCACTAACTGTAACTATGAGGCTCTTTCTAGTGTTATGAATTGGCGTTACAACTTTAAAATTGCAGATTATGAATCAATCAATAACTATTTAGGTAGCATTGATTGGGATAATATAATATCTCAAAATGTTCATTTAACTACAGCTGCTTTTTACGAGATTGTTAATGTGGCACTGGAAGTATATGTTCCAAAAATTAAAATTACTTCTAAAAAATATCCAGTTTGGTTTAGTGTTGAAACTATAAAATGTTTAAAAACCAAAAACAAGTTGTATAATAAATATAAACAAACTCATAATAGTTTAATCCTCTCCAAATATAAAAATGCACGCCTTAATTCTAAAAAACTAATTGAAAAGGATTATAACTTTTTTATTAATAATACGCAGACGAATATAAATAAAAATAATATAAAATCATTTTGGAGTTATATAAACTCAAAAAAGAAATCGCATGGTCTTCCTAAATGCATGCATTTAGGGGATCTTAAATCAGAAAATGGTCAAGCTATAGCAAACATGTTTGCTGATTACTTTAAATCAGTTTATACTTCTAAGAGTAATCCTAATAATTATAGTATAAATGAATCACAGTACAATAATTTAAATCTTAATATTTCCAAATGTGATGTAACAGTTGAAGATGTATTTCGTAAATTATCATGTTTGCCTGATAAATTGAATTCAGGGCCTGATAAAATTCCGCCTTTTTTTCTAAAAAGAACATGCGCTTCGCTGTCTTATCCCATATCATCATTATATAATGTATCTCTATCCCAAGGATTCTTTCCAAGTATTTGGAAAGAAACTTACATAACTCCTATTCACAAGTCCGGCGATAAGAGCAACGTAGTCAATTATCGCCCGATCAGCGGCCTTTCTACCCTAGCCAAAGTTTTTGAGCAACTGGTAACTGAACATATTACACCTTTAATTCGTAATTTAATTAATTCTAAGCAGCATGGTTTTTCTAAAGGGAAATCAACAGTTACAAACTTATTAATTTACTCAAATTATATTTTTAGTGCTATGGAGTTAGGTATTCAAGTTGATTCTATCTATACAGATTTCAAAAAGGCATTTGATCGGGTTGATATTGGTTTACTTCTTCTAAAACTCAAATTGTATGGCATAACTGGTCCACTGTATAACTGGTTAAAAAGTTATCTCACTGATAGAAAGCAAATAGTTGTAATATTAGGATTTTTTTCATATTTAATAGATGTAACATCAGGCGTGCCTCAAGGCTCTCACTTAGGACCTATCCTCTTTTTGCTTTTCATCAATGACATTGTTTACTGCATCTGGTTTTGTGAGGTGCTATTATTTGCCGATGATTTAAAACTTTTTAAGACAATAACTTCACTTAATGATTACCAGTTGTTACAGTCGGACTTAAACCGTATCACCGAATGGTGTAGAAATAATTTTCTAGATCTTAATATAAGCAAATGCAAGGTTATATCCTTTTCAAAAAGAGTTGAGATCTTGAATTTTAATTATTTTGTTTTAAATACTGAACTTGAAAGAGTCTCTAGTATAGCAGATTTGGGGGTCTTATTTGATACCAAAATGACATTTGTTCCACATATAAACAATATTGTTAATAAGGCGCTCAGAATGTGTGGTTTTGTTATAAGACAATGTCAAGATTTTACAAATATTCCTGCTATAGTCTTACTTTTCAATACTTTTTCTCGTAGCATTCTGGAATATGCGTCCATTATATGGAGACCGTCATACCAGTGTCACATTAACCTTATTGAAAAAGTTCAGAAAAAAATTACTAAATTTTTGCTATATAAGCTAAAGATTTCTAATGATATTAGTTATAATGACAAGTTATCCCTTTTAGAATTGGAGTCACTGGCAAATAGACGTATTAATATTGATAAAATATTTATGTATAAGCTTTTCAACAATTTAATTACTTGTCCTGATATTTTAAAACTTTTTTACTTTCGTGCATCTTCTGTTCATACTCGTAATACAAACTTGTTACACATTCCCTTTTCAAGAACCAATTTTTTTCAGTTTAGTCCAATTCCTAGATTGGCTAGAAATTTAAATCAGTGTAATATTGATATTTTTAACATAACCTTAGTAGGTTTTAAGAAATATCTTAAAAATGTTTAATTGTTTAATTATTTTACTTTTATAGGTACTTAGTTATTTATTAAGTATTTAGTTATTATTACAAAATTGTTTTTTCTTACGTATTGTACTACTTGGATTTTTTCTGTAATGTACAACAATAAATAAAATAAAAATAAAAAGACAAAATACTGCTTTCTGCTTTCTGTCAAATTTAGTTAGTTATTAATTTTTGAACGTTTTTGTAACATACATAATTTTGTTTATTAAAAATGGTACATTATACTAGAGACGAAAAAATTGACATGCTTTTAATTTATGGGGAGTGCAGGAAAATTCTGTACAAGCACAGTTACTTTACATTGAAAGATATCCGGAAAGGCAAGCCCCCTTGACAGCCTAAACTGCTTGACCGCTTATTAGAACCATTTTTAATTACAGATTACATAAAAAACCGAAACAAATCAACAAAATTTAACCTGACAGATAAAAATAAAGGCATCCTGTCTTTTTGGTTATCAAAGCCAGCTTTGTTAACTAATATCACACAATAATCAAAAATATGATTATTATCATTTATTTTAATTTATAAAACCGGCTGTATTTATCCTACATTAAAATAAAGGATATTGGTAGATTCCAAAAAGGCGGTACTTTTTAAATGTACCAGTGTACCAATATGGTGCCATTTAAAAAAATTGAGTTTTTGAGCAAAAACCATTTTTGAAAACTTTAAAATGGTGCAACTGAGTTATAAATGTTTTTTTTAGCGTAAATGTATTTTTCTAGGATTACTTAGATCATTTCTAGTAATAAACTAAAAATTAAATTAAAAAATACATTGACATCGGAAATGTCACTTTTTTGGTATCATTGTATTCAGAATAAAGCGCAGAATTGAAATATGTAAAAATATATAGGGTGTCCCATTTAAAAATCAAAAGTTGATATCATTTCCGGTTAAACCGGAAGTGGCTGAAATGTACAGTTTATGTTAAAAGTTGACAATTTATGGCTATAAGAGACCCCCCAAATTTGAAATCTCTAACTTTTAAAATAAAGAAAAAAAGGGGGGTGTACCTTGGTCTTGTAACACCCGGTATACTATTTACAGTGAATGGTATATTGCATTTTCCCAAATAACGCAACTTTTTCTCGTTTTTTAAAACAATAATTTTTTCTGAAAAATTTTTGATTTTTTTTTTATTTTTTTTTGTACTTGCGTTATTTGGGAAAATGCAATATACCATCCACTGCGAATAGTCTTGTTGTTTTGCCTTTACAACTGTAACAATGCTAGAAATTAAACAATACATATAACTGATTTGGGCGAGGGTCAAAAATGTTCAAGTAACCTGAAATTTGGTATGCAAGCATAGTTTTTCAACTGAAACAACATAAGAGGATGCATATTAAAAATTAGAAAAAAGTGTTTTGTTGCAATGTGGCGGGGTTAAAACCACACATGACACATTTTAAACGTATATTTTTCAACAGCTGTAGGTAAATGCATGTAGAACATACTAGCAAATAGAATCTATAATTTATTTGAGGCGTATATATATTTACAGTATTATTAATTTGAGCCATTTCGCCTCAATGACTATTTATATCGTAAAAAATCTAAAACAGAAAATAAAATTAAAATGTTCTTATCAGGCGCACCTATTTCTAGATGCGCTGGTAAGGTATTGCGTTTAAAAGAATACTTCCCAGGTAGCAAGGGATGTTATATTACAAGAAATTAACATCACTTTTGGGTGTATTTTTAAACTAAATCATAACATCACATAATATTGAAAAATAACATGTATTTAACATCACATTTGCAACGTAACACGTGTGACGTGACAACCATGTTATTAAATAACAAATATTTAGCAACGCTGTGAATATATCGCATGTCACATATTAACGTGGCTTTCACGTGAATGTCATGTTATTTTGCTTTTCACCGACGTTCGAAGCAAAAAAATCGATATAAGATGATGTTGATAGAGTAAATTATTATAAGGAAATTGTATACACATTATACGATTTCCAATGGATAGGGGGCTCTGCCGGGCTTCTCAAGACCATGGACACGGATTAAAGGATATATTCTCCGCTTAACCTGCAATTTCGTATTTAGAATCTATCTGTTTCAATCTGTGATTGTTTCAATTACTGATTGATTTTAAATCCGATTCTTTAATAGAGTTATAGCGTTTTTAATGGTTTTAATTTAGAAAAAGCTAATATCCTAAAATATTATTTAAATGTTAAAGTAGCAGTAACGGCATCCATAAGATATTAGATATAACAGGAATGTGGATTTATGATGTCACAAACACGTTATTTTCGGGATGTCATTGTGTGATGTTATTAGGGGCGGACTTAGGACATCCCCACCATGTTACATTCTTGTTAAATGAGACTACAATCTTAACATCACATGTCACATATTAACGTGACTTTCACGTGAATTTCATGTTATTTTGCTACCTGGGTTATCTGCTATATCTTCTTTACCTAAAAAATATTATTAGTCAATACCTTACCAAAGTTTAAAAATTTTGCATAGAGAATTTTCAATAAAATTCTTGAGAAATCGTTAAAATAATTAAAAAAGAACGAAAAACTGAATAAAAGTTAACTTCTAACGTTTCGGGATCTAATCTGATCCCGTTTTCAATAGTTATTTATATACCAAGGGACTAAACTGGCTGTTTTAGTCCCGCTGCATTAGTGTTTCCTGAGCGAGCGTAGCGAGCGAGGGAAACAGAAATGCAGGAATGCAGGACCAAACATAATTTAGGTAGGTAGATAAAATTAAAATTAAAAACCACGCGTCTAAAATCGGTTGTTTTATTTTCGTAATTTAATCAAGATGCCTGTAAATTGCCAAAAGTCAGTTTCATGGCTATCGCGATTTCAATTGTTTTTTAATATGGTTGACAAACGTCAAAAAAATGGACGAAGATGATAAATTTTAAGTTATGTATAAATTGTTATAACAATGTTATTTTTAAAGGTTTTCTTTGTTAAAATCAAATAAATTTGTTTGAATCGCTAATTTATTACAAAACACCACCAAACCTAAGTTTTGAACCAGCAAAGCACATAGTAAGTATAATATTTTAATATTATCAAGGTTGCCGTGATTTTTATTTCCTAGGGAGAAAAACGGCAAGTTTAGTCCCGAAAATGAAAGCGTAAAATTAGCTTTTAGTCTTGGTCGTGCAAAAAGAAAATTATTAGTTTTGAAAGAATTTGTGCAATATTTGGCTTTATCAATCAAAATATGACAAATGTCAAAATATGTCATTTCGAGGTAATTGAAACAAAGACACCTGTAACAATAAAAAGGTGTAGAGAAATTTGGAAAAGCCGTTTTTGTTGAAAACGTGTAGAGAAGTTAATTTGGAAAAAACTTTTATTGAAAAAGTTATAAATAGTTATTGAGGCGAAATGGATCAAATTAATAATACTGTAAATACTAGCAAATGTTGTTTGTCGCTTATTGCATTTTTTTAGCGGTTTCAATGTCATTTATGGGTGGATTTAACCCCTTCATACACTTTATGTTATAAACAAGTATTTAAATGTATTACTGTATAAAATTTTTCTTCTTTATATTTTTTTTAATTTGTTTTTAATTATTTTTGTGGCAATGTCACTATTTCCTTATTATGAGTTAAACCTCCGAACTACATTTTCTCAGATCTATATAACCTAAAAAGACTAATGTCAATGCTTGCCAAAGATCTTTAAATTTCTGTTCTATTCCAGAATATAGAACCTTTTTAATACTAAATGTGCATTTGAAAAGGTTTTAGAAGTCAGGCTAAAATATTTAAAATCTAACAATTGCTGAATTATGTATTAAAAGATGAAATATCTGTTGCTTACGTTACAAGGGAATTCGTTGCTTACATTACATTAAAAGTCCCTATATTTTTTTGCACTATAAAGTGACTACTACGACTAGTACACTTTTGGTTTTTTGTCCCAGGTATTGCTTTCCCATTTTAATGTTTTCATAATTTTGGGAAAGCCTTGTATTCGTGCGAAAAATTTTAAAAATTTTTATGCGTACTTTTTCGTTTTATGGCGTTTTATGTCGATATAAATCAATTTCGAGAAAAAAAAATAAAATTGTGGGTCAGTGAATCCTTCAGTCGATCGACCGGTCGTTTTATTTTTGTCGGTCGTTCTACCCGAGAAATCTTGTGGACACAAGGTGGTGGTATCCTAGATTGATGGTCAAAATAGGGGGAAACAAAATTACCGTTATCGAAAAAACTAATGGTACATCGTTTATACAACACTTTAGTGCATGTAAAAATCATATTGCTAGTCTCCCTTAAGGCATTATTAATTTTTGCTATGGTCTGTTTCATCAAGCAAGAGAGTAAATTAAAAATCGCACTGTGAATATTTTCCAAACAGATTCAAATATTGGATGTGCGAATATACTGCGTAGTTTATTTTATAAAACATAACTATATTTTATACACAAACATATACTAATAGTATATTATACTATTCAAACATGTTGTAAATATATTTACTGTGCGATTTTTAATTTACTCTCTTGCTTGATGAAACAGACCTTAGTACCTTAAGCTTTGACTTTTTTTTAAGGAAAACTTGATTTCATCGGCTACCACAAAATACTGTATTTATTATAAATACCTTACTTTTAAGCTGACTATTTAACCTCATCCTGAAAATAATTACTAAATGTTATACTTCATGTTCATTCTAGATGTATTAAGCTATGTTTTCGGGAATAAAAAATATTAATATATGTGTAACAGTTTTTAATCTTGGGCAATTTAAATTCAGCTATGCAAATACGATTTTTTTTATTTTCGAGCAGAGATTTTGTTGCTGATTAATCGTGATTAAGTTGTGGATACCGTTAGAAAGCCTGAAATTTTGGCAAGCTTCTGGCGCAAAAACTCGTACCCCGTTTTACTCCCATTTTGAAAAAAATAAAATACAAAAACTGTAATGCATTTTTTGAAAAAATATTTGTTTACAGAAATTATTAAAAAAGTGACCAAATCTCATCAATAACTTCAAAATTGCTCAAAAATTATTTAATCGCGAACGATATGATTAAATACTATAAACTGGCATGGGTTTTTATACGTTTTCGACCACCATTTTTTTTCATTTTAATTTAATAAGGTAATATTATTTTGTTATTTTCAATATTAGTCTTGCAAGTGTTTTGGTGAAAAAAAAAACAACAAATAAGTGTATTAACTCAAAGGTAAGTAATGAATGCATCTATTATACTATTCACAGCGCGTAGTGCCAGAATAGTATAATAAGGTAGTTGGGAATTCCCCAAAATCGCCAAAAAACGTCATACAAATTTTTTTTGGATATAAATGTGTTTCAAAAAAAAAATATTATTTTCATAATCAACGACCTCAAAAATCCCATATTCGAAATTTTATACAAAAATTTTCAAACTTTTGACATTTATGTTCGCCATATTGGATCCGCCATTTTCTTAAAAAATATATATATTTTCGTAATCAGCGACCTCAAAAATCCCATATTCACAATTTTAAACAAAGTTTTTTAAACTTTTATATTGGATCCGAAATTTTCTTAAAAAAAAATAATATTTTCGTAATCAACGACCTCAAAAATTGACAACTTTTGACATTTATGTTCGCCATATTGGATCCGCCATTTTCTTAAAAAAAAATAATATTTTCGTAATCAACGACCTCAAAAATTGTAGATTCATAATTTTAAACAACTTTTTAAAAAAATTTGACATTTAGGTATGTCCGTATTGGAGGTTTCTTGAAACAAAAAATATTATTTTCGTATTCAGCTATCTCAAAAATCCCCATATAGAGCTAAATTGAATTTTGGATCGCTTTTTTGAAAATTCCATCACTGTGGGCCACGATAACTTATAAACGCCTTAAGCTGGCTAATAATAATCTGTATTTTATTTAAAGCCACGATTTGCTGGAATTACCCAATAGTTTTTCCGTCAACAAATATCCAGGCTCAATAAATGTCAAAGTGACGTTTAATAAAAGTTGACAGAGGAAAATCCCGGGGGTTAGCGAGCGAAGCAAGCAGGGGGTACCCCCGTAGAAAAAATATATTTATGTATAAACTGAAAAGTTTCGCCTCAAAAATACTAAAAATTGCATTTTAACAAATCGGAATAGGGTCTCAATATTAGAAAAGTAACTGAATGGCCATTTTGATGGTATGGAGATTACTTTTACAAAATTTAAAAGTTGTTGTATGAAAGGTAGTTACTTACCATATATTTTTATTTTCGCCATGTTTTCTGAAATTAAAAAAAAAATAATTATAAGAGTTTTGTAACTAATACAGACTGGATTTTTTTTATTTTCTTTTTATTGAAATATTTGTTAACATACTTTTTTATACAAAAAAGGTTTTATTAAGGATTTTATTTATACCCTATTTCATTATTACTAATAATAATTATTATTTAATATTTATTATTTTTATTATTATTATTTCGTTATTACTAATAATTTATTAGTAACTAAAAAAGTTTCTAGGTTTAGTTTAGCTTTGTAAGTAGATCTTCTGGTGGAAAACGGAATTTTGCGTAAAGTATCGTATAAATAAATATGTGTTGAAAAAAATAGGTTATATTTTTATGTCATATCATTTAAATACAATATAAACTTTTGCAATTTTTTTATAATAATTATTAAAAATATGATAAAATGTATGTTTTGAGGCTTTTCCAAATATAACGAAGAAAAGTAGCAAAAATTTTACAACAATATTTTAAAGCATGATTGGTAAAGTCTCTATATTATTATTATTATTATTAATATTATATGCTGTTAAATATCCCTTATTTATTATACACTTATTTATTTTATCACTAAATTATAGCACTTTGTTTGCTTATATAAATATAAAATTTATGGAGACATATTCAAAAAAAAAAAAATACGAAATTTTATTTCTGGTGACAAGAAAAAAATCATTTTTAAAAACTTCAAAATTGATACCATGATTGCAACCTTAGTCAAAACAACTAATATTAGCCCCAATCATAAAAATCAAAAGTACTAAATAGTTACTAATAATGAAATGAAATAGGGTATATTATTGTTTTTTTCTATTTTGCGACTCTTATAAGCTCATAATCACACGCATTTGGCGTGTTCTTATAGGCCCATAAGAGGTCTCTACTTTTTTTTCTGTTGGGTTGGCAACATACAAAAGCCTATCTCTTGACGTTTTGCGTGCAGATGTCAATGTCGATTTAAAGTTTAATTTTTTACAAAATTTTGTGTTTGGGTTATTTTTTACCGTGTTAAAATTGTGGACTGGTTAATTGCAGTGAAAAAAGAAGACATGACTGTAAAATATATCAAAATATCATTTGTTCTTAGAATTTTAAACATAGTGTAAACTGTAATGCCAAACCAAAACAAAAATCCCTAAATCAGTCATCAATTTAAATTTAAGTTTTTTAAATTTTAGAGCAAAATAGAAAAAATTGTGTAAAGCACTCGTTTCATTACACGTTTTTAGAGCACTAGTACTTTAGAAAACGAGCCGCTTGCGCTAAAAACGTATGTTATGAAACTAGTACTTTAATTTACTATTTCGTCTACGCAGCAGTATTCTTAGCTGTCATCAAAATAAGAAGAATGTTTAGGTTCGTTTATTAATTAAACAAATAAATGTTATTTTAAGAATTTTTCAATGTACCTAAAGCATTAATGAAAGTAATAAATTATCACTCTAAAGTAATAATTTAGAAATACCTAATCCCAGATAGCACAAAGTGATACTATGGACGTCCAATGGACGTATGTTCATGAACAGCTGTATGTCCATAGGATGCCCATTTTTTCTCTATGGACGTCCCATGGACATCCGTTCAGAGTCCAGATGACACAACTGTGGACATCCATAAGGTGTCCGTTCGAACCATCCATCCAGCGTCCACAGGACTGGATTTTTTGCTTACTTTAACTCGTTTTTGCGACTGTGAAAAACTTGATAAAATCCTTTTACAAGCTTTTATTTAACTCGCAATGTTTGTTGTTGTTTGTTTGTTTAGGTTAAATCTGCCAAAGGCTTTTTCAACCACTTAAAATATACTTAGAAAGCTTAAATTTTGTACACATGCTTAACTCGGCTGACAATACAATTTTATAATAAACTTACCCCCCAACCCCTCAAATTTAAAAAATACATTTTTTACCCATACAAGATATTTTAAAACTAAAATTAGGTTACATACTCATTTAGTGATAATAAAATTTTACAATAAATTTTGCATCCCCCCTCGTCTCCCCATCACTCCCATATGCGTATAAGGCTAAGTTAACCCCTTCTCTGTTTCACCCACTTAGAATATACTTAGAAAGCTAAAATTTGGTACACATGCTTAACTCGGTTGACAATAGTTATTTATGGTACTAGTGGGTAAAGTAAGATATTGCCCATGAGAAAATTAACCTGCGAGGCGTCAGCCAAGCAGGTTTATTTTCGAGAGGGCAATATCGGTTTACCCATGAGTTTCATACAAGGTTTTATCCAATAAATAGTTTAGGAATTCATATTTTTATTAAAAATTTTAATGACATTTACAAGTAAATAATTTGACAAGTGACAGTTGAGTGGGTAAAATAAATAATTATCCACTCAATAAAGTAAAAGTCACGCGGGGGTTATTATTGAGTTTATCTATTTAAAATAAAGCTGGTAATTGTCTTATTATCTGTATGTATTGGATAAAACAATTTTATATAAAAATTTCCCCTCAATCCCCTACCCCTAAAATTATATATAATACAATGTATATGAGAAATATAGCTTAAAAAATTATGGGCGTAAAATCGAGGTGTAAACCTCTGAAAAAATTTTGTACACCTCAATTCCTTTTATGAGGAAATCTTCAAAGATTTCCTCCAGATTAACTCGTAACCTTCAAAGATTTCCTCCAGATTACCTCCAATCAGTACACCTGAATTCCCTCGCGTAAAATGGACACTGAATGGACGTCCACTAGTAGTCGTACAAAGAATGTAAAGATATGGACGTACATAGTACACACATTATTAGTCCGTGGACCAATGTACTTAAAAGGGATCTAAAATGGACGTCCATTTGACGACCGGTGCTATGTGGGAATAATTTAGAAAAGATAAAATAAATTTTTAATATGTCGATTTATTTGTTTTTTATTTCTTTTTTAAGGAATGGACAGCGTCTGCAGTGCAGACTGATTAGAAAATAAAATTTTCATAAGTAGGTAATCTTAAAACTTTTTCAGTACAAGTAAGTTCGATGGAACCGTACCATTTTTAGTTTTATATAACTAGTCACCAAATTTTTTGGAGAGGAAAACAAAATTTCCGAAAGTTCCAGAATCAAAGGCGGATCCAGGAATTGATACTTTTCCCTGGTCAAAATTTAGAATTTTTCGTGCTTTTAATACACAGAAAAACGCGATGAAAAACGCTTTTAAAACCAATATGAGCAAAAAAACATGGTGTTTCGTTTTCACGATTTTTTTATATTTTATACTTTTTTTGTGTAAAATGAGTCGATGAATTGGTAGAACTTTATTAATGAATACTTATTTTAGTAATAATTTATTTTAAAAGCCAGATTTTTTTTTAGTTTTCCTGATTTTTTGCAGTTGATTATATTCCCCGACTTTTCCCCGATTCCTTGATCTGTGGGCACCCTGGAGCGTCAATAAAGCAGGGGGAAAATTTGGATCTCGAAGGAAAACAAATACGTTTTAAAGGGAAAAAACAAGGTTTAGCACTATTATTATTATTATACCAATAGTACCTATAATACGGTAGTTTCGAATTTCCCATAATCGCCAAAAAACGTCATAGACAAAAAATTCTTGGACACAAGTGTGTTTTATGAAAAAATAAGTAACTTTAAAAATGTACTTTCGTCTGTCCGTCCGTCCGATGTCACGGCTTTTGTGGACACGATAACTCAAGAACGAACTTGCCAAAAATGTAATAGTAGTAATACATAATGTGGCCAAAAAAATGTATCTGAATCTGATCTAATTAAAAACTATTTTTTTTTTGAAAAATATATTTTTTTGTTTTTTTGCACATTTTTTTTTAAATTTTTATCGTTTTCCGAAAAACAATTTTAAAATTCATTTTAATTTTAACTAGCGTTTAAGTATTTAGGAAAATGCAATATACCATCCGCTGTGAATAGTATACAGAGCGTGTCAAATGCCCGCCCCCCCACACTTTAACTTTTGAACGGCTTTCGATATCAACATGACATTTAGAACACATAAATAACTAACACAAATAATTTTTTGGTATATATTTGGTGTGCTTAGGGGGCACAATGGATAGAGGGGGACAAGGGGGGATTTTTTTAGAATAGAAAGGGGGGTCGTTTGATACATTATTTTAAAGCTTATAAAATTCTCTATTAGCCCAAATTTTTTTTTATTTTATTCGGAGCAGGTTTTGGGGGTTTAAAATAGGAATAGAAATGGGAACTTCCGTCAAAATTTCTTTAAAAAATCAAACAATTTTCGAAAAATTGTTTATTTTATGATGCAAATACATCAATTCTGTGGCTTGATTCTAAAATGGCCAATGTCAATAGCAATGTTTTCACGTCAACTCTGATGTAATATTTTGAAAACGCCGCTATTGACAAATTGACATTGGCCCTTTTAGAACCATAGCCCAAGCAACAAAGGTTTTATGCCTCAAAAGAATCCAAAAGTCTTGAACATTGGCGTAGATGTAGTCCATACCTTCCTGATGAATGTACCAAAGGGCTTCAACAATTGAAGATTTTAAGGCACAGTTTTTTGCAAATAATTTCTAAACAGTCATTTTTTTTATTAGAAAAAATAAAGCTTATAAACTTTTCTACAAAATATTTGGTTAAAACTTTTTTCTAACTTACTAAGTTTTTGAGAAAATGGTCAAAACCTGTACCATTATCTTGATTTTAAGGAACACTTTTGGAGTCGTTGCAAATATCTTCTTAAAGGCTAATATTTAAAAAAAAAAAGTTATGATAAAAAATAATGCTTATAAAATTCTCTACAAAAACGATAGCGTACTTTTTCCCAGCTAACTTGATAAAGATGATATAAAACTTAATATTTTCTTAAATTAGATGTATAATATTCGTTTTATGTGATTTCTTCAATAAAATCTAAATCCAAGAGTTTACGTTAAAATCAAGATGTTTCCACAATTTTTGCCCATTTTCTAAAAAACTAAGTAAGATAGAAAAAAGTTTTTACCATTTTGTAGAGAATTTTTTAAGCTTTCTTTTTTCTTTTAACTTATTTTTAAAAATATTGACTGTTTAGAAGTTATCCGCAAAAAACTGCAAAATGTACCTTTAAATCAAGATGGCGGCGCGAGATCAACTTCAATTGATAAGGACTTTTGGTAAATTTATCAGAAAGGTCTAAGCTACATTTCTACCAATTTCGAAAACTTTTGGATTTTGGGACTTTTTGGGACAAACGGTGATTTTTGTACTTCGTTGCTGGGACTTTTTAAAGCCACAAAATTATACTTTTAAACTAATTTTTAATGATATAAATAAAATTTCACAAAAAAAAAAAAATAAAATATCGCATTTTATCAAAAAATAATTTAAAAATAAAAAAACCTTAAAAAAATGTTTAAAAAATTAAAAACTATAATATAGTCATTATTATTATGGTCAAATAGAAAAAAATTTCAAGCTTTAAAACTACCCCCTTTCCCTTTAAAATATGTCTCCTCTTGCCTACCTGTCTCCATTGTGCCCTTAAGCATATCACTGATATGCTTAGGGGGAGTTAGCGAGCTGTTCATACGTTCATGAGCGTAGCAAGTGAAGACGTCTGTCAGAGAGCTGGATCCCCACTATCATGAAAAAAATTAAAAAAGATGAAAAATAGCTCATAGCTCGCAAGTCCCCGACACGTAAATATCAGATATACCGGGTGTTTTTTTTAACCTGAAACTTGCAAATATCTCGAATATACTATGCATTTTGGGAAAAAAATTGAGCAAAAGTTGTTTATTTTAATAGGGGAAACAAAATGGCGTATTTATTTTTTACGGATATTTAAGTTTTCAAGGTCATTTCAAGATCAACTTTGTTTTTTAAAATAGAAACGTATATTTTTTATAGTTCTCAACAATAAAAAAAAATGTAAAAAACTTTTTTTGGTCAGACTTTTAGTTGCAGAGATAACACAGCCACATAAAATTAAAAAATTTGGACCTCCGACGGACTCGACTAGTCAATTCCTATGTATTTTAAGCCGGTGAATCAGAATCTGAGGTCGGAATTTAAAAGTTATTTCCCATTTTCAACATAACCTCAAAAAACATATTATATTGCGAAAAGTATGTTTTTGAGGGTATGTTAAAAATGGGGGCTAACTTTTAAATTTCGACCTCACATTCGGATTCAGCGGCTCAAAATACATAGGAACTGACTAGTCGATCGACTAGTCCGTCGGAAATCTAACTTTTTTAATTATGTGGATTTGTTATCTCTGCAACAAAAAGTCTGTCCAACAGAAATTTTTTACAAAAGATTTTTATTTTTTTGAGAAGAACTAAATAGCAGTAAAAAAATATACGTTTCCATTTAAAAAACAAAGTTGAACTTGAAATGACCTTGAAAACGTAAATATCCGTAAAAAATAAATACGCCATTTTGTTTCCCCCATTAAAATAAACAACTTTTGTTGATTTTTTTTTACATGCATAGTATCCGAGATATTTGAAAGATTCAGGTTAAAAAAACACCCGGTATACCAAAAAATTATTTGGATATAGTTATTTATGGTACTAGTGGGTAAAGTAAGATATTGCCCATGAGAAAATTAACCTGTTAACAGGTTAATTTTCGAGAGGGCAATATCGGTTTACCCATGAGTGCCATACAAGGTTTTATCCAATAAATAGCTTAGGAATTCATATTTTTATTAAAAATTTTAATGACATTTACAAGAAAATAATTTGACAAGTGACAGTTGAGTGGGTAAAATAAATAATTATCCACTCAATAAAGTAAAAGCCGCGCGGGGGTTATTATTAAGTTTATTTATTTAAAATAAAGCTGGTAATTGTCTTATTATCTGTATGTATTGTAAAATGTTATTTATGTGTTGCAAATATTAAGTTGATATCTTAAGCCGTTGAAAAGTTAAAGGGTGGGCAGACTTTTGACATGCTCTTCATAATATTACATATCTTCGCGGCTTGTTATAAATATAACAAGGTGATCAGTGCTCACTGAGTACAGGTTTTTTAAATTAAGATTACCTGATGTTTTGCTGATTTTTTCCCTGATCAAAGTTTAGAATTTTCTTTGATTTTAGTAAACACTACTTAAGAAGTTTTTAAAACAAGAACACTGTTTCGTTTCCGAGTCAAGATTTTTTTATTTTTTTTTTTACTTTTTTTCTGTAATAATGGGTCGATTGGTGGAACTTTATGAATGAATCCTTGTTTTAGTATTATTTATTTTGTAGACCAGAGTTTAACAGGGAATTATAATAAAATTAATTCTTTGTAAATTAATATTGCCGGTTTAAAATTTCTAACCTGCAAAAGCAATTTTACGCGACCTTGCACTTTGTCAATGCAGTTCATAAATCTAATTATTAAAACCGTCTTATTTATTGAGTAAACAAAAACTAAAAATACTTAATACGGGATAATAAAATTACTTGCCTCAAGTAGATAACAACGCAGTTTTGACGTAATTAATTGCACAAAACAAGAACGATAAATCAACGAAGGCAAATGAAAACGACTCAGCGTAGTGTGACTACAATCAAGTGGCATGCTTATTTCTGCGCAGCGGTGTTGCCAATTTTTTATATCCAGTTAAATTCTTTCCAGTTTTTTTTTTACAAGCGACTAATTGCAGCTCTCCGTGTCGGAGTTTGTTTTGGTTTTTTGTTGTTAGGTGTTTTTTTTAAGAGGGTACCTTGGTTTACGTTACCGTTAGTTTGGCGTCTGTTTGGTGTTTTTATTGTAAAAAAATGTTTTTTATTTAAAATAATATATTGAAAAACGGTCAGCGCATGCGCAGTTTATCAAAACGCGGCATAAAGAGCTACACATAAACGCTCCTGTTTTTTTAACATTAAATTTAATTGAAGAAAAAACCTGCAGGTTTTTGATAAATTATAATTTATGATAATACATTTTTATTTTATAGTGTAGGGTCATTCCATCCGGTAGCGGTTTTCAGAACCGCTCATGATACTTTACTATTTAAATCAACTTCAAATTAACCCATTTCAGAAATGGCATTTCTGTTTCTATACGTCCATTCCATAAGACGTAAGGATGATTTTGACCAAAAATAAAATAAATCTATCCAGTACTTTTTCCGAGGGGCTGACCGTGTCTGAAATTTGTACAAAAGAGTTCCTTTTTGCAAGTTCCTCCAAATTCCTCCTAGTTCCTTGGGAGTTCCTCGGAGTTCCTCCAGAGTTCCTCCGAGTTCTTCGGAGTTCCTCCGAGTTCTTCGGAGTTCCTCCGAGTTCCTTGGGAGTTCCTCCGAGTTATATCTAATAAAACCGAATAAAAAAAATTTAGTCGGATTTTATTAGGTTATAGTCGGTTAGTAAAACACTTTTGATTTTAAAAATCCGACTTAAACCGAATTAAAAAAATATATTATGATTTTGTCGTCCCTTGCTTTATTTATAATTATGTCATTAAACAGTATTTACAAATATCAAGTAAACTCCTTTATACATCAGGTAATTACAAAAACACGTCATTCCAATATTAACTTTACAATACGCAATACTAGAAATAGGGGAAAAATAGAACTGCCTCGGTGAAAACAAAAAAAATCAAAAAAATTGATTTTTCGTAAAACGAAAAAAAAAATTTATTTTTTTTTAAAAAAGTTCCGTTTTTGGTATAACGAAAAATAAATTGAAAAAAAAAATGTTTTTTGAAAAAAAAATACCCCATTTTACCCCCTTACCCCACCCCGATTTTTACCAAAAACAATCCCAGCCTAGAACTTTGGATAATCAACCCATAGTCCAAATTTGAAGTATTTAGCTCGAAGCGTTCTTAAGTTATCTTGGTCATAAATGTCCCGGAAACACAAACCGACAGACAGAACAAAGATTTTTTTGAAAGAAATCATATTTTTTGGATATATTAACGCTAAGAAACATAAACAAAAGCAATATTTTTTTTTTCGATTTTTTTACTAACTTTCCTTTTGAAAAGTAATAAGTTTTTTTATTAAAAACTGTTACGAATTAATTCTAATAAAATGTGCAAAAAAAACTAATAAATTAAAATAAAAGCTAATCCGACTTAAAACGACTAAAATTCTTACGCGATTAGGAATCCTACTACAAACTAATAAAAATTATTTACTTAATGTTTTTAATGGAGATTTCTCCCGTTAGATTAAACAGGGACAAAAGTTCTACCCAAAAAGGATAGAAGACATACATACACTCCCACTTCCACCCAACCAAACAAATTCTGTATTTGTTCTTTGTTGAACAAATACAATATTTACTTGGCCGGGCGAAAAGTGTAAAGAAATTACTGGCGCCATCTAAGTTTTAGTAGAATTATCTTATTGTACAGATTCACATTAGCTATGTTCGTTCATGCCGCTCACTGCTACACCTTCCGGCCAGCCAAATACTGTATTTGTTGTGTGAAAAACAAATACAGTATTTATTTGGTTGGCTGGAAAGTGTAGCACAAATGAGATAGAGATAGGGTAGACGTCTTTTGTTTCATAATTCTAGTTGTAGAGACCTCCATTGTAAGTTGAAAAACAGAAAGTTTCTAATTAATCCGACTATATCGTTTAGTCGGTTTTAAACCATGTTAATAAAATCTAATAAAACCGACTAAAATTTGTATCAGATTTTATTAGAAATTTTCGATAGGGGCCCCAAAATTACCTTCAGGGAAAAAACCTTTGACCCTGACGGTTTCTACCAAACTTGACGCCCCTTCAAAAAAAAAAAAAAAAATGACGCCCCAAAATTACCTTCGAGAAGCTTTGTCCCTGATGGTTTCTACCAAACATGGCGCCCCTGCAAAAAAGATTGGCGCCCATACAACATAGGTAGGATGTTTTGATAAGGTGTTTGTAACGGCTCATCTAGTTTGAAAATAAAAACGTTAATCCGCATGGGTAATAAAAAAATAATTGTTTCTGACCGCGTCTGAAATTTGTACAAAAGAGTTCCTTTTTGCGAAGAGTTCCTCAGAGTTCCTTCGGAGTTCCTCCGAGGTTCCTCCAGAGTTCTTCAGAGTTCCTCAGAGTTCCTCAGAGTTCCTCCAGAGTTCTTCAGAGTTCCTCCAGAGTTTTTTCTGAGTTCCAAGGGCTTGTACAAAAGATTTCCTCGCGATCAGCCCCTCGATTTTTTTGAATTTATCCAAAGGCGTGTCTAGACGGACAAAATATGTGAGGCTCAACACATTTTTGCCCCAAACTTTTTTATGTATATTTTTTTTTTGGATTTTTGGTAAAAAATATAGATTCATTGAGTAAAAATACATAAAAAATGTAATATAGTGTAACACTGTAGGAACAACAATTTTCAAAAAAAAAACTCAATTAAGAGGAAGTAACATTTTGTGCCACTAAAAATGTTACTTTTTAAAAGGCTGTTGTTCCTTTATTATTAAATTTAGGTGTTTTGGTGAAGAATACTTTTTTGCTTAGTTTTAAATGAAGAATCGCCCCGCAGCAATAAAATTTTATTGGTGCTTTTTTTGTTCCCCATTCAATATGTCCATCTTCGAAGGGCCGCAGCTCCCTTAGGGCTCATTTCCAGACCAACCTTTATAGGATTTTTTTTTCATATTTTTTAACCCTGTATACGTATACGTATATCTGTTTTCCGTATGTATGCCAGTTTTTCCGGTTGTCATATTTTTTGTGCATATAATAACTTAAGAATTGATTGTCTAAACTATAGTTCCGACAAAAATCAACATTAACACATAAGTATATAAGTATATAAGTATATAAGTATATAAGTATATAAGTATATAAGTATATAAGTATATAAGTATATAAGTATATAAGTATATAAGTATATAAGTATATAAGTATATAAGTATATAAGTATATAAGTATATAAGTATATAAGTATATAAGTATATAAGTATATAAGTTTATAAGTATATAAGTATATAAGTATATAAGTATATAAGTATATAAGTATTTAAGTATATAAGTATATAAGTATTATATAAGTATTATATAAGTATTATAAGTATTATAAGTATATAAGTATTATAAGTATATAAGTATATAAGTATTATAAGTATATAAGTATTATAAGTATATAAGGAAAAGAACCCTATCAATTTTCCAAAAATAAAAAAATATAGGGGGCGCTACTTCGAAAACCAAACAAGGGAAATTTAATACAACCCGACAACCTCGCACTTTTATCTACTCGATGATACAGTACGTGTAAATCAGATCTCCCCATAGGGTTATAAAATTATCACGTTGCAATTCTCTGTAGAACAAGAAGTGAGTCTCATTTACTGCAGTAGGAAAACCCCGGGCGGAACGGGGTTGCTAAGGGGTTATCCATATATTACCTAACGCAAATTGTACCAAAATTCATACACTTCATACCACGTTTCTCTCGTTATTAAATGCTGTAGATGTTTCATATTTTGGCTACCCCCCAAATGGGTGGGGGGGGGGTGTTAGAGGGGGTAGCCAAAATATAAAATCTCTACAGCCTTTGATAAAGCGAGAACCGGGTTATGAAGTGTATGAATTTTGGTACGATTTGCGTTACGTAATATATACCCAGGTAGCAAGGGATGTTATGTTACAAGAAATTAACATCACTTTTGGGTATATTTTTAAACTAAATCATAACATCACATAATATTGAAAAATAACATGTATTTAACATCACATACAACGTTACACGTGAGACGTGACAACCATGTTATTTAATAACAAATATTTCGCAACGCTGTGAATATATCGCATGTCACATATTAACGTGGCTTTCCCGTGAATATCATGTTATTTTACTTCTCACTGACGTTCGAAGCAAAAAAATCGATATAAGATGATGTTGATAGAGTAAATTATTATAAGGAAATTGTATACACATTATACGATTTCCAATGGATAGGGGCTCTGCCAGGCTTGTCAAGACCACGGACACGGATTAAAGGAATATATTCTGCAATTTCGTTTTAGAATCTATCTGTTTCAATCTGGGATTGTTTCAATTACTGATTGATTTTAAATACGATTTTTTTTTATAGGGTTATAGCGTTTTTAATGGTTTTATTTAGAAAAAGCTAATATCCTAGGATATTATTTAAATATTAAAGTACTAGTAACGGCATCCATAAGATATTAGATATAACAGCGCAGGAATGTGGATTTATAATGTTACAAACACGTTATTTTTGGGACGTTATTGTGTGATGTTATTAGGGGCGGACTTAGGACATCCCCACCATGCTACATTCTTGTTAAATGAGACTACAATCTTAACATCACATGTCACATATTAACGTGGCTTTCCCGTGAATGTCATGTTATTTTACTTCTCACCGACGTTCGAAGCAAAAAGGTCGATATAAGATGATGTTGATAGAGTAAATTATTATAAGGAAATTGTATACACATTATACGATTTCCAATGGATAGGGGCTCTGCCAGGCTTGTCAAGACCACGGACACGGATTAAAGGAATATATTCTGCAATTTCGTTTTAGAATCTATCTGTTTCAATCTGTGATTGTTTCAATTACTGATTGATTTTAAACACGATTTTTTTTATAGGGTTATAGCGTTTTTAATGGTTTTATTTAGAAAAAGCTAATATCCTAGGATATTATTTAAATTAAAGTACCAGTAACGGCATCCATAAGATATTAGATATAACAGCGCAGGAATGTGGATTTATAATGTCACAAACACGTTATTTTTGGGACGTCATTGTGTGATGTTATTAGGGGCGGACTTAGGACATCCCCACCATGCTACATTCTTGTTAAATGAGACTACAATCTTAACATCACATGTCACATATTAACGTAGCTTTCACGTGAATGTAATGTTATTTTGCTACCTGCAGGTACACTTCGAAGTGTATGAATTTTGTATGAATTTTGGTACGATTTGCTTTACGTAATATATGGACAGCCCCTAACGTTTATAGCGAGCAATTACGATGATTTAAATATAAATTTCAAAAAACTGTTGCATTAACATTTATTCAATCTCTTTGGAATATTATAATTGCAGAAATGGGGGCAGAATGAGGTATATTATTTAAAAGTCCAGATTTGAATTTTATTTTTTTATTTTACTCTGAGGATCAGGTTGGCCTGTCAGCTTTCCTTTTGTAGTGACGCACCATATACAGGGTGTATTTGAAATAGCGTAGGAAAATTTAACAGGTGATTCTACATGATAGAATATGACAAAAAGTTCCTATAAACATATGTCTAAAAATGCGTCATAAGGGAGCTACGCCCCTTTGAAATTGGCTAAAAAAATCGGTTTTTATTTAATAACTCAGGAACCCTTTGAGATATATTAACGAGGTTTTGCACGTGAATTAATCCTAATAAGGCCCATCTGTATGTAATTTTCACGTACTTATTTAAACCAGGGGTGTGCGAAACGGGGGGGGGCTCTGTGTAATTGCAATTTTATTTTTGAAATATGATTCATCAGGTCAAAATACATAAAAAAGGTACTCTTGTTGTAATACTGTAGGATTAACCGTTTTCGAGAAAAGTTCATTTGAAGGTGAGATTTCACGGTTCGAGGACGAAAAATTAAATACTAAAATGTCGAAAACCAAAATTTTAATGATGCAATGTTATTCTACATCAAAAACTAAGAAATAAAGTTTCCATACATGTAGGTCGAAAAAACGCTTTTAAAGCTACCATAGTCCTAAAAATGGTGCATATTTAGGAGACCATAGCTCCATTAGGATTGATTTTTGGAAGTACCTGCATATGAGGTTTTTTTCTTAGTTTTTAATGTACATTCGCCCTGCATCATTAAAATTTTGGTTTTCAACATTTTAGTATTTAATTTTTCGTCGTCGAACCGTGGAATTTCACCTTCAAATTAATTTTTCTCGGAAACGGTTAATCCTACAGTATTACAACAAGAGTACCTGTTTTATGTATTTTAAACTGAGGAATCATATTTTAAAAATAAAATTGCAAAAAAGTTACACAGAAAAAAGTTTGGGACAAAAAACTGATAAGCCCCCCCCGTTTCGCACACCCCTGGTTGAAATAAGTACATGAAAATAACAAATAAAAACGGGCCTTAGTAGGATTAGTTGATTTGGAAAACCTCGTTAATATATCTTAAAGGGTTCCTGAGTTATTAAATAAAAACCGATTTTTTTAGCCACTTTCAAAGGGCCGTAGGTCCCTTATGACGCATTTTTAGTCATATGTTTATAGGAACTTTTTGTCATATTTTATGATGTAGAATCATCTGTTAAAATTTCCGACGCTATTTCAAATACACCGTGTATAACGACAATAGGGGAAAGGGTGGGAATGGCGGCCGCCTAAGGCTCTTTGTAATTTTTAGCTTTATTAATGTATTTTTTTTTATGGAAATGGGTTAAATGAAATTTAAACGTATGCTGTATAAAATGATATTCTCAAAAATATTTTAATTGAAATACAAGTTTTTTACAATTTAAAAAAAAGCCTGTAAGGCCGGCATTACTCGCAGGCTGGGGGTAGGCCAGGGCCGTAGCGAAGGAGATTTGGTGGGGGGGAGTAGGTCAAAAATTACAACTTTTTTTAGCCTAAAAACACAACTTTTTTCCTCGACAAAAAAAAGTTCATGACTAAAAAAAAAAGTTCCATTCATAAAAAAAGTCCCCACCCCTTTCTAAATGACAAAATAAAAGCTGTTTTAATATTAAAAATTTGATGCTTTTAAGTTTTAAAGCTTTTTAAAAAAAGAGAATTAATTTAAATTTTTAAATTCTATTTATCAAATTACACCTTCTGGTTAAGTTATTTATATTTTTTCAAGGTTTGAGAATCCTTACTTTTATATTTCTTAATCTATGAAGTTTACAACTTTTTTCACAAGATTAAAAATTTATAATTTTATTATTTTTAACCCATAAAATAAGTTTTACATTTTGAATCCAAGAAATATGCAAGTTTTTTGAAAATCCCAACTTTTATATTTTAATACATGAAATTTACCACTTTTTTCCCAAAATATAAAATGTATTATGAAAAAATATGTAACTTTTATATTTTTAATCCATGAAATATACAATTTTTTTTATTCTAAGGTTTAAAAATCCCATCTTTTATATTAAGCCATAAAATTTAAAACTTTTTTTCCCAAAATTAAAAATTTATTATTTTATTTTTTTTAAAGCCTAGAAATATGCAACTTTTATGTTTTTAATCCATGAAATATGCAACTTTTTTGATTTCAAGATAGGTGGGGGGGGGGAGGCTTAAAAAATATATACACAAAATCACAAACTCAGACTTTTCCTTCAAAGTTTGTGAATTCTTTGTGCCCATAGGACATAATTTAAGCAGTATATCCATAGCTCACGGTCTTTACCAAACTCACCACACATTAAACATAGTTCGTAATTCATTGACGTGTCATTTTTATGATAACTTTCATCCGAAGAGTCTTCGGAGTTTTTCTTACGTCCATTGTGCTTTTCCACTCATTCTTTTATAAATTCGGGGTATCTCCAACATCAGAACTTTAATATGACTTATCTGGCGTAAGAGTAGCCTCGGCTACTCTTATCAAGCTATCCGGCCGGCATTACTCCAAAACAAATGGCCGTTATAACCCCAAAACGTACGTTTACAAATTTGTACCCAAAACACAAAATTAACTGAATTTAATTATCAATCTATTATACTGGAATTTCAATAAAACCTGCAGTGACTCAATTGTGAATATTTATTTATTTATTTATTTATTTATTAACGGTAATCCAATTACAATTTAAAAAGAAAAAAATATATATGTAGATAACATAGCAAAAAGTAAACAATGTATAAAACACTAAAATAAATTACAATAAATATTTTTACAAACATTTAACAATTTTAAACTTTATTTTATATAAAACAATTAAAATTAATCCAACCTTAGCTGCAACTTTACTTGTGATTTAAATTTACTCAGAGTCAATGAGAAGTCCAAATTCATTTTATTTGCATGATCCTATTAATTGGAGCATTTATTAAATAATTCGTTATACAAACATTCTGATAAAAGGTTTTATTTTGTAGCCTATTTAATGATGGTATAAGAAAATTCAATAGCATGAGTACATTGGGACAATAAGTAAGACCATTGACCAATTTATATAAGAATATGATATCAAGATATTTTCTTCTATTTTCGAAAGTATCATTTTCAAAATTGATTCTCACTGAATCTGTATTAGAAATCATTAATCCTGATTTATAATTTAAAAATCTAAGAAATTTGTTTTGAACTTTTTCTAATTTAACCTTGTATTCTTTATAGAAGGGAGACCATATAACTGAACCATACTCCAAATTTGATCTAACTAAAGAGTTATATAGTTGCTTTATACAATTCAAATTTTTAAAATCTCTTAGATTTCTTTTCAAAAATCCCAAAAGTTTTAGGGATTTATTTACTTGAATATCTATATGACTATTAAAATTCATAGTTATCATATGTAACTCCTAAATCCCTAATTCTAGTGACATTTTCAAGAAAAATTCCATTAATATTATAGCTAAAATTAATAGAAGTATACTATCGTCCTAAGCCAAAAAGTCGTAACTCAAGTTTTGGTCGATTTTAATTTTTTGGGATTTTCATACAAATAAAGCTCTTTTCTACATGTATCCAAACCAAAATGGATAAATATTTATGATAAAACATGATAAAATATTAACAAAGTTTGTCGCATCTCAAAAATTCTAAAAAAACCTAAGCGATCTAGACGTAACTCATTTTCTTAAGCAAAATAGACGTATCTCTTAGTTAATTCTAAATTGCTTAAGATTATTCATTGTCTGTAGTTTACGTTTATGACAGAATTAATATCTTCTGTCAAATTAAGTTACGTTTTTTTGGCTAAGCAAGGGTTATGTCTTTTAACGCAAATAACCAAAACGATGGTGAACCGTCTTCTGGTTCACCATCATTTGACGGTGATGAGAGAAAGTTATTATGTTACCTAGACTCGATATGTTTAAGTCAGCAATATTTACCAACAGGTTAACTGTTTATAATGAATCTTTTGTCCCCGTTGGAAAACAAAAAAGCGGAAAACCATTTGCAGTTCTTTGGCATGATGCCCTTTTTAAGAGAAACAAAGAAGAAATAATAAGCACCTTTTATCAGTTTTTGATTAATAAGCGAGACATATCAAAAATAGTCATCAGGCTTGATAATTGCAGCGCCCAAAATAAAAACTGGTAATTGTTTTCATTCTTAATTTATATGGTTAATTCAGATAAGATTTCTGCAAATGATATAACTTTAAAATATTTTGAGCCAGGTCATACTTTCATGGCTGCAGATTCCTTCCATCATAAAGTATAACAGTCTATGAGAAAAATGGAAAACAAATTGTATGACTTCACTGATTTTATAAAGGCTGTTAAATTAACTTCTTCTCAAACTGAAGTATTTCCGAGGGAATTGGATAATTTTTATATTTGGGAGGATTATTCCTCCCAGTATAAATTAAACAGTCTAGATCCTAGGCCATACCTTCACGAAATGGTCCAGGTAAAGGTACATAGAGGATCATATGAAATCGCCTACCAAAAAGATTTTGATGGTTCATCATTTACAGAAAACTTTCTTACAGCTAAAAGAAAAATTTTATTTTGCCACCACCATAAAAACAAGAAAAAGTACTGGGAATTTCAATCAAGAAAAAGGAAAATATTATCAAAAATTTGGGTGGAGTAATGAACAATAGACTTCAGTTTTGGGAAAGCCTGCCAGAAAGTGAAAATTAATTTTATTTTAAATAATTTTATTTTTGTGTTTCTTATTTTTAAAAAATATATATTTTTTGAATGAGTTGAATTTATTTACGTAAATTTAAACCAACTATAAGATTCTGTATTATAATTAAATCGAAATTAATTATAATTTTTATATAATATAATATTAAATTTATACAATATGCGTCTATTTAGCTAAGTAATTGTCGAGAAAACTGCTACTCCTAAGCGAATAAGACGTATATCAGGACATTAAGAATGTCATTTTTTTTTCTATTTTAATAACTTGAGTTACGTCTTATTTGCTAAGGAATTGCAATTTTCTCGGAAATTACTTAGCTAATTAGACGTATCTCATTTATATTATAATATATTGATGTAAATGGATAAAATTTTATACAGAAATAATATTTACTTAACTTTTAGCATAAAGACTCTGATATATATCCAAAAATATCGGTGCTGATTTCAAATTTAGAAAATGCTCAATAGCTCAGAATATTTAAATTTTGAATTGCGTCTTATTGGCTTAGGACGGCAGTATAGCTTCTAGAAAACAACATAGCCTTACACTTATCAGGATTAAGTTTCATTCCGTTTGCCTCACACCATTGAAAAAGTTTATCTAAAGCATCTTGAAGTTCAAAGCAGTCCAACAGATTTCTTATAATAAAATATAATTTAAGATCGTCAGCAAATAACAAAAATAATATGTAAGCCAAAAAATTCTTAATATCATTAATAAAGCAATTAAAGAGAAACGTCGATAGATGTCCCCCTTGAGGTACACCTGAACTAACTTCAAAAGGAGATGAAAGGGCATTAAGAATTTTAACGACTTGATATCTGTCCTTCAAAAAATCTGACAGCCAGGCATGCATAATAAAACATTTTATCTAAAAGTAGGTTATGAGGAACGACATCAAAGGCCTTTGAAAAATCGGTATGAATTACATGTACTTGTAACCCATCATTAAAAGCATTTAATATATCATTTTAAAAGCATAATAAATTCGTAACTGTAGATCTACCTTTACGGAAACCGTGTTGTTCGTCAATTAAAATTGAGCAAAAATTAAATTCAAAGTATTTACAAACCAATTTTTCAAAGACCTTTGGAATCTGGGAAATCTTGGAGACCGGTCTGTAGTTTTTAACATTGTTACGATCACCAGATTTGTAGACTGGTGTAACATAAGACTGTTTCCAAATTTCCGGAAACTTGCCTTCATTCAACGATTGATTAAACAACAGAAATAAAGGATCCAGTAATAAAAATTTACACTTAATTAGTAAAATTGCAGGGACCCCATCTGGCCCACAACTAGATTTACAATTAAGGTTTGTTAAACCTTCTAAAATTTCAACTTTAGTTAAACTACATGATGAAAAGTTAATATTTGTAGAATGAGACATTTTATAAGATTTAACAGTATTTTTAGAATATACTTCCGAAAAATTTTTAGCAAAAAATTCAGCAATCTGTTGTGGGTCATTTGAGGAGTTCCCGTCAAGCGACATGGTAGAAGGAAGTCCCTTAATTCCCCTGTTATAATCAATAAATTTCCAAAATTTCCCAGAGTTCAACTGAAAATCCTCCTCTAGGGATTTAATATATTCTTCATAACAACGCTCTTGAAGATCCTTACATCTGCTTCTGATGTTTTGGAAACGGATGTAATCATCTTCTGAATTAGTATTTTTGAAGAGTTTGTGAAACTTTTTCTTTTCAAAAATAAGTTGTTTAAGTTCAGAACTATACCATTTAGGAAAATTGCTTCTTTTTATTAAATTTTTTTGAACATATAAATTTACAAGGTTATGTAAAATTTCATAAAAAGTGGAAACATTTTTCTCAACTGAATTGGAACATAAAAGTAATGCCCAATCAAAGGATGACAAACTAATATTCAATAAATTATAATTAACGTTATTAAAATCAAACTCATAATAATTTAAGTTAAGCAAATCTAAATCTTTAGGACTCCCTTTAAATTTAATATCAAAGCATAATGGTGGATAATGAGAATCAATTAAAGACAATACATCAATAGCCAAATAAATATTTAAGTCGGCTAGACTAGAAAAAACTATATCTAGAATTACATTATTTACATTAGGAATTAAATTCACTTGATGCAAATTTAAAAAACCACAGAGAATAAATCACAGAGATCGTTAACTTTATCACAGTATTGACCAATAACATTTACGCCAAATTCATCATTTTCCCAAATGACATCAGGTAGGTTATAGTCCCCAGAAATTATGATTTCTGCATCAGGATATATTTCGGTCACATCTATTACAGTTTGACTGTGGTTTTCATAAAAATCCTTCTTCGAAAGAGGGGGAATATATACAACACCAAAAATAAATATAGATTCAGCCACAGTGATACATACAAATAGCTGTTCTACTGTATTACATTCAATGGAAATTATCGATGAAGAGTAGGTTGATTTCACAATAATCATTGAACCCCCACCTCTTTTATAAACACTTGTATTTTCATTACGGTCACATCTGTAGATATTATAACCATTTAAGTTTAATTCTGCATCATTAATATCCTCACATAATCCAGATTCTGTGAGAAGAATTACATCGTAGTTACTACTAAGGACAGCAGAAGAGAATTTATTTAATTTGGTTCTTAAGCCAGAATGTTTTGATAGTAACATTTTAAACTAAAAAATTTTGTCCAGGTCCAGGTACATTTGGTGAAGCATTTGATGTATTATTCTCATTTTGTGGGGTAGAATTTTCCTCTCTAGTAATAAATGGTTTGTTTGGAGGCTTGGAGCGTCTTTTATTAACAAATTCGCTAACAACAACATGCTCAAGCCAGCCCTCATTATTCAATATATTCGATAACTCTGAGATCTTAACACCAATTTTAAATGAACAATGTCTCTCATGGTCAGATATTTTGAAACACTTTACAGTTTTTATATTAAAAATATTTTCCACATATTTGTTAATTTTTTCAACAGTACATCCAGGTTCTATATAACATACGTGAATCCAGGCTGTCCTCTCAGCTGCATTAAATAGGTAATCTAGATTATTTTCAGCGGCAACAAACTTTATGCTTCCCACTATCGACGGTTTTTTAGAGGTTATAGTATTTGTCACTGCTTTAGTTACCAATGTATTTACTTCAGTAGCTGTAAATTTGTGATTATTTTTGTCATTGTTTATTGTTGATTGACGTTGATAACTTGGAAGTGTGTTTTTTTTATTTAACATAGATTCTAACCTAATTTTTTTTTCCCTTAAAAGGCTTGAATTTTCCTCTAGTAACTTATTTTTACTTTGTAGTTCTACACTAACACTCTCAATAGATTAAATTCGGATTCTGATGGTATTTTAAGTTGATTTGCACAGGCATCATTTTCCCTTTCTTCATGCACACATTCCGAGTTTTTGCTTCCTGCGGATTGTTACATGCAACTAGGATGAAACCAATTATTAAACTTAAAACAACGACATTTTTCACGCATAATTGACTTCTTACAATGCTTGCAATTCACTTGATTAACATTAAAATCACAAGAATCACTAATACTCGGACTTGAGCTGCCCGCCATTTTGAATTTTTTTGGTTTGGTAAAAAGCGAAGATAATATCAGTTCGGGTGCGACTCGCGTAATTTCGTCGAAGCTTCGCAAAGGCGGACCCCTTATATGAAAGCAGCAGAGATATGAGTCACTGCCCAGTCCGCACAAATTCATGGCATCAGGTACATAACATGTAACATATCAGCTACGTACCAGGAACATAACATGTTATATAACTTTTACAATATGGATGAGAGGTATCAGCCATGTCATTTTTATACTCCTTGATATGTAGCAGAAACATACTAAATACATCATAAGTTATCCCTTGCCATATGGATGAGAGGTCTTTAATACATTAAAATTATATGGGTGATATGTAACATGGATGTTATAATGTCCGTTAAATTCCCCCGTACCCCCGTTGAACGGCAAATATAAACTTCCAATTTCGAATAGGTAAATGATACACAAATATAAAATACATATTTTTGTGCCACTTACCTATTCGAAATCTAAAGTCGATATCTACAGGGTCCGGTTGAAGTCTTAATTTCGTTTATTTTGCAAAAATAAAAATATATCTTAAACTGACACTTGGTTGTCCTGCCAGGTATACATACAAAAAAATTAAAACTACATATTACATATTCTGAATAAAATATATTTTAAAAAAGGTAACTGTTTGTACATTTTTTTTAAAAACGTAAAATAAAATAAACATATTCTAAAAAAAAATATATTTAAAATTAAAAAAAAAAAAAACGTAATAATGCAAAATATCGGGGGGTAAATCTCATACGATCTCGCGTACACCAAATTTTGCATTACCCAAGATTTGGAAAGATTTCGCGGGAGTTGGCAAGATTTCACGGGATTTTGCAATATTTTGCGGGATTTCGCAAGATTCCTCGCAAATTATAAAAAAAACTAAATAATTCATTTTACAATTTCAAGTATAATATACTTAGTATATATATTATACGTTTTTGCGTAAATTACACAAAAAAAAATTCATTCAAAATCCCTAAGAATAAAATAAATACAGCGCCACACAAAAAAATGGATCTCCGAAGGACTCGACTAGTCAATTCCTATATATTTTGAGCAGCTGAATGCGAATCTGAGGTCGAAATTTAAAATTTTTTAAAAAGACCTTAAAAAACCTAGCGAAAAAGTACAAAAAGGGTGTTTTTTTGAGTTTATTTTGAAAATGAGACCTAATTTTTAAACTCCGAGTCGGATACAGCGGCAGACAGACTAGTCGAGTCTGTCACAGATCCAACTTTAGATTGTGCAGCTGTGATATTAATAAAACATTTGTTTACAACTTTTCCACCAATATTACCTATAATATGGATGCTTTTATTTCGGTCGGTTAAGAGTTACAATATGATGTTAACCTATGCTACTGAGAGTAGCCGGTGAGGGAACGTTCAAGTATTATGTAACGCAAATTGTACCAAAATTTATACACTTCATACCCCGGCTCTCGCGTTATTATAGATTATAGAGATTTCATATTTTGGCTACCCCTCTAATAGGGTGTGTTAGGGGGGGTAGCCAAAATATGAAATCTCTAAAGCCTTAAATAACGCGAGAACCGGGGTATGAAGTGTATGAATTTTGGTACAATTTGCGTTACATAATACTTGAAGGTTCCCTGATACACGTGGTACCAATGTAAAAAATACCGAGAGTCGCCGGTGACTCTCATGGTAGCCAACGTGTTAAATTATTTAAGATTTCGGGGAATTTCGCGAGGGTTGTACACAAGATTTCGCAGGAGATTTAGCTCGCAAAATACATTTAGAACAAGTTTTAGTTTTCTTCCAGTACATTCAGCCTTTTACAGTAGGGAACCCAACTCCTTGAGGATAAATAAATTTAAAAAAGTATATCTCTTTTTCATCAAAGCTGTCACATAGAACCTGATAATTCTTAGCAAACGGCTTACCCATAAATATAAGGCTTTTTTGTTCGAGATTCGAGTTCAGAACTGTTCAGAACTGGTTCTGACCAATGGAGGTTTAATCCTTATTACCATGTGACTTTAAATAACCAATAAACAGTAGTCCAGAACTGATTCTAGCGTATCCCGAACAAAGCTAAAGATTAACATACCACAATTACTTCAAATGTTCTCCATTTATTTTATCTGTCCATTTTTATAGGTAATAGATACCTTTTTTTGCAATTAATTGGGAAACATTTTTTGTGTTGGGATGCATCATCCATCCCATGGGATGGAATCTCACTGACGTCATCATTTCCAACAAACGACACACCTGCATATTCCATTTTACTAAAAAAGTATAATCCATTATAATTTGAAATCTTATTTTGAGGTTAATTTAAAAAAAAGTATTACGATTATGTAGATTATAAAACTTGTATAAACTAATAATTAGTTTTATTACTAACCTATCATAGAACACTCAAAAAAATAGCTTTTGTAAACACAAAAAATAACTATAAACTATAAACAAAAACTATTCCAACAACTGTTAATTATGACGCCATACTCTACGACTATTGGCCAAAGGCTGTAGGCTAGATTGCTTGGCGGGAACTTTAAAATTCTAATTTCTATTTCCGCAGAAATCACATCTCTGATTTCTGTATTTTACAAGATATTACATAACTAGTTATACCACGAATGCGGATACTCGTATTCAAGGATTATGGGAATTTTTCGATTTCCAAAATAACTTTTAAAAAGTAAATTTGGTTTAACCAATAATAATAATGACTTCTTCTTCTTCCTTTATTTTGGCCTTTTCTCAGTGAGATAATTAGCCAGATCCCTCTTAGTTACTCAATTCACCAAGAGTGGTTCTTGTCTGGCTTTTTACCATGCCCACTCCTGTTTTAATTATATAAAATTTCCAGTCTTCTGTAAGACCTTTTCTTTTTCTTTTCCTTCTTTCCTTTTCGTGTTTACTGTTGGTTGTGTTAGCTGTTGCCAAGGCAGTTTTTTCTAATTTGTAATTATATTTGCGCATGCGCTGGTATATAAAAAATTTTGTACGTATAAAAACTTCTTCACGTGTTAGTTGCTTCCAAATCAAAATTTATCAGCATTATAAATGATTAAAAAACATAAAATTCCATTCTTACTCCAATATAATCACATGTTCGTCATTTTACTATACATCTTCCATACAATCACTATAAAATATATAAAATCGATTCTGGGGCATATCTAAGATAGCAAATAAATAAATAAATAACTAATACTAAAAGACTTGATGCTAGAAAATTAAACGCGCTTAATAATGACTTATTTGTGAGTTTTATCCGAGTCGAACCAAACTGAAGTTTTAAACAAGCAATATTAAAAAAAATCATAAAAAATAAAAAAAAAAATGTTTTTTTTAAGATCTTTTTTGAAAAACGAAAAATTATTGAAAAAAAAAGTCACACGTCGAATTGATAACCTTTTCCTTTTTTGGAAGTCTGTTAATAAAAAAAATTTTTTTTTAAAGATCTTTTTTGAAAAACTTTTTTTATTTGTTTTTGTAGAATTGATTTTTAGAATAAAAGTAATTTTTCCTGAAAAAATTACGTTAATCGGAATATTCCTTCAGCTTTTTTCGATTTTTTTTTTAAATTTATCCCGCCAGAACTTTTTTGTTTTTGGTAGGATTACTTTCAAAACTAATAGGGATCTTCACCTCGGACAACTTGATTTTTCCTGAAAATTTCAAGTCGATCGGATTATTATTATTAACCTGTACATATGGTCACCATATTATGGTGAATTCATAACATTTTATGTATATGGTATGTTCTCATACCATTTATATGATACATAACATGCAATATTGCATGTTATGTATCATACATATGTATGTTACATCTTATGTAATATGGCACATGTAACTTAAAAAATCTTTCTGTTATAGGGTATGTTATGTAGCATACATATGTATGTTACGTCTCATGTAATATGGCACTTGTTACCTAAAAAATCTTTCTTTGTGATGTTGCATCCATGTATGTGCGGACTGGGTGGAGGTTTTATTGAATTTCCAGTATACATAGTTCTAAACTACACTAGAGACTAATACTACATATACCAAAATGTAACTAATTAGGCTCAATTTATTTACATGCCTTGGAAACTAGAAGAGTGATACATCAAAACTGGCAAATTGCAATTTTCTCTAATAACTTTCTACTTTACTAGGAACTACTCACGAGTACATGGAGCATCTAGTATTTAAATTGAAAAATGAATATACAACTGAGATATACCCTAGGGGCCGCCATTTCCCCCTTTTCCCCTAAATATAACTTTTACCAAGTTATTTTTTAAAATTTTACTATGGTACTTTCGGTAGAAGCGTGGAAGTATAGTTTTTGTGTATACAGAAAAAATAGGCACGCCAATCAATGCACTGTGGTTTACTGAATAATTAAATATGATTCGCTTATCCCTGCCACCCATCCTCGCCCGATATAAGCTCCATACCAGGTTCTCCTTAATGAGTCTCAGTTCTAGTTCTAAATTTCTCATGACCTATTTAGTTGGCCAGCATTAAAGAATACTTTCCACTAAATATACATGCAAGCGCTGGGTAAACTGTTGCCGTATTTATAGCTCTAGTACGCATTACTATGGGAATATCTCATGTACACGTACGGTACATTCTAAATATGTTTATCTGTGATTCCTCAATAGCTGTAGACATTAGTAACGATTAGTAACGATTTTTTTTAATAATTTTTAATTAATTATTACACAGGTCCACAAAAAAATTGTTCTGTGCTGGGGTTGAGACCCACCTATTGTTATGTATTTTGCGATGCTGAACCCGAATCTGTCATAAAAAAGACACTTCATGGGCTCGTTTTTTTGCTACACTACAATTGCAGATGAGATTTTCACAATTTTAGACAGTTTTTTCAGTGTAGCAAAAAAATGAGCCCTTTTTTTAGCAAATTCGTGTTCAACATCCAAAAATACATAATAATAGGTGGGTTTTAACCCAAGTACAGACAACCAAGATTTTGACCATTTTAGACAATTTTTGTCAGTGTAGCACAAAAATGAGCCCATGAAGTGCCTTTTATAATGACAGATTTAGCATCCCAAAATACATAAGAATAGATGGGTCTCAGCCTCAGCACAGACATTTTTGTTTTGTTTTGTGGGCCTCTATTATTAATAATATTAGGATAATAGGTACCTTATCCTATCTTATCTTAATAATATAAATATCAATAAATTTTAATAGAAGAATTATTTAATTCACATAAATTACAATTATCTAAGATAATGAAAGTCATTAATTTTAATGTCGTTCCCGGAATTTTCACTTTCCCCTAGGAACTCCTCTGTTAGTAAAAAAAACTGAAATCGTTATTGCTTTTTTTACGTTTTTTATTGATGATTAGCGAAATTTTTGTTTGTTTGTCGATCTGTCAGTCTGTCGGTCTGTATCGCCTAGTACATGTAGATTAATACTCTCATATCTGTCATCTAGAACTCAGCGTGTCATTGTTGACGGTGTCATGTCAGATGAAGTTGTAATTGACATTGGTGTACCCCAAGGGTCACACTTTGGTCCTTTTCTTTTTTTAATTTACGTCAACGACTTGCCTGATAATATTCTTGACGGCATAGTCGCGACTGAAACAACAGACTCTGACACTGACGCCGCCGACGACCCCGTTGATATCCTGGAGACAGATATTGATGATGTTACTTTATTTGCAGATGATACCTCGTTTAATGTTAAATACAAAATTCTAAATATAGCAGTGAGATCGAACAGTGAGGCACAGTTAAGAGCCAAGCAGTGGTTTGACTCGAATATGCTCTGCTTAAATGCTGATAAGACCGTCAACATGATTTTCTCTTTGCGTCATTTTGATAGTGATGGTTATGCTCAGAGCACAAAATTTCTAGGTTTATATCTAGATACAAAACTGGTATGGAGTGAACAGGGAAGTGCAGTTGCAAATAAGCTAAGTCAGGGCTGCTACCTTTTGCGTAGCCTCTCTAACTAACTATCTAAAAACATACTACGTACTGTATTCTTCTCTGTAATCCAATCTACCCTATGCTATGGCATATTAGCCTGGGGACATTCTTCTTCCTTAGGGACAATTTTTGCATTGCAGAGAAGAGCGGTGCGGGTTGTTGATGGAGTTGGGTATTGAGAGGACTGCAAATTGAACTTTATTCGCTTGCGAATACTCACTTTCCCTTGTTTATTTGTACTAGAGTGCCTACTTCATATGAAAAAGAACATGCATAGATTTTTACAGCACAACTCTCTGCATAACCATAACACCAGAAATGCCACAAATATATATCAAAATTTCCTGAGACTGGAAAGGACATCAACCGGAACAAATTATTTCTGCATCAAATTTTTTAATGTGTTGCCTTCACATGTTCGCAATTATGAGTTAAATATATTTAAGAGTAAACTTAAATAATACCTGGTTTTGAAAGCATTTTACAGTTTCGCTGAGTATCTTTCTAATGATTTTGGGGACCTGTAAATCCTATTTTTTTGTGATTTTATTTCTTGATGTATCCCATCTTATTTTAAATGTGATTTCTATTTATTGATATACTTACCTGTTTAATTTTTATATTTTATGTATTATTATTGACGTATGCAAAATACGGTGTATGTTAAAGCATTAATAAATTCTATTCTATTCTATTATATTCTATGTCTGTCGGTGTGTCTGTCTGTCGGTCCCTCTGTCGGGCTATCTGTCGATCTGTCGAAGAAATTTGTGAAGACTATAACTCGACAACGGTTTGAGATAATTATCTCAATGCTTTAAAGCATAAAGGCTTCATGGGTTTCTTATCTAAAGTTTTCGCCTGAGCTTGTTTGTCAAAAATCAGGGTGTTCGTTTTTAGTTTGTCAGTTTAAGTCAAATCTTGTGTTTGATTTTCCTCACACTGCTCGTCCCTATAAAAAAATTCCGATTCAAACGGATTGAAAAAAAATCTATCCCTTTAATCCATTAGTACAGATTCAAAAACAATCAACTATTAAAACAGAACCGATAGATATTGAATACGCAATCACAGATTCTGAATAAGCTAAATTAAACGGATAGAAATAACCTATCCCTACCCTAAATATCGAAATTATTTATAAATAATTTCGGATAATTGAAAATTCGCAAAAACAGGTTTAAACAATATGTGAAATGGGAAGGTCTTTTGAGTCAGTTGAGACCTTTATGCCGTACAGTTATTCATTAATTTTAAGGGGTCAGTTCCTATAAACATATGTTTAAAAATGCGTCTTAAGGGAGCTAACCCATTTGAAAGTGGCTAAAAAAATTGGTTTTTATTTAATAACTCAGGAATTTGAGATATAGCAACGAGGTTTTGCATGTGAACTAATTCTAATAAGGCTCATCTTTGTATGTGAGCTTGCGCTGTGAATAGTATAATGCTGCCTTGCTAACCTGAAAGGTCCTATCTGCGTATGTTTAACCTATGTAGATAGGACCTTTCAGCTTAGCACGGCAGAATAACCCTGTATATACGTTTCACCAGTTTCACCAGCCTTTGCACAACGCCAAGTAAAGTTCAGGGCGCAAACCCAGAGGGGCGTGACCGTCGGTCCGGTAGGAGTCAGGGTTAAAGTTTGTCATTAAAAATTCCGCCAGGGGTATTTCTTTAATTTAGTCATTAAATCAAAATTTCGCCATTGTAGAGATTTTTTGAGAGGTGAGGACCTTTTTTCACTCATCAAAATTTTCCGTCAACTTTTTTCCAGGGGCAAGGCCCTTTTTTAGTAATCAAAATGTTGGTGTAAAAAGCTGGGAATCACCCCTTGATAGGGACGCCAATGCAAAAGCTTGCTTTAGGGCGCCGAAATACTAAGGCCCTGCTTTTTACCATAAGAGATTTATTTATTCCGCTACGATTTTTTT
>OY294045.1:68375475-68443874 GCA_958510825.1 Brachypterus glaber | reverse complement strand
ACAGACTGGACAATTATTTATTTTACTCACTTAACTGTCACTTGTCAAATTATTTTCCTGTAAATGTCATTAAAATTTTTAATAAAAATACAAATTTCTAAACTATTTTTTGAATAAAACTTTGTATGTCACTCGTGAGTAAACTAATATTGCCCTCTCTAAAATTAATCTACTCTGCCTCCAGCCTCGTGGGTTTATTTTCTCATGGACATTATCCTAGTTTCCTCTCTTGTAACATAAATAAGTATTAATAATATTAAGTGCTTTATTTAAAAATATGTGTTTTATTGGATTTATAATGTCCAGTGACAAGGAACATCGTCTCGAAGAAAAAGTATAGTGTATAACACGTTTTGAATATTCATTTATTACCTATTGGCTTGTACTTAAAGTTGGACCACCCTGTATATTGGCTATGTCAAAACAACAGATTTTTAAACACCTGGTACAAACTATATCGGGAACCGTAAATTTCCAGGAACCTGTCTATATTTCCCGAGTACACATCACTTTTGGTCATTAATCTTTTCCACGTCGACATAGCTGTGAATTTGGGAAAAAGAAAAAACAGCGAGAAAGTGAGTTTTATTAAACTCCAACTCCGTCGGTATCCAGAGTTCATTTTTAGCGAGACTTTGAAAAGCAAAATATATATTTGACGAAACCCAATTTTTGTTTTACTAATTAAGGTATTTTTACTTTCCCATAAAGAATGTATTGTAATAGAAAAAACAATCTTTTTTTGCTTAAATCATCTTATTTTTTTCTAAAACATCGAGAAAAATCAAAACAAGCAACAACAAAAATTATGCCTGTCTGTTTGTCGGCCTTACTCTCTGTCGGTCTGTCTGTGTGTTTGTCTGTCTGTCTGTCTGTCTGTCTGTCTGTCTGTCTGTCTGTCTGTCTGTCTGTCTGTCTGTCTGTATCCACGATATCTAAAGAACGCTTTAAGCTAGATACTTGAAATTTAGTTAGCAAATGTATTTTTATATTATCTTGGACAAGATCATATTTGAGCAAAATCGGTTGGGAGAGGGGGTAAGAGGGGGGTTAATTCTTTGTTTTGGACGTTATTATTTTATAATTTACAATAGAAGAAAATTACACAAAAAATGTTATTATCATTTTTTTGATGCCCCCCTCTCTCCCAAAATGTAAGTCATTGTTTTTGGATATAACTTTTTTATTATTCACAATAGAAAAAAATCAAATTTGTTGTAATTTTCCATGACGGAGGTCCGCGGGGTAGGGGAGGCGGCCCAAATGTTAAAACTTGTTTACAGCAATATCCATAGAAAATAAAATGACAAAAATTATTAATTATCATAATCCATAATTATTTTTTTTTATAAAAGAAAGTATTCTAGCGCTTTTGAGACTTATTTTTTTTAATATAAAACCAAATATAAAATCTTTTATGTAGCTGTAAGTCAGAAAAACGATTTCTTTTCAGTAAAAAATACAAGATTAAAAAGTAATACAAAAAAACAAGTTTTTTTTATAACAAAAGTAGAAAACAAGACATTTAAACCATTTCAAAAAACGACTTTTTCAAAAGAAGGGTTTTGAAATTTTTATTTTTTAATTTTTTTCAGCCATTCTTTTTAAAAGCTCGTTTTTGTAAATTGGTATAAATGTCTTGTTTTCCACTTTTTAGTTATATGTAAATAATAGAAGGGTTTTAACATTTAAAACTTGTTTTTTTATATTATTTTGTTTTTATGTTTTTTAGTTATCGTTTAATAATGTGTAAAGCAACCCTTATTGAGGGTGAAACTGAGATTCTATGTAAAATTACGTGTCACCTGACATAAGCATGAATAGAAGTGTAAAAAATAGGTAAAAAAGCGAATTTAACGTCAAAAAATGAAAATTTTACTTATAAGAACCTTTGTCGCTTCCTAAATGAGCTGGGGCCCGTTTAAAGGGCATTCTTAGAATATTTCTTACTCAATAACTCAGAAACCGTTTAATATATTGGCATTCAATTTTTACTGTATGAAAATAGAATAAAAAAATGTAAACATTTAAAATAAAATAAATTTTTTGACTAAGGGTGTAGTTATTGGGTGCCCTCTGTAATATAAGTCCGCCCCTGGTCGAATTATTAGTTGTAAATCATATTAAAAATTGCATCTCATTAGTTGAAACAGTTCCTTAGATAGGTAGTAAGAAACATGCCTTAGAACGACACACATTGGTCAGTTTATGTGATATGGCTAGGGAAAAATACAAAAATAGTAGATTACAGGTCGACTCGGAAAATAGTACTTTTCCGAGACCTTATTAATGGTAAGGCACGAAGTGCCGAAACCATTTATAGGTCGAGGAAAAGTACCATTTTCCGGGAGACTTGTATAGGTACTATTTTATTCGCAACTGTTTTTATTTAAAAATAAAGTAACTTACTATTTTTTTTTTTTTTTTGAAAGTTAGCTAGATATTTGAATGCGAATGAAGAAAATAATACTATAATACTTAAGTACGTTGTTTTTTAGTTCTTTTCATATTTACCACAAATAATTTTTCCTGAATTTTACAAGAAAAGCACAATCATATAAAACTGTACAATTTAAATCTTTTAAACAAAATGTATTAGATTATATTCGTGTTTATCATGATAAACGTAGTTCAGCCATCTTGCTTCACGGTGGCGCCATCTAGCGAAAATTATTGATTTATGATGCAGACCAGTAATATTTAGTTTACAGGTCTAGACCTGTAATCACGTACTTCCCGAGCTTTATTAATACATATAATGTATGTATTACATATAGAGTTGTGAATAAAAAAATATTATTAAACAAATTGTAACTCAGGAAAAAGTAAGCATAATATTTAATTAAAAAAAAATCGTTGAATCCGCAAACAGGTAATTCCTCGCGAGCAGATACAAAACCCTTTTTTTGTTTGTTTGTTTGTAAGTCAAGTGTTCTATTGCATGGTGAGTGCAAGTTGTATCGATTTATCTGGGGTTTTCTTTTGCAAGTTGTCACATGAGTAAGCAACATTTATATTTCATTTTAAAATTTAAAGTGACTTTTACCTACGTTGCGTTGTAAAAATATACTTTCGGTTAACCTGTGGTTGTTGTATTTGATAGACTATATATTTATACTTTTATTCTGCGTCCACCGGCAAAATCTAAGGTTTTCTTTTTTTTAGCATTGGCTCCTGGTATCACTCGTCGTATTCGACGTATGAAAGAAAAAGCGAGTGCCGGGTCGAAAATTTTAAACGGTTTTAACTTATATACGTAAGTGAAGTGGCTTTGAAGACTATTCAGACCCCATTCAAAGTGAAGAAGTTGGGAATTTCTGTTCAAAATTAAATATTAAGTACAGCCTATAAAATAATAAAATAATTTTTTCGCGCCAATTTTTAAAACTGACCACTGTGCGCCACTAAAAAAATCTCTTGTTTTTTTTAAGTTGCGATTTAGCACAAAAGTTCGTATAAACTTTTTCTCCCTTTTTGACGTAAAATTAGCAGGCAAATCTATTTTTTTTTAATTGAAAATTTTTTTATTGAAACAAATGAAAGTCGTTTTTCTGGCTTACAGCTACATACAAGATTTTGAGATTGGTTTAATACTAAAAAGTACACCTTAATTAGTAAAAACATTGGGTCTCGTCAAATATATATATATATATATATATATATATATATATATATATATATATATATATATATATATATATATATATATATATATATACACGGTGTCCCACGGTAGACAAATCAGTCAAACTGTGGCGTTATTAACAAAGATATCAACATGAAACTTTTACCAGTCAATATGGACCTAATTATCTTCAATTGACCCAAAACAAAAGTTTTCTACTCTTTTTTGGTTTTGAGCTAGAGCTCCACACATGCACTTTTAAAGGCAAAACAATACTTTCAAATACCAAAATTAAAAAAAGTAACAATTTTTCTTTATCATATGATAGTTTTTTTCACTAAAAACAATAATTTTCGATTTAAATTCTTAATTTTATAAAACCTTAAAAGAGGGCAATTGCATAATGGAATGACCCCGCTATGGCAAAAGAGTAGGATGCCTTGAAATTAAATTTTTTAAATAAGTCGTATATGATGACAATAAATGTCAAATTTGATTTTACATTATAATAAAAAAATTAACAAAGCAAGATTTTTATAAAACCAAGTTTTGAATGCCAAAATGATAACTTTAAAAGTAAAGAAAGAAATTATTTTAACTTATGGAGAATGTGCTCGAAATTTAAGAGAAAAAACGAGAAGAATAGTAGAAAAGTTCCCCGATGATAGTATTAGTTACTTTAGCGTACGAAGAATTGTTAATTTATTTTTGGATACTGGAGGAGTGAGGGACATAAATAAAGTTTGCGAAAGTCCAGTAACCAAAGATCCTGAAACTATAACTATGATTCAAGAAGCAGTTATCAATGATCCCCACACGTCTACAAGGATAATCGCAAGGGAACATCATTTATCACGCACATCAGTTAGTAGGGTTATTAAAAATTCTAAATTACATCCGTATAAATTATGTCTTAATCAAGAGTTACATGGGAGGGATTTTGAAAATAGGGTTCGATTTTGTGATGAACTTTTGGAATTAACAGGGGATGACGAGGACTTTTCTACCAAAATTTTGTTTAGTGACGAATCTACATTTAAAAGCAATGGAGTTGTCAACAGGCATAACATGCATTATTGGTCTGTTGAAAATCCGCATTGGGTTAGGCATGTTGACAACCAGCGGATTTGGTCTTTAAATGTTTGGGGAGGGGTAATGGGGGATTCGGTTATGGTACCTTACTTTTTTAATGGGCATCTAAATGGGAATATGTACCTAAATTTTTTGCGTGATGAATTACCAGAACTTTTAGAAGACGTACCACTAAACTTGCGAAATGACATAATTTTTATGCAGGATGGGGCTCCTGCTCATTTTTTTCATGAGGTGAGGACTTTTTTGGATGAGACTTATAATACATGGATAGGTCGTGGTGGTCAAATTGCCTGGCCAGCAAGATCACCCGATTTAACCCCGTGTGATTTTTTTTGTGGGGATTTGTAAAGGACAGGGTTTACCGACAAGCTCCCACCACTCCTGAAAATATGCGTCAAAGAATCGTTGAAGCATTTAACGAAATAACACTGGTAACGCTTCAACGAGTCAGACATAATTTTGAAAGTAGGCTTTTTATGTGTATTCAGGAGGATGGGAGAACTTTTGAATATTTACGAAACGACTATGACTAACTACTTTACAAAAAGACAGATAGATACACAGACAGACTCAGACATCTAAACAAAATTAAATTGCTTTATCGTGTTAAAAATGGGGGCTTCTTATGTAGACGATGTGGGGAAGAGGATCAATGCAGATACATATTAACTTGCTGCTTGATTTGAATCCATTTGAATCGTGGAAGACTCGCAAAGAATTAGAATTATTTGCTAATAATAGATTTTGTGAAATGGCATTTATATTTCCATGATTCTCTGAAGTTAGATGCGTAATTTTGACCTTTTTTCATCAGAACTGGAGTGATTTGGGAAAACCTAAGGACTAACATGGATTTATTTGAAATATTGTACAAAACAATTCTAATAACACTGAAAATATTTTAGAAAGGCGTAATATTTTGTAGATGTATGGAATTTGACACAATGATGAGTTAATTAATTCAAATATCATAAATACGTCTTGCGTTTCGCATATTAATAAATAATATTAATAATAACAATCAATTTGATATTTTAACTCATGAGAATTATTCTTAATATCATTTAACTTTTAATTCCAACCAAAATGTACGTAATTAATTACATAACAATAAATTAATTGACTAAATTGCCCATAATATGACAGTTTTTTTCCTTTGTTCTTCTGTATTTGGTCTAATTTTGGTTTGGTTGGGTTCAAAAAAACAAAACAAACGACTAAGAACAAAAGCACGAAGTAGGACTAGATGAAGTGACCCTAATATGCAGGGCCGGACAGAGCCAGCCCGGGCCCCGGTGCAACTTATTACTCGGGCCCCCATTTTTTCAAAACATAATTGTCCCATGCAGGCCTGCAGCTAAGGCACTGAGGGCCGAAGCGGCGCCCCCATTCATTAACTAAGCGCCGCAGTCGAAAATTTTTCCAAATTATGTTAATTTCTGACTGTTTTATTTTCATAGTTCAGCAAGCTTAAGTATGTAAAAAATAATAAAGTCTTAGCGTTGCAGGCGAATTTTTTTTCAATTTTGATAGCTCTGGCGCCGCAGGCAATTTTTTTACAAATTTTAAGCTTTTGCAAGCTTGAACTAAAAAAAATACGTAGGTAAATTAGCCCTAGCGCCGCGGGCGAATTTGTTTACAAATTTTAAAACACTAGTAACAGTGCACTATTATTTTTTACAAAAATCCAAAAAGGCTTAAGCGCTGCCGCGGCGAAATTTTTTCTATTGCCCATTTGGAACGAGATCTACTTATTTGCTCATTTTGACGCCTTATCGATCTGGGGGAGTATAAATAAATAAACTGTTTATTAAAAACTTCTGTCGCCGGGCCCCCTTCGAGCCCGGGTCCCGGGTAATCTGTACCCCCTGCACCCCCCTGAATCCGGCTCTGCTAATATGAACCAGCTGCAACTTCATGCAACTGCGAGGGAAGGGGGTTCTTTACAAGCTAATTAATTATGTTTTTTTAAATCTCATAATTATAAAACATGTTTTATCATAAGTTGTCCAATAGGTTTTATAATAACTTGCTTTACCAATACTTTCATTATGATATAGACTTGACTTTGTAAAAAAAAACTGCTAAGATTAATCTAAGATTAATCCAATCATACCAATTAAAAAATTTGATTGAGCGCAAAAAATCAAAATTTATTAGTAATTAAGTAATACACTCTGTAGTATAAAATACCCTAGTCCACAAGGTCCTTACTAAGTCTAAGTAAAAATCTAATTTATAACATTAGATTTGACATTTATTTTTATCGTGAACGTCATATTTGCAAACATTTATTTGATATATATATATATATATATATATATATATATATATATATATATATATATATATATATATGATAAAGAAATGATATTATTTTTTTAAATTTTGGCGTTAAAAAATGTTATTATGCTAAAAAAAAATTCTGTTTGTTGCTCTAGCCTAAAGACAGAAAAAAGTACAACACTTTTTTCTGGCGTAAATTGAAGGTAACTAGGTCTATATTGACTGGTAAAAAATATATTTTATTAGCTTTGATAATAACGCCACAATTTGACTGATTTGTCTACCGTGGGACACCGTGTATATGCTTTTTAAAAACTCACTAAAAATGAACTGTGCGCTATCCAAAGTAAATAAAGACGTTCGAATGACGGGGAAAAGCGAAAAGCGAGGAAATAAAGCCAGGAATGCTACAAGTTTAATAGTTTTCCACTTAAGACCAGACAAACGTTCGTCTCGACTGAAAGAAGGAGTTTTTATTGTAATTGGTATGGATTAACTAATGTTAACTAAACTTAATTTACTGATTAGGTAAACAATATCTCTTTACTTACGTGCTTCTTACATCGTTAGATTTACTTTTTACTCGAAAATATACCTATTCCTATATTTTTTTTATGGAAACTAAGACGCCATTTGTTAAAAAAAAAATCAGTTTAGCCGATTTAAGATTTTCATAAACCAAGAATCAAGAATTTATTTAATGCCAATAAATATTTACATTTTTGCATTCATCAGAAATATAGTTAAAAAAAACATACAGCATGTTTAGACAATACTTGACATTTAACAATATAAAAGTTATACAATAAGATAAAATTCCTAGTATTTATAGATATTTTCCTAACAAGTGTGGAAAGAGGCTCTTTTCCGCACTAAATTGCATATGCCTGAACGACGCGTAGCGGAGTCGAGTGCGGAAAAGCCTCTTTACTCATGCGTTGGAACCATTTTTTTTCTACGAGCGGTGTTAAAAATAAAATATGCTTCTATACCTAATTATTTAAAAAAGTTAACCTTAGTTATTACCAATTCTATTTTGGTTAAGCATTAAAAATTAATTTGTTGCAGTTTTCATTTGAATTTGCCATTCCTATTATTTCTTCAGGTAACGTTTCATCTTCTTTTTAAGGTTCATCATATTTTATGAAAACTTTTAATAGAAATTGACAACACAGTTGACACAAACAAACTAGCTTAGAATGCTATCATGTTGATCGGTCGCCAACAAATGTACACGTTTGTATATTCTAGCTACTTGATTTTTATGGAATAATTATGCATTAGTAAACTTCCTTAAAAATTTAAAATTGAAATTATTGAAAAAAGTTATACCCCACACACCGTGAGCTACGTTTACTAGCTTCTTAAAGCTTAATTTGTTTTCTTTCTGAAAAGTTTGCTGAATCTTACAATAACCTGTTTATTAAACTTTAAATAATCTTATGACAACCTTCTGTTAAGCTCACTCTAAACATTACCTCAAGCTTTTTTGAACCTTTTTTAAACCAATGCAAGCTTTAAATAGTAGATTACAGGTCGACTCGGAAAATAGTACTTAGTACATACATTGCCGTGATTGGCTTGATGTGTCATGTGTCTTGTGCACTTATAACGTTATGTTTATGGTCATGCGAACCCGAGGACGGCGACTTAAAGTAATCTATAAGTCTTTACAATCGAGAATTAATATTTTTCATTGTATAAATTCAAAATTTATGTTTTTTTTATAAATATTTATATGAAAACATTACATATGTAAAATACTGTAGGTTGATTCTGTGCCAAATAGGACCCAAGGAAAACTTTGACTTCTTTGATTTGCCCTATTTTTGGCTCAAGTGAGCTATGTTTGTCCAAAAAGAACCTGATTTTTTTTTCAGACTTTTTTGATATTTATTTTTGGAGTTATGGCCTTTTAAAGATGACAAAAATGCCCAATTTTTCTAAAACGTATAATTTTTAAACGGCTGTATCTCTATAACGGTAAGATATAGAGACTTCAGAACAAAGTGTATTTTAAAGTTTGTTAGTTGGAAGTTATTTTGATAATAAACTGAATTTAAGTTTGGTGATTTTGGTGATAGTCACCAAAGTAACCAATTTTTGGTGACATTTTACTCAAAATACGCCATCTTCGATTTTCTTTTTTTAAATATATGTTAAACTACAGACATTTCTCTAACAGTTACCCAAATTTCAAAATAGTACCGCCATATATTCGTCTTTGGTAAATTTTTAAAAATATAGTAGCAACTCAATTTTTTATTTTTGGTAATATTATGACCACAGTTTGATGTACGTTGTATGTTAACTTTACCTACATCAAATTTAAACTAAAATTAACTTTTTTGTAAACGGAATTATAAGTTAATTGATTATTTTTTTTTAATATAACTAGCCAAGACACCCGTTTTTTGTACGGAATTTTTAATAATTAGATTTTTATTAAAATTAGGCAAGGTATTATTTTTGCATTTTACAGAATGTTTTAGACATTCATAATATTCTATATTTTGTTTAAATAAGCAATTAATTATAACTAGCCATATTTTGTAAAGCCTACTATGTTTACTAAACATTGTTTAATGTCAAAAGAATCTAAAAAAGGCAAACTCTCATTAAGCATTCATAGCATACGTACGTATGCTATATAAGCCAAAAATCAGACAAATCGGAGAAGTCTGTGTTTAAAATTGAATATTTTGTGTTTTATTTGACATGGAATGAGCCCAAACGTTTTCAGCTGGAATTGTTTTTGGTAAATGTTGAGGTGGAGTAAGGGGGTCAAAAAAATCCTAGCTGAATTGTTTGAATAAGGAATCTTTATTTAAAATTTGAAGTCTTTAGCTCAAAGCGTTCTCAAGTTATAGTGATCACAAATTTTCTTAGAAAGACAGATATACAGATTGACCGACACAGAGATTTCTATTGGTAAACTATTGTTTTTTGTATATTAAACGGCGAGCAAATTAAAAAAAAATACTAACGCAGTAGAAGAAAGTAAAATTTAAATTAGATTTCCCATGCGAAGATTGGGTATCACAGCTAGTACATATGTATATAAACTCAATTTAAGGTTTTTTAAAACATATTATGCAAGTATCTTATTATTGCATTAAAAGAACTGATGTTAGTTTGATTAATTCCTAAAACTAAATTCCCGTGAGAATAACGGGTCCACTGCTAGTATATATGTATACCAAACGTAGTAAAAAATGTTGCAAATAAATATAAAATAGTTATTAAATATATCAGCATTTCCATTTCAAAAATACAGGGTAGTATTATTAAACTCTGCGTTAAAAAGTGGTTGGGAAATGAAAATTTGACTGACATTTGTATCTTTAATATTTTGCCCAAGGCAATCCCATGGTCGTCCCATTATGAATTTTGGCACATGGTTAGAGAAAGATCTACAGATTATTATATCTTTTTATTTAAAAAATCAAAGATGGCGTATTCTGAGATAATCGTCACCAAACATTGGCGACTTTGGTGACCATCACCAAAATCACTAAATTTTACACATCTTTAAAACATATTAAAACACAACAAAATGGCTTTAAAATATATATTTTTTTATATCTGTATCTTTTAGCGTTACTGAGATAGAGCTGTTTAAAAACAGGCTGTTTTAGTGAATTTTGCAATTTTGGCCAATTTCAAAAGGCCGTAACTCCATAAATAATACCCAAAAAAATCTGAAAATTATATAAGTTCTTATTAAGCATACGTAGAGCAAGTATACCAAAAATGATTAAAATCGAAGAAGACGATGTCCAAAATTGCCCTTTTAGGGTCCTATTTGGTGTGGAATAAGCCTGTAAGAAAAATATTATTTTTTCTTTTAGGTATACTTGCCAAGAAGTAACTTTTTAGAAATTTTACTCAAATGTTAAAATTAATATAAAATATTTACAATTTCCCTTGTACCTACTTTATTTTCCCTAAATATTTTATGAAAGAAAAATGCTGAAGGGTAAATCCACTGAAACACCTTAGGGTGAAAATTGAGCATATTAAATTATTTTAAGAGAATATTTTTCCAAAAATAATAGACCAAAAAAACCAATAGCAAACGAACATGTTTTAATTATTTTAAGTGATATAGTTAACAGTTGTCCCTCGCCAGGGACGTTCGTGTCCCTCACAAAGAAAATCCTTGACGACAATAAGGGATATGCGTAAATAATTGAAAAATAATTTTTTGGATCTGTCTCTAAAAGTTATGTCAACTAGGTTTGCAGAATACGTAAAACAGTGAAAAGCATTTTACTAATAAAATATTATTCTTATTATATTATTCACAGCGCGGGCTCTAGAATAGTATACGGTAGATTCGAATTTTCAAAAAATCGTCTCTAGAAAAAATTCTTGGATATAAATTTGTTTCATAGACAAATAAGCAACTTTTTTTTTAAATGTCCGTCCGTCTGTCTGAAGTCACGATTTTTGTAGACACGATAACTCAAGAACGAATAATCCGATCGACTTGAAATTTTCAGGAAAAAATTAAGTTTTATTAGGGGAAGATTTCTATTGTTTTTGAAAGTAATCCCCCCAAAAACAAAAAAGTTAACTTTTTTATACAGGGTGTATTTGAAATAGGGTCGGAAATTTTAACAGGTACATGATAAAATATGACAAAAAGTTCCTATAAACATATGTCTAAAAATGCGTCATAAGGGAGCTACGCCCCTTTGAAATTGGCTAAAAAAATCGGTTTTTATTTAATAACTCAGGAACCCTTTGAGATATATTAACGAGGTTTTGCACGTGAATTAATCCTAATAAGGCCCATCTTTGTATGTCATTTTCACGTACTTATTTAAATTAGGGCTGTGCGAAACGGGGGGGCCTTATCAGTTTTTTGTCCCAAACTTTTTTATGTGTAACTTTTTTGCAATTTTATTTTTGAAATATGATTCATTAGGTCAAAATACATGAAAAAGGTACTCTTGTTGTAATACTGTAGGATTAACCGTTTTCGAGAAAAGTTCATTTGAAGGTGAAAATTCACGGTTCGAGGACGAAAAATTAAATACTAAAATGTCGAAAACCAAAATTGTAATGATGCAATGTTATTCTACATCAAAAACTAAGAAAAAAAGTTTCCATACATGTAGGTCGAAAAAACGCTTTTAAAGCTACCATAGCCCTTTAAAAATGGTGCATATTTAGGAGACCATAGCTCCATTAGGATTCATTTTTGGAAGTACCTGTATATGAGGCTTTTTTCTTAGTTTTTAATGTACATTCGCCCTGCATCATTAAAATTTTGGTTTTCAACATTTTAGTATTTAATTTTTCGTCCTCGAACCGTGGAATTTCACCTTCAAATGAATTTTTCTCGAAAACGGTTAATCCTACAGTATTACAACAAAAGTACCTTTTTTATGTATTTTTACCTGGGGAATCATGTTTCAAAAATAAAATTGCAAAAAAGTTACACAGAAAAAAGTTTGGGACAAAAAACTGATAAGCCCCCCCCGTTTCGCACACCCCTGGTTGAAATAAGTACACGAAAATAACACATAAAAACGGGCCTTGGTAGAATTAGTTGACGTGCAAAACCTCGTTGATATATCTTAAAGGGTTCCTGAGTTATTAAATAAAAACCGATTTTTTTAGCCACTTTCAAAGGGGCGTAGCTCCCTTATGACACATTTTTAGACATATGTTTATTGGAACTTTTTGTCATATTTTATGATGTAGAATCATCTGTTAAAATTTTCGACCCTATTTCAAATACACCGTGTATAACTATGGGAGTTAAACTTTAAACTATTTTTGATTATATTTTTAACTTAAGAATTATATTTTATTATGAAAATGTTAAAAAAAGTACAGAAAAAAAAGATTGGGGCAAAAAAGTGACATTACCCCCCCCCCATTTTGCACGTCCCTGGTTAAAATTACCAAATTAAAAATTATATAAAAGAGAGCCTTTATCAATGTTAAGGCATGAGCAAAAAATCGTTACTGTAGCTCATAGTGTTCCAGAGATATTAAATAAAAACTACTTTTCAGATGTACCCTTATGAGGATCGTAGCTTCCTTACGAATAAAAATCGACCTACCAAAATTTGAATATAACGATACGGAACAACCTGTATAATAAAATGCATTACATATCTTCACGGCTTGTTTAATATTTACAATTATGGCGAAGGCGCTAACATTTATTGTTTCAAGTTTTGATATTTTTTTCATAAACTTAGAATTTTGGAGGGTTCGAAATATGTTTTCTTTTGCAAAAATTTCGATAAATTGAGTCTGGTAGATGCTACAGAGTGATCTCTTTTAGAATTTTTAAAAATATATACTTTAAAACTTACTTATATCATATATATAGTCCGCACTTTGTTCCCAGTCACATTTCTAAGATTTTAATATAACGAGTCAAAAATGGGTGAGCAAGGGGGGCAAATGGGGTAAATACAATAGTAAGGTTTTTCTAGCTCCTTTGTACGCTGGAACATCGATATAGGGGTTTTTGAGGTTGCTGAAATTAAAAATGATAATAAAAATTTTCTAACTCCACCCATGGGGATAAGGGGGTAAATATTTTCGTCATAATTGGTATATAGGGGTTTTTAGGGACGACGAAAATAAATTTAATAATAAATCCCCCCATAAGGGGCGGGGGGTAGTTTTTGTGAATGTTGGTATATAGGGGTTTTTAAGGTTTCTAAAAGTAAATGTGATAATAAAAAAATTCCAACTTTGTCCCCTGAGGGGCGGGGGGTAGTTTTCGTGAAAATTGATATATATGGGTTTTTGAGGTAGCTAAAAGTTAATCTGACAATAAAAAAATCTTACTCCACCCCCTGATAGGTGGGGGGTAGTTTTAGTGAATATTTGTATATTGAGGTTTTTGAGTTGCTGCTGCTGAAAGTGAATCTGATAATAAAAAATCTATTTAACGAGCGGAGGTGAAAAATGGGAAAGCTCTTTCACTGGGCAGTTTATTTTAGTACGAAATGCTACCAGAAAATTACTGTACTTTCTTTATGAGAAAGCAATAGTGTGTCACTGTCGTATTCTTAACTATGGGCGCACCCTGAAGCTTTACATACATTTTTAATAGCGAAAAATTTCATACTTGGTTTAATAATACCCAACAAATATAAATTTGTTTTTGTTTTTTTTATGTTTTTTTTTCTGATAAAGTGCTTCCATTGTCTTATATGTCAACGAAAATACAATAGTATTAAGTAATAGTATAAAGATAACATATCGCCTAAGGCGATTCGCATTATAAATTCTGAAAAATCGTATCTGAAAACGAGAAATTCATCATGTTTGTTTAACCTCATACTATTCTACCTAATTAAGCATCCCCTAAGTCCAGGACTGGTGTGGGCAAGTAGTAGAGGGAACCACCGGCTTATACTCACTTTCGAACCAGTTTATAGGGAGTTTCCGTTTCACTTATCGCCTTCGCCAAATTTCAATTATTAATTAACTGAAAAAGGCAAATCAGCGCTGCAGCGCCAGTGAGAATCGAACTCATGCTAGTAGGCTTGCTATATACACGTACTAGACCACTACCTCATGCCTCCCATAGGCCAAAAATCATTTTTTTTATATAATTAAAATTAGTAAGTAGTAGTAACTTAATAATTGACTATACTGGAAATTTAATAAAACCTGCAAATGTGTGGCAAAAGGCGAAGATCTTACCAGTTCGGGTGCGACTCGCGTAGTTCCGTCGAAGCTTCGCAAAGGCGGACCCCTTATACGAAAGCAGCAGAGGTATGAGTCACTGCAGGTTTTATTGAATTTCCAGTATAGATACTTTATACATATAAATAAGAACTTATTCTTGTTTACATATAATTAAAAAAGTATTAGATTAATACCTTATTAATTGTTTAAAAAAGGATAATTTTTGTTACAAGGCGATATGTAGGGGCATTTTATTTCCCAAACTTTTTACACCAAATGAAAGAATCACCAATAGCATTCATTTAAATTTATTACATGATAAGATACACCCAATCCAATTCAATTAAATTGAAATAAAAAAATGAGGAAAAGTACGCATCTATTGTTAGCATTTCTTGAACCTAGGACATGTGTCTTTTGATATTTTCAAAGCCATATTCCCTTGTTTAAGGCTGGTATTTCTTTGAACCAAAATCAATGTCCTTGAATAAAGAGTACGGGTTTTTGAATGAAGATACGTGCTCTTAATTCAAGGACATTGACTTTGTTTCAAAGAAATGCTAGCCTTAAAACAAGAGAATATGGCTTTAAACATATTGAAAGACACGCGTCCTTGGTTCAATGAATACTTTTTTCCATGTATCTAATTTTTTACGGGATTGGTAGAGCGATATAATAATAATGATGTGTGAATTTTTCAGTGTTAACTTTACTCGGGAAATAACTTCATACAAATGGGATCGTATTAAGTTTAAAAGTTTTTAATTTTAGAACGTGAATTTGAGAGCTGAATTTGTAAACCTACCTATAAAAGGCGCCTCTTAAAAGTTCAATATGAGGTATTGAAACCGGTTTCCAAGCAAAAACTTACCAATTACACTGCTCTGCAAAAAATGATTTTTTTTTATTTGCTGGGGAGCTTTTAGTTGCGTCTGGTTATATTTGATGCTCTGATTTCGGAACCTTTTTCCGTTTTTCTCGATCGGCTCGTTTTAAGGTCTACTTATTTTTTTGCCGTGGATCGATTCTCTATTAGTGGGGTTCTAAGTCAAAAACAAGCTGAAAATATATTTATTCGTTTATTTTGATAGGCTTCTAAATTCAAAAAACTATTTTTTTTGCATGTTTTCGATATATTTCGATAAAAATTTTATATAAATACTAAAGATACGATTATAATTTTTATACGCAATACTAACACAAATGTTGGGTTTATAAAAATAAAAAAAGTTTTAGATTTAATCCAGTGACGGAGGTTTTACCAGGGGTTATCGAAAGAAACACACAAAAGTTTTGAAATAATTTATTTATTTTTTGGAGAGCAACACAATAAATTAAATTTATTCTGAAAAAAACAAAACGAAAAATTAAAAAAAAAAAAATTCTCCTTATTTTAAGGCATCTTTCTGGTTTAGATGCTCCAAAAAAAGGGCTATATTTGTTAATTTTTAAAAGTACAAAACACGTAGGTAAGTTGAGTGGCCAAGAATGTACGAAGCAAAATATTTGAAGGGGATAGAGGAATCTCAACGCCGATGCAGTAGTAGGGATAGGAGGTGTTTCGGTGATCGTCGCGTCTGCAGTCTGCAAAACAAACCATTGCGCATGTAATTTGAACACCTCCAATGAGGGGCACTGACGCTGAGATTCCCCTATTCCTTCAAATATTTTGCTTCGTTCATTCTTGGGCAAAAAGTTTTCCGTACTTTTCACCCGCACTGTATTAAGAAAAACGCGTTTTTAGTTTTTTTACTGGAAAATTATGAAAAAGTCTACAGATACTTTTGAAAAATGTAAAAGAAAACGATCGATTTTTTGAAAATTATAAACCAGAATGTTCCTCTAAAACATTAAAATGACATTAAATAAACATTAAATAATTCAAAATATTGTTGTTCTGCTTTCAATAGCTCTCCGTAAAATCTCCGTTGCCGGATTCAATTTAAAACTTTTTTTTTATTTTTACAAATCTTATATGTCGTCCACTAAAGGCTCTAGTTGTCTAACTCCAAATTTTTCAAAAATGAGATTTTTATCAAATTTGCTTCATTATCTGATTACCAACATACTTCAAAAAAAAAAAAGTTGCATTAAACCAATATCAGCCTCAAAAAATGCAAAAATGTAAATATTTTAATTCGCTAAGTGTCTAACTCCATCATATGATTGTGAGAAAACAATTAAATGAGAACTGTCAGTAATGTCAAACTATTTCTCGACAACAGGGGATCCCGTTTCAAATATTTGTTAATTTACTGTTTGATGATAATTATAATTATTGCCATTAATAATGTATATATATATTATGCCTACCTAGTAGTAATATTATATATTAAATATAAAAATATAAATTTTTTGTAATAATATTACGCGATATAATACGATAGGTATCCTCTTTTATCTTCCCTTGGAGTTAGACCATTAGTGAATTTAGATTCTGTGGTTAAAATTTAATTTTCAAATAATTTATATAAAATAGATAACAATGAAAAGTTTTAAATACATTAACACATTTCAAACATTTTTACCTGTGAACAAGCTAGTTTTAAAGTTCTAAATTGCTATAATTAAGTTTTAAATCGTTTTATACGTCTCCTGAAAAATATGACGTTTTGGAGTTAGACCGTTAGAGCCTTTAGATGACGATGTGTGTTAGTGTTGCCTATAAAAATCAGAGACATATCTTTAGTATTTATATAAAATTTTCATGAAAATATAGCGAAAAAATTAAAAAAAAAATAATTTTATAAGTTTAGAAGCCTATAAAAAACAAACCAATAAAGATATTTGAAATCCGCTTTTTTTTTGGCTTAGAACTCTATTGACAGAGAACCAATTCACCTCAAAAAAAAATATTTTTTACTAACGCATTACTTTACTCGTGAAAAATTATTATTTCTCGCAAGATTTTAATCGAAATTTATCAATTAATCATAACGGCTACTATGTTGTAGGCTACTATGTAGTATCCGTTAAATCAACCCGTTTTTAAATTTATTTTAACGCATTTAGGTAATTTGAATTAAATTTGGAATAGAGAAATAATGGATGCAAATAAATTAAAATTCAGGAAAACCTAAAAACGGTTTAATTGTTTTCATAACAGATTCGTGCTTGGATGAGCCCGGATGAGCCCATTATTAATGGGCTGTCCAAAATTAAACAAAATTTAGATGTTAAATTTTATCTTACACGGTGTTCTTGAAAAAAAATTTAGTGCGACTTCAAAATAACCCTTTTTTTGTCGAAACTTAATTATTTAGGGCTCTGCGATTATTTTAAGACTTAATTAAAACAATATATTCTATTTTGGGAAAAAGGAATTTCATTTGTTTTAACAGAAATGGTAAATATGTATTTTTTATTTTTCAGATTTTAGATATTAAGCGAAAAAAAAAAAATCTGAATGATTTGATGGGCATAAGTGGCATTTATATTTAAGCGGCATGTTAGTTCATACTTCAACTTATACAGATATGTACTGTTTAATTAACTCACATATATTTTTTACTGTAGTATAGAAACACCTAAATGTATACATTTAGCGTTTTAAAACAATTAACTATTCGCCACTGCTTAAATATTACTCTTTATATTATTGCTTTCCCATTTTGAAATTTTTCAAAGTTTTGGAAAGCCTTGTATTCTTACAAAAATATTCAATTTTTTTTTTGCGTATATTTGCTAACAAAAATTGTCAGTCGATCGGTCTGTCCGGGAAATCTTGTGTGCACCATAACTTAAGAACGCTATGATTTTTTTGTATTTTTTTAGGTCTAAAACAATGAAATAAACCTAAACAATATAAAACTACTAAAATATTCAAATTTTTCAGTTTTTTTAACAACCTAATCTGAGGTTGAAAAAAAAATTTTCGGTCAGTTATGTAATTTTTTATACTGAATTTTAATCTGAATAAAAAACACCCCCATTCCATTTAAAAATTTTAAGTTGCCCCCTCTCCCCCCTAAGGGTATGGATGAAAAAAGAATCTGATTTGATAAGAAGGTATCCCCTTTGATATTGAAGCTTAGTACCAAATTTTAAAAACCTATCTTATACGGTTTCTAACGACTTTTAACCGTTGAAATGGCCCACCCGGTATGCAGTGTGCCACTTAAATTTATTTTTTTACGCAAGGCCGCAAAAATTTTCAAAAAAATGTATTCAAATCATTTAGAGGACACTCTATAAGGTTTATAAATATTTATCATTAGCCGCTTCATGATTTTTTTTTTCGTTTTTTTTTTTGGTATTTTTTACCTGTGTGCACCGTGCTCGGTCTTTTGAATTATATAAAGTATTCATTGCAATACATTAAATTAAAATAAAGAACTGTATAAAAGACAAAGAAGAAATAAAATGTATGCTTTTTATAATGCACCTTGAAGCTAAAGCTTCGTAACTGTTCAAAAATATACAGTTATTCTTAAACAGTTATTCCTTCTAAAGAGTGATTCTACATACAAAATATAAAGAAGTAAGGAAGCTACGCTCCTTTAAAATGGGTACCAAAAATTTGGTTTTATTTAATAAAGCAAGCATAGGTGCCGAATTTTAAACTTCCGGGGGGCCCAACATTTTTTAAAGAAAAAAAAAATTATACAGGGTGATTCTACAACCAAAAATATTAAAAAACGTTCCTATAAAAGTTGGTCCAGAAATGAGGATGTAGAATCACTTCTTAAACTTTGTCATGGCAGTTACTAATCAGCCTGTATAAAATTTATAACTTTAATAAAATGAAAAAAATAAAAGTATATTTAAAAATTTCGAGGTTTTTATAATATTTAAAAGTATAGACAATATTTTAAGCGTAACCGGGCCCTCCTGTTATAAGTTCAGGGGGGCCATAGCCTATGGCCACCCCGGACGCCTATAAATGCAGGTATTCTTTGAGGTTTGGCATGTAAATTAATTTTATTAAGTCTTATTTTATTTTCATTTTTTTAAATTTTAATCAGGATCTACAAAACTGGGAAGTCTTATTCTGTTTTTTTTGCCCCAAACATTTTTCTGTTTTGCTTTTTTTAGTATTAGCATTATGATTTATCATATCAGGTAAAAATACACAAACAATTATAATTATCTATTGTCATAACGTAGCTACGGCATCTACGCTAAAGATTAACCGTTTCCGAGAAAAATGAATTTAAAGGTAAAATTTCACGTTTCTGTGAACAAAAATTGAAAAGTTAAATCTTAAAAACTAAATTTCTATAAATAACTTTTTGCTTTTGTTGATATGCCAACAGGGGAAAGTAGTCTTTTGTTGGAAGCAGTATTTTAATTATATTTTGTTATATTGGACATTTTTCTTTGTGCCGGAATAATTTTCCCACATCCAATAAAGGTCAAAAAGCTTTTATTTTATAGCTTGGCTTGTTTTAATTTAAAAAGCATTTAAATGTAAGTCGAGAAAATTTAATAAAAAAGGTGAATTCTTTTTCAATGTCTAATTAAATCTCAATCTCTTAAATGAAATAAATTTAATTATAAATTATTAAAAAGTTACAAACTGCTTTTGATAAATGATAAATGACAAATAAAAAATATATAATTTTCATTTGGTTGAGATATTTTATTAGTAAAAATGGTGTAAAAACGTTTTTTTTTTTCACTTTGTTACTGTTAGTCGTACAACAAAAACTTAAGCTTGATTAAAAGTTTTCAATATTTTTATTAAGGCCAATAAATTTTAAGCCATTCCATATATTTCGAATAATAAGAAAATTTAACATTTCCAACTCAAGAGATGCTATTTGGCCAAGGTGCAGCAATATACGATATAACAAACAGAGTTCATACAACTATGTCATGATAAATAACCCTAAATAGTATATTTCTAACCTAACAAGAAAATGAAACATTTCCAACTTGCTAATTAGGGCTAGGCTGTACCTCGGCCAAATAGTTGGAAATGTTTCATTTTGTTATGTGGTGTAGTGGTGTTTGGACTATTTGATTGCCTACATATAAATAGGCAATAACCGACATGGTTGAATGCCGGGGTGTACCTACCGAACGGACGCCTATAAATGCAGGTATTCTTTGAGGTTTGGCATGTAAATTAATTTTATTAAGTCTTATTTTATTTTCATTTTTTTAAATTTTAATCAGGATCTACAAAACTGGGAAGTCTTATTCTGTTTTTTTTGCCCCAAACATTTTTCTGTTTTGCTTTTTTTAGTATTAGCATTATGATTTATCATATCAGGTAAAAATACACAAACAATTATAATTATCTATTGTCATAACGTAGCTACGGCATCTACGCTAAAGATTAACCGTTTCCGAGAAAAATGAATTTAAAGGTAAAATTTCACGTTTCTGTGAACAAAAATTGAAAAGTTAAATCTTAAAAACTAAATTTCTATAAATAACTTTTTGCTTTTGTTGATATGCCAACAGGGGAAAGTAGTCTTTTGTTGGAAGCAGTATTTTAATTATATTTTGTTATATTGGACATTTTTCTTTGTGCCGGAATAATTTTCCCACATCCAATAAAGGTCAAAAAGCTTTTATTTTATAGCTTGGCTTGTTTTAATTTAAAAAGCATTTAAATGTAAGTCGAGAAAATTTAATAAAAAAGGTGAATTCTTTTTCAATGTCTAATTAAATCTCAATCTCTTAAATGAAATAAATTTAATTATAAATTATTAAAAAGTTACAAACTGCTTTTGATAAATGATAAATGACAAATAAAAAATATATAATTTTCATTTGGTTGAGATATTTTATTAGTAAAAATGGTGTAAAAACGTTTTTTTTTTTCACTTTGTTACTGTTAGTCGTACAACAAAAACTTAAGCTTGATTAAAAGTTTTCAATATTTTTATTAAGGCCAATAAATTTTAAGCCATTCCATATATTTCGAATAATAAGAAAATTTAACATTTCCAACTCAAGAGATGCTATTTGGCCAAGGTGCAGCAATATACGATATAACAAACAGAGTTCATACAACTATGTCATGATAAATAACCCTAAATAGTATATTTCTAACCTAACAAGAAAATGAAACATTTCCAACTTGCTAATTAGGGCTAGGCTGTACCTCGGCCAAATAGTTGGAAATGTTTCATTTTGTTATGTGGTGTAGTGGTGTTTGGACTATTTGATTGCCTACATATAAATAGGCAATAACCGACATGGTTGAATGCCGGGGTGTACCTACCGAATATACATTTCTTATTGTTTTTCGTAGAAATAAACAAAAATGTTAGGTTATTTTATTCGTAAACTTCAACTGTTTACAGAAAAGTCGATAGTTTCGCCAACTAAAAGCTAAAAAACAGGTTAGATTTCTATCCCTGGTTAAAAATGAAAAGCTTTTTTAACTTTAAAAGAAGTAAACAAAAATGATAGATTTTGCAACTTTTTATAATGCATATAAAGGACGTTTTGTGAATAAAATATATTTTGACACATTTATAACTATAGTATATTCAACTTCAAATTGCAGTAAGTGTAAACAAACGCACGTGACAACAACGGATTTAGTGACAGGGTAGGACTCAAAACAAAATATTTCTATATAACGGTCCATTGCAATGCATTGTACGCAAGTACTCACGTACTGACCTGTTTAATTTTTTACATCCCTACTCTCGCAACATTCGAGTATTTTAACCAATGAAACCACGCGCCAGCTGCCGCGTGCGAGATTTTTGTATTTATTTCTACTGAACCTTGAAGTTGAATATACTATAGAAAAAAACTTGGCATATCCGGAAAAGGCTAAAAACAAGTTTACGGGTTTACCGTTTCCCTAGATTCTTTTTAATGTCTCGACTATTTTTCTTGACAGAAAACATCACACTAAGCCACTGTAAGTGTAGTTACCCTATTATTTTTTCTAAAAATGTTTAGGGTAATAAAAGATATCTAATTGCCTTCATAAAAAAATCTTACGAATATTTTTTCAGCTCTGGCACCATTTTAGACAATTTATTAAACTTTTTGTTAAATACCTATATTTTTCATTATAATGAAGCACGAATGCTTAAAAAGATATCATTATTTGTTCCATTTGTCACACAGGGACGCCTCTACTGTAAATTCTTGATAATAAAAAATTATTTATTACACTTATTATTCGGCTTTTCTATGACAAAATTATAAGAAAGAGATTTTAAGCATTTTAAAAATACTTCATTTTAATAATACTGCTCTACAAACTATTTTACTATTACAGCCATTTCTTCCGTTGCCAGTTATATTTTTAGTTAACCAACCAAAACCTGTTGATACTTAACCAAAAAGTTTACCACCAAATAAAGTAATGATTGTAAAAGCCAAATAAAAATAACCAAGAGTTTACTTGGTAATTTTGATTTCTCATTCAAAAAAATTCGGGAAGACCTTGTATTCGTGCTAAAATTTTCATTTTTTTTTGAGTATTTTTGCGTTTTATGACGTTTTATGTCGATATAAATCCATTTCGAGCAAACAACAAATTGTCGGTAGGTCGATCGGTCGGTTGATCGGTCGGTCGGTGGGTCGTTCGTTCGTTCGTTCCGGGAAATCTTGTGTGCATGATAACTTAGGATGTAGCTTTAAGCTAGAGACTTGAAATTTGGCATACAGGTATCTTACCAAAAGCTCTCTCTCGGGATTGTTTTTGGTGAACATTGGGGTACGGCAAATGGGGAAAAATATTTTTTTTTACAAGAATTTAAAAATTGCTATACCTAGAGTATGTATTAAATTAGAGTGGTATACATAGTATGTAGTACATTAGAGTAGTCCATACATAGTATGTATTGTAACGACATAAATCGTCACTTTGTAATATAGCAAGGGTTAATTAAACTATTCGTTTACTTACGTTATAATTTATGTTATTTTGTATATAAATAGTTACGTACGTACAGAACTATTTTGTATCTGGGACTATTTTGTAGCAGGAACTGAATTCTAACCATATGAGTCTCTATTCCATAGTTCTACCTGAAAATAACATAAAGAAAACATAATTAGAATATGATTTTTAATAATAAAGAATCATATGACTTATTTCTCTATAGTGCATTTGTCTATGGACTTACCTGGTTTTTATATGTTTCAGAGTCTATTGAGGGTTGGATTTCACTGGCTTTCATTTGTAGCTTGTCTCTCTTGTGGAAAGTTGTGTATGATTATCCCTTCGGGATAATCCAGAATTTGTTGAAAATAGTTTGCTGGAACTGCTCACTTAGATTCAGTATTTTGTTATACTTAGTTCACAGGACACTTAGTATTCTGTTCGTATTTTTATTAGTTTTGCTGATAAACAATAAGTATTGTTTATATTTGTTTCTTAGAGTAATATTTTGAGGTTAGATATCTATCATCACTAATACGGATTTATTAGGAAACATTCTTTTAATTAGTTATTATTTTTGATGTCGTTTCAGTTACCTTTATTAGGAATCCTATACGGTAAAACTGTAGTTGATAATGACTTGCATAGATGTCGCTAATAGTTCAGAAATAGGATTTTATTTACCTGAAGGGTTCATACCGGTTGATAAGGTCGATTTTCGCTCTTTCTTGATGAACTCTGTACAATGGTGGTCTCATTTTGACGAGTGTTTATTTTCTGTAATCATCGAAGTAATCCTTCATGTATTTTTATTTAAAGTTAGTGAAAATGAATATTTAAACAATGCGGAAGATATTATAACTGATATTTTATACAATTACGCATTTATAACGTTTCGATGGACATCGAAGACTTAGAATGAGACGTAAGTTAAGTTTTTCTGTTTCTTAGAATATTTCTGAGATATAATTATTGTTTTAGCACCATTAATTAAGCACAATCACTAGACCATTAATTACTCACCATTTCTATACCATTAATATGGAATTATATTAATTTAAGTTGAAGTTTATTTTGGTATATTTGATATACAAGTTCTCCGCATGGAGTGATGTTCTGTTGGAACATGGTTCTGTATTTTTCGGCATAGATAAATTCTATGTAACCGTCTAGCAGACAATTTTATATTGGACATAATTTTCAAAAGCATATTTAATCCCGGACAACATTTTCAATCGTACATTTTATCCTGGAAGATAATTTTTCCAAAGTAGATGGGACAGCCTATATTTTTTTTTCTTTCATTTGAGAAATGAATTCATCAGCATAGGGGAGACTTGCACAGATGGAGACGATGGAATTCATACCTCATGGATTTTGCAGAAACCAGCTAAGTACTCATTCTGAAAACTTTTGAAAGCAATATTTCATATTTTTAAATTCTTTTATTTCAATATTCTTATAACTGTAAACTTTATCAGATCTGATATAGTATTGATTAATACTATATGCCCTTCTGGCTTTTGTTCATTTTTAGGTACTTATTTTTTTTTAAACATTTAATCTCATTTATTAATTATTAAATATCATACTTTTGATTAAATGATTTCTAATTTAAGCATGACTTTTATACACTGCAAGAAATGATTGTTGTTTACATACATTTCTTGGTGCTTGCTGAACTTCATGTTTTCTTTATACATTTAAGTCGAATGATTTCTGAATTTAGTAATTTTTATTAAGATTTCTTTAATTATATCTTAATATAATTACACATATTTTTTATATATATTAATACATTACTTGATGTGCTTTCATTAAGTTTATTTATAATAAATTTCTCAAATGAATTATCTTATTTTATTTAGAGGTTATATTTTCTCAAACTGAAAAGCTTAAGTATTTACACTAGGTTGTTACTTACCTAAAGGAGTAAAAGCTAAAGTAACTGGCGCCCCTAACAACATTAATCAATTCTTTCTATTTTTCCCTTGCCCATACCCATTGCTCCGCTGTCAAAACTAGCCGTTGGCAGTGAACGTATTAATTACGGTACACTAATATTGGCGCTCAAGAACGTGGTATTTGGATAGATAGAACACTTGTTTTTTTTTAATTTTACTCCATTTTTCTCAGTGTATTTTTTGTAAAAATCTAAAGCTTATTTTTTTTTCAGTGTAACTTAAAGTTCATTTTGAGAAAACCTACATATAACTGTTGAATAAAATATTTTTTGTTGAAAATTAAGTCAAATTAGAGTTAATCTGATAAGATATATCAGATATGTGTTTTTTATGTTTTTTCTGAATTTTATGGAATAACATGGAATAGAGAAATTTTGGCGTGGGTTCAGTTTTTCTAGAAATTATCTTTTATTCAATAGAAATAAATGGATAATAGGGTATTTATTTATGCGAAGGATATAAATAAATATTAGCTAATTTTGTAGTTTTGGAGACTATTTATAATTATTAATTTGTCCAATTGAGATAAATAATAATTTAGTATTTTTTTGACATATTTGGGAAATTTTCCAAAGTATGCAAAAACTTTGTTGAGCAGTGTACACAAAAAAAAAAAATAATTTGTGGTACAGTATAAATATTTTATTATAAAATAAATATTTTGAGTAAATTGAATTTAAATTTTGAAAATAATTATTCAAAATGGAAGATTTAGATAAAATGGAAATTAGATTTTTGACTGCAGAAATGGTAAATTATGAACTTCGTATAAGACATTTAACAGCAAAAAATAATAGAGCATCTAGAATTAAAGTTTTAGGTAGAGCCATAGCTAGGGAAGATCCTAAAGTAAAATATGTAGATCCGACTTTTAATTTTAACAGTGAAGTGGAAAATATTAATAGAATTTTAGATAGTATATCTTCAGAAATTGTAGAATATCATGGTGATTATAGTTTAGCCGATTTAAGAAAATTAAAAACTTATTTAGTACATGTAACAAATCGTCTGCAACGTTTTCCTGAAGTAGAAGAAAATAAAGTTAGACGTATTCAATTTTTAGAAATAACAAAAGCAACTTGTTTAGAAATAGAAGCAGATATTTTAGATCTTTATGAAAAATCTGGTAAAAATTCAGATCTTACTCAAGTAAATAATAATATTTCATTACATAATAGTACACAGTTTAGTCCTAATGTTTCTAGTAAAAAAGATAATGATTATTTAAAATCAGTACCAGTTTATAAATGGAATATTAATTTTGATGGAAAGTCTAACGTTTTAAATTTTATTGAGCAAGTTGAATATATGAAAATAAGTAGAAATGTTACAGACGAAATGTTATTTAAATCCGCATATGACTTATTCAAAGAACCAGCATTGTCATGGTTTCTCTCAATTAAAGATAATTTAAATTCGTGGTCTCAAATAATTCAAGCATTAAAAAAAGATTTTCTTCCAGCTAACATAGATGATAGAACATGGGATGATATCCGTTCTAGATATCAAAATCCCGATGAATCTATCGCAATTTTTATAGGTGCTATGGAAACCTTGTTTAAACGTTTAATTCATGCTGCAAGTTTATATACTAGACTTAAGACGATTAGAGAAAGAATATTACCACATTATTTTACACCATTATCACTTATAGAAATAAATGATTTAGAAGATTTAAAAGACAGTTGTAAAAGAATAGATGAAGCTTATCAATTAAAACAAAAGAGCATAGCAGGTTAAAGTGTGGCAAAAAATAAAACAGTTAATAAAGTAAATGTCCTAAGTTCGGATATAAATCAAAATTTTAGTAGTAAATGTAATTGTAGTCATAATACCACAGTGTCCAAACTTACCCCATCTTCCTCTACTCGTCAAAGTTCAGTATGTAATAGTAGTCAAGTTTCTCAAATTAGTCAAAGTACCAATCAAAGCTTTAATAATACACAGAATAGTAGTAATAATAAAATTAGACAAGTAATTTGTTATAACTGTAACCAACCAAATCATATTTTTAGCAAATGTTTAGCTAAAAGAACAAAGTTTTGTTATAAATGTGGATATAAAGATGTAGTTTTTAAAAATTGCCCTTCCTGTACAAAAAACTAAATAGGAAAGTGGATGATTTTAGTCGGCATTCACTTTATAAAAAGGCTAAAAATAATAATGACAGTCAGATAAAAAAGGATAACAAAACTACTTTTTGTAAAAACATTTATTATAATAAAAATAATATCAATTCTTTACAAAAATCAAGTGCAACAGAAACAAATAAACGCTTTTATTTGAATGAATGGAAAGATTGGTTGGATAAAGTTAAAAATTTTTATAAACCGTATAGTTTGTCTGTAATTAATAAAAGTTCTTTTATTAAATTACCTAGAGATAACCGTCCATATATTAAAGTAAATATTTTTGATAAAAATATAACAGCTTTGATTGATACAGGTGCAAATTGTTCAGTGGCTGGTGGTCACGCGATTAAAATTTTAGAAAAATTTAATTTAAAAATTGATAAATGTCTTATACCGCATGTTACTACAGCTGATAAATCTAAACAGTTAGTAACTGGTGTTGTTTATTTACATATTAAAGTAGATAATGAAGTTAAGATTTTACAAGTCTTGGTTGTTCCTTCTTTGGAAACAAATTTTATTTTTGGTGTGAATTTTTTTACAATTGTTTTCTATGACTCTGGATTTTTCTGATGAATCTTGGAATAATAAAATTAATAATTTGAATGTGATCAGTAATAACAGTGATAGTCAGGATATAAATAAAGATAATTCAGTAGGCTTATGTGACTTGACAGACGAACAGAAAAAGATAGCAGATAAATTTGTTAGTTTATTTAAAGAATTATATAGCGAAAAAATAGGTAGAACAAATTTAATAGAACATGATATAGATACAGGAAATAATAAACCTTTTAAAATGCGTCAATATCCTTTGTCACCTTATTTAATAGAAATTTTACATAAAGAGTTAGATAAAATGTTAAAAGATGATATAGTTTCACCATCTTATTCTGATTTTAATTCACCAGTTTTATTAGTAAAAAAGCTAATGGTACATACCGTTTTTGTTTTGATGGACGTAAATTAAATTCTATTACAAAAGGTGATTCACATCCTTTACCAAGGATAGACTCCATTTTAAGTTTATTAGGCGATGCAAAATATATATCAAGTATAGATTTAAAAAATGCTTTTTGGCAGATTCCACTTACAAAAACTGCTAAAGAAAAAACTGCATTTTCCGTACCTGGTAGGGGACTATTTGAATTTAATGTAATGTGTTATGGACTCAAAAATGGAACACAAAGTCAGCAAAGATTAATGGATAAACTTTTTCCTTTCTCCTTTTATCCAAATATATTTGTTTATATTGATGACATTATAATAGTATCAAAAACTTTTGACGAACATATTAAATTACTTCAAATAGTACATGAAAAATTAAAATCTGCTAATCTTACAATAAATTTTGAAAAAAGTAATTTTTTTAGAAAATCACTTAAGTATTTAGGTTTTGTAATTGATAATTTTGGTTTAAGAACCGATCCGCAAAAAGTAGAAGCAATAATAAACTATCCTAGACCAACAAATAGTACAGAAATAAAACGATTTTTAGGTGTAGCTTCGTGGTATCGTAGATTTGTTAGGAATTTTTCAACAATTGTTAGTCCATTAAATTCACTTTTAAAGGGCAAAGGTAAAAAACAAGCCATTAGTTGGAATACTGATGCAGAAAAAGCTTTTTTATTGTTGAAGGAATCTTTAATAAATGCTCCAGCTTTAGCAAGTCCCAATTTTTCTTTACCATTTGTTATACAATGTGATGCTTCTTTAGTTGGCCTCGGTTCCATATTAACACAAACGCAAGATGGTCAAGAAAAAGTAATAGCTTATGCTAGTAGAGCTTTAACACGTAGTGAAATAAAATATTCTGTAGGTGAAAAGGAATGTTTAGCTGTTTTGTTTGCTATAGATAGGTTTAGACCATATATTGAAGGTGTTAAATTCACAGTAATTACAGATCATTCTTCATTAAAATATTTGAGTAATATGAAAGATCCCTCTGGTCGCTTGGCTAGATGGTCATTAAAATTACAGCAATATGATATGGATATTGTATATCGTAGAGGTAAATTAAATGTAGTAGCTGATGGGTTATCCAGAGCTTTTGATAGAATAGAACCAGAAAAATCAATTTTTCCAGATGTAAATTTAATTAATTTTAATGTAAATGATTATAATAGTGATAAATATTATATTCAGTTGAGGGAAAAAATTGGTAAGAGTCCAGATTCATATCCGCAATTTAAAGTTATTGATGATAATATTTATAAGTTCATACCGACCAAGACAAAAGTAAAAAGTAATATTATAGAGTGGAAATTGTTAGTGCCTCAAAAATGTCGTAAACAAGTACTAAAAGAATGTCATGACGATGTATTAGCTTCTCATATGGGATTTTTTAAAACTTTTCATAGAATTTCAGAAACATATTTTTGGCCAAAAATGCGTAAACATATTTTAAAATATGTAAGATGTTGTAATATTTGTCAATCACAAAAAGTTAGTAATTCTGCACGTTTTGGATTGATGGGTCGTGAAAAAGAAGTAAATTATCCGTGGCAAGTTATTTCATGCGATTTGCAGGGACCATTTCCCAGAAGTTCTAAAGGTTTTTGTTATCTTTTAGTTGTGTCAGACTGGTTTACAAAGTATACATTATTACATCCTTTAAGGGAAGCTACTGCAAATGCAATATGTAAATTCATTGAGAATGAAGTTTTTTTAGTTTACGGAGTCTGTCAATTTTTAATTGTCGATAATGGAAAACAATTTGCTGGTAAAGTTTTTAAAAAATTAGCAGATGAATATAATGTACAGAAAATTTGGTTTAATGCACTTTACCATAGTCAAAATAATCCGACGGAAAGGCAACATCGCACAATTTCAACTGCTATAAGATCATATATAAAAGATAATCAAAAAGAATGGTGTAAAAATTTAGCAAAAATAGGTCTAGCTTTACGAACGTCTGTAAATGAAGTTACGGGGTATACGCCGGCATTTCTTAATTTTGGGAGGAATGTACCTATCACAGGAACTTATTATGGCAAAATGACATCAACTGATGGTGTTAAATTAGAACCTTGTGACAGAGACTCGTATAGGCAAGACTTGGGAAATCTTAAAGAGATTTTTATTGATGTAAAGAAATATTTACATGAAGCTTATGAACGTAATAAGCGTACTTATGATTTGCGCAAGCGTGAAGTAAATTTTGATATAGGTGAAAAAGTTTGGAGACGAAACAAAGTACTCTCAGATGCTAGTAAAAGTTTTGCTGCAAAACTTGCTCCAAAGTACATACTTTGCAAAGTTGTTGCGAAAAAGTCAAAGTTAGTGTATATTTTGGAAAATGCAGATGGTCATAGAGGCGACTGGCATGTTAAAGATCTAAAGAAATATTTTGGATCGAATAGTGACATTTCAGTGGCTAGATTTGATTAAATAAGAATATTTTCTTAGTATCATTCGGAATGATATTTAAAAAAAATATCAATGTATTGAAAATATTTAAAGGGTACCCAAAACTTTTGTATATAGTAGTAAAAAAAAATATATAAATATATTTTTTGTAGAAGAGAATTCTGGTGCACACAGTCAAGTTTTATTTCTAATTTTTTTTTATCTTGATAAAACTTAGCTAAAAAGAAAAACAAAATTGATTATGACAATTACCTGATTATGACAATTACCTGTTTATGACACACACCGATAAAGTCCCAAAATTATGTTCTACATAAGAGTAGGCGGATGATACACGTAGTTATCAAGCTTAGCTATTGTTAATTATCAAGTAGTATTTCAAATGATTTACATAAAGTATTGTGTTTTTTTGTTGATTTATTAAATAAAATATAGTATATATTTTAGCTATTTAAGTTAAATAGTTATAGAGTTTGGTATAAAAATATTTTTTGTATATTAAATATTTTTATTATTTTTGGAGGGGGCATGTGTAACGACATAAATCGTCACTTTGTAATATAGCAAGGGTTAATTAAACTATTCGTTTACTTACGTTATAATTTATGTTATTTTGTATATAAATAGTTACGTACGTACAGAACTATTTTGTATCTGGGACTATTTTGTAGCAGGAACTGAATTCTAACCATATGAGTCTCTATTCCATAGTTCTACCTGAAAATAACATAAAGAAAACATAATTAGAATATGATTTTTAATAATAAAGAATCATATGACTTATTTCTCTATAGTGCATTTGTCTATGGACTTACCTGGTTTTTATATGTTTCAGAGTCTATTGAGGGTTGGATTTCACTGGCTTTCATTTGTAGCTTGTCTCTCTTGTGGAAAGTTGTGTATGATTATCCCTTCGGGATAATCCAGAATTTGTTGAAAATAGTTTGCTGGAACTGCTCACTTAGATTCAGTATTTTGTTATACTTAGTTCACAGGACACTTAGTATTCTGTTCGTATTTTTATTAGTTTTGCTGATAAACAATAAGTATTGTTTATATTTGTTTCTTAGAGTAATATTTTGAGGTTAGATATCTATCATCACTAATACGGATTTATTAGGAAACATTCTTTTAATTAGTTATTATTTTTGATGTCGTTTCAGTTACCTTTATTAGGAATCCTATACGGTAAAACTGTAGTTGAGAATGACTTGCATAGATGTCGCTAATAGTTCAGAAATAGGATTTTATTTACCTGAAGGGTTCATACCGGTTGATAAGGTCGATTTTCGCTCTTTCTTGATGAACTCTGTACAATGGTGGTCTCATTTTGACGAGTGTTTATTTTCTGTAATCATCGAAGTAATCCTTCATGTATTTTTATTTAAAGTTAGTGAAAATGAATATTTAAACAATGCGGAAGATATTATAACTGATATTTTATACAATTACGCATTTATAACGTTTCGATGGACATCGAAGACTTAGAATGAGACGTAAGTTAAGTTTTTCTGTTTCTTAGAATATTTCTGAGATATAATTATTGTTTTAGCACCATTAATTAAGCACAATCACTAGACCATTAATTACTCACCATTTCTATACCATTAATATGGAATTATATTAATTTAAGTTGAAGTTTATTTTGGTATATTTGATATACAAGTTCTCCGCATGGAGTGATGTTCTGTTGGAACATGGTTCTGTATTTTTCGGCATAGATAAATTCTATGTAACCGTCTAGCAGACAATTTTATATTGGACATAATTTTCAAAAGCATATTTAATCCCGGACAACATTTTCAATCGTACATTTTATCCTGGAAGATAATTTTTCCAAAGTAGATGGGACAGCCTATATTTTTTTTTCTTTCATTTGAGAAATGAATTCATCAGCATAGGGGAGACTTGCACAGATGGAGACGATGGAATTCATACCTCATGGATTTTGCAGAAACCAGCTAAGTACTCATTCTGAAAACTTTTGAAAGCAATATTTCATATTTTTAAATTCTTTTATTTCAATATTCTTATAACTGTAAACTTTATCAGATCTGATATAGTATTGATTAATACTATATGCCCTTCTGGCTTTTGTTCATTTTTAGGTACTTATTTTTTTTTAAACATTTAATCTCATTTATTAATTATTAAATATCATACTTTTGATTAAATGATTTCTAATTTAAGCATGACTTTTATACACTGCAAGAAATGATTGTTGTTTACATACATTTCTTGGTGCTTGCTGAACTTCATGTTTTCTTTATACATTTAAGTCGAATGATTTCTGAATTTAGTAATTTTTATTAAGATTTCTTTAATTATATCTTAATATAATTACACATATTTTTTATATATATTAATACATTACTTGATGTGCTTTCATTAAGTTTATTTATAATAAATTTCTCAAATGAATTATCTTATTTTATTTAGAGGTTATATTTTCTCAAACTGAAAAGCTTAAGTATTTACACTAGGTTGTTACTTACCTAAAGGAGTAAAAGCTAAAGTAACTGGCGCCCCTAACAACATTAATCAATTCTTTCTATTTTTCCCTTGCCCATACCCATTGCTCCGCTGTCAAAACTAGCCGTTGGCAGTGAACGTATTAATTACGGTACAGTATACATTAGAGTGGTACAAAAAAAAATTTACTTAAACTTTTCTATTTGTCGTGGTTCGAACCCCTTAGAGTAAAGATTTATATGGGCCCAAAAAACACTAAAATCATGCAAATATCCATAAAATTCGTATAAAATCAGCCCTAATATTTGTAATTTTAATAATATTTAAAAGCCTTGATACCTATATTTTGAGTATAAAAATAAGCCTGCAAAATCTTAGTCTAATCAAAGGTTTCTAACCGGTGCCAACAAGGCCCCGAAATTATATATTCTGAAAAAGTGCATTTTCTATTAATTATAAATATTAAATTAAAAAGTTTATATGTAACATTTTTTTTCTATATAAACCTATTTTAGTCATTTTAAAATATAACGATAATCTACGCAACGAATATGGGGTCTAAGCGCCATTTAACCAACATTTTGATGAGATTTTTGTTAAATGTTAAATGGCGCTTAGACCCCATACTCGTTGCGTAGATTAACGTAATATTTTAAAATAGGTAACTAAAATAGGTTTATAATTAATTGTTTTCCTTGGGAATAGGCAGAATAAAAACTATTTGTATATATTTTTTTACTCTATTTAAGACGTTTCGGCACCTGGTTTTGTGCCATCATCAGTTGTAACTAAAAAGAAACAATACAATTATAAAAGTAAATAATAAGCAAAAACCTTTAGGTAATAAATTAGAAATAATGTAAAAATTATATAAATGTTATGTGTAAATCTAAATAAGATTTAGTTTACAAAATAGAATTGAGAAACAAATGGTAATTATTAATTATATAAATAATAAAACATAAAAATAAAATAAAATATTCTTGTAAAATTACTTGGACACTGACATAAATTGACAAATTAAAAAATTTTACCTTTTTAGGTGAGCAAAAAAATATATACAAATAGTTTTTATTCTGCCTATTTTCAAGGAAAACATTTAATTATAAAATAATTTTGAGCAAAGAATCTTATTAAATATAAAATAGGTTTATACAGAATAAATGTTACATAAAAACTTTTTTATTTTATATTTATAATTCGTCACGAATTCGTCAGTAGCACAAATTAATATAAAATGCACTTTTTCGGAATTTAGGGGTAATGTTGGGGCCTTGTTGGCACGAGTTGGAAACTTTTGATCTGGCTAAGATTTTGCAGGCTTATTTTGATACTTTACATAGATATCAAGGTTTTTAAATTTTATAAAATTACAAACACTAGGGCTGGTTTTATACGAATTTCATCGATATTTGCGTGATTTTAAGGTTTTTAGGGCCCTAAAAGTACCCCTTAGGGCTTTTTTACTCTATAGAGCAAGGGCGTTCTAAACACGACACAGAAAATATTAAGTAAATATATTTTTTTTGGACCATCCTAGTATTACATACTACTGTATAGGGGTTTTTAAGGTTGCTGAAATTGAATCTTATAATAAAGTTTATCTAACTTTACCCCTTTTACCCCTGCGGGGATGAGGAGGTAAATATTATTAAAAATATTCAATTTTTTCATCAAAATTGGTATATAGGGGTTTTTGGGATTGACGAATCTTAATCTGATAATAAAATTTTTCTAATTTCATCCCCTGAAGGGCGGGGGTATTTTTCGTGAAAACTGGTATATTGGGGTTTTGGAGGTTGCTGAAAGTGAATTTTATAATAAAAGAAATCTAACTCCACCCCCTGAGGGGCGGGAGTAGTTTTCATGAAAATGGGAATATTGGGGGTTTTAAGGTTGCTGAAAGTGAATCTGATAATAAAAAATTCTAACTCCACCCTCTGAGGAGCCGGGGGTAGTTTCCGTAAAAATTGGTATATTGGGGTTTTTGAGGTTGCTGAAAGTGAACCTAATAATAAAAAAAATCCACCCCCTGAGGGGCGTGGGTAGTTTTCGTGGTATATTGGGGTTTTTAAGGTTACTGAAAGTGAATCTGATAATAAAAAATCCATTTCACGCGAGGTAAAAAACGGGAAAACTCTTTTACTAGGCAGTGTATTTTAATTTTTTTGAAACCTACCTTTTTGTTGGATGGATAATGTATTTTTTTTGCATGAAACTCGGAATGAAATAAAGTTAAAACTTTCTAAAAATTATGTCTGTATAAAGTACATAATAATAATTTACATTAACGTAAGAAACCAGCACTTAATGTATAAATTAAAATTAAGAATAATTTAAAGTTACTTAATTAAAATAAACCTTATCTAGAGATTCTTTATGTTTTGACATATTTGTGACCCATCTATCTCTCCGCCTAACGGTTAGCCTAACGAAAGCCCAAAATCAATTTTTTTGAATGAAAGCATTATCAGGAAAGAACAATAGTATGTATATTACACACCGAGAACCTAGTTTTCAGAGCATGAGAGTGCTTATTTTTTTACAAGGCGGAGCCGAGTAAAAAAACACTCGAAGTGCACTGAAATAGGTTTGAGTCGACCTAACATGTTAGGTGTTAACATCTAAACATAAAAAAAACGCAAAAATTGTCGTAAAATTAATTTTATTAATTTGACATATTGTGTTTGACGTTCACTTATTTTCTGACCGCTGTCATGGCAACGGGTGGAAAATAGGCACTAACTATTAACTAGGTCGTAGGAAATAGTATATTAGGCACCGAGTACGCGAACCTAGTTTTTAGTGCACTCGATGTGCACTGAAATGGTTTGCGTCGAGGTGTGTATACTATTTTTTCTATACATCCAAAAAACCCAAAAATGATCTTAAAATTAGTTTGTCAATTTGAGGTTATGTGTTTGACGTTTACTAATTTTCTGACAGCAGATATGTAAAATCAGCTGATTGTCACTTCCCAACCGTTGTCATAGGCAAGTAGACACTAACTACCAAATTGGTCATAGGAAAAATAAAATGTTTAGGTCAGCTTATTTCTAAGTATATTGTTCTAACCTAAATACAGTGCTAAACCACTGTATTTAAAGAAATATAATTTCAGGATGAAAGTTTTATATGTTAACCCACATTGCGAAATAATAGTACTCATGTAGGCTATGTTAATGAACCTTTTACTTACAATGTCGTTTAACGTACCCCCCCCCCCCTGCCTCAATTTAAGTTTTAGTCTGAAACTTACAGCCCAGTTTTTGAAAAATACTTTTTGATTAATTTTTATTTTTAGATTTTAAGGGGTTATATACCTTCTGGCTCGGGAAAATTAAGGGTTTTTATTTATTTTTTTCAGGTATCTAAGTAATTACAACTTTATTCGAATGAGCTACAAAATATCAAATAGTATAATATATAAAACATGTTATGATTCAATGTATTTGTATTTTTTTTTTTTTTACTGAAAAATGTTGTTCCTAATTACAATAGCTACTTCGTGAACGCAAGGTTTCTCAAAAAAAATGCGAAAATGGCGATGATTTCCCCAAAAAATCGATTTTCGATGTTCTGAAAATTGAGTTTTTCGACCGGAAAAAATAGAAATTTTCGTGAAAAATAAAAATCCCTTCGTTTACGAACTAGCTATTGTAATTAGGAACAACACCTAAAAATTTCAGATTGATCGGTAAATTGGTTTTCGAGAAATCGTGGTCACCGCAAACGATAGAATTTCGGGAAAGCGCCACAATTTTCCGAATTTTGCAATAAAAAAAATTTCAAAAAAAAATCAAAACATATACGATTTAATATTTTGGAGGTCGTTCGAATAAAGTTGTGATTACATACTTAAAAAAATCAATAAAAACCCTTAATTTTTCCGAGCCAGAAGGTATACAACCCTTAAGCTTTCACGGCCGCCAAGACAAAGAAAATTTTACTTTCGGGTTAAAACCATGTTAATTTTCACTTTCTTCAGATAATAATCTATAAACTGATATATTTCTGAAGATGTCTCTAGGAGTAACAGACGAAATGTGGGAAATAGAAAATCCATTAACACCTGAACGACTACCTGTACTATACAGGGTGTATTTGAAATAGCGTAGGAAATTTTAACATTTTACATGATAAAATATGACAAAAAGTTCCTATAAACATATGTCTTAAAATGCGTCATAAGGGAGCTACGCCCCTTTAAAAGTGGCTAAAAAAATCGGTTTTTATTTAATAACTCAGGAACCCTTTGAGATATATTAACGAGGTTTTGCACGTGAATTAATCCTAATAAGGCCCATCTTTGTATGTCATTTTCACGTACTTATTTAAACCAGGGGTGTGCGAAACGGTGGGGCCTTATCAGTTTATGTCCCAAACTTTTTTCTGTGTAACTTTTTTGCAATTTTATTTTTGAAATATGATTCCTCAGGTCAAAATACATAAAAAAGGTACTCTTGTTGTAATACTGTAGGATTAACCGTTTTCGAGAAAAGTTCATTTGAAGGTGAAATTTCACGGTTCGAGGACGAAAAATTAAATACTAAAATGTCGAAAACCAAAATTTTAATGATGCAATGTTATTCTACATCAAAAACTAAGAAAAAAAGTTTCCATACATGTAGGTCGAAAAAACGCTTTTAAAGCTACCATAGCCCTTTAAAAATGGTGCATATTTAGGAGACCATAGCTCCATTAGAATTGATTTTTGGAAGTACCTGTATATGAGGTTTTTTTCTTAGTTTTTAATGTACATTCACCCTGCATCATTAAAAATTTGGTTTTCAACATTTTAGTATTTAATTTTTCCTCCTCGAACCGTGGAATTTCACCTTCAAATGAATTCTTCTCGAAAACGGTTAATCCTACAGTATTACAACAAGAGTACCTTTTTTATGTATTTTGACCTGAGGAATCATATTTTAAAAATAAAATTGCAAAAAAGTTACACAGAAAAAAGTTTGGGACAAAAAACTGATAAGCCCCCCCCGTTTCGCACACCCCTGGTTGAAATAAGTACATGAAAATAACACATAAAAACGGGCCTTGGTAGGATTAGTTGACGTGCAAAACCTCGTTGATGTATCTCAAAGGGTTCCTGAGTTATTAAATAAAAACCGATTTTTTTAGCCACTTTCAAAGGGGTGTATTGGTGCGCACCCTGTTTTCTGCACAGACCATGTGACCCTATTTAAGCACACAGTTTATTTGTGTCAACAAAATATTTGGTTGGATATGGCCAATTGAATTATTTGGTTGTGACAAATAAATGTTATTTCTGGCAAATAAACTATTTTGTTTCCATTAATACATGATTTTAAAATTAAAATATTTATTTACATGAACTAAATATTTATTTGACTCATATAAAATTTATTACTCACAACCAAATAATTTAATTGGCCATATCCAAATAAATCTAATTTACCTTTTTTATCAGTGTAGTGGTTGGTAATGTTCCAAGTTGTGTGGGACTCACAGGAACACAGCTACATGAGGTTTAAATGTAGTGTTTAGTAGGTTTGGTCCCTTGGAAACAAAATGGTTTTCTTCCTAATAACTCCGGTCTAAATACGAAATTAAAAGTTCTTTATACTTTTTCTTTCTTTTTTCGACGAAATTTGGATTTATTTTTTTTGTGTCAAGTGCCAAAATGTATAGGTACTCTAATCTTACCTAAACAAGTCCTGCTTCCTAATGAAGATGGAGCATAATTCCCAGGTATAATTTCTGATACATTTTCAGGATGTAAGCGCTCATGATTATAAAGCATTTTTACAGTATCTTTCGGACTTTTGGAAAAAAATTCAACTAATTAAACAAAAAAAATACAGGCCTATATATTTATTTTATTAAGGTTTAGTCCAGTCCCTAAGTAGGTTTACCTGGAAATAATTCAGGTAGTCCACTTGCAAAACGGTCGCTTAAAACCTCCCAATTTAAGGAGTAAAGCAACGGTTTCCTCCAAAAATCGCAGTCGCTGACGACTGCGACCGGGTAGCCGCGACCAGGTCGTTACGACCCTACCTGTTTTCCTCGGTCTCGCCAGTCGCCATTCTGTTAGCTGGCCATTTTATAAACAACTGTTTTTTTGTTTGCGAGTTTATTCCTATAAATCAGTATGAATATCTTTAAAAAGTCGGTTCTTCTAATATTGCTGAATTTAGAACCAATGGATAACCAGATTCTGGCACAATGGATAATCAGGCACATGTACTAGTAGCCAGGATCCTTAAAGTGTATTAACTATCGGAACAAAATCATAAAATATTTACAACCCAACCTAACTTATTTGTGACTTTTATCTCGGTCAAACCAAATTAAAGTTATAAATATTTAAAAAAATAATATAAATATACGAATTCTACTAATTTGACAACTAAAAGACAGTTTATTAATTAAAAACATATTTGTTGAGCAATGGGTACGAAAAATTAAAAAAAAAAAACGAATAAAATACAAAAAACCATTTTAAAACAAAGTTTTAAAACAACGTATTAAGAAAAAAAAGCGTTTTTTAACATCCCTACAAGTACAAACTATTACATACCTGCCATAACTATTTCCACTCTGCTGTACAGCTGTACATTCCACAGCTGTGGAATGGAAAATACACTGCCCAGTAAAAGAGCTGTCCCATATTACACCTCCGCACGTAAAATGGATTTTTGATTATTAGATTTACAAGAAACCTTGAAAATATACCAATTTTGTCGAAAACTACCGTCCGTCTCTTAGGTGGTGCAGTTAGAACTTTTTTATTATCAGATTCTCTTTCAGCAACCATAAAAACCCCAATAAACTAGTTTTCACAAAAACTACCCCCCGGGGGGTGAAATTAAAAAAATTTTATTAAAAGATTTAGTTTTAGCGACCTCAAAAACCAATATATAAATTTTCAAGAAAACTACCCCCTGCCCCTCAGGGGGTGGAGTAAGAATTTTTTTATTATCAGATTCACTTTCAGCAACCTGAAAAAGCCCAATGTACCAATTTTCACGAAAACTACCCCCCGCCCCTTTGGGGGTGAAATTAGAAACAAATTATTATCAGATTCATATTCGCCAACCCCAAAAACCCCTATATAGCAATTTTGAAGAAAATATTGAAAATATTTAAAAATATTTAACCTTTCGGGATGGAGTTAGAAAAAATTTATTATCAGATTCAGTTTCAGCAACCTCAAAAACCCATATATAGCAATTTTCCATTTTTTTCTAAAAAAAAAATGTATTTTTCCCCATTTGCCCCCCTTGCCGCACCCCAATGCTCACCAAAAACAATCTCGAGCTAGAAATTTTGGTAACATACCAGTATGTCAAATTTCAAGTCTCTAGCTTAAAGCGTTCTTAAGTTATCGTGCCCACAAGATTTCCCGGACAGATAAATTGATTTATATCGACATAAAACGTCCTAAAACGCAAAAATACTCAACAAAAATGTTTGAAAATTTTTGCACGAATAAAAGGCTTCTTTTTAAAAAATTTCAAAATGGGAAAGCAAAATAAACACTTGTCACAGCGCACACCTGTCCACACACTGTCAAATTCGTGACGAATTAGTCGTGCGCCCGCCCCCGGAGCGGTCAACGACCGGCGACCAAACGAACGGCGGCCGGTAGTTAGTAGTAACGACTCGGCAGCAGCTAGGAAAACAGGGACAATTAAAATACTTTGGAGATGTCTCAACGACTCGGTCGCGGCTACCCGGTCGCAGTCGTCAGAGACTGCGACTTTTGGAGGAAACCGTAGCTTAACTTTAGCTGTGTTGTTATATTTATAATCGGTAAGTTATCCTTTTTATTTAGATGTTATTTTGTAGTTTTTGTAGGTGTAGGTTACATTTTGGCTAAAATATCCCTAGTTGTGCAGACCTGTCGGCAGGTAATTTTTTTAAGAAGAATAGCTTTTTATTTGTATTAATACCAAATAGAGATAGTCTTAGTTATGGTGTAGATTGAGATTTACAACTTGGTTTTGAAATTTTTTAATTATCTCTAACCGTTTGCGAGATAAAATTCATGGGCGGGACATTTGAAACACCCAGTACTCAGAGACAATTATTCTAGTTTAGTGGTATTATAGTAGTATAGTTTATTAAAATATTTATGTAATAAAAACACCTTTCAGTTTATAATGTGTTTTATTTGTAGTTTCAACTTCATACCCACACCTTTTTTTTTTCATTTTATTTTCTATACATAGCAGTAATATTGTAAAATTCATTATTAATTTTGCAAAATAATTTTAAATTTAGATAACATTTTGCAAAAATAATGTGAAATTACACTGTGTTTTAAAAAACAATATGTAACTTTTTGTTTGGAACTTGTAAAAACACTGTAATAGTTATAGTAAATGTGTGAAATATTTGTAAAAATAATGTGTAGAATTACAAATAAGTTGTTTATTTAAGCAATAAATATTTTTGTAAATATACTATAAAAGAAATTAAAACTGCTATTATAAATGAAACAAATATAAACAAGGATTGGAAATATATTATGGTAATTTTACTCGTCTCTTATGAATTTTAAGTATTCTTTTGTAATATTAGCAATACTATTGTGATAATTTTAACTAATGTTTTGTAATTTTAGAAAATAATTTAGTACGTATTTTTACATAACTAATAGTAAAAATATATTACGCTAATAAATTAACTTCGATAGTGCTTGGCAAAAAATAAGCCGCGATAGTTATACTAATTTTACAAAATATTTTTTTCAGTGTATTCTCCGTGTATGAAATAAAACACAGTGACTAATATCTAAAACGTATTATGACATTCTCGTATAAGGGATTCCACTCAGACGGAGTTACGCGAACTGCACCCGAATTGGTATGATCCTCGCTTTTTAGCACACGTTCGTAAATGAGTCAATGCAGTCTATTTTGGACACGGATAATAGTAGTGCAAAACATAATATACAGGGTGATCAGTAACTGCCATTCCAAAATTTACGAGGTTATTCTACATCCAAAAATATGAGAAAAAGTTTCTATAAAGGTTGTTCCGGAAATGAGTCCTAAGAGAGCTACGGCCCTTCGAATATGACATATTAAACGGGAAACAAAACAAAAGCATTAATAAAATTTTAATGCTGCAGGGTGAGTCTTCATTTAAGACTGAGCAAAAAGTATTTTTCACCAAAACACCTAAATTTAATATTAAAGCTTTTTAAACAGTAACGTTTTTGGAGGCACAAAATGGTACTTTCTCTTAATTTTTGTTGAGAACGGTTGTTCCTCAGTATTACACTATATGGTATTTTTTATGTATTTTTACTTAAGGAATCTGATTTTTTTTCAAAAAATCCAAAAACCATACACATAAAAATGTTTGGGGGAAAAATGTGTTAAGCCTCACATATATTGTCCGTCTAGGCACGCCTCTGGATAAATTCAAAAAACTAAATTAACATAAACTTATTGTCCTTTCTAATACTAGTATACATGCAAAATCTCGTCGCTCTAGCTTAAAGGGTACCAGAGTTATTAATTAAAAACCTTATTTTTATTACAATTTTAAAGGACCGTAGCTCCCTTAGGGCTCATTTCCGGACCAACCTTTATAGGAACTTTTTTTTGATATTTTTGGATATAAATTTAAATTAAATTAAAATTAAATTTTGGCATGCCAGTTATTGATCACCCTGTATAAACCACAATACAGACTATTATAGCCTTGAACCCTTATATCCCTCGATGCTACGCATCCCGGGATATAATTTGCTTGACTATAAAAACTCTTCTCTACCTTGGAATACTATTGTTTTATTTATTTAAATTTTTGGGCCAAGCGCCTAAAGAAATGAAATTTTCATCATTTATCTAGGTAAAAACTGTACATCAAGATCGCCATCGCTTCTGATTAACATGTGAGAAATTAGTTTGATATCTTCAATTTTTGTGTAGCTTGATTTAAGTTTGAAGTTTCTCACTACGTTTGCCATTGTGGCCTTCATTACCATAAGTCCATATTTCCACCCTGAAACCAAATTAAATACCTTAGTACCAAAGAACTTTTACCTCAAGAAGTTATTTCAGACCAATTTTTATGAAGGTGTCATCTTTTTGTTTGTTTGTTTACATAAACGTACGCGATACCGCTTCTGGTGTAAACATAACTATCGCTAGTTTTGACCTTCTGGTGACCAGAGCGATATTGCGTAATTTTCACTTTATCATTATGATAAATCTTTATACCTACATTAAAATTTAAAAAAACTACTATACTCCGACACTATAATTATGTTTGATAATGTAATATAATTAAATTTATTAAAATTAAAGTACTAGTTCATATAAAACTCTAATAAAACTAATATTTCTTAAAATTTACAATAAAATATCTAAAGCAGGTGTTGCTTGATAAAGTTTACGACATTAGACTGCGAGTTTACACATTCTTTCTCTTTCTTTACGCGGACTAAGTGTAAACAATAGTCACTCCCCACCAGCCCCTCACCGTAGTTGGTTCACGCTTCAAACAAAGCATACGGTAGATTTCACCATGTTCATTCTTGAGGTAAAAGTTCTTTGCTTAATACTTTTATAATTTGATTAAAATTAAAAATTTCTCTTTATAAAATTTTACGTCTCAGCACACATTACTACTATCCGTGACAAATGCATTGACACTTGGGTTTGAGATCTAATTTCTCAAAATATACTGTATCAATTTTAATGAAACAAAATTTAATCGATAGAACATTTATTTCTACATAATTTATCCACAAAAAACAATCCTAGCTTTTTTGGCTTATGAAATATCAAATAATAAACAAAAAAAATACATGTTTTTAGTTATATTTTAGAAACTCCCATTTTTAATCAACTTGTAACTTTAATGGGAAGTACCCAATTCTTTTGATTTTTTTTACAAAAAGAACACTTCTTTTAACAGCTGGTAAAACTTTTCTTTAAAAAGTATTTATAGTTTAAGTGATTTTTTCAAAAGCTTGAAAGCATATTATTTCTGATGGCATAATGGCCACTAAAATGTTATTTGCACCAAAAGTTAGATTAAGGCCTTATTAAAACAATAAAATAAAGTTATTACTAAAATATATGTTTTTTGAATTGTTTTATGAAGTTTAAATGTTTTGAAAAATAAATTGTAGTTCTTGTTCAGAGACGCGTGGGAATGGAAAGGGAAAGCCTCTTGTATTTAGTTAATTATTTGAATTATATTTTTATAATTATTTTTTTAAATTTATATGACAGATGTCTGCAAAATTTTAAATTTGGTTTAATATATACAATTTTTTGTGTAGCGTTTATTAGCCACGATGGTACATTCTGTAAAAGATTCAACCAATTGATTTTAGTATTTTTAAACTGATGCAATAAAACGTAAAACATTTAAAATTTTACTTTAAAGTCATTTGACAATTAACCTTACTTGCGAATTGTCTGTTTGAAATATTTTATTCTTTCTTTAGGGAATTTTGATGCTTACCTATACGCTGGTCATGTGCGGCAAAACGACAAAAGCTACAGATATAAAATCAGAGGAAAAAATACTGTAATATTATTCAAATTCTACTTGCAACTGTTTCTTACAGAGTCTGCTGAGGAACTACCATTATCTAAGAAACGGACAAGGTATTGATTTTGCTAAAAGTGGTTATATACTAAGGTAGCCCTAAAATAACTATGTAAATTTGCAAAAAAGGTGCTTTCATTTTAAAACCCATTTTGCCCTCAGGGGACTTTTCCGGGAACATAAGTTTGGTTCTAAGGATCATTTTAAAACCAAACTTAAAATAATATACCAGGCTATTTTTTTATTGACGAAAAACCTTAAAATTCAGCTATTATATAGAAATAACCTACCATCAAAAATACAACTTTAATTCAAAATATTAAACATAACGTAATATTATCGTTTTATAAGTCAATAAACCATACACCAAATTTCAAGTCAATCGGCTCACGCAAACTGCAGCACAGAGGATTGAAAATTAAAAAAAACGTATTCCAATTTTTTTAATTCAACGGTGCTTTTTATTTAATGGTTTTCTCCTTTAAAAACTAATTACATATTAAATAATTTAATAATAACTAGTACCCGGATATTTGGTATTGATTACGAGGGGCGCGCGGAAGTTTATTTTTTTTAGGAACATTCTGACATGGGTAACACTTACTGAGTATAATGAGACAAATTTGTAATTTATTATAAATAAGTTTTGAAATCTTTAAAATGGCTTGTGAGCGTCCTCAACCCACTACCGTAGAATCTTTGATTCAAAATATTCCCGAGCTGCAATTTAATCGTGAGTTACTTTATTGTTGAACGTGCGAAAAAGATATAAGTTTGTCTTAGAAATGCAATGTTTTAATAATAATAATAATAATAATAACGTTTAAAACACACAGTTGTAACATTCCGTCGATGAAAATTGAAAATCCTCAGGGTTTATAGAAAATTGGAAGATGTAAAGTTGCCAAGCGAGCCCACAAAGAGAAAAAACTATTTACCAAAGGCGTTCGAGGATATAAAATCAAAAATTTTAGTACAAGACAAAAATATTTTTAGCATAGATAAAACCAAAAATGCTTCTGGTTTAAAGATTGCGCATGTTATGTTATTCCGAATTTTCCACAATGTTCAATAGTAGACGTTTTTAATGGCAAAGAAGTTGACTTTTCTAAACCAAATCTAAATACTTATAAATGCATTAAGAAATCATACATTTTTTAATTATGCTCTACTTATGTACTTCGGTAGACATAGAACGTTTATTTTCAGATTATAAATATACTTTTGGTAAAAGAAGGCGAAGCTCAATAGCCGAAAACATGGAGAAAATCCTATTCCTATTTTCAACAATAATATTAATTATGTTTAAAAATATGGGTACATTTAGTTTTAGAACACTTACATGTAAATATTTTGTAAAATATACATAAGATAGTTTTTTGTTGTTTTACCTTTGATATTTATATAGTTATGAATCTTTTTTAATACTAAAAGTATAGTTATTTTCCCGTGTCATAATATTGATACAACTGTTTAACATAGTCGTCAAGTTACGCCATGAATAATAACTATCACGGGATGGTTAAGAAAGTGTGCCATTAATCTTTAAAAACTTTTTTTTATAAGTAACATTTGCGCGACCCCCGTAATCAATACCATATATCCGGGGTCTGATAATAACAGAATGGAGGAAGAATATGATTACCTAATCCCAACGGGAGTGTTGAGTATAGCAATAAAAAACCTCAAATGAATTGTAATAAACTTGTACAACTTATTATACTATTCACATGGCGCTATAATAGTATACGGTAGTTTCGAAAAACCAAAATTTTCAAAAATCGTCCCAAAAAAAAATTCTTGGATACAAATTTGTTTGATGACAAAAAAAGAAACTTTTTTTTTGTCTGTCTGTCTGTCCTTCCTTGTCTGATGTCACGATAACTCAAGAACGTATTATCCGATCGACTGAAAGAAAATTCCGATTAACGTAACTTTTTCAGGAAAAATACCCTAATTACCTTAATTGCCTTAAGGATAAATTCTAACAATTTTAAAAGTAATTCCAAAAAAAAAGTTATGGGGGGTTAAACTTATCAAAAAAATACAAAAAAATAAATTTTCAAAAAATTTATTCCTCAATTTCGCAAAAATCAAAAAGAAAATTTGAAAAAAAAAATTGAGAATTTAAATTTTTTTTCTTGATTTTGTTTTTGAAAAACTAAAAAAATGCATTTTGCGCACTCACCTATACAGTTTCGTGGTCCATCTGAAAAAGGCATGTACGTATATGGTTCCCTGTTCCTGCAGGCTTCAACCGTAAATCTTTCAGGATCAAATCGCATGGGATCTTCCCAGTATTTCGCATCGCGCTGAACGTAAAATGGCGATACTATGACGCTAGCACCTGCTGGAATAACTTTATCTCCTAAAAAATATAAATTAAAGTAATATTGATATTTTATTTTTATTTTTACTTTCCCCGAGGAAAGTTTTACATAAGTAAAAAAATTTTTTTTGTTGCGTTTTATACGTTTCCCGAAGTTTTATATTAAAAAAAAGGTGATTTCCGTAAAGAAAGTCTGTGGGTCTGTCTTTCCGAAAAATCTGTGACCACGATAACTCAAGAACGCTTTTACCTAAAGACTTCAAAGTTGGACCATACGTTAATTATCCAAAGTTCTAGGCTGGGACTGGTAAGAATCGGATGGGGGTAAGAAGATAAAATGGGTTGAAAACAACCTTTTTCAAGAAAAATGTTTTTTAATTTTTTTTTCGTTTTTTGAAATTTGAACTAGTTGATGACATTTTTTAGCCATTTTCGCTTCTGAATAACAATTATCTTTCGGATATCCGAAATTGGGAATCAAGCACAGATTTTACATACTAGATAAAATATTAACGTATTCAAAGTGACTAACACATGCGACTCTACCTCTCTCTCGAATTTTCGTGTCTCTCTTTACAGTAACATCCACAGTTTTATTGGTATTATCTGGTGATTTTTTTTTACGTTGGTTATCTTGAAAAGTTTTAACACAGACGTCAAAATCACAAAATGAGGTTAACTTTGAAAAATATAAATAAACTTTTGATTTTTACTGAATATAAATCTAAAAACAATATATGACTATATATAAATATATAAGATATGGATTGTGGGTAATAATGTTTTATCACAGATCTGTGTTGACTATGGATAAAGGGTAAGTTAAAACAAACCAAACCAAGTGGTGTAGTGACCATATCAGCTTTCTCAGTCAAAAAGGACCTATTATAGAGACTATAATAGAGACCTATTGGAAAATCCCTATACAGAAACCTATTCAGTTGTTTTGTTTTGTTGTTATAAGTTTAAGTAGAAAAATCTGTATGAAACGTAGGCATCTATAAGTTTTCTATGTTTTTGAACAGATATTTTCCTAGACCTACTGGAAATTTTTAGTAGGACAATCCCTATGAAACGTGTAAGTATATGTTTTCACATTTTTTTTTGGACAAAGGTTTTCTAAAAAACCTATAGGTACACAATTCATAAAAAAATTCCTACTTCGACCTATAAAACAATTTTATAGGATTACATAAGTTTTCTATAAAACATGTAGATATTTATAGGTTTTGGATGGGGATTTTCCCATTACTTTTTAATTGATAGTATTAATGTCTTTAATTGTAGAGTAATGAAATTATGCCATCCAGTATGATAATAACCAACAAACTTATGGAAATAAAAATGCGAGTTTATGTGCAGATAAGCATAAGGAAGTATGCATCAAAGAAAATATATAATACTAAAATAGCCTTAGCTGGAGCAACCTTGGGACATACGAAGACCTTTAAAACCAAAATTTTACTGTAGTAATCTTAATATATATCAATTTTTATTTAATGTTTATACAGAGCGGTTCAAAAGTCACCCCCCCCCCTTAACTTTTGAACCAGTTGAGATATCGACTTCAAATTTGGAACTATTAAATAAGACAACTTAAACTATCTTTTAGCATATATTTAATACTTTCAGCTCTTAAAATGTGGGCAGGGGGACATGGGGGCACATTTTTTTAAATGGAAAGGGGGTCGTGTAAAACATCATTTTAAAGCTTATAAAATTCTCCATTTAACTCCATATTTTTAAATTAAAAAAAAAATGGGTTTAAAATGGGGTTGAAAATGGGTATTAATGTCAAAATTCCTCTAAAAAAAACAAATAATTTTTTAAAAATGCCTAATTTCATCATAAAAAAAATGTTAATTATACTTTTAAACTAATTTTAGTTGACATAAATAAAAATTTATAAAAAAACTTAAAAAATCGAATGTTTTAGCACAAAAAATTGAAAAATCAAAACCTTAAAAAACGTTTTTAAAAAATTAAAAAATGTTAGTGTAAATAGAGAATTTTATAAGCTTTAAAATGATGTATCACACGACCCCCCTTTTCATTTAACAAAAATGTCCCCCCATACCCACATTTTAAGAGCTGAAAATATCAAATATATGCTAAAATATAGTTTAAGTTGTCTTATTTAAGAGTTCTAAATTTGAAGTCGATATCTCAACTCGTTCAAAAGTTAAAAGGGGGGGGGGGTGACTTTTGGACCGCACTGTATACATATTTCATATAGGATTAATCTTGGTATAAAGTAAAAATGGATAGACGAGTAGTTAATTTTAAAAATTGTTTTAATAAATTAAGTATATAAATATATTAATAAATTTTATTATAAAAAAATTGTATGTAATATTTGGTAGAATATCAGAAACTAACATAGAGATTCTCTTCTATGTAATATACAGAGTTGATACTTTCATTACAATAACAGGGTCGGACAAGAGTAATTTTAAATTATTTTTGGTGAGTTTCTTTAATACATACATATGCCGAATAAGAAATAATAATGACCAAGTTGATACTTTCATTACAATAAGAGGGTCAGACAACAGGAATATTAAATTATTTCTAATTTTTGGGCTGTTTGTTTAATACATATCTATGCCGAATAAGATTATGTCTGTATACAGACAATGCAGCATAAGAGAATAAGATTATGTCTGTATACAGACATATAATCTTATTCGGCATAAATATGTATTAAACAAACTGACCAAAAATTAGAAATAATTTAATATTCCTGTTGTCCAACCCTGTTTTGTATTGAAAGTATCAACTCTGGTCATTATAAATATGATTTATAATATATTATATCTTATACACTGTATGAGAAAATACAAATCGCACTTCACAGTGCGTAAACTAAATAGCACTCTGTATGGATATTTGCATATATTTCTGAAGACTTGATAAATAATTTTTTTTGGTATACATTTTCTATTAAAAAAAATGTATTAAGTTAAAAGAAATAGATGCCAGTGACCCTACAGAGTGCTATTTAGTTTACGCACTGTGATGTCATATTCGTATTCTCATAAAACGGTGTATACATATGATTTATATATCAAATATTAAAAATATTCTTACACAAGTGTCTATCACAAAAGTTTTTGTCAAAAAACTTTTTGATCACAAAAGTGTCTGTCTAATCACAGTTTGTTTTACTAATAAGGGAAAATATAAATATCAATGATAAAAAAATAGTAAAATATTATAAACTGAATATAAATATACAACTGAACACTCCAATCCAATTCGGGTTTGCTCTAGGCTCTCTGGCCAGGTCATGTGGACTTCTAAATTCTGGTAACTTCCTTTCCGATATCTTTCCTCTTCTGATTTTCTACAATTAAGTTTTTATTTTGAAGGAATTTGGTTATTTCTACTGCTATGGATTTATTGGGGTCACAAGCAGGGAATTTAGGCTAATAGGGGTTGGGCATGTTATGCTAGGGCCCCATAGAAGGATGAATATTGTTGGGAGTGTCTTGGGCATTCAATAAGGATATGTTTAATGTCTTGTATATTTCCGCACCACACCATGGGTCTTCCTTTATGTTAATTTTAAACAAGTGGGAGTTGGTAAAGCAGTGTTTACCTCTCATATGACATATTTTTGTTGTTTTTTTACTGGTTACTCCTAAGTTATTAACCATGTTCTCTTTTTTAATTCTGTCCTTTCCCAGTACATGCGTCCTTTTAAGGGACTCCCTTAATTTGTCCCATACTGTCCCATTCTTTTTTCCACTTCATAAATAGGATTTCTTTTGTTTCTTGGTTGTAATCACGGAAATGCGTTTTGACTCGAACCACGAGATTTTCCAGGCTTCATTCGCTATTCTGTCGGCTGCTCCATTTTCCGTAATTTTTGTATGTCCCGGAATCCAGCAAAAATTAACAAAACACATGAACAAAGCGAAAAAATCCACAAGCCAAACAGATTACTGAAAGGTAAACAAAAACAAAGGAGCGCCTAGTTATAGCTACCGGCACCCGAAATGCGCCTGCGTAGTAGAGGGCTAACCGTTTTTCAATATATTATTCTAAATCCAAACCAATTTTTTACAAAAAAAAAACAGGCACAAAACCACCGTTAACCAACGCTTAAGTAAATTAACGTCCCGCAAACAACAAAAAACCAAAACAATCTCGGTGCGGGTAGCTATATTTAGGTGCTCGTAAAAACAATACAGAATAACCAACGTAAAAAAAATCACTAGGGAAATACCACATAATACCAATAAAACTGTGGATGTTACTGTAAAGAGAGAAACGAAAATTCGAGAGAGAGGAAGAGTCGCATGAGTTAGTCAAATTTTTTTGATCTTGCAATGGAATCCCCAATCTAGTATATGAGGTCTGTGGAATCAAGTGATCTGTTCGAAATTACGCAACTTTCTGGGTTTTAGATTATAAAGGAGGGTATCGCATTTTGGGCTGAATAGCCTGCAACGATAAGACTTTACATGCTTATAGATACATAAAAAGTAAATACTTAGCCGAAATTTCAGCCCGTTTGACATCCCGGAACATATTTTAATTAATTATTTTAATTAATAATTTTCACATATGTCAATGTACTATTTGGCAACATTGCACGAAACTTCAAGTGTCAAATGTCATCTCGTCAAAATAAAAATAACTTTGCACATTAACTACTACAGTGGAGCCAAAGGAAAGGGTATGTGTTGTGTTCACTGATCTTGATTATAATATTAAAATATTTTGTTGTGTTTTATTAGTTTTTACGGAATTAATATGTGTAATTAGGCTGGACTTATGTGACTAGTTTCTTAAGTTTCAGTACGATTATGGAGTTATTTTTGAGGTAGTTATACTATAATAACATTGTAAGCAAACCAGCAGCTTTAACGATAACCCAAAGCATGTACTTCCATGGGACAGTGTTACCCAAGACAAGTAATTTAATTCGGCTTTCAACATTTTAAATTAGTTTATTTCCATTATATGATTTAAAATTAGATTATGAAAAAGTTACACACAGACTTTTAACTTTTAATATTAATTAAATATATTTATTTAAAAAGAAATATATTTAATTAATATTGTACAGTGTTTTTATTAATCATTCTACCTAAATGTATTTATGTTCGATTTTAGATAAACAAAAAATATTGCTTTTTTCAATATGATAGTCACGTTTAGCGCAAGAATAATGCGATATTGTCGGGTTTACGATTACAACTAATTCCAAAGTTTTTAATTTTTTTTTCATTTTGTTCTTTATTAACAATTAACACAGTTTTTTATCATTTCTTTTCATAATTTTGTACTTTTTTAAACAAAAACATATTTTTCTTATTTAGCCCAAAACTCCTATTTAAAACGATACCCTTCTTTGTAAAATGTTTTCAATTTGCTTAATAATTATTATGACTAGTGAATCAACTTAACCAATATTTAACTTACCCAATACAAAAACATAAACTTTTATAATGATTATTTATGAAATAAACAAGCACACACACAAACTGCCATTTGCAAATTAAAGATTTGTGCTGCCATTTAACGGGGAGAAGCTCTGCCGTTATAATATTACAGGACGGATTTAGTGTGACTTTTGGCTTTTTGCGTCTTTCCCTTACCTAAATCCACATCAGCAACAGCCTTTCTTCCTATCAAAGGTACAATGGGAAAAAACCTCATAACTTCTTTTAGGAACATTTCAGTATATTTTAATTGGGGAATTATTTTTTCATCTATATCCCTTTCTGTTCCTACGACTTCCATCACTTCATCATAGACTTTTTGCTAAAAATGAAACAATTATGTAACACTTACACTCGTAAAATTATTGACTTTTTTAAAAGAGTTCTTGAAGTAAATTAAAACCTTTTTTACGGGTGGAATCGCCTGCTATTAAAATCGAACAAGAAATCAATTTTTTTTGTATATTCGGGTTTAGAATGTCATTAAAGGCTAAGAAATGTGGAAAAAGTGGCTGTTAAAAAAATGTCTGTCTGTCTGTCGGTAATAGGTAGCCCTCATTGGGTACTATGACTGTATATCAAAAAATTGTAACCAATAGGTATACTTACTTGCAGGTCAGGATACATTCCCATACACGTAAACACAAAGCATAACGTGAATGCTGTACTTTCTGTAGCCTAGAACAAGAAATGGTGGATCACACAAGAAGAAGAATATAGTATATTACATAACGTGTACGTAAACTGACTTATTTCGCATAAGTGACAATAGAAACGTCGCGAATGCAAAAAGGTATGTACGGAAAATAATATTTATTTATTTTTTTTTATCGGGATCGTAGAAACTATAGGGTACATAACACAACTCTAAAAAATGGGCTCAACTTTTTGCTCTGGGAAACGGAAAGTTGGACCTTATAGAGTTTTTTCTCCTTTACGTCCTGCAAAAAATCTTATTACATATTTGAATTTGGCAGAAAAAACTGTATTGACCAGCATGTTCAGTCTAGTTGAGCATATTAAATTAATTTAGCTTAGGCCTAATTTACTTGCAAAATACGGCTTCTCTACGATAATTTGACACTTACATGCTTTTTGCGCAAAATTGTGACGTGTTAGAAAAACCCCAATTGCATATTTAAATTCCGCAAAAAAAACTTCATTAATCGAAATAAATATATTAATGTAGCGCTTAAATGTGTTGCTTAAAAATCTACCGAAACGGAAAATGGTGCAAAAGCAGGAAACTTTAAATCACGGTTTGCTAAAAATCTGCACGTGATGGAAAAAATCTGAGTAAATATTTCAATTCCTCATGAAAATCTAGGCTAAAAGACACATTTCGTTTATAACCATTTAAACCTCGATTTAAACTAATTTTAATTAAAAATAATAAATTTTGCAAATTTTCATATCAATTTTGATGTCTTAGTGACGTGAACAGTCATGTACAAAAGTTGAGTTCATTGATTTTGGATAAAATAAGGGGCTTAAAAAAGCTGATCCCTCGTCTATATTTTAAAAGTTTTCATATTTTTTATTTTATGTAAGCATAGTTTAAGGTTGAAGCTATAAATTGATTTGATGGTTATGTAAAAATCTGCCAGTATAACAAAAATAGAGCCTTTCCAAAATGACGAATTAGCGCATATTTGGTTTATAAACGACTTTTGCGCAAATTGTGACGTGATGGAAAAATTCTGAAAGCAGATTCGGACTCAGGAGAAAAAACTCTATAAGGTCCAACTTACCGTTTCCCAGAGCAAAAAGTGTGTTGCATTGTGTAATGTACCCTATAGTCTCTACGACCAACAACCAACAAAAAAAATATTTTTAAATAAATATTATTTTCCGTAAATAAAGATAAATAAAATTATAAATATTTAGAATTATTAAAATAATTAAAATTAAGTAACTATTGAAAAAACACCGTGCACTGGTGTTTTTTTAATAGTCATTGCACTGACAGGACAAGTAAATATAAACATCTACATATATGATACAAAATATACACATAAATAATATATTTTATTTATCAAATTATAGTTAATTTTACTGAAATATATAAAATATAAAATCTGGAAGAAATGCAGAAAAAAAAGAGTAGCTGATTTTTGCACCAAAATTATATAATAATTTATAATTCTCTAAAAAGTAGCAAGTATAAGATATTTTAAAATTTAAGTTTCAGCACCATTCTGATTTGGAGGTAAAATTTGGTAACGTTGAATTCGCCTAACACTATTCTTTCAAAAAAATATATAAATCTTACGTTTCATCCCAAATTCCAAAAACGGGCTATTTTACCGAATATCCTTTATCGTATCCATAGGGGGTCGTAGAAAAATAATATTTTTGAAGCTAGTTTAAAAGAATTAGCTTGCGATAGAGTGGGCTGGAGAGCTGATTTTGTTGATAATGATGATGATGATGATGATGATGATGATGATGATGATGATGATGATGATGATGATGATGATGATGATGAAGATGATGATGATGATGATGATGATGATGATGATGATGATGATGATGATGATGATGATGATGATTAGGGTGGGTCAAAAAAACCGACTATTTTTTTTTTACTTTATAAAAATCGGTTACTAGACACCTCTAGAAAATTCTCACCAAATATGAGCTCTTAATTTTGATAAAAAGGATCTCCGCTTTACAATTTTCCATTTTTTCCTCAGTATTAGAAACAAAAATTCATATCTCTTTGACAACTGTTCGTTAAAAAGTATATCTCCTCATATTCTTGCAGGAAATCGAACGCTCTACAAAAAAGGTTTCTTACAATTTTTTCGTAAACCTCACCGTTTAAAAGATATCAAAGGTTAAAGCTTGATTATTTTAAGAGATATTTCTGTTTTGCTTATGAATTTTATAACTCGCTTACAAAAAATTGTTATGAATTGCGCAATTCATAGTTTTGTAGGAAATTAACTGCTCTACAAAAATGATTTCTTATGATTTGTTGATTAAATTAAGCGTTTAAAAGATATTCATCGTCAAACTTCAATGCATACTAATTTTAATAGTTTTTGATGAATATTTCGAAATTTTTCAATTTAATTTATGAGTTTCACGAAAATTTATACAAATCTGAGTTCCTATGAAAAGAGAAATGTTTTAAACTATTTGTCTCGTTTTTTTTTAGTCCTACGTATGTTTGGTTATATTGAAAAAAAAATTAGTGCATTATTTTAACTCAGAGTCAATGATTTATTAAATTTTGAAAAAAATAATAATAAAATAATAATAAAATAAGTTATTATAAGATAAATTTTATGAAAATATTATTAAAATAAAAAAGTTTCAAATACATTTTCGAAGGGAAACTTCTATAAGAGTTACTCTTGCGATAGAAACTCAAATTTGTATAAATTTTCGTGAAACTCACAAATGAACCCTTAACTGGTGAGGTGGTTAAAACATAACACAACTGGTGACCTGGTGCCATTTAGGACCCCATATTTCAAATTATAAAATATCCTATTTTTTTTTGTTGTTTGTGTTATTTTTTAGTGTCAATGTGAACCTTAGTGTTAGTATAGTAATTAGCTTCTAAAAAAATAACAGATGGCAAAATTAAAATAAAATATAATTCGTGTCATTGGCTCATGCCCTCAAAATGTGAAGTAATTTATTATTGTGGGGTCACGAATGGCACCACGTCACCAGTTAAGGGTTAAATTAAAATTTTTCGAATTATTCATCAAAAACTATTAAAAATAGTATGCATTGAAGTTTGACGATGAATATATTTTAAACGCTTATTTTAATCGACAAATCATAAGAGACCATTTTTGTAGAGCAGTTAATTTCCTACAAAACTATGAATTGGGCAATTCATAACAATTTTTTGTAAGCGAGTTATAAGTAGTAGTAGTAGTAGTAAGGGCGGGGAGGCTACAAGCCAGGCAACTAGGCCATTATGGCCCTTTTTGCCAGCTGTCCCAGCCACACATCTACCCTACTCCCTGCCTGAACCTGCCGGACCTCCTTATAAAGGCGCGATATGTGTCCAGGCAAGGGTACGCAACTCCTCTCTTCGGAGAGTTGCCACTCCGAAGATCTCCTGTCTTATTCTGCCGAACCGATCGCATTGTCCTAGGAAATGGAAGGACGATTCTTCGTCTATTCCGCAACCCGAACAGACGGGGTCGTTACCGACCTTCATCTTGAACAGGTGTCTTCCTAGTCCACAGTGACCCGTGAGGATCCCTGTAAGTTGGCTGATCGTGGCTCGGCTTCTTCCTAGTAGCCACGCGGTTTTTGACTTGCTTGGACCGGAAAGGAAGTCCTTTGCCTGTCTGCAGTTCATGACCGTTGACCAGCTTTCCCTTAGTTTTTCTCCAGCCCACGTGTTGAGGGCTGATGTGACTTGTTTCCTTGTAATGCCAAGCATGGGTTCGGGTCCCATGCACGGAGTCTCGGCTCCGAGTCTGGCAAGTTCGTCTGCCTTCTCCTTTCCCGGTATCCCGCTGTATCCAGGGACCCATACAAGGTGGACTCTTTTGTTCCTCGCTAGCTCCTCCAGGGCTTCTATGCATTCCTGCACAAGACTGGATCTTGTACCGGGTGCACTGAGAGCCTTGAGCGCTGCTTGGCTATCGGAGCAGATGTATACATCTGATCCGTTACTCCCTAGCACCTCTTCGCATCTTGCCGTTTCCTGTATCGCAAAGACTTGGAATACCGTGGGGTACCTGCCGAGCGAATAGCTCTATTGAACCCCCGTGTCTTGTACAAAGAAGCCTGCGCGTGTTTTGCGTGTTTTCCATCCGGGAGCCGTCGGTATAGCACACTGTTGCGTTTTGGGCAAAATTAACTTCCTTGTTCTCCCACTCTTTTTTTGTCGGTATAGTGAGAGAGAATGCTCTGTCAAACCTTAATCGGTCTTCCGCCTCTATAACCTTAATGCTGCTAATAGGTAACTCTACTCTGGCAACATCGGCCATTTTTGTATGTCCGTAGACTGCCCCTTCACCCAGCCAGCATCCAACATCTCTCATTCTAAGGTAGCTAGCCATTGCCTCCCTCCTTATCCAGGACGGAAGCGTTGGCGCCCCAGTAGAACTTCCAGTGCTGATGTGGGGGTCGTCCTGATTGCGCCTGTGATCCCGAGACACGCTAGTCTTTGGACTAAGCGAGTTATAAAATTCAAAAGCAAAACAGAAAAGTCTCCTAAAATAATCAAACTTTAACCTTTGATATCTTTTAAACGGTGAGGTTTACGAAAAAATTGTAAGAGACCTTTTTTGTAGAGCGTTCGATTTCCTACAAGAATATGAGGAGACATACTTTTTAACGAACAGTTGTTAAAGAGATATGAATTTATGTTTCTAATACTGAGGAAAAAATGGAAAATTGTAAAGCGGAGAACCTTTCTATCAAAATTAAGAGCTCATATTTGGTGAGAATTTTCTAGAGGTGTCTAGCAACCGATTTTTCAGAGTATAAAGTAAAAAAAAAATAGTCGTTTTTTTTGACCCACCCTAATGATGATGATGATGATAATGATGATGATGATAAATACCTACAAACTTACAGCTGAAATAAATAAAATTATTTCGTCTCGAATTTGAATATCATCAAAGGATTCTCCAGTTTCAGATTTTAGCTCTATAAGTAGTTCTACAAAAGTCTTTTTCTTCGTTTGATATATCTCTTCTAAAATAATAGTTTTTTATTGCACTAGTCAAAAGTAGTAATAAAGTCAAATTCACAGCTACATATTTGGAATGACTTTATCACAAAATAATACCTAAGTAACGTCGTATAAAACCCATTTTCCCATAGCAATTTTCTGTTTTGAATTACCGTAATAAAAAATGGATGGTAATATGCAAAATATTATGCAAAATACAATAATATTTGGGCAGTACCCAGCCATACATTCGGTCAGCCATATGAATTTTGAAAATATGATAACAGATTCGTTATCAACGACCCCAAAAACTTAAAAAGCAACTATTTTTATAGAAATACAATCATTATAAAATGCATGCTTCAAAGGGTTAAATCTCAAAAAAATAGTGAGTTGGTGTATTGAGATTAGGAAAATTATAAAAAATACGCTGTAAATGGGGGTTATTGGGACCATTGCAAGTTATTCTTTTTGTATGTTAGTACCTAGGGTCTTGCCTTACTATTGCAGTAAAAAAAAAACTGAATTATCTCTATCCTAGTATTTTGGCGCAAAAATTTTGTATAAATCTCTACTTCCGCAAAATCCTCAACGTATTTACAACGAAACGAGATAAAAACAAAATTAAAAAAAAAATAATTGTTTAAACTGAATGCGGTTATTATACTAAAGCAGAAAAACTTATAAAAATTCTGCAGAACGTGTTTGGTGCACATTAAAAGTTTAAGCAAAAAAACATCAGAAATAAAAAGATCTACCTTTCTTGTTAAATAGTTATTTATATACCAAGGGACTAAACTGGCTGTTTTAGTCCCGCTGCATTAGTGTTTCTTGAGCGAGCATAGCGAGCGAGGGAAACAGAAATGCAAGGGACTAAAACAGCCAAGTTTAGTCCTGAGGTATATACACTATTTTTTGCAGGACCAAACATAATTTAGGTAGGTAGATAAAATTAAAATTAAAAACCACTCGTCTAAAATCGGTTGTTTTATTTTCGTAATTTAATCGAGATGCCTGTAAATTACGAAAAATCAGTTTCATGGCTATCGCGATTTCAATTGCTTTTTAATATGGTTAACACAAACGTCAAAAAAATGGACGAAGATGATAAATTTTAAGTTATGTAGAAATTGTTATAAAAATGTTATTTTTAATGGTTTTCTTTGTTAAAATCAAATAAATTGGTTTGAATCGCTAATTTATTACAAAACACCACCAAACCTAATTTTTGAACCAGCAAAGCACATACTAAGTATAATATTTTAATATTATCAAGGTTGCCGTGATTTTTATTCCCTAGGGAGAAAAACGGCAAGTTTAGTCCCGAAAATGAAAGCGAAAAATTAAGTTTTAGTCTTGGTCGTGCAAAAAAAATATTATTTAAATCGGTTTAATAAATTCGGAGATAATTGACTTTGTTAAAAAAATTTGGGTGTTCCACTTCAAATTTTGATTAGTTTATTTGTCATTTTTTTTGCAAATATTTGTTTAATTAGAGAGTATTAACCAAAATAATTAAAAATGAATATAAAAACCTATACTAGTAAAAATCCGTATCATTGGGACATAAAACGGCCTTTTAAAATAAATAAATAAATATATTCATAAATAGCCTGTTTCAAAATAAATAGATCTTACCATCTTTCAATTTTTCGTATTCCTTTCGTTTTTGTCTAACAATCTGAAAATATATAAAAGTATTTTAGTTTTTTTTTTATATCAAAAGTCTTTTTAAAACTTTTATTTTTTTTTAACTTATTTTAAAGATAAAAATCACCTTCATCCACTTGTTAAGTAACAATTTTTAATGCTTTCAAAAGTGAGAAGATTTCTGATCCTTAGAATTTAGCATATCTTCTAATTTAACGCTTAAAGCTAATACTCATTTGAAGGTCGAATGTCAGATGAGAAATTTGGATAAGGAATCGATGGTCCTAAGTTTATACTATAAGTCCTTATCTAAAGTTTTCAGCTGGGAACGGTAAAAATCAGGATAGGGAAAGGGGGCCAAAGTGCCTGTGTCCCAAAAAAGTCCTTATAGTTCTCCGCATGAAACAAAGTCTCCGACGACAGGGGGAGGAATCATTCGCGCTCTCTTCTTTCAGTCAAAAGCGTTATAAGGCGTGCGTGCCTACAACGGGCCTCTGACTTGCACAGACATTCCTAACGTTTTTCCCGTAGCCACATATCCGTGCGTCAAAGTATATCCAAAGTTTGCAGCTGGAACGGTAAACATCAGGCTGGGGAAAGGGGTCAAGGGGGTTAAATTGTTTTTAATAAAAAACTATTGAAAAAATATATTTTTTTTTGGCAAAAACTTTTTGAAAGAAAAACTTAATTTCTAGAGGAATATCAAAAGTTTATTTTCGAAAAAAAATCTTTTTGATTTCTTTTTTATAAACTTTAAGAAAAAGTATTTTTTGTTAACATCAGTATTTAATTTATCAACAGATAAGTACTTACATTTGAAACATAGTTCTGCAGTTCATCTAAATTTTTTTGAAATTTTTTACCAATAGGTAAATTGTAAAATATAAAGTCACTATGTATAAGTGGATTAGTAAGTCTTTTTAAGATAATTTCTTGTAATCTAAAAATAAAATTCGTATATTAATTATTTTAAAGTGTTATTTTTAAAAAATTTAAATATTCTAATAGCAATTATATACCAAGGTAGAGAAGACATTTTTTATAGCCGAGCGTATTATATCCCAAGATTCGTAGCATCTACGTTCTCTACCATGGTTTATACAAGGTGTCTCAGTACTGACGCACCTCGTAGAAAGGTCTGAATACGTAGAGAAAAATTACAAAAAAAATCCATCATCATCAGTTCTTGAAATAAGAACGTTTAAAAGTCACCAGAATATGTTAAATTACTTATAGAAATGTATTAATTAATTAGCAATTTGGTTTCTATAGATAAAAACTTTCTTAGGTTTTAGGTTTCAAGTGATTGAGTTGTAAGTTAATTAATACTAAGATGTCACCTTCGTTAGTAATTTTAGTAAAAAATGTTTTTTGACAAAATGTATTTCTCCGTAGAATACCTAAAAATTTTAGTAGTAGTAGTAGTAAATTTTTGGGTTGGCCAAAGCCGGACAACTAGGCCATTTCTGGCCCTTTATATCACTCCACGAAATCCCAGCAATTTACTAATTTGAGTCCTTGAACCTGCCCGTCCTTTCAATAAACATCAGGATATTGGCCCAGGGGAGATCTCTTAGTTCCTCTTGGTTGAGTCTTTGAGTTTCAAAAACTTGCAACCTGATCCTGTCGTATCTGACACACTTGGCTAAGTAATGAGAGGATATTTCATCCTCTTCGCACTCTGGGCATAGGGCACTCTCTAGAATGCGCATTGTTGTCAGGTGCTTCCTTAGCTTGCAGTGGCCCGTGAGGACCCCTGCAAGTTGTCTGAGTGCAGTTCTTCCTTTTTCCAGCAACCAGTCGGTTTTTGATTTGCTTGGGCCGGCCAACACTAAAAAGTTTATAATATATGGAGAATGCAAGGAAGATGTATCTGCCGCTGCTCGCATGTACGCCACAAGGTTTTCTGGGACATAGGCCCTGTGCTATTATTATTCTTTTCGTTTTGTAATAATAGTATATTATTTAATGAGCGTATAATAATTGCTATTAATCAATATAGTTCCGGGAATAAGCCTGACAATAAGCCTGGCAAAATACTTCAGTTTGTGATACAACTTTTTATTTTTAATGGTGTGTTTTAGACATAATTTAGTGTAAAAAAACGGCAGGAGATAAACTGTGATTTAATTGGTTTATGATTCATGACGTCTTCAAAATTGCGGTTTTCCATTGTGCTTCGTGTCTTTTAATTTGAAATATCTCGGTAAATAATTACTCGATTTTATCGCTCTTGGTCTCATTTTAAACACACTTTATCACCTTTTAAACTGATATACATAAGACGTTATAAACCTTTTTTTAAATATAGCAGTATACGATGAATTATATGAAAAATGATAAATTAATTTTTATCGAAATTTTCGATTTTTAAAAATTTGTGTAAAAAATATATAAGATACCGGTTTAAAATTTCTAGAGTCTGTTAAACCTATAAATAACTATATAAATCCGCCAGGAGACAAGGTCAAATTCACAGGAAATTAATTTTCAGTCATCAAGGCACCGGATTTTTTTAAAAAAATTACATTTTCTAAGAAAGCTAAGTGGCCCAATGACACTGCCTTGAGGGGTTCCTGTATCTAGCAGTAATTGTTCTCTCTAAGAAAAGACTCGATGAAAGAATTGAAGCTGCCCCTGAAACCAAGACTTTTAAGTTTTTCCATCACAATAAGCAGGAGGATCAGAATAGGTACACTATATTTGTTTGTGGTTCATACTTGTATCACAGCACACTTTAGACAACTGTTGTTGAAAATTTAAATTTTCACATTCATGTTGTTCCTCACTGCCATCACTTTCGCTTTCACTGGTATTTTCACCCTCATTTTCACTCTCATTTACACTATTACTTCTGCTTTCACCACTTAACAGCTCACTTCTAACACTCATGTATTCTTCTGAAACGTTACTGCATTCACCGAGGTCACTTTTACTTTTGTTTTGCACTTCTTTATTTCTTAAAAAAGCTAAATAATCAAACTGCCTTTTCTTTCGCTGATTTTGTTGTCTTTTTGAAAGACCTGAGAAGAATTTATAATGCGTAGATTCGCGACGCCGCTTTTGTGTATTCATTCTGATAACTCTAGTAATACTAAACTTCTGTTAAGAAAAAAGAAACAAAACAAAAATATTTGCTTGCATTTGGTGCGAAAACTGAAGCATTATTAGCGTGCTAAATTGAGGCGATATAAGCAGTATATTTTGGAACTAAAATAGTTCATTTATAGCACGTTCTCAATTAAACTAATATTGACTATATATTTTCGACATAAAGTTGGTCATTGTTAGGTCGTCCTAAATTTAATCAAATAAAAGTGTATATTATCGACCTAAAATAGTTTATTAATTTACCGTCTAAAACTAGGGAGCATATAGTATTAAAAATGGAAAATATATGACAAAAAAGAAAAAGCTGATTTCATAAATAATTTTTTTGTTAATATCGGTAGAAAAATGGCTGAAAAAATACACAAGGATGGAACTTCGACACTGGCTGACGACAAAATAAACGCTACTTTCCTATTAGACCCCGTAAATCAAAACGAAATTATCTTATTCATTTCTAAGTTAAAAAATCAATCAGCTTCAGGTCCGGATGGGATCCCTGCTTCCCTAATTAAAAAATTTCACTTGTATTTTGTGCAACCTTTGGAGCATATAATTAATTTATCATTTTTGAGAAAACAAACCCTACAAATTATAGGCCCATATCAGTGATAAATAACTTTGGAAAAATATTTGAACATTCTTTAAAAAAGCGTTTAAATGAATATTTAAAAGAAAATAATATTCTAAACGATAATCAATTTGGATTTAGAGAAAACATTAGCACTGAAAACGCTGTTATTGAGCTGACGAATTCTGTAGGGACAAATATTCAAAACAATAAAAAATGCCTCGCAATTTTCTTAGATTTAGCGAAGGCGTTCGATACGGTTGATCATAAAATTCTAGTGTATCACCGTATATTACGCATTCGCTCAGTCGATTTTGCAATATTGTATTACTGTATGGGGTGGCTTGTACCACAATGCTCTGGAACCTCTTCAGGTTGCACAGGATACAGTACTGAAAATACTTCTACAAAAAGATCGCAGGCACTCCACTGAACGTTTATATCAAGAAACCGGACTGTTTGATATACGGGAACTTTATGCCTTTAAAGCTATAACTTGGACTTGTAATAATATACAGGCAAACAGACAAACACGAAATATTACAACACGTTCAATAACTAATGAACACATAAACGTACCACTGTATAAAAAGTCATTTTTACAAAGATTTATTTTTTATTTGGGACCAAAACTGTACAATCCACTTCCTGTTCGTATTAAGAATACTACTAATCAAAATAGGTTAAAGCGGGAATTAAAAATATATGTAAAATAAAACAGTTATAATATTAAAAGACTGTTTTAAATAATGTTTGGTTTATTTAACTTTCTATATATTTCTCATTTTATTTTTCTCTCTTTCTCTCTCTCTCTCTCTCTCTCTCTCACTCTCACTCTCACTCTCTCTTTCTCTCTCTCTCTCTCTTTCTCTATTTATCTTTCTCTCTCTATTTCCCTATTTCTCTATTATAATATACTTTATTTTTAATTTTTTATATGTTCATGATTTTGATTACTATAAAATAAATGTAACATGTTTCTTTCACGATACAGGCTAAGCCTAGTGTGAAGTTTAGTTTATAATATATTTTGGATATGTAATATTTGTTAAAGTGAATAAATAAATAAACTTATTTTAGACGTACAATTATAGCGTCCATTTTTCTTCAACTTTTGAGAAATATTTTGAACTTCTCAATAATTTCTCCATTTTTCTTGCTATATGAAAGCAAGTTTAGGATGCTATATACTCTCAAGCTGGTTTTCTGGGATGTCCATAAGTAAACTAGATTCATTATAAACAGTAAGGCCGACTCCGGTGGCGCAATGGTTAGCGCGTTTGATTACGCATCCCGGGGTTGTGGGTTCGAGCTCCATATAGAGCATGGATGCAGAGTGGTGTAAATAGTCGGAAGATGGAACTACGATGACTAACTCTCATCGCCATAGCAGCAAAAAACCACGTTAAACAGTATAAAATGAACAAACATAAGCAGTAAGAGTTCGTTGCGCTCCTAACCTATCCAATGAATTTTGGCCAATTTTTTTTTAAACTTGTTTTTTTGATGTCACAACTTTTTTTTGGTCGAAAATGATCAAAATTTGCGTTACGTAATACTTGAATGTTTCCTTTTAGTATATATTTGATATTTTCATTTTCATCATTTTAAAGCTTATAAAATTCTCTATTTAAAGTACATTTTAAAAATTTTTAAATATGTTTTTTAAGGTTTTGATTTTTCAATTTTTTGTGCTAAAACATTCGATTTTTTTAGTTTTTTTTTTATAAATTTTTATTTATGTCAACTAAAATTAGTTTAAAAGTATTGTACCGTAATTAATACGTTCACTGCCAACGGCTAGTTTTGACAGCGGAGCAATGGGTATGGGCAAGGGAAAAATAGAAAGAATTGATTAATGTTGTTAGGGGCGCCAGTTACTTTAGCTTTTACTCCTTTAGGTAAGTAACAACCTAGTGTAAATACTTAAGCTTTTCAGTTTGAGAAAATATAACCCCTAAATAAAATAAGATAATTCATTTGAGAAATTTATTATAAATAAACTTAATGAAAGCACATCAAGTAATGTATTAATATATATAAAAAATATGTGTAATTATATTAAGATATAATTAAAGAAATCTTAATAAAAATTACTAAATTCAGAAATCATTCGACTTAAATGTATAAAGAAAACATGAAGTTCAGCAAGCACCAAGAAATGTATGTAAACAACAATCATTTCTTGCAGTGTATAAAAGTCATGCTTAAATTAGAAATCATTTAATCAAAAGTATGATATTTAATAATTAATAAGTGAGATTAAATGTTTTAAAAAAAATAAGTACCTAAAAATGAACAAAAGCCAGAAGGGCATATAGTATTAAACAATACTATATCAGATCTGATAAAGTTTACAGTTATAAGAATATTGAAATAAAAGAATTTAAAAATATGAAATATTGCTTTCAAAAGTTTTCAGAAAGAGTACTTAGCTGGTTTCTGCAAAATCCATGAGGTATGAATTCCATCGTCTCCATCTGTGCAAGTCTCCCCTATGCTGATGAATTCATTTCTCAAATGAAAGAAAAAAAAATATAGGCTGTCCCATCTACTTTGGAAAAATTATCTTCCAGGATAAAATGTACGATTGAAAATGTTGTCCGGGATTAAATATGCTTTTGAAAATTATGTCCAATATAAAATTGTCTGCTAGACGGTCATATAGAATTTATCTATGCCGAAAAATACAGAACCATGTTCCAACAGAACATCACTCCATGCGGAGAACTTGTATATCAAATATACCAAAATAAACTTCAACTTAAATTAATGTAATTCCATATTAATGGTATAGAAATGGTGAGTAATTAATGGTAATTAATTAATGTAGTAATAATGGTGCTAAAACAATAATTTTATCTCAGAAATATTCTAAGAAACAGAAAAAAATAACTTACATGTCATACTAAGTCTTCGATGTCCATCGAAACGTTATAAATGCGTAATTGTAGAAAATAACCGTTACAATATCTTCCGCATTGTTTAAATATTCATTTTCACTAACTTTAAATAAAAATACATGAAGGATTACTTCGATGATTACAGAAAATAAACACTCGTCAAAATGACACCACCATTGTATTCGAGTTGCACCAAGAAGGAGCGAAAATCGACCTTATCAACCGGTATGAACCCTTCAGGTAAATAAAATCCTATTTCTGAACTATTAGCGACATCTATGCAAGTCATTATCAACTACAGTTTTACCGTATAGGATTCCTAATAAAGGTAGCGCAAACGACAAAACAAAAAGAATATTTCCTAATAAATCCGTATTAGTGATATCTAACCTCAAAATATTACTCTAAGAAACAAATATAAACAATACTTATTGTTTATCAGCAAAACTAATAAAAATACGAACAGAATACTAAGTGTCCTGTGAACTAAGTATAAACAAAATACTGAATCTAAGTGAGCAGTTCCAGCAAACTATTTTCAACAAATTCTGGATTATCCCGAAGGGATAAGCATACGAAACTTTCCAGGAGAAACAAGCTACAGATGAAAGCCAGTGAAATCCAACCCTCAATAGACTCTGAAACATATAAAAACCAGGTAAGTCCATAGACAAATGCACTATAGAGAAATAAGTCATATGATTCTTTATTATTAAAAATCATATTCTAATTATGTTTTCTTTATGTTATTTTCAGGTAGAACTATGGAATAGAGACTTATATGGTTAGAATTCAGTTCCTGCTACAAAATAGTCCCAGATACAAAATAGTTCTGTACGTACGTAACTATTTATATACAAAATAAACATAAATTATAACGTAAGTAAACGAATAGTTTAATTAACCCTTGCTATATTACAAAGTGACGATTTATATCGTTACAGTATAATTTGAAGTCGATATCTCAGCTCGTTCAAAAGTTAAAAGGGGGGGGGGGTGACTTTTGGACCGGACTGTACAATACCTACATACAATATATCTAATTAGTTGTCAAAATTAAATTATGTTTGACATGTTTAGTCGAACTTTTGTCAAAAAGTAAGGTAAATTTCAATGGTAACCTATTATGTCCTAATTGCTAATCAGGTGTAGGTAATTTACATCTTCTGGGATTGGTCAGTTTTAAACGTTTCTATTTTGAGAAGAGATGATGATGGATTTTTCTATAATTTTTTAGACCTTGTACTATGTGCCCATTCTAGGAGGTGCGTCACTACTGAAACACCCTGTATATTATTCTTTTCAATACTTGCGCATGCATTCTTATTATTTAATAGTAATTATATACCAAGGTAGAGAAGACATTTTTTATAGCCGAGCGTAGTAAATCCCGAGCTGCGTAGCAACGGGATTTAAGAGTGCGAGGCTATAATAGTCTTCTATACCGTAGTATATACATTAGTTTTTTACTACTAGCACTATTTAACTATTTTTATTCAAATAATAAAATAAATTATTAATAGAAATTATATTTCTTGAAATTTTCATAAAAATCAAGTAGCCTTGATCAATGAAATTTGCTCAAACAAATAGTTTGAACTGACGTTTAAAAATTTAGATTTTTTTAAAAAAATTTCATAATATTTAGCTAATTATTGATTGTATTAATTGGTAATAATTGTAATTAATTATATTTAGCAAATAAAAAGTTATTTAAAGCTATTTTCTTGGGTTTAGTTAGTAAAAATTGCAA
>OY294045.1:68364487-68375275 GCA_958510825.1 Brachypterus glaber | reverse complement strand
GGATGATCTCTAAAAATATGTGTTTTAAAACCTGAAAACGATTATTAAGAAAGCAATTACTATGCAAACAATTAAATGTTTTTCTATTAGTATTATACCTATAAGTGCGCATTGTATTTGTTTACTATATTGAACGAATGCCCACAAAAAGTACAATGATACATAACTACCAAATTGTTCTTATATTAACTTACTTACTTACTATTTACTCTCTCTCTCTCTCTCTCTCTCTATATATATATATATATATATATATATATATATATATATAAGTTTTCTTTGACTGTAAATATAAATAATTTATATATATATCTAATATTATTAATATTAGAAAATTTCTTGGGTTTTCAGTCGTTTAGATAACAATTTTTGTTCACCTCAACTGTAAATCCCATAATGTGAAAATTTAATTCTCTACAATCTTTATATAGTCAATATTGTTGAAAAAAAATATTTATTGCTAATAATACAGTTACAAAAAAAAAATCATGTGCCAGATACAACGAACTAATAACTCTTCTCTCTAGAATACGCATACCGGTTATATAAACTATCGCCAACATCTCGGTTTGTTTGTAAATAGTAGGTATGTTCAGGCCTGAAAAATAAGAGTTACCAGTAACTGTTATTATCGTCTCTGTTAGAACAAAGCTGTGCGAGTAAGACAGACAAATATTTGTATACATTTAAATGTATATGTTGGCTACGTTTTTGTCAATTTTTACAAATGAAATGTCTATTCTAGAGAGAAGAGTTATTAGTTCGTTGGCCAGATACTAGACCAACGCGTTGTTATATTTTCGGGGTCGCTGAAACCGAATCTGACCTCAGAATTGCTCCATCAGGTCACAATTTTTTTCTACATTTAAATTCCTTAAGTTTAATGTTTTTTAAGGGTAGAAAATTTTTTGACCTGATGGATCAATTTTGAGGTCAAATCCAGTTTCCCGACCCTAAAATATAAAAATGCGTTGGTCTGACACATGATTTTTTTTGTGGCTGTGTTATTAGCAATAAATATTATTTTCAACGGTATTGATTATATAAAGATTGTAGATAATTAAATTCTCTACAAATTTGTTACTCACCTTTTTTATCAAGAAATGCAAAATACGCGTGAAAATCGAGAAAAACACAAAATCCAAGATGGCGGACAGTTCCGATATAAAATTTATAGGCAAGAATGTAATTTCTTCATCTACTCCGCGGGGGACCTTAACTGAGTCAAAAGTTTTACCTTGTAATTTGTTTTTATGAAAAAATCTAAAACGATTGGGCTAAAACCCGAAAATATAACAAAAATTGATTTTTCGGTCGATTTTAGTAACGATTGTTTCCACCAGTAATAAAAATGCTTACCTTGTACTTGTATAAGTGAATTTCCAAAAGCGGGTGCAAAAAATTTATATACATAATTCTTTTCCAGAAAGTTTGGATGTGTCAAAATAATTTTTACCTCAGATGGGGTTATTGTCAAATAATTATAAACCCAACCTAACCACACGGAACAGGGAAATCCAACCTTCGTCCAAAGGTAGTCATAACTTTTCATTTTATCTAAAAGGTAATTAACATTATTACCTACTCTTAAAAATAATATACTAGGGTTTTTATTGAAATTTTCAATGCACTTGTTATACTGGGTTTAGAATGGACACCCTCCCGTAATCCTTCAAAATTATTTAAATTTTCTATATTTTGTGCATAAATATTAAAAAATTTACATGAAAATAATAAATGACTATAGGGCGAAGTTGAGGTATTGATATCAGGCCCCCATTTTGCCAACGAGTTGACTGGTATCCCCACCCGCGTTCATGCAGCGTTTGATATGATGCGATGCATCCCTATGAGAATGAGAATTAGAATGAGAATGAGAATGAGAATAATTTCTATGCACCTATAACATCAGTTGACGTAGAAAGGTCCTTTTCTCAATATAAGTGGATATTTACGAACAAACGTAATTCACTAAAACATGAAAAATTATAATTATAATTTCCATTCAAATAATAAATTAAAAATCTAGTATTTTATATATACTCGTGGCAATCTGACAATGTAGGGTAATTGAAACTTATTTCTTAAGATGTAATAAATGATGTTTTGTTTATATCAAAGATCTTTTACCTCAAGAATGAACATGATGAAATCTACCGTATGCTTTGTTTGAAGCGTGAACCAACTACGGTGAGGGGCTGGTGGGAAGTGACTATTGTTTACACTTAGTACGCGTAAAGAGAGAGAAAGAATGTTTAAACTCACAGTCTAATGTCGTAAATTTTGTCAAGCTATACAGTGTTGCCGGTTGCAACACCTGCTTTAGATATTTTATTGTAAATTTTAAGAAATATTAGTTTTATTTGAGTTTTATATGAACTAGTAGTTTAATTTTAATAAATTTAATTATATTACATTATCAAACATAATTATAGTGTCCTAGTATTGTAGTTTTTTAAAATTTTAATGTAGGTATAAATATTTATCATAATGATAAAGTGAAAATTACACAACATCGCTCTGGTCACCAGAAGGTCAAAACTAGCGATACTTATGTTTACACCAGAAGCAGTATCGCGTACGTTTATGTAAACAAACAAAAAGATTACACCTTCATAAACATTGGTCTGAAATAACTTCTTGAGGTAAAAGTTCTTTGGTTTATATACATTTTCTATATAATAATTATGTATTAAGTCTTAATAAATAAGTTTCAGTTACACTACAGAGTGCTTTTTAATTTACGCGCTGTGACGTCTCATTCTCAGATTTACACGAGTATATTTATTTTATAGGTTCGTAATTTTCGTGTGTCCATAATTATTAATTAGTTATGATTACTTTACTTTTTTATTAAATTAAATTTGTAGTAAAATTTCTTTCTTGAAAATCAATACCTCAACTTCGCCCTATATAAATAACACAGGACCACAATTTTTTTTGTCAGTTGACGTGGATCAGAAATGGTTTCCTAAGTGTATTTTTGGCCGCTGAACATGAATCCGTCGTCCGTTTTGGCCAATCACGTCAGGGTTTTCTTTAAAATACGAAAAACCAATTATTTTTTTTGAAAATTTTATTTTGCTCATATTTTCCAAAATATTAATCTAAAGGTATTATATGCCTATATTTTTGGAATAAGCGCGTCGAGATCTATCGACATGATTAAAAAAATCTGAATCATGGCAAAGTCGTCAAATTTCGGTCATCGTCTGGATTTTTTTTTAATTCATGTCGATAGATCTCAACACGCTGATTCCAAAAATATAGGTAGAATACCTTCAGATTAATATTTTGGAAAATATAAGCGAAATAAAATTTTCAAAAGAAAAAAATAATTGATTGAAAAATATTGGAAATGATAGTTTTTGTTGTGTGATATAAACATTTTAAATTTTAAGTTTAAACCGTTCAGAAGTTACGGGGCCCCGTAACTTCTGGACGGGTGTACTATTTAAAAGAGTAACCTGTATATGTTTACTATAGTCCAAGCAACGAAGGTTTTTTGTCTCAAAAAAGCCCAATAGTCTTGAAAATTGGTGGAGATGTAGTCTAGGCTTTCCTGATGAACGTACTAAAAGTCCTGAACAATTATTATATCAATTATAATTGAAGGTGAGCTCGCGCCGCCATCTTGATTTTAAGGTATACTTTTGAAGTTTTTTGCAAATAACTTCTAAACGGTCAATTTTTTTGAAAAATAGTTTTTACAAAAAAAGCTTATAAAATTTTCTACAAAATACTTCGTTATAACTTATTTAGATTTCGAGAAAATGAGAAAAATTGTGCCAATATCTTAATTTTAAGGAACACTTTTGGAGTTTTTTGCAAATATCTTTACCTCAAAATCAAGATATAGCCATATTTTTTGCCCATTTTCTCCAAAACTAAGTAAGACAGAAAAAAAATTATGTATTTTGTAGAGATTTTTATAAGATTCCTTTTTTATAATAACTCATTTTTTCAAAAAATTGACCATTTAGAAAATATTTAAAAAAAAACTCCAAACGTGTACCTTAAAATCAATGTATCGGACAATTTTTAACCATTTTCTGATTTTCTCAAAAACCAAGCAAGTAAGTAAAAAGTTTTTAAAACTATTTTGTAGAGAATTTTTAAGGCTTTCTTTTTTATCAATACTTATTTTCTAAAAAAACTGATTGTTTAGAAGTTATTTGCAAAAACCTGCAAAATTATACCTTAAAATCAAGATGGTGGCGCGAGCTCATCTTCAATTGTTGAGGACTTTTGGTACGTTCATTATAAAGGTCTGAACTATATTTTTACGATTCGCTCACCGCAGTAATGAGAAGAATCTAGCACATGCGCACTGGTTTGCTTATTTTTGTTTTGACGGATGCAAAAAGTGGCTTCCGTTTAGGCAGTTGTAGTTTTATGAAATAGTTTAATTTAAGTGGGGTTACGGTGCGCATCAGGCCCACAAAAATGAACTGTATTTTTGCACTGATTTCTGGTTTTATTACTAAAACTTACTGTCTTGAATATAATTAGGTGCGGAAAATCCAGTTTTTTTTTGTTAGAATATATAGCAAAAGATTGTTAAAATACTCACGAATTTCTGTTTGATTTTTTTAATGGGGGCGTTGGTTTACGTTGACAATGGCTTGGTTTGGTAGTTTGCTGGTTTGGTGTTTTTTTTTTAATGGGAGGTGTTGGTTTACGTTAACAATGGTTTGGTTTGGTAGTTTGCTGGTTTGGTGTTTTTTTTTAATGGGATGCGTTGGTTTACGTTAATAATGGTTTGCTTTGGTTTGGTAGTTTGCTGGTTTGGTGTTTTTTTTTTTAATGGGAGGCATTTTTTAGATACGATATTTCAGAATTTAGAAGGCAATATATTTTAAGAATAAAATGTTTATTAATGAATATTACGCTTTTTTTTTACGAAAATACTATTAAAAACGAGTACTTTTACCTAATTAAAAAAAAACTGTTAGCTCGCAAAGAAAAAAGTAGATATTATTGTAAAATTCTGCAAAAGAATGTTACATAACCTTTTTATACGTCGCGACGATGCTGGGACTACTAGGTTTTTTATTGAAGTTTTTTTTGGGAAATTTACTACCTAAAAAACTTTTTTTTAAAAAAAATAATAAAAACTTACTTTCATTGAAGAATATGAGTGCATTTCCAATCAGAGGGTAATAAGGAGGAGCATTGAACTTCTTGGAAAATTCGACAAGTTTCCTTTGATAAAAAAATTGGAAATAGACAAATACTAGCATTACGGATAAAAAAAATAAAGCCACTAACATTGTAGAATATTAATATTACACTATTTTAAATATAAGAATAACTATTATATGCGCTTACCCAACTAATAATAACTAAAGGTTTAACCAGCCTATCAAGATAATTTATACAGGTTCCAATGATACACGGTTCACCTGGGCGATTTTAAATAAAAATTTCGTGGACCCCTACATTTTTTGGACTAAAACATAACTAATGACATCAGAAATCAATTCCCATTTGAAAGAAAATCTTAAAAGATACACTTTTTTAGACAGATAAAAAAACGTTTTTTTGAGTAATAAGGTGTGTCAAAAAATCGCGATTTTCAAAATCAAAAACGCTCTCTGGCTTAAAAATTGCTCCTTAGTAAAAAACACTGGCCATTTAAAAATGAGCCAAATCGATAAATGTTTAGAGGTAGCTCAAAGCAATCAAACTTAAAAAAAAATCGGTACCTGTTTTTCGGATAAAAACTGATACCGATAAAAATTGAGGAAATTTTGTAGGGTTTCTTTGGTAATATTTAGAAACAATACTAAATGTAAGAACTAAAACAATTATACCCCCCTCCCCTTAAGTTAGAACATGAAAAAATCGCCAATTATTTGAAGATTTCGCGAAAATTTAATTTTTGCAAGTTTTTAAAAGTGCATAAAAAATAGTTTTAAATAAAAAATCTGCAAAATTATATATTAGTATATAAGCATATATACATGTTAACCTACATGACTATACAGAAAACATAATTTTTTTCCTCAAGTTGAGTAAAAAAAATTAATTTCGATTAGAAACCGGGTGAATTTTCTGTTTTTTTTGTCTAAAACTTTTTTCGGTGTACTATTTTTTGATTTTTTGGTTGGAATACTTTTTTATGTAAAACTACACAAAAAATTTTCTGTGGTTTAACATCGCAGGTTTAACCGTTTTAAAGATAAATGCATTTAAAAGTAAATTTTTACGCATGAAGAACCAAAAATAAAAAAATTAAAAAATATAAAGCAAAAAACAAATATTTTAGTAATGAGTGGTTATTTAACATTAAAAACATAGAAAAAGTTTATATGCACCTTGGTCAAAAAATCATTCCTAAGGAAGTTATGTCCTTTTAAATATGCCCATTTTCAATAAATTTTCGCAATATCTTCAAATAATTGGCGATTTTTTTATGTTCTAACTTAAGGGAAGGGGAAATATAATTTTTTTAGTTTTCTCACAATTAGTATTGTTTCTAAATATTACCAAAGAAACCCTCCAAAATTTCCTTCATTTTATATACAATCAATTTTTATCCGAAAAACAGGTACCGATATTTTTCAAAGTTTGAGTGCTTTGAGCTACCTCTAAACATTAATTGATTTGGCTCATTTTTGAGTGACCACAGTTTTTTACTAAGGAGCAACTTTTGAGCCAGAGAGCGTTTTCGATTTCGCACACCCTATTACTCAAAAAAACGTTTTTTTATCTTTCTAAAAAAGTGTATCTTTTACGATTTTCTTTCAAATGGAAATTGATTTCTTGTCATCAGGTATGTTTTAGTCCAAAAAATGTAGGGGTCCACGAAATTTTTATTTAAAATCGCCCAGGTGAACCGTGGATACTTGAAAATAGCATCACACTGAATTTTAATAATTTATCAATTAGGGAGCTAGAAAAGAGCCGTGAAGATAAGTAATGCTACGCATTCCATTACATACTGTTCACAGTATGGTATATTGCATTTAGTTGTTAAAAAATACTTTGAAAATTTCAATTTTTTTTTAATTTTCTTTTTGCGAAAAAAGAAAAAGCTTTAAAACATTTTCAAAAAAAACTTGATTTTTTTTTTTGAAATTAATTACTAAATTTTTCAATTTTTTTTTTTATTTTCTTTTTGCCGAAAACAAAAAAAATAAAAATGATAAGTTTTTTTATTTTTTTTTTCAATTTTGGATTTTTTTAGGGGAAAACTTCCAAAATGGTAGAATTGATCATTATAATAAAAGTATTTTTTTCCTAAAAAAGTTACGTTAATCGGATTTTTTTCCAGCTTTTTTTTATTTTTTTTTTAAGTTTAAACCCCCAATAAAATTTTTGTTTGGGGGATAACTTTCAAAAACAATAGGGATCTTCCCCTCATAGAAATTGATTTCGAGTCGGTCGGATTTTTCGTTCTTGAGTTATCACACAACAAACGTCACATCGGACAGACAGACGGACTTTTTTTCATGAAACACATTTGTATCCAAGAATTTTTTGTCTGAGACGTTTTTTGGCGATTTTGGAAATTTCGAAACTACCGTACTATGCGCTCTAAATAGTGTTAAATTTTTTCGCTTGGTTTGGACTAAAATGATTTTTTTTTTAATTTTTGAAATTTTATTTAAAAAAATATATATATTTTTTTAATTTTCTTTTTGCGAAAAACGAAAAAACTTCAATTAAAAAAAACAATATTTTCCATTTTTTTTTAAATTTTCTTTTTGCGCAAAACGAAAAAAAATTAAAATTATAGTTTTTTTTTTAATTTTTTTTAAGTTTAACTCCCTATAACTTTTTGGTTTTTGGGGGAAAACTTTCAAAATGGTAGAACCGATCCTTATAATAAAAGTAATTTTTCCTGAAAAAATTACGTTAATCGGAATTTTCTTTTAGCTTTTTCGATTTTTTTAAAACTATTTTGTTTCCTGGGATTACTTTAAAAAAAATAGGCATCTTCCCCTCGTATTTTTCTTATCAATTTAAAGGCGCAGAATCCGAATTTGACCTTAAAAAATTCAGCACATCTTATTTTTTAAATTTTAGTACAGGCAATTATGCCAATTTAAAAAATTTATAAAACAAAATAATGTGTATTTTTTTTTCGTTTTTTTTTTAATGGTTCTACATCATAAAAATGTTACTTTATTACATAAGAACTGATTTAGGTAACATTTTTTTAGTTCATTTTTGACCCCCTAGTGATGATTTTTGACGATTTTTAGCATGAGTACATGGAGATAAGCTTGTCCCCTTATGCACCCTTCTCCTTAAACCTACCCCTACTTAGTTTTGTCACAGGATCCATTTTTTTTAAATATTGGTTTCCATAATATCCCTATTTATTCTACCTATGTTGGGTATTTTTTGACTAATATTGAGTTGCCGAATCTAAATTTGTCCTCGGAATATTTTTATCTCCCATGATTTTAAAACAAAAGAGGGCTAAAATAATAATTTTTTACCACTTTTATCTCATTTTTCTCAGAAATCTTAGGTAATAGAAATATTTTGAGGCCAGATTCGGCCTCAGCGACCCAAAATTAGTTAAAAAATATATGGGCAAGAAACCGTGTTGCCTAGTGTAATCACGGTGGATTTTAAGGGTAATTTTTCAGTTCATCTGGCAGCCAAGATTTGTTTTTATTAATTGATAATATGGGTCTTTTCGACAATTTCTGTAAAAAATTTAAAAATCTATCTGTTGCTTCGTTTTGTTGCTTCGTTTTTTAATGTTAATTTAATTGGCATAATCACAGTTCGTCTAAAAAAAGTTAACCAACATTTTCGTTTCCAAAAAAGATTCATATAAATTTACATTTGATGATCAATTTTGAGTAAAACTAACCAAAAAAAAAAAAAAAAATTATCGTGCTGGAGAATTTTGAGAAAAACGATTTTTAAACGAGTGTTTGCTTTTATAAGATTCTGGCATAAGGAAGCATTTTTCGCAAAAAATGTAATTAATAAATATAGAAATCCATTATGTCCTTCTTAATTATTTTTAAACAATTGGAATTACAGGTTTTAGGACAGTGAAATAAAGTACCAAATTTACAGTATAATTTCTTGGCCGACGTTTCGAGAGTCTACGTCTTCCATTTTAAATAAGCTTTCATTTGGTTTTCGAATCATTTAAATCTCTTTTTAAATAAAAAATTTACATTTATTTAAATTTGAAAATTTATATTTACAGTTTTCCCTGTTTTGAGGTAGGTATTTAGGGGGGGTGGTTCATCCACCAATATCCTCATTTTGATCCACCACTGCTTATAGGTGTTAAAAAAATGTAAAAAAGCTGATTTTATAATGCCTAAGAAAAGTAATTAAACTGCACCTACGTCTTTTTGGGAGTAATTCTTATGAATTTAACGCACTATAATGTTTTTTTCTATTTTGCGACTCTTATAAGCTCATAATCACACGCATTTTGCGTGTTCTTATAGGCCCATAAGAGGTCTGTACTTTTTGTTCTTTTGGGTTGGCAAGCCTATCACTTGACGTTTTCCTTGCAAATGTCAATGTCGCTTTAAAGTTGAATTTTCTACAAAATGTTGTGTTTAGGTTATTTTTACCGTGTTAAAATTGTGGCTTGGTTAATTGCAGTGAAAAAGAGAAGAGATGACTATAAAATATATCAAAATATCATTTGTTCTTAGAATTTTAAACATGGTGTAAACTGTAATGCCAATCCAAAACAAAAATCCCTAAATCAATCATAAATTTAAATGTAAGTTTTTTTAAAGTTGTAACAACAATTATTATTGTCATTACAATTGTTCTATTTTCGTAATTTATTTTTAACAGAATTAATAATATCAATATTATTAATTCCATAAATCATAATATACTTTGAGTATACTATTTTAAATACACATATTGTGTATAATCAGTTGCATAACATTTTGCGATATTCTATTTTAAATACATCGCCTTGTATAATTGGTTGCATAATGATAAATATTAAATTTACATTTTAATAAATTCGTAACTTTTAATTTAAACATAAATAATTAAATCAAAACATTTAAACAATTCGATTAACTTTATTAATAAACAAATGTAACAATTTTATTCATGAATTATAACGTTTAGTAATTTTTATTACATATGTGGAACGCAGTATAAGTAGTTGTTTTTAATCTGAAAGCATGCAAGATGTGCGATTTTTTATAAAATAATTCTTTTGATTCACCGGCTTATAAAAATGCTGGGTAAGTTTCATTTTTATTTAATTAATAATAGTTTATTAATTATTTTCTTTTCCATTTAGTTTTACCTCTTGGTTTCATTTTACCTCTTGGGTTAATTTTACCTAAGTATTATATATGATGATGGTACATAACCACAATCAAACCTCATGGTTGCAAAAGGGCATAACCGAATATTTCATGAATAGAATTGATTCAGCATTGTTCCTGCATTGTCTAGTGATTAGGATACCTGGGTCTCACCACATGTAACTTTGGAAGAAACCTCATAACCTCAAGTAAGATTACTCCATGATATATTTATTATGACTATCTCTCAAACTTTATCATAAACGTAGAAATGCAAAGATCAAAAAATTTAAATATTTAAATTAAACCTTAATTAACAATTAGAAAACTTTATGCAAGGTAACCAATATAAATGTTTTAAAATCAAAAGTTTTAGATATTTTTATTTAACAAGTTTTGTTTTATTTCTTGTCAAAAAATATAACTGGCGCTCTATAATGACATAAATAATATTTATCTATTAAATATAAACACCGTACAAAGTCTAGCAAAGAATCACAATTCCCCGAGAACACATATA
>OY294045.1:68241987-68359487 GCA_958510825.1 Brachypterus glaber | reverse complement strand
TCCTTTATGAAGAGCAAAGGGTCAATCCCTGGTGTACTCAAGTGGGTGTACAAAATCCCGAAATTCAAACATTCTTATAAAATAATTTAAAAAAACTATTTCGACGTTTCTTCGTAGATTTTTATTTTTATTTTATTTATTGTTTTATGTTGCATTTTTAAAATTTTTATTTGACACATAAAACTAAGGTTAAAAATTACTTGTCAAAAACAACAATAATAGTGCGCATGTGCAAGTTTATCGCAGATGCGCAAGGCACATTTATCACACTTTTCCGTAACGGCTTTGGAGGTCTTTCCTTGGTCGTGTACAAACGTATGAGCAGCGAAATTTTTATTAATTAGTTGAGCCTCAATTTTTAATATGTTTCTATGGCAACTATTTTAAGTATACATGTCCATTGGCAGAACAAAATAACGGTATTAACTCCCTTGCAGAAAATGTTACGCCGCGTTACATGGGGGGGGTCAAAAATGGCCAAATTTTGCGTTACGTAATACTTGAACGCTCCCTTAGGGGTGAAAGTTATAATAATTTCTCTTTTTTTTGCCCCACCCAAATATTTACGGTTAACTATTATTATCTAAATAAAGCTTATGAACCTATTTAAAATCAGAAAAGACTAGATTTTATAAAAAAAAAACAATCTTATAATAAACGGGTAGGTAAGGCTTTTTTAGAAATTTGCTTTTTTTGCCCCACCCAAATATTTACGGTTAACCATTCTTGATTAAAAAGGCTTATGAATATAAATAAATAGTTAAAACTAGCAAAGATGGGATTTTATGCAAAAACAACCTTATAAGAAATGTGTGGGTTAGGCCCTTTTGATAATAAGCCAAAATATAAAATCTCTATAATCTATAATAACGTGAGAACCGGGGTATGAAGTGTATTAATTTTGGTACAATTTGCGTTACGTAATACTTGAACGTTCCCTTATTTTAGTTGCACTCTTCATATCAGGACGTAAAAAAAATTATGAAACTAGATCAATATCAAATATTTATTTATAATTTAAAGCATTATAACAAAATAATTATTTTTTCTTATTTGTAGGTATATGAACAAAAATAAAACTTATTTTCTTGAATAGGGTTCCTGAATGAGAATGAGAAAACTGACGTTTACTGATATTTTCGTTTAAGAACCTTACTTAAAAATATATATGCGGAAAAAAATGATTCAAGAAAATACGTTTTAATAAAAGTGGACTCTGTAAAGTCAAAATGGGCTCTTACATATTTTTTACAATGTCTTTTATATTGTTAAGTAAGATATCTTCCTGCACAGACCAAAACTACAAAAAAGTTCCAAAAGCAAAAGTTTTCATTTTTTTTTTGAGGTTATGAAATGTTGTAAGAAAAAGAAATTAAAAAGTTTTAAAGGGAAATTTAAAAGGAAGATACTACTTTTCGCCATTGGACCCATGGGAGCCTAGAAAATAATTCAAAAAAACTAAAATGTAAACACGAAAAAATATATATATATATTTTTAAGTAAAATAAAACATGGCTCGCCCTCCACAGAACGGACAAAATCGAGTTACAGAATCCTTTTCATGTCCAGAACACATTACAAAAAAAATACTAGATTTTTCCTTGTTCAGGTTGCTTAAAGGCTAACATAAAATAACTTCCCCTACTTAATAATGCCTAAAGTAAACAGTGTGTTTATAATTAGGTTTTTCTCTAACATCTACACATAAAAAAATAATCAGCCAAATCCGTGACCCAAGCCCTCAGCCCTGCCTGAATTGGCGCGGATATCATCAGTTACTAATAATGAAATAAAATAGGGTAAAATTAGGTTTATTTTTCAGCAGGTACTGGTACTACTAGTACTACTTAGTGAAAAAATAAACATAAGGCTATAGCTTTAGAACATACCATCATGTTCCATCATGTTTATAATCCAGGAAATTGATTTTTTAGATAGTTTTTAATTGGAGGAATTATATTTCTGCATCTAGAGTAATAATAAAATTAGATCCTACTACATAATGAAATCACCTGATTTCTCTCACTTTAGATGTTTCCATTTTTTATGTATGTACCAATTAACCCATGATAAAAGCTTTTAATAACTTTTCACTCATTACTAATAAACAAAATAAATAATTAGCTAAACATTATCAAAAAAACTATAAAAAACCTTAATTTTTAAAAGTAAGTTAAAAATCTCACTGATCAAGGCTACTTGAGTTTTATGAAAAGATTAAGAAATAGCATTCCTGTTAATATTTTACTTTAGTAGTGAAAAAAATAATACATAAACCACGTTAGAGAAGACTATTATACTACCCTGCTATCCTAAAAAGTAGCAACTCCATATTTAATAAAACAGATAATGGCAAAAACAGTAAATCGTCACACCCTTGTGTTATAGTTAGATTCTAGAAAGTGGGCGTATAAATTTAGGTTTAAAGTACCTTTATTAATACACAAGTTTAGCAATTGTAAATTAGCTATTTAAATAGAAAATGTCACATACTGCTTTTTAGCCTAGTATCTCGTAGTTAAAATTTTAAGCAACGCTAAACTAAAATCAGTATGTGACCAGATTAGGAGAAAACAACCCAAAATTATAAAGAAAATATTTTTAAATTTCCTTTTAAAAATCAATTTTACTTTCCCCTTGGGCCCAAGGAAAGTCTTGCGTTAGGAAAAAAATTGAAACAACTTAAAAAAAAATGAATTTATTTTTTATTTTTTTTTCAAAATTTTTTCGTTGTACAAAAAAATTGTTTTAATAAACCAAGACTTACGGAGTAAGTATAATAATTCAAAAAGAAACTGTTAATAAAACACCCTTCCAATTTCATTTTAATATATTTGGTAATAAAAAAATTATTTGGAGTTACTGCTTTTTAGCTTAGTAACAGTCCCTTATTTTGGAGATACTGCAATTTTCATAAGTCTATAACTGAATAAATAAAGCCGTTTACTTAAATTTGATTGTTTCAATAAATGCCCATGGAAATGTACAACTAAGAGTAAGGTTAACCCTTAACTGCTGTTGTGGGGTCTGAGCGGACCCCAGCGAAGTTAATTTTTCCCACCACAGGTAGGTAAGCGACCGATCTGAGTTGAGTCTCCCGGTACCTTCATGTTAGTGTGAGAGTAACATTGAGTGATGCTTGTATCGCAGTCGCTCTGTTAGTTACGTCAGAAAACAACACTTGGGGTTTGGACTGACATGGACATGGATGAGACTTCAAAATAATCCAGAAATAATTATGTTTTTAAATTGTATAAAAGGGGGTGTACAGCTTAGATAAAAAATGTGTAACCTTTTCATCAAGCAGACAACGCGTAGATGGCCCCTGGCATTTTTTTTTAATTTTAAATATATCGTAATATATTTTGCACTAATCTTTTTCTGATAATTCTCAAATATTACGCTTTGACTTTGTGACTTGCTCAACAACTGACAAGACCATACTTAGAGCAAAGACTTGCAAATGAAAGTGCCGTCGCAATGTCTATCAAGAGTGTTTAAATGACTGAAATTTCTTTAAATTCACCTTTTGTGAAAATCCAGAGTGTTTTTAAACTTTTATGTTTATCTTATTTTTATTTTTGTTTTATACTTAAAACTTAAGTTTCTTTACTCAGTTTTTATATTTGACTAAAATACCAAAGCATAGTAAATAGTTCGGGTTTTTAGTTAACTCTTTGAATGTTGTTTATTTTTTTTTGTTAAAATTTATTTTGTTTTCATCTTTGGTGGTTTTTAAGCTTAAGATACTACAAATAAATAATTTTTTACATTAATATTACTTTAATTATATTTCCGTCCAACTTATAAGTGAAAATAAAATGGGGTCCGCTGAAACCCCACAACGTAATGTATGTACCAAAAATATCACAACAGCAGTTAGGGGTTAATGAAAAAAACACAAAAATTGGAGTTGCGGCTTTTTAGCTTAGTGGGGCAGTATAGTCTTGCACTATTATTTCCCTAGATGCTACGCATCCCGGGATATAATTTGCTTGGAAATAAAAACTTTTCTTTGCCTTGGTATACTATTATTATATTATTCACAGCGCCTGCGCTAGAATAATATTATACGGTGGTTTCGATTTTCACAAAATCGTCAAAAAACATCCTAGACAAATTTGTTTCATGAAAAAAATAAGAAACTGATAATTTCCGTCTGTCCGTCCGTCTGTCTATCCGATGTCACGATTTTTGTAGACACGATAACTCCAGAACGAATTATTCGATCGACTCGAAATTTTCAGGAAAAATCAAGTTCTATGGGGGGAAGATCTCTATTGTTTTTCAAAGTAATCCCCCTAAAAACAAAAAAGTTATGGGGGGTTACACTTTTTTAAAAAATAAAAACTATTTACAAAAGAAATATAAATCTTTTTCGTTTTTCGCAAAAAGAAATAAAAAAAATTGAAAATATTTGAGTTGTTTTTTGAACCAAAATTTTGTTTTGAAATTTTTTTTTTCGTTTTTCAGAAAAAGAAAATTAAAAAAAAACGAAAATTTTTGAAAAGTTCTTTTTGGAATGTTTTTTTTTTTTAATTTTTTTTATGTTTCGTTTTTCAAAAAAATATATTTATTTTATTTTTTTTTTATATTATATTTTTTTAAGATTTCGGAAAATGCAATATACTGTAATTTACAGTCTGTAAATAATATATAATGGAATGCGTAGCATTACATATCTTCACGGCCTGTTTTATTTATTTTATTTTTGCGTTAATCATCTAAAAAAATGTGAATTTTCGTAATTTATCTAGGTATAAACTGTACATCAAGATCGCCATCGCTTCTGATTAACATGTGAGAAATAAGTTTGATATCTTCAATTTTTGTGTAGCTCGATGTTAGTTTGAAATTTCTTACTACGTTTGCCATCACGGTCTTCATTACCATTAGTCCATATTTCCATCCTGAAACCAAATTATAGTTATTATACTATTCACAGCGCCTGCGCTAGAATAGTATTATACGGTAGTTTCGAATTTTCCAAAAAAATTTAAAAATCTTCCTATACAAAAAATTCTTGGATACAAATTTGTTCGGAAATACTATAGTATAGTATATTCAACTTCAAGGTTCAGTAGAAATAAATAAAAGAATCGCGCACGCGGCAGCTGGTGCGTGGTTTCATTGGTTAAAACAATCGAATGTTGCGAGAGTAGGTATGTAGAAATTAAACAGGTTAGTACGTGAGTACTTGCGATGAAGCGTACAATGCATTGCAATGGACCGTTATATAGAAATATTTTGTTTCGAGTCCTACCCTGTCACTAAATCCGTTGTGGTCACGTGCGTTTGTTTACACTTACTGCAATTTGAAGTTGAATATATGAAAAAGTGCTTATTTTCCTCCCGTTGTCATGACAGCAGGTCGAAAAGTGATAATCAGCTGATTTTACATATCCGCTATCAGAGAAACACAAAACGTTAAATAGACAAATTAATTTAAATACAATTTTTGCGTTTTTTGGGTGTTTAGGGGTTGGGTCGCAGGCAAATATATTTCAGCGAACTTCGAGTGCTCCGCCTCGTAAAAAAATAAGCACTTTCGTGCACTAAAAACTAGCTTCGCGTACTCGGGGCGTGACATACTATTACATACGGCACTGTAAAAATTTGTCATGATAAATAAACTTAGAAATATATTTTGACAAAGAACCCCGCACAAAACCCCGTGTTTTTGGCCTTCGGCTAAATTTGCTGGAAATTATATATTTTTTTAACCTTCATGTCCTTAGTAATTAACCAAAATTTCAGCCAATTGTATGTACAGTTTTCGAGATATCGAGCTTTAAAATTGGTAATTTATAATTCAGGAAAATTTTACACCTGTTAAATTTTTTTGCTTTTTTAATGTCAGTTTTTTACGTATGATTAAGCTCAATGGTGTAAACTGAAGGTGTTTAGATGCTTTATTTAAATGTGTTATAACATTGGCCACAGAGCGTTTCCCTTTTCCGTGGCAACAGCCTAAAACAGGCGATATAATAAATTTTAAAAATGTTAATTATTAATTTTGGATTAATATTAAAAAACAGAAAATCTAACGGCTAGAATTTCATAATTTTGATATACTTTATAGTTTTTTAGTTACTGAATAAAAATAATTGAAAGCGAAGTTTATTAGAGTACTCAAAGTCCTTCTGTTTGGGCATGATGGGGGTAAACCACATAAAAATAAATTAACTCGATTCAATCAGCTAAAAATTTTAAATTCTCGTTAAGTCTTACAAATAAATGGAATTTTAGAAAAGGTATTGCTAAAGTAGAGTAGGTAAATCAACTAAAGAGCCTACATTGGCTTAGTGGAGCAAGCAAATGAACCATTGAATCCAAAGATCCGATATTCCTTATTACCAAATTATATTATAACTAATTTTATTAAGATAGAGCACACAAAGGTGAAGCAATTAACTAGTTTTTTATTAAATTTTAGATTCATATTTTTATTTCCTCTTAAACATTTAAGTAATTAGGTACCCCTTTTTCTACCCAGGGGCGGATTTATTTCATTGTAAGGAAAAAAATTGCTCATTCACCAAAAATATAATTTTGAAGGTATTTCTATGCTAATATATCTCACTGGGGGTGCGGGGGGCATGCCCCCCTAAATCCGCCAATGTTCCTACCAAGCTTAAATCACTTTTGAGAAACTAGTTAACTTGGTTTAACTCCCTCCATTGCAAGCCATACTGCGATTATCTTAAACACAGAAATAAGTAATTTTATAACAGTTCAACGTTTTGTGCCCTTTGCTCCACTATGCCAATGTAGGCTCTATAGTTGGTTTACCTACTTTACTTTAGCAATAGCTTTTCTAAAATTATATTTATTTGTAAGATTTAGCGAGAATTTAGAACTTTTAGCTGATCGAATCGGGTTAATTTATTTTGATGTGGATTAACCCCATCAAGCCCAAACAGAAGGACGTTGAGTACTCTAATAAGCTTCGATTTCAATTATTTTTATTCAGTAACTCAAAAACTATAAAAAATATAAAAATTATGAAATTCTAGCCGTTATATTTTCAGTTTTTTAATATTAAACCAAAATTAATAATTAGCATTTTTAATATTTATTATATCGCCTGTTTTGGGCTATTGCCGCGGAAAAGGGAAACACTCTGTGGCCATAGTTATAACACATTTAAATAAAGCATTTAAACACCTTCAATTTGCACCATTAAGTTTAATCATACATAAAAAACTGACATTAAAAAAGCACAAGATTTTAACAGGTGTAAAATTTTCCTGAATTCTAAATCACCAATTTTAAAGCTCGATATCTCAAAAACTGTACATACAATTAAGCTGAAATTCTGGTCAATTACTAAGGACATGAAGGTTAATAAAATATATAACTTCCAGCAAATTTAGCCGAAGGCCAAAAACACGGGGTTTTGTGCGGGGTTCTTTATAACTAGAAGAGAAACCTCGAGAGAAACTTGGCATATCCGAAAAGACCAAATACACGATTGCATGCAGGTTTGCCATTTTTCTAGATATCTCCATGAAGACTTAAAAGTCTAGTACTTGCTTTCCCTATAGGGAAATTAACTAAATAATATCCCTAGACCTAGGGATATTATAATAATTAAAAAAATACAAGGCTTTCCCTAAATTTTGAAAATTTTCAAAATGGGAAAGCAATTACATGAGAATTTGATGAAATAGGCTGCATAATAATTTGGCAATTTCTGGACTAAAAAAAGCATTTTGCGCACTCACCTATACAGTTTCGGGGTCCATCTGAAAAAGGTATGTACGTGTATGGTTCCCTATTCCTGCAGGCTTCAACCGTGAATCTCTCAGGATCAAATCGCATGGGATCTTCCCAGTATTTCGCATCGCGCTGAACGTAGAATGGCGATACTAGGACGCTAGCACCTGCTGGAATAACTTTATCTCCTAAAAAATAATAAATGAAGTATTATCGACATTTTATTTTTCTTTCCCCGAGGAAATTCTTGAGTTAGCAAAGAAAACTTAAGAATTTGTATTCTCTTTTTTTTATTATTTTCTCGGCGTTTTATAACCAAAAAATGAGTTCCGTCAAAAAAGATTCTGTCTGTCCGGGAAATTTATGTCCACGATAACTCAAGAGAGTTTCGAACTAAAGGCTTTAAATTTGGGTCATAGGTTTACTAACCAAAATTCTAATGTGAGATTGTTTTTGGTTAAAATCGGGTTTGGGTAAAGCGTAAAAACAAATTTTTCAAAAAAAAAACTCCTTTGAAAAAAAAAAATGTTTGAAAAAGTCTCTTCATTCTTCACTTGGAAAAATCCACTGCAGGCCTGTAACCGGTAAAAAAGTCTAGGGATGTTCATAAAATTACAGGGGGGCTACAAAAAAAAAATCTTAAAATTTATCGTGTTTAGTATCCTTTAAACATTTAAATTTTTCCTGTGGGGGCTCAACACTCTTTGGCCCCACCTGGCTACGGGCCTCATCCACTGGCCAGTTAATTATAGAGTTAATGACTTTGTTTTAGTCATAATCTTTGGTACAATTTAGAAAATTATCGTTTGCCCACACCCAAAAAAAATCCAGAGGTATCACAGTTATTACCTAAATCCACATTTGCAACAGCCTTTCTTCCTATCATAGGCACAATGGGAAAGAACCTCATAACTTCTTTTAGGAACATTTCAGTATATTTTAATTGGGGAATAATTTTTTCATCTATATCCCTTTCTGCTCCTACGACTTGCATCACTTCCTCATAGACTTTTTGCTAAAAAGGAAACAATTATGTAACCCTTATACTTTCGTGAAATTAATGACTTTTTTTAAAAGAGTTCTTGAAATAAATTAAAACCTTTTTTACGGGTGGAATCACCTGTTATTAACTATATTTGTTGCTAAAAATTAAAAAAATATACGTAGTAATTACGCTTTTTTTAATTTTAAGCATTCAAGGCCACTATGGTGATCTTTTAAGTACACTGCAGTTTTCAATTCCAACAAGAAATCTACGGGGTCTAAATAAAACGTTTTTTATTCCCATTTATACAACGAATTATACCTTGTTTACCCTAATAAATGTCGCTCTAAAATTTATTAATAATAATACCATTGACTTATTTCATGGTAATCTTAACAAGTTAAAAGCTACTGTTAAATAATTTTTGTTGTAGCAATAATATGTTATTTTATTATTCCATCAATCTATTTTCAAATCATCGTACAGAGTAATATTGGTAGACTGACAGTTTCGGGCTGTTGAACCTCTTCAACTTGCTACCATTCAAATTCTCCAGACTAGGAGAGGTATGAGTAGTTGTCTACATCTAGAAATAGATGGCGCACTAATGGCTATATTCCTTTTGGGAGTGCAGCGTGCAGAGTTGACCCTTGGTACTGAAGAGGGCCAGCAGCCCGAAACTGTCAGTCTACCAATATCACTCTGTACGATGATTAGAAAATAGATTGATGGAATAATAAATTAATATTTTAATAATTTTGTTTAAAAATTAAAATTTCTGTCCTTAATAATATGTTATGTTATAATTAATTAGTCTTTAGTTTTTATATTTTAGTTTTAATTAATTAGTATTTAGTTTTTAGATCATAGTGTTTTATTAGATTATTTCTTTATGAAATATATTACCTATAATTTACTGTAATGGGGTTTTCCCGTGTATATTAAATAAATAAATAAATAGTGGCCTTATAGTATAGGATATAAGGAACTTTCACTTCCAGGTTTAGAACGTATTAATGGATTTTCACTTTCCAACTCTTGCTAATATACTAGATACATCTTTAGGGATTAACCTGAAACAGTTTCAGATTAATCCTTGAAGATTATTTTGACATTTCTCGACATTTAAGGAAAAACTAAGATCATTTAAGCAACTAACAAAATAAATGTTTTTTTTTTTCATAATATGAGAAATCACAATAAAGTACTTACTTGCAAGTCAGGATACATTCCCATACACGTAAACACAAAGCATAACGTGAATGCTGTACTTTCTGTAGCCTAGAACAAAAAATAGTGGCTCACATGCAACCCTGATAGTTTATTTAAAGACAGGGGTAACCTAAGCGATTTTTTTTTGAGGGTGGGGTCAGAACAAAACTAATTATTAAGGAATTTCCTAACTTTCTGCCCTGGATAATTTTTGATAACTTAAAAAAGGCCCTCGCTATTTCGGGCCAAAAAAGGCAAAAAAAATTGGGAAAATTCAGGACGACTAGTAAAAAAAAGTTGTACACTTAGAGCAACTCACTGGCAAAAATTAAGATTTTTGAACCCTGCACAAAACCCCGCGTTTTTGGCCTTCGGCTAAATTTGCTGGAAATTATATATTTTATTAACCTTCATGTCCTTAGTAATTGACCAAAGTTTCAGCTTAATTGTATGTACAGTTTTTGAGATATCGAGCTTTATAATTGGTGATTTAGAATTCAGGAAAGTTTTACACCTGTTAAAATTTTGTACTTTTTTAATGTCAGTTTTTTATGTATGATTAAACTTAATGGTGCAAATTGAAGGCGTTTAGATGCTTTATTTAAATGTGTTATAACATTGGCCACAGAGTGTTTCCTTTTTCCGTGGCAATAGCCCAAAACAGGCGATATAATAAATATTAAAAATGCCAATTATTAATTTTGGTTTAATATTAAAAACAGAAAATCTAACGGCTAGAATTTCATAATTTTTATATATTTTATAGTTTTTGAGTTACTGAATAAAAATAATTGAAAGCGAAGGTTATTAGAGTACTCAAAGTCCTTCTTTTTGGGCATGATGGGGGTAAACCACATCAAAATAAATTAACTCAATTCAGCAGTTTAAAATTTTCGGTAAATCTTACAAATAAATGGAATTTTAGAAAAGGTATTGCTAAAGTAAAGTAGATAAACCAACTAAAGAGCCTACATTGGCATAGTGGAGCAAGGGGTATGAAACGTTGAACTGTTATAAAATTACTTATTTCTGTATTTAAGATAATCGCAGTATGGCTTGCAATAGAGGCAGTTAAACCAAGTTAACCAGGTTCTCAAAGGTAATTTAAGCGTGGTAGGAAAAGGGGTACCTATAGATAGGCTAATTACTTAAATGTTTAAAATGCAATAAAAATAAGAATCTAAAATAACTGAAAGCGAAGCTTATTAGAGTACTTAAAGTTCTTCTGTTTGGGCATGATTGGGGTAAACCACATAAAAATATTTCCACTCGATTTAATCAGCTAAAAGTTTTAAATTCTCGGTAAATCTTACAAATAAATGGTATTTTAGAAAAGTTATTGCTAAAGTAAAATAGGTAAACCAACCAAAGAGGTCATACATTGGCGTATCGGAAAAAAGGTATAAAACGTAAAGGTTTTATTAGATTACTTATTGCCATTTGCCTAGGATTATGGTAAATACACAGCATGATATATTTTGTCAAAATGCCATTTTTATATACTCTGACAGTGAATAATGTATGTACACCTAAATAAGTTCTTATTATAGGTAGATTTATTTCCATGGTTTTAAAAATTAAGGTATTATTATTAAAATACTAATTTATATAATAAAATATGACTTTAAATAGCAAAAAAAAAATTAATCAGTTAAAATTAATTATTAATAAAAGAAAATCGTCAAATAATTATAATTCGTATACACTTGCTCAAAGCTAAAAATAATTTCTCTCATGCTGATATGTATAACTTTTATCAAAAATAAAGATAGACTTTTCCTGAAATACCAAGCAAATATATTTTTTACACGTTTTTGTTTCATATTGAACTATGTGATAGAGACTGTATAATTAGGCAAAAGATAAAACCCAGGGTGTAAGACTTCCTATAGGAAGATATGGAATACCTACAGATGCAAAATATATTCCTCAAACTATTCAATCCAAAGATCCGATATTCCTTATTACCAAATTATATTAAAACTAATTTAAGTAAGATAGAGCACACAAAGGTGAAGCAATTAACTCGTTTTTTATTAACTTTTAGATTCCTATTTTTATTGCCTTTTAAACATATAAGTAATGAGCCTATCTATAGGTACCCCTTTTCCTACCCAGTGGCGGATTTATTTTATTTTAAGGGGGGGGGGCATCCATAAGGAAAAAAATGCGCATTTACCAAAAATATAATTTTGAAGGTATTTCTATGCTAATATATCTCCCTGAGGGGGGGGCATAGCCCCCATGGCCTCTCCTAATTCCGCCCATGTTCCTACCAGGCTTAAATTACTTTTGAGAAACTGGTTAACTTGGTTTAACTCCCTCCATTGCAAGCCATACTGCGATTATCTTAAACGCAAAAATAAGTAATTTTATAACAGTTCAAAGTTTCATGCCCTTTGCTCCACTATGCCAATGTAGGCTCTTTAGTTGGTTTACTTTACTTTAGCAATACCTTTTCTAAAATTCCATTTGTTTGTTAGATTACCGATAATTTAAAACTTTTAGCTGATCGAATCGGGTTAATTTATTTTGATGTGGTTTACCCCCATCATGTCCAAACAGAAGGACTTTGAGTACTCTAATAACCTTCCCTTTCAATTATTTTTATTCAGTAACTCAAAAACTATAAAATATATAAAAATTATGAAATTCTAGCTGTTAGATTTTCTGTTTTTTAATATTAAACCAAAATTAATAATTGGCATTTTTAATATTTATTATATCGCCTGTTTTGGGCTGTTGCCACGGAAAAGGGAAACACTCTGTGGCCAATGTTTTAACACATTTAAATAAAGCGTCTAAACACCTTCAATTTGCGCCATTAAGTTTAATCATACATGAAAAACTGACATTAAAAAAGCACAAAATTTTAACAGGTGTAAAATTTTCCTAAATTCTAAATCACCAATTTTAAAGCTCGATATCTCGAAAACTGTACATACAATTAAGCTGAAATTTTGGTCAATTACTAAGGACATGAAGGTTAATAAAATATATAATTTCCAGTAAATTTAGCCGAAGGCCAAAAACACGGGGTTTTGTGCGGGGTTCTTTTTTGAGCTTTCATGTTTTTATTTTTAAATTAAAATTTTTAAAACAAATTTGGCTTTTAAGTTTTTATTTTCCAATTTAATTTTGTTTATTATATAAAAACATTAACGATAGACATTTTAAGAATGATAAATTAATAAGGTATACTAAAGATATAGATATTTTTCTACGGGGTAAAAATGTTAAAACAATCAAAAAAACTGGTAGCTAGGACCTATAGCAATGGATCAAAAATATGTTTTTTAATTTCCTTATAAGTCAACTTTAAAGTTCCATAGTTATGATAGTTTAGCATTGTACAGGTCGTCTTGAAAAAAATATTGTCATGGCATGGCATTGCATGCTAAGGCCTAATTTTGTACTTTTAAATATTTTATTTGACTTTTCTAAAAGAGCCACGGTTTTAAAATTTGACAAACGCTAATATCTATTCTGAAAAATATTTTATTTGAACCAGGCTGTAGAGCCAACAGGGCCCCAATGACCATTTTTTAAATTTTTGCATATTTATTATTACTGTACAATAATAGTATATTGTTTTACTAAGAGGAAAAGTGAAGCTTTTTTTACTAGTCTGTAGAATTTACGGACGACGCAAAGCGGAGTCCGGAAGCTACAGACGAGTAAAAAAAGCACTTTTCCTCTGAGTGAAACATACAATTTTTTCTTTAAGCATCCTATATATTTTTTTAAAATATTAATTTTTGAATTTAATTTATTCAGTAATAAAGTATGTTTTTTTATTAAAATAAGCCAATAAAACCCTTTCGAAATAAACCTTAGGTCATTTTATTTCTTTTTTTCGTAGGCTAAATCGTACACTTTTCGCGATTTCGATGGTAACCTGTCTAATGTAGCATTTGCAATTTGGGAGAGATTTGTAGATGTATAAACCATATATTCTTCTTCAATCATTTTTTATCAATTTCACACAAGGTTTTTGCACAGAATCTCAAGTCAACCACCTGTTTACATAATAAACAAAGAAGTTTGAAGTATGGCTGTCATCAAAGTCAAAGAGTGCTGCCGCCAGTGGTGATTTTGCAAACTAACTTTTTTTACGGCGTACAACAATGAACTCATTTCTTTACTGTGTGTGTTCATTTATAAAATATGAACATTTTAGTACGCTTGAAGAAAAAAGTATTTTTTCATAAAATATTTATAGAATACCACCATAAAAATTAAAAATATATAGAGACCCTAGGGCCTAGGCCCAAGGGTTCTTTAAATATTTTTCGGTATAATATTAGGTTTTTGTAGTTAGTTTATACAACTAAATATGAACACTTGAAAAACAGCTCCTTTATGGGGCCCCTTAGGCCCTAGGGCCTATATATTATTAAATATTTTTCAGTATTAATATTATTTAAGTTGAAAAGTTAAAAGTTTCTGTAAATTCACATAAAATATTAAAAAATGTGCCTTAACAGGTCAGTCAATATTTTATAGTTTATAACTTAATCGCCTCTAGAAACTTCCCAACTATCTCCCAACTTGAGAGTAGATTTTCCCAATTCAAGCTGTTTATAGACATTTTGGATAGGTAGGTAGGCAATGGCGTAGCTAGCCCTAAGTGTGCCCTGTATTAGAATTTTTTGAGGGCCCTTTTTTGGAAAATAAATAAAAACACTTGCATAAACAAAATATATTTGAAAGTGACAAAAACAACAATACATAGGTATGTTTTACAAACTTGAATAAAATTTACAGGCGAAAATTTTTAAAATTTTAATGGTCTGTTTTAATTTTAAAACAGTGTTACAATTTAAAATGCAAAACGCTCTATCGCCGCAGGCAATTTTTTTTATAAATTTCACGCTTGAGCTTTACAAACTTGAATAAAAAAAACGTAGGAAGCCAAGCACTACATCAAAAAAAAAAAATATATATATATATAAAGGGGGTAGGTAGCTGGGAAGCACAGATTCCTGCCCTGAGAGATATCGAGCTCATTTTTTTTTATACAAGTTACTATTATTGTATATTAAATTATACTACAGTATCATCATCATTGGTATGCTGGTTTTTGCCACAGGGGATAAAAATTGAAAAAAATATATCTCGGGCTGTGGTTAATGAATCATTTAAAAAATATATATATGATGTAGGTACCCTTAAGGTGTATCATAAAAAAAATATTTTTAAAATCCAATATCAAAAACCCATAAAAAAAATATTTTTCTTTTCACAATTTTTTTAAGCGTTAACAGAAGCCGTACAACTACGATTTTTTATCCCAGTATCTCATTAATCTGACCTAAAACATTTTTTTTTCAGACGTAGAGATGGGGTGCTAGATAGGTAAAAAAAATAAAACTTGTTTTAACTTCTTTTATAGAAAAGTTTATTTCCACGTTTATTAAATAATTTTTTAAATGATTTTCAGTACCAAAAGTGTATCACAACTCCTATGATTTTTTTTTAGGGGTGGTTCTACTTCCTTAAAGAGCTGAGACAAATTTTTAAAATATTAAATCCGTTTTCAGCCAGTGCCAAAACCACCACGTAACATTTTTATCAGGTTATTTAAAAATATTCATAAAAAGGGGTTGTTCTTACGCCCTTAATGGGTAAAGATAGGATTTTTAAAACATTAAATTTATTTTAAGCGACTGCCAAAACCTTCAAGAACCAATTTTTATCAAGTTATTTAAAAAAATATAAAAAAGGGATGGCTTTAGGGGGTAAAGGGTAAAGATATATTTTTTTTAAATATCAAATTATTTTTTATCTGTCTCAAAACCCCAAATGCCAAATTTTATTAAACGAAAATATATGATTTCTGTAGGTAATTTACCATTTACCCATATAAACTTCGGGGTGGATTATCTGAAAAACTGAACTCACGATTTTTTTCTTAAAGAAAAAGAAAAAACTATTTAAGAAAAAATGTAAATAAACTTATACCGTATAAAAAAAGTTAAAACTAGTGTTATTAAGTCTTAATTTTTTTAACTATCTAGCACCCTATAAGTTTAAAAGATATATGTTTTAAGGCAGATTAAGGAGTTACTACGATAAAAATAAAATAAAAAATTGTGAAAAGAAAAAAAATGTTCAATTGGTTTTCGATATTGGATTTTAAAAATAATTTGATTTATGACACACCTTAAGGGTACCTACATCATATATTTTTTTCAAAATGATTCATTAACCACAGCCCGAGATATGATTTTTTAAATTTGTATCCCCTGTGGCAAAAACCAGCACGCCAATGGTGATAATAGTAACTTGTATAAAAAAAACTTGTATAAAAAATCACTCAGGGCAGGAATCCGTGCTTATCCAGCTACCCCTTTGGTAGTCTATATAGTTTAAAGTTTCATAAAAGTACAAGAAAACTTAAGCGCCGCAAGCGATTTTTTTTAGCTTTAAATTTTAAGAATTCTTATTCAAGCTTTGTTCTAACTCAGGACCTTCCCTTTACACATGTTGGGGCTCCTGTAGCGTGGGGGGCTTAATTATGGATACACATGCTACAGCTACTCCCCTGTAGCTAGGTGTTATGGAAATAAAAGCTGATACGATGACGATGATTATGTTGATGATGATGATGATGATGATGATGATGATGATGATGATGATGATGATGATGATGATGATGATGATGATGATGATGATGATGATGATGATGATGACTTACAGCAGAAATAAATAAAATCAATTCGTCTCGAATTTGAATATCATCAAAGGATTCTCCAGTTTCAGATTTTAGCTCTAAAAGTAGTTCTACGAAAGTTTTCTTTTTCGCTTGGTATATCTCGTCTAAAATAATAGTTTTTTATTGCACAAGTCAAAAGTAGTAAATTAAAGTCAAATTCACAGCTTTTTGGACTGACTTTATCATAAAACAAACCGTGAAGATATGAAATGCTACTCATTTTATTATACAGGGTCATTCAGAAATAGGATCATTAATTTAAAGGGCTGATTCTACAAAGGAAAATATGAAATAAAAATCCTATAAACATATGTCCAAAAATGTGTCGTAAGGGAGCTGGGCCCCTTTGAAAGTGGCTAAATAAATTTGGTTTTTCTTTAATTACTCAGGAACACTTTCAGATATAGCAACGAGGTTTTGCACGTAAACCTTAATAAGGTTTATCTTCGTAGTAAGGATTAACCGTTTCCGAGAAAAATTTATTTGAAGGTGAAATTCCATGAGGGCGAAAAATTAAATAATAAAATGTGGAAAACCAAAATTTCAATGGTGCAGGGTGAATCTACAATGTACATTAAAAACTAAGAAAAAAAACTTATAGCCGGTACCATTTTTAAAGAGCCATAGTAGCTTTAAACCTCATTTTTCGACCTACATGTATAGAAACTTTTTTTCTTATTTTTTGATATATAATATTCCGGCATCATTGAAATCTTGGTTTTCAACATTTTAGTACCTAGTTAATTTTTCGTCCTCAAACCGTGAAATTTCACCTTCAAATTGATTTTTGTCGAAAACGGTTAATCCTACAGCATTACAACAGGAGTACCTTTTTAATGTATTTTGACCTAAGGAATCATATTCTAAAAATAAAAATACAAAAAAGTTATACAGAAGAAAAATTTGGGACAAAAAAATGAACGCCCCCCAGTTTTGCACATCCCTGGTTAAAATAAGTACATGAAAATAACATACACAGATGGTCCTTATAAGATTACTTCGTGTGCAAACCCTCGTTGCTATATCCTAAAGGGTTCCTGAGTTATTAAATAAAAACTGATTTTTTTAGCCACATTTAAAGCGACTTTTTTCATATTTTCCTATAAAGAAAATTAATGACCATATTTCTGAATAAACTTATATACCATTCACCAATACTTAAAAATGATTTTTTTTTATTTTCTTTTTGCGAAAATAAAAAAAAAATTGAAAAAAAAAACTTAAAAAAATCACATTTAAAAAACACCTTTTTTAAAAGACAAAAAAAATTGAAAATAAAAATCAATTTTTTTGTAACCTTTTATTTAATTTTCACTTTCCAAAAAACGAAAAAAAATTGATTCTTTTTTTTTAAAGGGTAGTTTTTTATTATTTTAAAAAGCTTAACCCCCATAACTTTTTTTATTGAGAGGATTACTTTCAAAAACATATAACTTAATTTTTCCTGAAAATTTTAAGTTGATCGAATAATTCGTTCTTGAGTTATCGTGTACACAAAAATCGTGACATCAGACGGACGGACAGACGGACGGAAATTTTCAAAGTTTCTTATTTTTGGTCCAGAAAGTGTTTTTGGCGTTACGCTACGAGCTTGGTTTGGACTTTTGGCCGTGAAGATACGAAGATACGCATGCTATTAAATACTATTCACAGTAATTGGTATATTGCAAATAGGTACAGTTGGAATAAAAAAAGTACTACAGCACGGAACCTTGAGGTACACCAAATTCTTAAAATTTGTGCTTTATTGACAATGAAATTTTTAGGGTTATGTACATTGTCAGTGGATTTAAAAACGGTATAAAAACACATTTATTTCTCAAAAAAATATATTCCTATTTGTAAAAATTACAGAAATATATAGAACCAAAAAAATAATAACAGAAATAAAAAAATATAATTAATAAAATAGCGAAAAACAATAAGGTACCTTATTTAAAGCTGTTAAAACTTTTAAAGAACCCCAAATCTTCATTCCTATATATTTTAGTTCTAGCGTGTAGAATTCTCTAATTTCTCGACCATTTTTCTCACTTTAGCCCAAAAATATATTGTTAAAATTGTTTTTTGACACATTTGACATTATGTTTCAAACAAGATGACTATTATACTTACTCTCTGACTTAAAGTCCTCAATTGACTTTAGTGGCAAGATTTAAATTGTACAATTTGGGTGTAGTAGTTTTTAAAGAACGCAACTGTACCTACTTGAAAAAAAATTTTCAAAAAAAAAAAGAATCAAAAAACAAAAAAAAATAATAATTTTCTATTTAAGAAAAACGAAGAAACCTTTTATTTAGTTTTTTCAAGTTTAACCCCCAGGATATTTTTCTGAGAAACGAAAATTTTTTGAAAAAAAAAAAAAATTATTTCAGTGAGCAAAGACTTACTCCTCCAATTATCCATTCAAACTAATTCTATTTTAGACAAATGAGCCATAGGCACTGCGCCTGTCTCTTAAAGATCCAAACAAACTACTGTTAATGATGTTAACGTTTCAATGCATTGCGATGTTGTATTGTGTCTATGACGAACCTTTTTATTTTTATTTTGTAGTGTTATTTAGTTTTTTTTTATTTGTTATTTGAGTATTATTGTTTAACTTAACTTTAAATTTTCTGTACAATTCTTTAAGTTCGATTATTTTATTTTTATATCTATTTAAATGATATATGGGGATAAACTTGACAACCTTGTAAAAACTAGTGTCGGCCACTTCAGAGCTTTCCCGCCATTTTTCAAGTAGAGGTATTGTATGTTATTGTATATTATTAGATCATATACATCGTAGTGTGGAGAATTTATTTGGGAAGACGGTAAATCCCCTAGACATTGTTTGATACCCGGATTTGTGGCTATGGAAAATAGGTTAGGAATGTGGTGCCTTTCACTTGCACGCACGCATGCCTTATGACGCTTATGACGTAAAGAAGAGAGCGCGCGTGATACCTCTCCCTTTCTTCAAAGCTTTCTTACCGTGTGGAAGACTATAGCTTATTTTCCAAACTTTTAAATTTTTAGTTTGTTTTTCCGGCATTTCGCCACTATGAGGCGCTGTGAATAGTATAATAATAGCCATATAACGTCGTATTTTTCATTTGGCGTAGCACCCCCATTTAAATGGAGTAGGTAAATACAATTCTGGGGAAAAATCTACTAAAAGCTTTAAAAAACCCTAAAAACCTACTTATACGTCGGATATAACATAACCTAATTTTTTGGTTTGGGTCGTTTTTTCGCATATGGGTATTTCTGTACGAATCCATACCACCTTGGTGATTGAATGTCACGGATTTTCGTTAAACTTTTTTTATATTATCACGACTCTAATACTAAAAGCCTTATGCAAAAAAAAGAATTTAAAAAATTTTTTTGGCTGAGATATGATTTTTTTAAAATTTTGTAATTTTTCAATTTTTGACGATAAAGAAAACAGCTTTATTTTTAATTTATTACTATAAGTCTGACAATTTTAATCCAAATTTGATGAAATTTGGTGCACCCATGTAAACTTAGATGACAATCTTGAATTTTTTATAATTTTTTTTAATAGTGGGTTTCTGCTCTTCTTCTTCTTCTTCAAAAATATTTTTTTAGGTTTTTTTATAACTATGTTTAACCCGATTTTTCGTAAAGTGCCCCCCCTACGATTTTTCTCAAATTTTGGTCAAATGTACTTCTAAGTGTCCTTTTTTCAATGACGTAAAATTTATTCTGGGCAAATTAGGTTTACTATATATTTTAGCCATTTTAAATTTTTACGACAATGAGGAACTGTGCTGCAAAATAGCTGTTTTACAAAAAAAGGCACATATTATTTTTTATATGTTTTTAATAGTTTAGGTCAAATGCTTCATTTTAAGACAAAAACAAAATAATTAATTGTTGTTTTTTTTTCAAAAAAGACGTAAGTCCACAATTTTATTACTTTTTTTTCTATGTATTATGTAGGCGTTTTTTTTTCTGGTGTAAACGTTAGCTTACGTTAAATACTAAGTCTTTAACACCGAAACGTATTTTTATTTTTTTTTTAACACAATATGTTTTTTTGTTTTATTTTTGATCTTAAAAATGCCTGAAAGTTGGTAAACTGTCAGAGTAATACACTTTTTTTTTTACATTATTATTTATTTCTTGTTAAAAATATGTTTATAAGAGAAAAAAAAATTGCGTATGATCCAAGGACGAGAAATAATGTTTCTCGGTCGCATGCAGAGATTGAGATATATTCCTCGTCCTTGGATCATACGCTATTTTTTTTTCGCTTCTAAACATATTTTAACACAAAAAGGTAAAAGTAATAGGTAAAATTAGTTTTAATTTGGTTCTGTCAGTTATCTGACAATTTTCCATAAGGGGCCAACAAAATTTTGTTTTTGTTTTTTCAAGCACAACCGCTATACAATTTTCCAAAAGGGAACGCCGAAGTAAAACAAAAGACAAGCTGTTAACAAAATTGTGACTTTTAACTTAACAGTTCTAACCGAACAATGTCACTTTGGAATACAAGCAAATAAAAAAATAGTTCATTATATTTTAGCGATGGATGCGCTTCACAAAAATTTAAAAGATTTTGATAAGCTTTGTATAATAATTAAAGTTAAATAATAAGACATAAATAAATTGTAAATAAAGAATTAGTATGTTAAATAAATTAATATTTTTTAAATTAATTTTTATTAAGGATTTATCCCCGGCATAGAAAACTTGGCAGACTAACATCTCTACTCTAAATTTCACTACTCCGTAACATCTCTACTCCATAACATCCCTACTCCATAACAACTCTACTCCATAACATTTCTACTCCATAACACCTCTACTCCATAACATCTCTACTCCATAATATCCCTACTCCCCAACAACCCTACTCCGTAACATCTCTACTCTATAACATCTCTACTCCATAACATCTCTACTCCGTAACATCTCTACTCCGCACTATATGCACTTGATTAGCAACTTATTAATTAAGGAGTGATTGACGGAACAAAGTACATTATTTTATCACAATTTTTCCTAGTAAGTGTTTGTCTTTATACAAAATAAAAAAAATTACAGACGTATGTTATAAATACAAACTTAAATATACATAGTAATATATTTGTTAATTTAATTTAAAAAAACTTTGTGACAATTTCGATAATTATTGTTTTACAGTTCTGTACAAAAGGTGTTTTAGCACCTTTTATAAAATTGACTTAAGTCAAAAAAATATTTGTCACGGTAAGCAATTTGAATTTTTACATTTAAAATATTTAGTTCAATAATACCTTATTTATTAGAATATTTTGTTTTTTTTTTATTAGAACATGTTAAGAGTACGCGGGCAAAGAGACGGGACTTGGAGGTACATATACAAATATACCACCAAGACTCCAAGTCCGTAGGTCGCAGGTATGTTTGTGCGTCGAAGACTAAAAAAAAATACTTATAATACATTGTTAAATTAAATACTTCTATTGTTAAATAAAAATTTTAATTTTTTTTTTTATTATTATAAACACATTTTTTCTTAAAATATAGTTTTTGATGTTAAAGACTAAAGAGTATTTAACGTAAGCTAACGGTTACACCAGAAAAAAAAACGCCTACAAAATATATAGAAATAAAAAAGTAATAAAATTGTGGACTTACGCCTTTTTTGAAAAAAACCAAGAATTAATTATTTTGTTTTTGTCTTAAAATGAAGCATTTGACCTAAACTATTAAAAACATATAAAAAATAATATGTGCCTTTTTTTGTAAAACAGCTATTCCAGCACAATTCCTCATTGTCGTAAAAATTTAAAATGGCTAAAATATATAGTAAACCCAATTTGCCCAGAATAAATTTTACTTCATTAAAAAAAGGACACTTAGAAGTACATTTGACCAAAATTTGAGAAAAATCGTAGGGGGGGCACTTTACGAAAAATCGGGTTAAACATAGTTATAAAAAAACCTAAAAAAATATTTTTGAAGAAGAAGAAGAAGAGCAGAAACCCACTATTAAAAAAAATTATAAAAAATTCAAGATTGTCATCTAAGTTTACATGGGTGCACCAAATTTCATCAAATTTGGATTAAAATTGTCAGACTTATAGTAATAAATTGAAAATAAAGCTGTTTTCTTTATCGTCAAAAATTGAAAAATTATAAAATTTTAAAAAAATCATATCTCAGCCAAAAAATTTTTTTAATTTTTTTTTTTTGCATAAGGCTTTTAGTATTAGAGTGGTGATAATATAAAAAAAGTTTAACGAAAATCCGTGACATTCAATCACCAAGGTGGTATGGATTCGTACAGAAATACCCATATGGTATTTATGATATTAATGGGGGGCGTAGCCATTCATTTCTCTCAATTTTAACGGTTAGAATACAATTCTGTCAATAAGAATACAAGACGTAAATTTAGCTTTATATACACCCGACGTATAAATAGCCTGTTCCAAAATAAAATAAATAGATCTTACCATCTTTTAATTTTTCGCATTCCTTACGTTTATGTCTAACAATCTGAAAAAATATAAAACTATTTTATTTTTTTTTAATTTCAAAAGACCTTTTAAAACTGTTTATTTTAAATCTGTAAAAATAAAATCACCTTCCTTTGCTTGTTAAATTAACACTGTTTAATGCTTTAAAAAGTGAGAAGATTTTTGAATCTTAGAATTTAGCATATTTTCTAATTTAACTTTAATTAATAATAGCATGGTACCACCATGATGTAAGTGATACGATTTTTTTTTAACTAGGGATAGGTTACAATTAAATCAAACAAAAGTGAATATAATCTTATTGATAAGCAGTGTATGAAAGGCCGGTCGTGGCTGGATCGACGGCTTGCTAGCAACGTATTACATGATAGCATGCTATCATGTAATACCAATATTTCGGGTAAGGGGTTAAAGGGGTTAAAACTTTATTTTTGTCAAAAACTTTTTGAAAGGAAAAACTAATTTTTCGAGAAATATAAAAGAAATCCTTTTTCCAAAAAACCTTATTCACTTCACTTATTATATTCCCGATCCCGAAATCCCGAAATATAGAAAGAAGTCTTTAATTTCATCAAAAATTAATTATTAAATACAAAATAAATAAAATTATATAACTAAAACTTCTTTAAAAGAACGAGTATTAACCATATTTTATTTAAATTTATATTATATTAAAATAAAAAAAAATTCAGTTTTGTATAAAAATATTACCGTGACTTCTAACACCCCTAAAATTTAAAACAACCTTTTCTTTGGCCACTTAAGATAATTTGAATCTAAAAATGGGTTACTCATCCCGTAATAATAAAATTGTATTAGAAACTAAACAACCCGTCATCCCCCACCACCCCATGCGGCAAAATTAACCCCCTCCCTGTTTTACCCACTAAATAAACTTAGAAAGCTAAAATTAGGTATAAATGCTTATCTCTAATAAAAATCAAATTATATAAAAAATACCCCACTTATATTTAAAAATTAATTAATTTATAAGTTTACTTTTATTTTTTATATTTATAAGTAGAGTATTTCCACGTCAACTAGCCCCTCGATCCGGAACTTATCTCTCCGATTTTGCTGAAATTTTGCAGGTCCCCATAACTTAGTGTTTATGTACATATTAATGGCGTTTTGCGAAAAAATCGTTGGTTGCTGAGATATTAGGGTGGGTCATTTTTTGCCTTTTTCAAAATCGGAAAACAACCATGTAATAAATTCGTAATAACTTAACTTCTATTGAAGATATAGACTTTAATCGTATTGATTTTTAAAGAGAATCAAATTATGGTCTATAAAATCCATCTTTTTAACCATTCTGACATTTCCAAGATGGGGGACCGCCATGCCAATTCGGGGAAGTTTAATAATTTAATAATTTATTGGTCTTCTAATCATTTACATGACATAAGATAGGTCATAATTACTTACAAATACAATAATATTTACAAATAATTATATAAAGTGTACATATTAACTGAGTTAAAATATTTTGATTAGTTCGGGAAAAATTCATTAATGTCGTAGAAAGTTTTTTCATGAAGAAACTGTTTGAGTCGGCTCTCAAATTTTCCAATGGGTTTAAGTGTGGTTATTTCGTTTGGCAGATGGTTGAAAATTTTGAGGCAATTATAGTGCGGTGATCTTTCGTACATGACTGAACGATGGCGTGGAATTCTTAATTCTTCTTTGGTTCGTGTATCGTGGGTATGACTTTGGTTATTGGCGTCAAAAAGGCGTAGGTTTTTGTAAGCATACTTGGCGCACTTGAGTATGTAGATGCTAGTCAGAGTTAGAATTTTTTTGCTCTTAAAGATAGGTTTGGACTTATATTTTGTATCCCCAAAATAGCTTATCTTCGATTTTTTTTATTTTTTTACTATTTACTTGTATTAAGTGGTAGTATGTCCCTATAAAATATTTCGACTCAAATAACATATTTGTGGGAGATATGACCCATAATGTGCGACCATATCCTATTTTTTTCATTTTTAACTACAAAAAATGAGCTCTGTGTGGAATTTAATGAAGAAACTAAATCCATTGCACAATATTATTAATTTGATTACTTATTTAATGAAAAGGGTCTTCAATAACAATATACAGGGTGTACCAGGATCTAGGAGCACCCTATACAGGGTGTCACAGAATGTTTCCAAAATCTCTTAAGGGTAATTAGATCTCGTCAAAATAATACCACAAGTTCATATAAAATTTTTGGCTACGGCCCCCCTACTCTGAGATATTTGCCCCCCAAGATGAAATAAAAAAATTATTTTTTTTTGATAACTTTCTTACTTTTTAATATTTATTGACAATTTTTTTTTGTTGTTTAAGAAAATTATTTTGCATTGAATGATTTTAACAGAAGTTTTAAAAGTTATCAGAAAAGTCAGGGGCGGACTTCCCTTATGCTTCCTAATTCCTAAATTTTTTTAGGGGTACAAATTTTAGAGTTTTAATTACTTTTGTACATTCTGTGAGCAATTATATTCAAAAAATCACTCTACAAAAAATTCGATAAAATGAAGTTTTTCCGAGAAAAAGGCAGTTTTTTAATTCAAAGGCAGGAGGACCGTAAAAAAATATTTTTTCAAAAATGCTATATATTATTTTAAAAATGATTTTATCTCATTAAGATGAAATAGAAAGTCCATATGAAATTTTTGACTAGCCCCCCCCTTGAGATATTCACCCCTTAGATAAAAAAATAAAAATCCAACTTTTTTTAATATTTTTAACGATTTTTTTAAGGTGCCTTTTTCTCGGAAACGCTTCATGTTATCGAATTTTGTGTAGAGTACTTTTTTGATCAAAATTACTCACAAATATAAAAAAAGTAATCAAATGTCTAAAATTTGTAACCCTATAAAACTTAGGGGTTTGCAACCATAACGGAAGTCCGCCCCTGACTTTTCTGATAATTACGAAACTTCTGTAAAAATCATTCGATGCACATTAATTTTCTTAAAAAACTCAAAAAAAAAAAAATCAATATTAGAAAGTAAAAAAGTTATCCAAAAAAAATAATTTTTCTATTTCATCTAGGGGGGCAAATATCTCAGAGTAGGGGGGCCGTAGCCAAAAATTTTATATGAACTTGTGGCATTATTTTGACAAGATCTAATTACCCTTAAGAGATTTTGGAAACATTTTTGGCACACCCTGTATATTGTTATTGATGACCCTTTTCATTAAATAAGTAATCAAATTAATAATATTGTGCAATGGATTTAGTTTCTTCATTAAATTCCACACAGAGCTCATTTTTTGTAGTTAAAAATGAAAAAAAAATAGGGTATGGTCGCACATTTTGGGTCATATCTCCCACAAATATGTTATTTGAGTCGAAATATTTTATAGGGACATACTACCACTTAATACAAGTAAATAGTAAAAAAATAAAAAAAGTCGAAGATAAGCTATTTTGGGGATACAAAATATAAACTTCCCCGAATTGGCATGGCGGTGCGCCATCTTGGAAATGTCAGAATGGGTAAAAAAATGGGTTTCCTAGACCATAATTTCATTCTCTTTACAAATTAATACAAATAAAGTATATAACTTCAATAAAAATTAAGTTATTACTAATTTGGTTGTTTTCAGATTTTAAAAAAGGCAAAAAATGACCCACCCTAATATCTCGGTAACCAACGATTTTTTCGCAAAACGCTATTAATGGGGTTATATAAACACTAAGTTATGGGGACATGCAAAATTTCAGCAAAATCGGAGATATGAGTTCCGGATCGAGGGGCTAGTTGACGTGGAAATACTCATATAGCATTTTTGAAAAAATATAAATATAATACATATAATAAGTATAATATTTTTTTACGGTCCTCCTACCTAAAAAGTGCCCTTTTCTCGGAAACGCTTCATGTTATCGAATTTTGTGTAGAGTACTTTTTTGATCAAAATTACTCACAAATATAAAAAAAGTAATCAAATGTCTAAAATTTGTAACCTTATAAAACTTAGGGGTTTGCAACCATAACGGAAGTCCGCCCCTGACTTTTCTGATAATTACAGAACTTCTGTGAAAATCATTCGATGCGCATTAATTTTCTTAAAAAAGTCAAAAAAAAATTGTCAATTAATATTAAAAAGTAAAAAAGTTATCAAAAAAAAATAATTTTTCTATTTCATCTAGGGGGGCAAATATCTCAGAGTAGGGGGGCCGTAGCCAAAAATTTTATATGAACTTGTGGCATTATTTTGACGAGATCTAATTACCCTTAAGAGATTTTGGAAACATTCTGGGACACCCTGTATAGGGTGCTCCTATATTTTTGGTACACCCTGTATATTGTTATTGAAGACCCTTTTCATTAAATAAGTAATTAAAAAAAATCGAAGATAAGCTATTTTGGGGATACAAAATATAAACTTCCCCGAATTGCCATGGCGGTCCGCCATCTTGGAAATGTCAGAACGGGTGAAAAAATGGGTTTCCTAGACCATAATTTGATTCTCTTTACAAATCAATAAGAATAAAGTCTATAACTTTAATAGAAATTAAGTTATTACGAATTTATTACATGGTTGTTTTCCGATTTTAAAAAAGGCAAAAAATGACCCACCCTAATATCTCGGCAACCAATGATTTTTTTGCAAAAAGCCATTAATGGGGTTATATAAACACTAAGTTATGGGGACATGCAAAATTTCAGCAAAATCGGAGAGATGGGTTCCGGATCGAGGGGCTAGTTGACGTGGAAATACTCAGTAGACTTTGTTATTAATAAATAAATTAACATTTAAGTAAGTCTTACAAACATAATTAAAAAACTTGGAAATAAAATTATATATATATATAAGTTAAAACCCTTGTATTAATTATATACATTTTCAAATACTTGTCTTATAAATTAAACACCCCACATACCCATGCGACTAAATTAAACTCCTTTCTGTTTTACCCACTAAGAGAGCTAAAGTTTGGTACACATATTTATGTCCGGTGACAATACCGGGTGTTTTTTTTTTAACCTGAAACTTTCAAATATCTCGAATACTATGCATTTTAGAAAAAAAAAATGTCAAACAAAAAACGTTTATTTTAATAGAGGAAACAAAATGGCGTATTTATTTTTTAAGCATATTTACGTTTTCAAGGTCATTTCAAGTTCACTTTTGTTTTTTAAATAGAAACATATTTTTTACTGTTTTTTAATTTTCCTCAAAAAAATAAAAATCTTTTGTAAAAAACTTTTTTTGATCGGACTTTTAGTTGCAGAGATAACACAGCCACACAAAATTAAAAAAGTTGGCTCTCCGACGGACTTGTCTAGTAAATTCCTATGTATTTTGAGCCGCTGAATCCGAATCTGAGGTCGAAATTTAAAAGTTAGCTTCCGTTTTCAACATAACCTCAAAAAACATATCATATCATTGCGAAAGGCACGTTTTTTGAGGTTATGTTGAAAATGAGAGCTAGCTTTCAAATTCTGATTCAGCGGTTCAAAATACTTAGGAATTGACTAGTCAATTCCGCCAGATATCCAACTTTTTTAATTTCGTGTGGCTCTGTTATCTCTGCAACTAAAGGTCCGATCAAAAAAAGTTTTTTACAAAAGATTTTATTTTTTTTAAGGAAAATTAAATAACAGTAAAAAATATACATTTTTCTATTTAAAAAACAAAGTTGACCTTGAAATGACCTTGAAAACGTAAATAAGCTTAAAAAATAAATACGCCATTTTGTAAACGTTTTTTGTTTGACATTTTTTTTTCTAAAATGCATAGTATTCGAGATATTTGAAAGTTTCAGGTTAAAAAAAACACCCGGTATAATTTTGGGGGTTGCTTTACACATTTTAAATTATAACTAAAAAACTTGAAAATAAAATTATATAAAAAACAAGTTTTTAAAGTTAAAACCTTTCTATTAATTACGTATAACTAAAAAGTAGAAAACAAGATTTTTATACCAATTTACAAAAACGAAGTTTTTAAAAGAAGGGTTTTGGAAATTTTGGCAAAAATAAAAAGTCACAAATTCCAAAACCAGTCTTTTAAAAACTTCGTTTTTGTAAACTGTTATAAAAATTTTGTTTTCTACTTTTTAGTTATACGTAATTAATAGAAGGATTTTAACTTTGATTTTTATATCATTTTAATTAATAATAATAATTTTTTATATTAACAATGTATAAGGAAAATTATTTTTTTAGCATCAGTATTTTATTTCTTAACTCAAGGGTACTTACATTCAAAACATAGTTTTGCAGTTCATCTAAATTTTTTTGAAATTCTTTACCAATAGGTAAATTGTAAAATATAAAGTCACTATGTATAAGTGGATTAGTAAGTCTTTTTAAGATAATTTCTTGCAATCTAAAAATAAAATATATTAATTAATTCAATGTGTTTTTTTTTTCGAAAATTTTAAATATAAGTCACGGTGCTTTTTTGGGGGTATTTTTTGTTTTTTTCGAAACCCTGAAATTCCTGTACCGTTCGATAGTACCGTTCATTTATATGATTTTCAGCGAAAATTAAAAAAAAATCTACCGAGCGCTTCGTTTTTTATTAAAAAAAATAAATGCTAAACGAGCCGTAATCATATGTATTCCTACGCATTCCATTATATACTATTCACACCAAATGGGTATATTGCATTTTTCCAATTATTAAAAAAAAATAAATAAAAAAAAACTTAAAAAAAAAATTCTACAATTTTTTTTATTTTCTTTTCTAGAAAAAGGAAAAACAAATTAAAAAAATTGTTGAATTTTTTTTTTTAAGTTTTTTATTTAATTTTTTTTTTATAATAGGAAAAATGCAATATACCCACTTACGGTAAATAGTATATAATGGAATGTGTATGATAACATATCTTCACGGCTTCGCAGCTCGTTTAGCATTTATTTTTTTTAATAAAAAACGAAGCGCTCGGTAGATTTTTTTAATTTTCGCTGAAAATCATATAAATGGACGGTACTATCGAATGGTAAAGGAATATCAGGGTTTCGAAAAAAACTCAAAAAATACCCACAAAAAAGCACAGTGTAAGTAGTTTAAAATTATTTTAAAACTACTTACATTGCAATGTTCTTCACCAATTTAACATCTTTACTTTTTTGAATCTCAAGCCCCATACCCAATACGGCCTCTGAAAAACAGTATACATAGTAGGGTGCTTACCATTAAGGAGCGAGATTTTTTGATTTCCAGTGCAAAAAACTGTTGTTTATTCTATTTATAGGTATGGAAATATTTGGTTATTGTAATTCAAGAAACGTATGATAAAACATACGCTAGGCTTTAGTGGATTAAAAAAACGAGAATTTGAAATATTAACGGGTTATCCCCTTGTTTTATTTTCCCTTTAAAAAATGCTTCAAACCTAACTATGCAAAATTGAAAAACTTCTGAAGGGCGCTACCGAGGGGCTGACCGCGAGGATATCTTTTGTACAAGCCAAAGGAACTCAGTTCCTCTGAAGAACTCTGGAGGAACTCCGAAGGAAATCTTCAGAAGTCACCTACCTTTGGGAGCCAATTTTTTTTTGCAGGGGCGCCATGTTGGGTAGAAACCATCAGGGACAAACCTTTTTTCTTAAAGTAAATTTTGGGGCGCCAATTTTTTTTTTTTAAGAAGGGGCGCCAAAATTTTATTTTGTGCTCCCATTAGGGGGTGCACAGTGGATCACTTTACTTTTCAGAGTACATATTTTTAAAAATATTATACTTCGTTTTGTTGGCCTTTAAGCTAACATAATTTGCAGGTTTAGATTAAAAATGAATAGACCATTATTTTTTACAAGTATTTTTTTGGCAGTATATCACTGTTCCCCTTGACTCACTGTGCCCTCCTTTTCTTGACATTTGAATACTATTTAAAATCTATCAAAAATTTTTCTAGAGAAAAGGTGCGCTGAAATTGTACAATTTTTACTTTATTTACTAACCTGCAAAGGTATCATATGCAAATCGATTCAGTATAACGTTAATATCCTCGTTTTTTCTATGTTTTCGAATAATATCTAAAAGGGTGTTACTTTTTTGATAAAAAGTTGATACAAAGCTGTCCAAGAAATTTTGGCTAAAGCTCTTTGAAACATGTCTTCTATTCTTCTTCCATGTATCCGCTAGAAAGAATAATGGTATATTAAACAATAATCTATCTTTTTGCACATTAAAAAAAAAAACAAACCCTTATCCATACCCCAATTTTTACTAAAAACAACCCCAGCCGCGGCGCGGCTACAAATTTTCCCGCACAGACCGACCGACAGATTTTTTTCGCGAAAATCGAGAATCGAGAGAATCGAGAAACGTAAAAAAGCAATAAAAATGTTTAAAACATCTTTTTACAAACGCAAAAGTTTTCTAAAGCAAATTAATAATAAAAGTAATTATATACCAAGGTAGAGAAGACATTTTTTATAGCCGAATGTATTATATCACGGGATGCGTATACATACGCTATAGCATCAAGGGATATAAAAGTGAAAGGCTATAATAGTCTTCTTTATGTACTATTTTTTTCATTACTAGTACATTAATTCAAGGATAATAAGATTGTTATTTAAACATTTAAACAATCGCCATTTTTGAAAACAAATGAATTATTTTACTTACTAAAAAGTTGACAGTACCAATTACGTTTTTATATATCGGTATTTGTTTAATAAATAAAACTGCTCTACAAAAAAAGATTTTTTTTATTTGCTGGTTTTTAGTTGTGTCTGGCTTTATTTGATGTCCTAATTTCGGAACCTTTTTCCGTTTTTCTCGATACGCTCGTTTTTTTTTTGAGATATAGCGCACAATGTTTTTTTTGCTTATAGTTGTAGTTAAAAAATAATTTAGGTATAATTATTTTTTTATTGATTCTCTAAGTCAAAAAAAGCGGATTTAAATATCTTTATCCAACACCTTCACAGAAACACTTGTTTTGAGCAATATTTTAAATGTCAAAAGTTAGTTTTTTTCCACTAGTGACTAAAAAATTTTTCATCCACTCTTTTAGGTACAGCTTGTGATCTCACCCAAAATTAGTTACATACCCTATTAATTAAGTATTATAACTATTCTTCTATTACTATGCTTCTATTTATAAGCACGTTAACTAAACCATAAAAATTAAAGAAAACCCCAAATTATTCTTTAGTTTTTGAATAAAATACTGTTTTAATTAAAAATTGTGTCATCACCGCGTCCATTTTGACGTTTGTAAGAAATGTAAAACTAGCAATTGTTTATTGTGGCTACCTATTATTTTAGTATTAAGAAAACTTAATCTTAATATTTTTGACATAATTTTTCGCAAAATTATAGATTTTTATTTAAAAATAAAAGGTGTTGGATAAAATTAAATTCTCAACTCATCTATTAAGTGATTTTATCCACTTAATACCTACACTAGTTAAGAAAATAACTATTATTCGTTTGTTTTTAATAGGTTTCTATATTTAAAAAATTAGTTTTTTTTCGCATTTTTTCGATATATTTTGATAAAATTTTTATATAAATACTAAAGATACGGCTCTAATTTTACTAAGCAATACTAACACGAAGTTTTGGATTTGATCTAGTGACGGAGATTTTACCGTTATCGAAAACAAAAAAACAAAAATTTTGAAATATTTTATTTTTTGGAGAGCAGCATAATAAATTAAATTTATTATAAAAAAAAACAAATCGAAAAATTAAAAAAAAAACTTTTTCTCCTTGCTTTAAAACATTAAAATTACATTAAATAAACATTAAATAATTGAAAATATTGTTGCTTTCAATAACTCTCCTTAAAATCTCTGTTACTGGATTCAATCTAATAATTCTTACAAATTTTACATGTGTGTTAGAGTTGCCTATAAAAATCAGAGCCATATCTTTAATATTATATAAAACATTTTACTATTCCTTAAAACGACTTTTGTTTGATTAACGCAGTCGTCCCTCCGAAGTGACTGATCGATTTCGTGCTTTTTAACACTCTTCAGAGCCACATATCGGTAGTAGGGACAACTACGAAAATCAAATCCTTTCCATATATCTCTATATAGAGTTTAAGGAAAAGCAAAAATAGCTAGCGACATCTACTGCTAAAAGCAGAGACTGGATAAACCTAAACCTAATATTAATATAAAATTTTCATGAAAATATAGCGAAAAATACGAAAAAATGTAATTTTTTGAATTTAGAAGCCTATAAAAAACAAACGAATAAAGATATTTCAAATTAGCTTTCTTTTGCTTAGAGCCACAGCAAAAAAAAATAATTGTAATTGTAAGCAAAAAAACACTAAGCTGATAGTGGAAAACGATCCCCTGAAATCATAAAATTTTATACGAAAATCTAAAATTTTTTGAAGCTTCTCCGGAGCCCGGGTTCAAGGGGGGGCCGGCGTTGATAGTTTCTTTTGGTTTATAATAAATAGTTTATACTTTCTTTTTACTCCCCCAGAACGATAAGGAAACAAATCGAAGCAAATATGCAGTCTCTTTTCCAAGCCGACTATACACCTTCTAATTCGTAAAAAATTTCGCCTGCGGCGCTAGGGTTTTTTAGCATTTAAACTTTAAATACACTTTTAAAATTAAAATAGACTTTATAAAACCTAAGCTTGAAATTTGTCAATATTTTCGCCTACGGCGCTAGAACTTATACCACTGTTTTCAAATTTAAATAGACCAGCACAGTTGTAAAATTTTTTACCTGCGGTGCTAGGGCTTTCTTATTTTTTTTTATTTGAATTTTTAAAACTTGAGTTTTACTACATTGAATAAAAAAAGGCCGGAAATTAACAGAATTAAAAAAAAAACGTGAAAAATTTTTCTCCTGCGGCTCAATTTTCATTCTTTTCGAGATTTAGGGAAAAAAATGTTTTGGACCCCCTCCCGAAAAAAAAAAAATCCTGGATATGCCCTTGGTTGAACAGTGTAATGTGTGTTGTGAAATAAGGTAATTAATTTATAATGTTTGCCATGTTAATTTTTATTCAATGGCAAAATATTGTTGAATGTTGTCTAATACAAATTATAAGGAATGTAATGTCTTTGAATTTCAAGGAAAATAAGTCACAGTCATTAATTGTTTATAAAATCATTTCCTTCTAGGAGAGAAAAAATTATTACACTAGGTGCAGAGAATTAATTTCATTGATTAAAAACATAAACAAGCCGTGAAGATATGTAATGCTACGCATTCCATCATATATACAGTGCGGTCCAAAAGTCACCCCCCTCCTTTTAACTTTTGAACTAGTTGAGATATCGACTTCAAATTTAGAACTCTTAAATAAGACAACTTAAACTATCTTTTAGCATATATTTGATATTTTCAGCTCTTAAAATGTGAGCAGGGTGGCATGGGGAGACATTTTTTTAAATGGAAAGGGGGGTCGTGTGATACATCATTTTAAAGCTTATAAAATTCTCTATTTAAACTAATATTTTCAATTTTTTTAAAAATGTTTTTTAAGGTTTTGATTTTTCAATTTTTTGTACTAAATTATTCGATTTTTTAAGTTTTTTTTTTATAAATTTTTATTTATGTCAACTAAAATTAGTTTAAAAGTATAATTAACATTTTTTTATGATGAAATTAGGCATTTTAAAACAATTATTTGTTTGTTTTAGAGGAATTTTGATATTAATAGCCATTTTCAACCCCATTTTAAACCCAAAAAAATTATTTTTTTAAATTTAAAAATATGGAGTTAAATAGAGAATTTTATAAGCTTTAAAATGATGTATCACACGACCCCCCTTTCCATTTAAAAAAATGTGTCCCCATGCCCCCCTGCCCACATTATAAGAGCTGAAAGTCTTAATTAAAAGTTCCAAGTTTGAAGTCGATATCTAAACTGGTTCAAAAGTTAAGAGGGAGGGGGGTGACTTTTGGACCGCTCTGTATATTATTTACAGTAAGTATGGTATATTGCATTTCCCAAATACTTAAAAAAAAAATAATCTTCAAAGAAAAAATTAAATTATTTTTTAAATATCTTTTTTTGAAAAACAAAAAATTATTGAAAAAATAAATATTATATTTTTATTTTTATTAAATTTTCTTTTTGCGAAAAATGCAAAATTAAAAAAAAATTAAAAAAAATGCAAAATCAACTTTTTTTATTTTCTTTTGGTAGAATTGAGGCGTTCAGAGCTAAAGTGAACCAAGTCCATATTTTTTGATCTGCATTGATCAAGAGATAGTAGTAGAAAGCACATATTGTTTAGTACTGTAACCAAACGAAGTTCATACCTCTGTCTTTGGACGGTAGATGGCACTAGTTCATTAATTAAGAACAAACTAGTTAATTAATTAAGAACAAACAACTTTAAATGTCAATATCTAGAATAACGGTTTTATGGACTTGGTCCACTTTAGCTTTGAACCCCTCAATTGATCCTTATAATAAAAGTATTTTTCCTGAAAAAAAAAAAATACGTTAATCGGAATTTTCGTTCAGCTTTTTCGATTTTTTTTAAAAGTTTAACCCCCCATAACTTTTTGGTTTTTAGGGGGGTTTACTTTCTATGAAAATAGGGATCTTGACTCGTAGAAGATGATTTTTCCTGAAAATTTCAAGTCGATATGTTAAAAGGAAATATGTTTTTTATTTACATTTAGTTTTCTTGGTTTTATATTTAATACAACATATTATGGAAGGTCAACACTGTTTAATGGGTTGCCTAACCGCAAGCATCTTTTAAATCAAGGAAAATTTGACAGTTTACTAATTAAATTTGATTTCTGTGGATATGCTACCATATAAGACTAAAATTCTACAATGTTTTACATTTCATGAGGAAATATTGATGTTTTTTATAAAATGTAAGGTAAGTAAATCACAAAATAAGTAAATTTCATAAAATCTAGACATTAATAAAACATATTAAGTTATATTGACCTGAGTCAAATAGTAAGGTTATAACTATAGTTTTTATTTTTGACATGAAAAACAGAAATATTTGGATTAAAAAACATAAAAGACATCAAAATAGTCTGTAATGAAAGGTGTAAAATGGCATATAAAACGAGGTGAGTAAAATTCGTAGAATATACAACGTAAATATCTAAACAAAATTAGGCAAACCTACATACATAATATGTATGTAGGTTTTTCATATTATATATTAAACTAGGGTCATATGAAAATATCAAGCAAGGGTGATATAAGGCGTTTTACAAGCGCCTAAATGCAGCTCTCTGTGCAGGAGTTTTGGTTTTTCCTTGGTTTGGACTTTTTTTTTAATGAGGGGGCCTTAGTTTACGTTACCCTTGGTTTGGCGTCTGTTTGGTGTTTGGACTTTTTGTAAAAAAATGTTTTTTATTTAAAATAACATAGGAAAAACGATCAGCGCATGCGCTGCATAAAGAGCTGCACATAAGCGCTCCTGGCGTTTTCTAAAGAACAAGAGAGTGTTGTAAATGTCATTTTCACAGGCGATCGTAGAAAACTAATATAATAATGCTACGTTCTAAAGCTAGTAGTGAAATAAATTCTTACCTTGAACTTGTATAAGTGAATTTCCAAAAGCGGGTGCAAAAAATTTATATATATAATTCTTTTCCAGAAATTTTGGATGTGTCAAAATAATTTTTACTTCTGATGGGGTTATTGTCACATAATTATAAGCCCAACCAAGCCATATGGAACAGGGAAATCCAACCTTCGTAGATATGTAATCATAACTTTTCATTTTATCTAAAAGGTAATTCACACTGTAACTCTTAAAAATAATATACAGTGTATTTTAAAAATACAGAAACTAAATTTAAAGGATGATTCTACATCCAAAAATAACACTAGTCAACAAATCGCAACTTTTTTTTCCCGATCGGAAAGTAAATTTTTCTTACTAATTCTAGGGCGTAGAATTCGAATCTGACCTTAGAAAAATTGCAGTACCTCACATTTTGAGATATAAGTCCAGGAAATAATGACGTTTTTTTTTTCAAAATCTTAAAGGATTTTGAAAATTTTAGGGTATATTAAAAACAAATACGAGGAATACAAAAATCTCTATACGAAGGACCTACTGTCGCAGTAAGTACTTAATTGCATTTGTGGCAAAACTATCAAATTTGTATAAAAATTTTACAGAACTTAATTTGTAGATTATAAAATTCTCTACAAAAATATTTATACAAATATTTTTTTTTATTTTGCGTAGTTTGTTCATTAAAAGCAAATAAATGAAAAAGCACACTGCACACTGCACAAGTCCAAAGCAAACTGTTTTCCCGATCACAAAAAATATACTTTTCTTATGAATTTGAGATAAAAAAAAATCCAGCACGTCTTATTTTTTTAATTTTAGTACAGAAAATAATGCTAATTTAAAAATAATTTATAAAAAACAATAGTGCTTATTTTTTTTTTTTCGTCTTTTAAATGGTTTTACATCATAAAAATATCACTTTATTACTTAAGGACCGTATTACGTAACATATTTTTAGTTTATTTTTGAACTCCTACACTATAAAAAAATGTGTAAATTTACATGCTAAATCAGAGGTAATATGTTGCCAAGCAGGTGCACGTAAAATTTACGAGACTTAACTTGTAATTTTACAATTTTTTAGAAAAATTACGTACATGTACATGTAATATTCCTAAAAAATTGTAAAATTACAAGTTAAATCTCGTAAATTTTACGTGCACCTGCTTGGCAACATATTACCTCTGATTTAGCATGTAAATTTACACATTTTTTTTTGTGATGTAGTGATGCTTTTTGGCGTTTTTTAGCATGAGTACGTGACATTAAGCTTCTTCCCTTATGAACCTCACTTCTCACCCACCACCCCTACTTGGTTTGGATCCTTTCACAAGGATCATTTTTTTTTTAATATTTTTTTCCCTAGTATTCCTACTTATTCTACATATGAATTTAACCTCAAAATCCCCAATATACCAGTTTTCACGAAAAAAAAAGTCTTATAAGATTCTGTTTTAGCGACCTCAAAACCCCCAGTATATAAATTTTCAAGAAAACTACCCCCTGCCCGGGGGTGTGGTAAGGATTTTTTTATTAAAATATTCACTTTCAGCAATCTGAAAAACCCCGCCCTTTTGGAGGTGGAGAATTTTTTTATAAACAGATTCACTTTCAGCAACCTCAAAAACGCCAATATACCAATTTTCACGAAAACTACCCCCACCCCTCAGGGGGTGAATATAGATTTTTTTATTATGAGATTCACTTTCAGCAACCTCAAAAACCCCAATATACCAGTTTTCACGAAAACTACCCCCACAACTCAGGGGGTGAAATTACAAAAAAATTATTATCAGATTCATATTCTTCGACCACAATAATCCCTATGCAACAATTTTACGAAAATATTGAAAATATTTAAAAATATTTACCCTCTCACCCCCGCGGGGGTGAAGTTAAAAAAATTTTAATATCAGATTCAACTTCAGCAACCTTAAAAACCCCCATATAGCAATTTTTAAATTTTTGTAAAAAAATGTATTTTTTCCCATTTTTTCCCTTGCCGCACCCCAATGTTCACCAAAAATAATCTTGAGCGAGAAGTTTTGGTAACATACCTGTATGCCAAATTTCAAGACTAGCTTAAAGCGTTCATAAGTTATCGTGCTCACAACATTTCCCGGACAGACCGATCGACCGATCGACCGAATTTTTTTTTTATCTTGAAATTAATTTATATCAACATAAAACATCATAAAACGCAAAAATAAGCAAAAAAAAATGTTGAAAATTTTTGCACAAATACAAGGTTTCCGAAATTTTGAAAATTTTCAAAATGGGAAATCAAAAAAACAAAAAAAAAATGAATACTTATTTTTATTAAAGAGTATGAGTACATTTCCTTTCAGAGGGTAATATAGATTTTTTTTATTATGAGATTCACTTTCAGCAACCTCAAAAACCCCAATATACCAGTTTTCACGAAAACTACCCCCCACCCCTCAGGGGGTGAAATTACAAAAAAATTATTATCAGATTTATATTCGTCGACCCCAAAAATCCCTTTGCACCAATTTTGACGAAAATATTGAAAATATTTAAAAATATTTACCCTCTCACCCCTGCGGGGGTGAAGTTATAACAATTTTATTATCAGATTCAACTTCAGCAACCTTAAAAACCCCCATATAGCAATTTTTAAATTTTTGTAAAAAATGTATTTTTCCTCATTGCCGCACCCCAATGTTCACCAAAAATAATCAATTCAAGACTAGGTTGAAGCGTTCTTAAGTTATCGTGCTCAAAACATTTCCCGGACAGACCGATCGAACGAAATTTTTTTTTATCTTGAAATTGATTTATATCAAAATAAAACGTCATAAAACGCAAAAATACGCAAAAAAAATTTTGAAAATTTTTGCACGAATACAAGGCTTTCCGAAATTTTGAAAATTTTCAAAATGGGCAATCAAAAAAACAAAAAAAATTAAATACTTACTTTCATTAAAGAATATGAGTGCATTTCCAATCAGAGGGTAATAAGGAGGAGAGTTAATCTTCTTGGAAAGTTCGATAAGATTCCTTTGATAAAAAAATCGAAAATAGGCACATACTATCGATATGGATAAAACAAACAAAACCACTAACATTGTAAAAAGTCAATAATACTATTTTAAATATGATAACTACTATAAGCAACCCGCTTATTTAGCTAATAATAACTAAAGGTATAACCAGCCTGTCAAGATAATTTATACATATTTCAATGCAGCCTACATTTAGCTTGTTACTGGATATAAATAATTACATCGACAACACAGACCCACAAAATAAAAAAGTGGTCTGTGCTGGGGTTGAGACCCACTTACTCTTATGTATTTTGGGATGCTGAACACGAATCTGTCATAAAAAAAGCACTTCATCAGCTCATTTCTTTGCTACACTGAAAAAACTGTGTAAATGGTAAAAATCTCATATTATTTCAGTGTAACAAAAAAATGAGCCATTGAACTGCATTTTTATGACAGATTCTTGTTCACCATCTCAAAATACATAAGAATAGGTGGGTCTAAACCCCAGCACAGACCACCTTTTTTTTGTGGCCCCAGACAGTTTTTCCAGTGTAGAAAAAAAATGAGCCTATGAAGTGCCTTTTTTTATGACAGATTTGTGTTCAGCATCCCAAAATACATAAGAATAGGTGGGTCTCAACCCCGGCTATTTTTTTTTGTGGGCCCATAATGTTTTTTCAGTGTAGAAAAAAAATGAGCCGATGAAGTGCCTTTTTTATGACAGATTCGTGTTCAGCATCCCAAAATACATAAGAATAAGTGGATCTCAACCCCAGCACAGACCACTTTTTTTTGTGGGCCCAGACAGTTTTTTCAGTGTAGATACAAAATAAGCCCATGAAGTGGCTTTTTTATGGCAGACTCGTGTTCAGCATCCCAAAATACATAAGAATCCGTGGGTCTTAACCACAGCACAGACCACTTTTTTTTGTGGGTCCAGACAGTTTTTCAGTGTAGAAACAAAATAAGCAGACGAAGTGCCTTTTTTATGACAGATTCGTATTTAGCATCCCAAAATACATAAGAATAGTTAGGTCTAAACTCCAGCACGGGCTAATATTTTAAAGGGTAGTAGTGGATGGAAACGGAACTCTCCTGTTTGTTTTTCACCGGGTGATTTGCGTAAGGGTGGTCCGTCATCTTTAATTTTAGGGGCGAATGCGGTTATCTCGGTAAATATGCATAGGATCTCAATAAACCCCCCATCAACATTAATCCAAAACAAATCACGTTTAATGGGAGCGGCTTCACTAGGGTTGCCAACCTTCCTTTATTATCTACTTTGTTTTTTATAAAACCCTTAAAGGACGCTAGATGCCCTTTAAATTTACGATTGATCTTAAAAAATGTGACTTTTTTATTTATTATTCATAAATATTTATGACTTTACATTTATATATTTTTATGCATTTGAAAAGAATTTAGTTTGTTTTTATTTTTTGCTTTCCCATTTTGAAAATTTTCAAAATTTCGGAAATCTTTGAATTCGTGAAAAAAATTTTCATTTTTTTGCTTATTTTTGCATTTTATATTTATAAATCAATTTCGAGCAAAAAAAAAGTCTGCAAATGGAGAAAAATACAATCTTTTTAAAAAAAAATTGAAAATTGCTATATAGGGGGTTGCTGAAGTTGAATCTGATAATATTCCAAAAGTCCAAACTCCACCCCCGAGGGGTGAGGGGGTAAATATTTTTAAATGTTTTCAATATTTTCGTCAAAATTGGTATATAGGGGTTTTTCGGGTTGACGAATATGAATGTGATATTTTTTTTCTAATTTCACCACCCGAGGGTTAGGGGGCAGTTTTCGTGAAAACTGGTATATTTGGGTTTTCGAGGTTGCTGAAAGTAATCTGATAATAAAAAATTCTAAATCCATCCTCTGAGGGGTGGGGGGCATCTTTCGTGAAAATTGGTATATTTGTAAGGTTGCAAAAAGTAAATCTAGGAGGTGTAAAATGGGAACGCTCTTTACTGGGAAGTGTATTTTAAGAGTTTTTATATTTGAAAAAAAAAACATTTTATTTAATTTTTTTAAGTTTATGTATTTGCAAAGAATTTAGTTTGTTTTTGTCTTTTTTTTAAGAATTTATGAAAAAGTTTTTTTTATATATTTGACATAATAAAAATAAAAAAACAAAATGGTTTCGTTTGGCAGCTTTGTCCTTTATTTTAAATTAAAAGTCCAAACAAAAATTGTTGGAAATTTTCTCCTTAACAAAACTGGTTTTATGCATTTTTAGCATAGTTAGCGAGATAACCACACTCACCCCTAAAATTCAAGATAGCGGATAACCCTTACGCAAATCACCCGCTGAAAAACTAACAGGATTGTTCTGTTACTATCCCCTACTACCCTTTAAAATATCAGCCCGTGCACATTTATTGCAATTTAACACAGTAATTTCTCGTTATTTGACTGGACTAAATATTAAGTTGTTTTTTATTATATTTAGAACTTTATCGGTTTTCATCTAGCTTTTTTTTTCGTGTATTTTTAAATTTTAAAAATAATCGTATGTTTGTTTTCTCTTAAGGCGGCTAAAGCTTATCTCTGAAGGAGGCTAGGAAGGAAGGAGAAAAATCAAATTTTATTTAGGCACCCAAAACAGACATTTAGGCACAAATTTTACACAAAACAGACATTTAGGCACAAATTTTACTTAGGCACCCAAAACACACATTTAGTGAAATTTAGTCATAAATATGGGAGGCATAGCGTAGTGGCTAGCGCGTATGCATAGCAAGTACTATCGTGAGTTCGATTCTCACTGGCGCCGATTTGCCTTTTTCAGTTAATTAATAATTGAAATTTGGCGAAGGCGATAAGTGAAACGGACACTCCCTAGAAACTGGTTCGAAAGTCAGTATAAGCCGTTGGTTCCCTCTACTACTAGCCCACACAAGTCCTGGAGTTAGGGGATGGTTAATTAAGTAGAATAGTACGAGGTTAAACAAACATGTAATGTAATATGAAAAATTATGTTATATTCCTTTTAACTTAACTTTTTTAAATAAATATAGGTTTCTGTCGATGAACTAATTCAATGTGCTACAATTATTTGAAATTAAATTAGAAGAAAAACCCAACCAAAGAAATTAACAATTCATAACAAGTATAATTAAAAGTTCATAAAAATTTAAGTGCTTAAGTAATTAAAATAGTAGCACTAAAATGTTTCACAATTTTGACTGGCTATAAATCAATCATTTAATTAGGTCAATTTTTAATTAGTATCTATAAAAATGACTTGTTGAAGAATTCACCTATGTATGTATGAAAGACATAACTCTTTACAGGTCTATATAATTTCTTCTTTTTACTCATATATAATTGTAATTTATAAGTATACCAGTAACTATGAAAGGGTCCAAAAAAGCAATTAATATACAAAGTTATTATAAGTTAGAACGAGGTGCTGACCGCGAGGAATCTTTTGTACAAGTCAAAGGAACTCAGGAGGAACTCTGGAGGAACTCTGAGGATTACTGGAGGAACTCTGAGGAACTCTGGAGGAACTCTGAGGAACACTGGTATGTTCCGGGATGTAAAAAGTGCTGAAATTTTGGCTAAGTAATTATTTTTTATGTATCTACAAGCATGTAAAGTCTTATCGTTGCAGGCGATTTAGCCCAAAATGCGATACCCTCCTTTTCTCTAATAACTTTCTACTTTACCGATTGAACGTCGATCTCATTCTACGTACCCTATGAACTACTCATAAGTACATGGAGCATCTAGGATTTCTATTGAAAAATGAATTTACAACTGAGATATACGATGGCCGCCATTACCCTAGGGGCCGATATTTGCCCCCTTTCCCCTATACCTACAGGTATTAGACAAAATACCGTCATTGCGGTAATACCGGATTCGGTATTGCAATCCCTAGTCACAGTGCCTTCCTAAATTTCTCTCTTATTATATTATACACAGCACCTGCGGTAGAACAATATTACAACAACAATATAAAAAGTTCCTGTAAATATATATCTAAAAATGCGTCATAAGGGAGCTACGCCCCTTTGAAATTGGCTAAAAAAATCGGTTTTTATTTAATAACTCAGGAACCCTTTGATATATATTAACAAGGTTTTGCACGTGAATTAATCCTAATAAGGCCCATCTTTGTATGTCATTTTCAAGTACTTATTTAAACCAGGGGTGTGCGAAACGGGGGGGCCTTAACAGTTTTTTGTCCCAAACTTTTTTCTGTTTAACTTTTTTGCAATTTTATTTTTTAAATATGATTCCTCAGCTCAAAATACATAAAAAAGGTACTCTTGTTGTAATACTGTAGGATTAACCGTTTTCGAGAAAAGTTCATTTGAAGGTGAAATTTCACGGTTCGAGGACGAAAAACCAAAATTTTAATGATGCAATGTCATCCTACATAAAAAACTAAGAAAAAAAATTTTCATACATGTAGGTCGAAACAACGCTTTTAAAGCTGCCATAGCCCTTTAAAAATGGTGCATATTTAGGAGACCATTAGAATTGATTTTTGGAAGTACCTGTATATTAGGTTTTTTTCTTAGTTTTTAATGTACATTCGCACTGCATCATTAAAATTTTGGTTTTCAACATTTTAGTATTTAATTTTTCGTCCTCGAACCGTGAAATTTCACCTTCAAATGAATTTTTCTCGAAAACGGTTAATCCTAAAGTATTACAACAAGAGTACCTTTTTTATGTATTTTGACCTGAGGAATCATATTTCAAAAATAAAATTGCAAAAAAGTTACACAGAAAAAAGTTTGGGACAAAAAACTGATAAGCCCCTCCCCGGTTTCGCACATTCCTGGTTGAAATCAGTACATGAAAATAACACATAAAAACGGGCCTTGGTAGGTTTAGTTGACGTGCAAAACCTCGTTGATATATCTCAAAGGATTCCTGAGTTATTAATTAAAAACCGATTTTTTTTAGCCACTTTCAAAGGGGCGTAGCTCCCTTATGACGCATTTTTAGACATATGTTTATAGGAACCTTTTGTCATATTTTATGATGTAGTTAAAATTTCCGATGCTATTTCAAATACACCGTGTATATAATTTTTTTTTTTTCGTTTTTTGCCCATAGAATAAGATTAAAAATGTTTTTTTGTTTAAAATAAACTCAATAGGGTTTGTCATGGTTAACGGAGGGTTAAAAGACATATTTACACAGTGTTTAATTCATTTTTTACTACGTTAGGTAAATGTAATTAGACATTTTATGTACATTTATTCTAGCTATATTTAATTATATTAAATTGCAAAAATATGTGTACCAACAAAATGCATTATTATTTTAATTACAAATAATTGTTATTTTAATTACAATAATTTATGTTTTGCGCGAGTGTACCAAAATTACAATTATAATTAACATTTTTATAATTGTATGAATTTTTGTTATACTTAAGGGGACTTTCTACCATCAAATTTTAAAAATATTGCTTTTAAACATTTTTTTTATATAGAAAGAAAAAATATATAAATGTGAAATTTTGTAGGTACAGCCGGCGCAATAGCGTTCTCCACTAAGTCTTGTTTTTAATATTTGAACACTGATTTACAAAGAACTTTATAATAGTAGGGTAAATGTAAAGTAATTTTCCTTTTTTATAACGCTAACTATTTTAAAAATCGATTTAAAGTTTAAATTTTTTCGTCGCGCCTTATTTTCTACGTCACAGATAGAGACTGCGCAGAAACGACATTTTATTTCTTAGTGTGGCTAAACTGCTAGCGTAGATATAACCTCACTTTTTATCTGTCAGTGGAGAGTTCCGTGTTAAATTTCGGAATCGGTTTGTTTTTAAAGTTATTTTATTTGTTTTTGCTTTAATTATGGCTTCAGTGGATTTTTTCTGTGAAAGCAAGTAGCGAAAATTTACTACACGTTAATTACGTTAAAGAATTTTTCGCAAAAAACTTGGACTATTTTAGTGTGGAGTTCCGAAGGTTTAAAAATGTATGGTCAGTATACACTGTTTATTTTAATTTTAGTTTTTACTAAGTTTTTTGTTCTATTCATGTGCATAAACTATTTTTTTGAGTAATTTGTGAAAAATGTGGAGGATATTTTAAAACATATTGTATATTTGCAGGAAGAAAGATGTTATTGGTTATGTGCAACTCAATCAGGACAAGAGCACTAGTATTTGCACAGTAAAAGGATGTGTTGTCCTTGAGCACAAAGTTCATGATCGCAGCAGAAATTGATGAAAATAATGAAATCATTCTTAGTTGCAAAGTTGTACAGCTTCTGAAGGTAAATTATTTTAGTTATTTTGATCTGTAGAATTCTGGGGTTCTATTTTAAGTACCTTATAAAAAGTCAGCTGTTGTGGGGCAATCCCCTAAGCAACAGGAGCCCCAGTCGAGTATATATCTGTGGCTTGGTTTCAAAAGGGCCAATGTCAAAATTTTTAAAAAGATACACTAAGTCAAACAAAATATTGGCTGTTTTAGCAGTTTAAAAGACATGTTTATTAAAAACACCCTTGTCACTTAAAATGTACATTTATCTCACAAGCACTGACGTTGGCTTTTTTAGGTTATATAGATCTAAGAAAAAGTTAGTTCTGCAGTATAACTTATAATAAGGATATAGTGGCATTGGCCCTTTTAGAATCAAGCCATGATATACAACCAGATTTTTTCCTGCTAATTACCCCCCCTCCCCACTCAGAATAAGATTTAACACTTTCTTAATATTGAGGGCTTTATTATGACTTTTAAAAGTCAATGTCAATATATTTTTTAAATAATTTATAAATACAAAATTTACTGTAAATATTACTTAAATATTTGGAAATGGAGTGCTAGAATGAGATACAAGGAAAGAGCTATGTGTAGAAACTGAAGAAAGCGAAAATTTTAAATTTGGAGATGAAATTATTGTAAACTGAACACATACGATTTGAAATATTTATAACAAAATTAATGGAGAGTCCCTAGCACAAGCCATAAGCTTATTTGGGGCTCTCCATGACTCTGTAGTAAATTGTAAATAAATAAATAAAAAAATAAATAAATAACGTAGAGGTAGTTGTGTACCTTAAAAAGTTTTTGGTTTCCATTTCATGTTATGAAGCCTTTGATATAATCGTAGCAAAAGTAAAAAGCATTTTTAATTGTTCTAGGTGGATGTAAGCATGCAATTGCAAAGGTTGAGTGCTACTAGGAAAAACCAGCATTGGAACCAGTGGGCCACAAAATGAAATACATCAAGGCCTCTGAATTAAAAATTGGGGGACCCTTTACGTTCTTTGAAGATATAGGAAATTACTTTAGGGACAGAAATTTAGATGAGGCCAGAACACAACAGAGTTTTCCTCAAATCCACAAAAAAATAAGTTAGGGTGGGGTAATAAAATTCAAAAAAAGTATTGAAAAACAAAAATTTATTTAAATATAAATGTATATTATGTATTTAAAAATATGTATATGTATGTATATTATATTATGTATATGAAAATTACTTATCTTGGGATTTAATGTAGAAATAATTTATTATATAATACAATGATTGTACAAATTTTTTCCCTGACCAAATTTGTAAAATTTCAGAAAGTATTTTACAAAATTTCCTGACTTTTTCCTGACCTGATCATCTGCAACAAAATAAGTACTGTTAGTATTTATTTACATACAAAAATATTTTTATTAGTGATAGATAACACCCTCCAAATTTCAAGGTTTTATCTTAATGTATTCTTAAGTTGGTTACTCAGTTTATTGTATTTCTGGAATAAAGTTTGCCATACAAACAAAAAAATGTGTACACTTTTTTGTTTTTATTGGCTTTATTATAACAAAAAATACTGCTGCCAATAAAATAATACTTTTCCCTATAGGCCAAGTTTCATTAAAATCAAAAACGAAAAAAATTAAAAATTCAAAAAAAGTTTCTTGTTTTGTAAAACGAAAAATAAATTGAAAAAAAAAATGTTTTTGAAATAAATTGTTTTTATCCCGTTAAAACCCCTTATCCCAATCCGATTTTTACCAAAAACAATCCCAGCCTAGAACTTTAGATAATCAACCTATGGTCTAAATATGAAATCTTTAGTCCGAAGCGTTCTTGAGTTATAATTTAGAGGTATGTGTATTAAATATAAATTATATTGTCTCCCTAAATATAAATTCATGATACTAGGTTAGGTACCGGTGCTTTTTTTTCAAATTTTACTCATATTAATCCCAATTTTTGGAAAATTCAACTCCTGCTAAAGCAGTCGTTGCATTTTCGTCAAGGGGATTAATATTCGTAAAATTTATCTAAAAACCACCAAGGGAATGTTCAAGTATTACGTAACGCAAATTTTGATCATTTTGGACCCCCACCCCCTGTAACGCTATTTTCCAATACCATTAACATGGGCATAACACTTCAAAATATCCCCCCCCCCCTAGGAGCGTTACGTAATACTTGAACGTTCCCCAATATCTAACCTAGTATCACTTATGATATTACCCCTGATAATATCATCTATTAGATGCTCATTCTTTTTGTTATGACAAAGCCAAAAATAAAAAAAAGTACAATTTTTTTTATGTATTTTCAGTCCCGGGACCAGCAAATTTGCGCTGGTCCCGGGACTTACATGCTCTAGTCTCAGCCTCTCAGACTCTCAGGTGAACAAGAGGACTTTCTTCAAAACAAAGAAGTTTGTATAACTTTCTCATTCCCTTGAACTAGTGCGTAGTATAGAAAAATAAGTTTGAACCACTGTATTTTAACTAGTAAATTGGCCTACATATTTTTTATACTTTGGCATTTCTTTTTGTAATGTTTCATCAAAGTGTAAAAACAATACATATGTACAGGAAAAAAATAAAGTATTTCGCAAAATATCTAAAAAGGCTGATATCTCAAAAACATTGACTCAAAATGAGCTCATCTATCACCCCTTAAAATTTTTCTATCCATGTACCATCTCGTGTACCATACACCTTGTATATAATTTTAAACTTACTTCAAGATGGTCCTCAGCAGAAATATCCACCTATAGATTTCTTTGGTGCTCCTGGTTGTTGAAAAACAGATAACTATGATTTCCTTAAAGCCTCTGGTTTTGGTACAGTAAAAAAAACTTCTTTGCAGTTTTTTGATGAATTTTTGCAACTTGGAAAATAACAGTTTTTGAAATCCATGCCTAAAAGTTAAACACGAGTATATAATTTGGTTTTATAAATAAAAACTAAACATTATTCTTGAAATATATTAAGTATGTCCCCGGATGCAGAAATTTTCAGCACATAGAGAAACTTACATTATAGTCTGTAAAACTGCAAGTCCTTTGAAAATAAACTATATTTCAAGAATGCTTTGACATAGATATGAAATTTAAACCAAAAATTTTCTATATGGTAAAAAAATCTTAGGTCCAAATATTAAGGCCTCAAACCTTTTAGTGTTTCGCAAAAGACTTGCAGCTATGCTAACGCTTTGCCTACCTTTTTAAAATGCACTATACACTGTCTTGAAATATAAAAAGTCCAGTAAATACACACCAAATAAAACTTAAACTGAATAAAACCGAAAAATAGGAAAATATAACCTCACATCAACGCTTCATGACAGTCACAGCTATTTAATAACAATCAGAGTAGCCAACATACAAAATCAAAACTGACTTGAACTGCGCAAACTCTGTCTGTTACGTTTTCAGTGGAGCGGGAAAAAATAATTTAAATTTTATAATTTTTTTTTCTCCTGTTTAAGTAGACTAAAAAATAAATAAATAGCATATATATTATATATAGAACCTCTAGTTTTTAAAAATAATTAAAACCAAAAATCGAAGAAGACCCTATTACTATAGACTACTCTGCCTCTCACTTGCTCGTATCCTGCGTTACGAAGGTTAAAGCGTAAAGTTGAGAGCTCGCTTGGCTATAGTGAAAATTATTACTATAGGATTTTTTTTTAGATTTTTAATGTGCATTTTTTGGCATAAACTTTTTTTTTTGAAAAAATACATCAAAAAAACGGTGGTCGTTTATTTATTGATTAAAAAAAAAGAAACAGTATCAAAGCCGCTATAGCCCCATCTAAAAGAATTTTTTTTGGCCAAAAAATAACAAAATGGCAGACGTTTTTCTTAAAAAATTATTTAAAAATTTTGAAAAACGTCCGCCAATCCAAACGGTCGGAATCATGGCCACCGTTTTTATGTTGTTTTTGAAAAAAAAATTATGACAAAAAAATGGCACTTTGAAAATCTAAAAAAAAATTGTATTCTTTAAATATAAATAGACATACAAAATTTCACAACGACATCTTTTTCTTTCTATAGTGTGTCGCATTTAAGATGAGGACACCCCCATATTTTCGCTATATGAAAGAATACAGATTTGAATTTTTACATAGTCATACAGGTTGATGGATCACGTTTTTTAAGATACTAAACTAAAATCTGAACTTTAAACTCAGCCTACTACGAACTCACAAATAGGGTCAATTCTCGATATTTTGCTTCTCGTTAGAGATATCGAAAAAAAAAATATAATAAAAAGTTGATCAGAATATTATTTTAACCCCATATACCGAGTTTCATAACAAACTTCGCATTTTTAATTTTTGCATTATTTTGGTCTATACACAAAATTATTACAAGTTTATTTTTTAATTTGGAAAGTAAAAAATTGACACATTGTCAACCTAATAATGTCATGTATACTTATTGGAACATGAATCTTGGAGTCAGTTTTTTACCGCGGAAGTACATAATAAATTTTCTCATTTTGTTAAAAAGTTTAGCGGTTTATTTGGGTATCTAATTCAGAGCCAAATCATAAATCAAACCCATGGATAACTAAACGCCTAATCGATGAGAGCTTTTTTGTTCGAGATGTATATCGTTTATATAAAGTATCAGATGACCCTTATCTAAAAGATTTCTATGACATTTTGTTGAAAAACCATGAAACTAATATAACGCTAGCTAAAAAAACTTATTTTGGTAATATGTTGAACAATGCTAAAAATAAAAGCAAAGGTGCATGGGATGTGATAAAACAAAATTGTAATTTAAAAACAAAAAATTTTAAACAAACGTCTTTAAAAAAATCTACAAAGGAACCCTTAAACCCTTAGGAAACAGCTAATGCTTTAAATAATTTAAGTAAGTAAGTCTATATTCGTGTTAAAATATACAAAAGTATTTACACTCGTCAAAATAGTACAATAAAAATATAAAAAAAAAAAAATTACAATAAAAATATTTAATATAAAATGGTAATTAAACAGTAAATACATAAATACAAAACATATAACTCAATAATAAAATCTAGAAAATCATTTAAACTATAAAAATCGTGCTTGCAGAGAATTTCTTTTATAGATTTTTTAAAACTTTTAAAGTTCATGTTCCACATTCTTTGTGGCAGCTTATTCATAAGCTTCGTTGAAATATATTTGAAACTATTATGTGTTTTACTTAAACGGTAATATTCACTTCTTATTTGACCACTATTCCGTGTATTGTATTGGTGGACATGTTTGCCTAATTTACTATCATTTAAGTTGTTAAATACAAAAAGTAAGCACTGAAGGATATATAACGACGGTAAAGTGAGTAAACATAAACTTTTAAATGATTCCTTACAATCTTCTCTATATCCCAGGCCGCTTAAAATTCTAATAGCTCTGCGCTGCAATCTGAAGATTTTATCTGTTTTGGCAGAGTTTCCCCAAACGATTATACCATAGCTTAGTATGGACTCACATAAGCCATGATATGCACATTTGAGTACTTTAGATGATACATTTTCTGAAAGATTGCGAAGCAAAAATATATTTTTACTCAGTCTTTTAGCCAAGTGATCAACATGAACATCCCACTTAAGCCTATCATCTATGTATATGCCTAAAAATTTTACATGAGTACCCAAGTCAACCTGAGAGTTCCTTAACGTAAATAATATTTGTTCGGTCTTAGAGCTATTCATTAATAGACCATTTCTCGAGAACCACTCCAAAGCCCTCGCCTGTGCCAATTTACTCATCTCAATAGCTGTCGTTAAGTTCTGATTGCATACCGCAATGTTGCTGTCATCTGCGAACAAAATGTCCTCATTTTCTGACATGCTATCAGAAAAGTCATTTATGAAAATAAGAAATAATAAAGGTCCTAAAACAGATCCTTGCGGAACGCCAATTAGCACTTGTTTTATTTCTGACCATTCGTTATTATAAAATACTTTTTGATATCTATTCGATAAATAGGAACGGATTAACTCAAAACTACTTTGACGAATTCCGTATTTTTTTAACTTTTCCAACAGAATGGAGTGCGTGACACAGTCAAATGCCTTAGACAGATCTAGAAAGAGAGAGATAGAAAAAAGACCCCGCTCAAAACAGTCAAGCGTGTATTCGATAAAGTTAATAATGGCATCAGTAGTGTTACGCCCCTTTCTAAATCCAAATTGTTTATAATTAAATAAATTTTTACTTTCAAAATAATCCGCCAACTGTTTTGAGAGGAGTTTTTCAAAAAATTTTGAGATTATCGGTACTAAGGCAATTGGTCGATAGTTAGAAATATCTTCTGTATCACCCTTTTTATGTATAGGGACTATTTTTGATAGTTTTAAACAGTCAGGGTAAATTCCGGTGTTTATACTCCTATTAAATAACTTTGTTAGAGGATAAATAAGTTGGTTCACATTTTTCTTGATAATGGTGGCTGAAATACCATAGATGTCAGTTGATCTGCTAGACTTAAGGGATGCAATTGCATCTCGCACATCGTTAAATGATATTTCTGTAAAGTTAAAATTTACGTTTGGGTTTTCATTAATGTTATCAATGTTATCTGTAGGATTTATTACACTATTTGGAATATCCTTTTGTAAATTAAATGGTATTGAGATAAAATAGTTATTGAAATCGTTTGATTTTAATTTATTAGGCGTGGCCTTAGTTTTTTTTGTATTTCTCTTCTTGTTAATAATATCCCACATCGTCTTTGTTGGGTTACCCGAATCTGTAATTATTTTATCGTTAGCCCCAATTTTTGCCTCTTTAATTTTAGTTTTATAGTTAAATCATGACCTTATTTTTTAAAATTCTTAAATTTTCTGAGGGAAAATTGCGGTAAAGTTCGTTTAACAATTTGAGGTGCTCCCTTAAGTCTGCTATATCCTTTGTGAACCACTTTACGCCACCATCAGATTTTTTACAACGAATTTCTTTTTTTTTATTTTATTGAATCAGTAAAGTCTTTAGTATTAAATAAAACTGACACAAGTCTTCCACCACCATCTATACCTAATAACTTAAACTCTATTTCCTTGGATCCTGTGACACCAGAGGAAGTGTATAAAATTATATTATCAACGACAAAAAAGAGGTCATCTGGCCTTGATGGGATTCCCTGTTCGCTGGTAAGAGAAGTAGCTGTGCAGCTACTTGAACCTTTAACTCATCTAATAAATAGTTCTTTTGAGCTGGGTTTCTTTCCAGATGAGTTAAAGTCTGCACTGGTGGTGCCTATATACAAAAAGGGTGATCCTGACTTAGCACAAAACTATAGACCAGTTGCGTTGCTGTCAGTATTCTCGAAAATTTTTGAAAGGGCATACTATCTAAGACTGACGTCTTTTATGATAAGGTACAGCCTGTTAACCCCTAGACAATTTGGATTCACTAAAGGTAAATCTACTTAATGCTAAATGCTATTTTATCTCTATACGATAAACTACTTAATAACTTTAATGATAGGTTAAAAACCTGTGGTCTATTCTATGATTTGTCTAGGGCCTTTGACACAATAAATCATAAACTGCTTCTTCAAAAATTGTACGCATATGGCATACGTGGTCCTGCACTTCAGTGGATTAAATCCTATTTGTCTGGGAGATATCGGGTTGTCCGAATCACGGATAAGAATGGAATGTCTTTTCAAAGAAATTACCTTGTGAAACGGGAGTCCCACAGGGTAGTATTATAGGTCCTATACGCTTCCTAATATTTAACAATGATATATGTTTTGGTTCTGATACGGATACGCTAGTCGCTTTATTTGCTGACGACACCTCAGAAATTGTTTCTGCGAAAAACATCTCTGATCTCAGTATTAAACTAAATAAATGTGTTCAAAAAATGTCCGATTGGTGCCGAAAAAACGGCCTTATTATGAACTCTGACAAAACAAATCTTGTTGTGTTTTACCCACATAGAACGCAGCAAGATTTTAGTATTTTAGTAAGATCGGAGAGAATGACAATTGAACAGACTGGGGTATGTAAGTTTTTGGGAGTACAATTGGACTCAACTTTGACATGGTTTCCCCACATTGAAGGACTACTAAAAAACCTGGCTACCAAGATTTTTTGTGTACTTCAACTACGTAATGCAGTAAGTAAACCTGCACTTTTAAGTTTTTATTATGGCTGTGTGAACTCTCTTTTTGCGTATGGCCTATTGTGTTGGGGCAATTGTATACATGTAGACAAGGTTTTCCTAATGCAAAAAAGAATAGTCCGTTTTATGTTTAATGTCCACAATTTACCCCAAAACTTAAAAAACATTGGCAGCTTCAGACAATTTAAATCTGCAGCAAAAACATTTTTTAAACAAAATTGTTTCTATTCTATTAAAGAATTTTTAGATGTTTAGGTGTTTTAATGTTTTTTTAAATATGTATATTTTATTTTAAATGTGCATGTATTACATGTAATGTGTTTTTTTCTTTTTTTAATTATTTATATTTTTGTGTCATTTATTCTTTGTAAATATGACATTATCCTAAACTTTCGTCTTATGGAAATAAAGTATTATTATTATTATTATTATTATTCAAATATTTCAGTAGAATAAATAGCACTTACAAAGGAACAATTTTTTATTTTTATGGGAATTCTTTTTTTTGTAATTGATTAAATTAGGAAAAAATTATAGCAGTATAACAAAAATATAACTAGTCCTCCGCCTATTCGCATATAATACTAATAATAATAACTTTATTATTTGAACCCTTTCCCATCTTACAATAAAAAAAAGTAAAAATAATATTCAAAGCAGCCTTGACATGTTCATATATAGTTCAGTCAAAAAGTAAATTATAGTGTTTATACAAAAAAAAAGAAAACAATATATTAATTAAATAGTACTTAATTTTGAAGTTTTATTAGCAATTTTTTTAATCTCATATAATTAGCAGCTTTCATTTCTCTTGTTAAAAAATTGAATTCTGTTATGCCTCTACTTAAAGTATTGTTTTTTACGGTATTGGATTTAAAACTTTGTGTTCGGAGGTTTATATTGCCTCTGTTTCACAGCACTGAGATAATGTACACTTTAATTTTTGGAGTTTATGCTTTAACCTATATATTAATTTGACTAGTTCGTTTTTTCTTATTTTCCTAATATCACAAATATTGTTATTGTACAGATCAGCACTTGGAGTGTATCTGTTTAGTCAGAACAATGACTTGATACATTTATTTTGGGTCCTTTGGATTTTGTTGATGTATGTCTCATAGGCGCATCCCCAGGAAATATCTAATGTTGGATTCTATGAATGCATGGTACACTAGATATTTAGTTTTTTGGCTTATTTCATCACTACATTTTCTTAGGACGCCTACCACTGGAATTATTTTATTTTCTATATGCTGTATGTGTTTTCTCCAGCTTAGTTTGTTGTCAATCCATACTCCTAGATGTATTTTTCGATTCTTTTACGATTCTATTTAGCTACTCGTCTAAGTTCCGGGATGCTGATTTCTTGACAGACTTGCCTTATTTCTGGCACAAAAATCATCTCGATTTATGGGCCTTGTTTTATAAACTTCTCTGCTACTACGAGCATGATCACCAAACAACCGGATTATTTCGATTTTTTCTCTTAAAGTCAATGGCATTTTAATTCTGTGATCACTGACTGGAACTTAACGCAATAAACTCAAAGTTTATTCTGACAGATATTTAATACTACTGACAAAATATTACTTTCCATGGCACACTAATGAATAAACTTGTAATAATTTTAAGATCTAAAAAAATGTGACCCATCAACTTGTATGACTGTGCGAAAAATCATCAATCTGTATTCTTTCAAATAGCGAAATTATAGGGGTGTCTTCATCTTAAATGCAACACACTGTATATAAAAAAATATTTAAAAACAAAATATTTTTAAAATTTAAAGGCCCCTTAAAAGTGTTCAATAATTAGGTTTGGTCGCACGTTCTTGCACCTTTGCACTTTACAGTTACCCTTTTATGTTTTAAAAATTAGTAGCCGTCTCGAATAAGCAAGAGTACTATCTCATAAACAAATAAAATAGTTAATAATTTTTGAGATTTTATTTCCGATGATATCGCTGTAAACATTTTTTTACATTTTGGGCTCCCTCCCACGGAAAAAAATTATAATATTATTTTCCCCAAGGAAAGTCTTGCGTTAGTAAAAACTTTCAATTTCTGTCCGTTTTATATCCATAAAATATTATTTCCGTCAAAAAAAAATTCGGTCTGTCGGTCGGTCTGTCGGTTTGTGTGTCCGGGAAATTTGTGACCACGATAACTCAAGAACGCTTCGGGCTAAAGACTTCAAATTTGGACCACAGGTTAATTACCCAAAGTTCTAGGCTGGAACTGGGTAAAAATATGGGATAAAATGGTGTAAAAACTATTTTTTCCAAAAACATATTTTTTTCCAATTTATTTCTCATTTTGCGAAAAAAGGAAATTTTTTTGAAAAAATAGATGGCAAGAGTACATCAATCTCATGAAATTATTCATTTAGTAAATAAAGTCAACAAATATTTTGTAACGATATAAATCGTCACTTTGTAATATAGCAAGGGTTAATTAAACTATTCGTTTACTTACGTTATAATTTATGTTTATTTTGTATATAAATAGTTACGTACGTACAGAACTATTTTGTATCTGGGACTATTTAGTAGCAGGAACTGAATTCTAACCATATAAGTCTCTATTCCATAGTTCTACCTGAAAATAACATAAAGAAAACATAATTAGAATATGATTTTTAATAATAAAGAATCATATGACTTATTTCTCTATAATGCATTTGTCTATGGACTTACCTGGTTTTTATATGTTTCAGAGTCTATTGAGGGTTGGATTTCACTGGCTTTCATCTGTAGCTTGTCTCTCCTGGAAAGTTTCGTATGCTTATTCCTTCGGGATAATCTAGAATTTGTTGAAAATAGTTTGCTGGAACTGCTCACTTAGATTCAGTATTTTGTTTATACTTAGTTCACAGGACACTTAGTATTCTGTTCGTATTTTTATTAGTTTTGCTGATAAACAATAAGTATTGTTTATATTTGTTTCTTAGAGTAATATTTTGAGGTTAGATATCACTAATACGGATTTATTAGGAAATATTCTTTTAATTAGTTATTATTTTTGGTGTAGTTTCCGTTACCTTTATTAGGAATCCTATACGGTAAAACTGTAGTTGATAATGACTTACATAGATGTCGCTAATAGTTCAGAAATAGGATTTTATTTACCTGAAGGGTTCATACCGGTCAAGAAGGTCGATTTTCGTTCTTCTTGAAGCAACTCTGTTACAATGGTGGTGTCATATTGACGAGTGTTTATTTTCTGTAATCATCGAAGTAATCCTTCATGTATTTTTATTTAAAGTTAGTGAAAATGAATATTTAAACAATGCGGAAGATATTGTAACTGTTATTTTCTACAATTACGCATTTATAACGTTTCGATGGACATCGAAGACTTAGTATGACATGTAAGTTACGTTTTTCTGTTTCTTAGAATATTTCTGAGATATAATTATTGTTTTAGCACCATTAATTAATTACCATTAATTAATTACCATTAATTAATTACCATTTCTATACCATTAATATGGAATTACATTAATTTAAGTTGAAGTTTATTTTGGTATATTTGATATACAAGTTCTCCGCATGGAGTGATGTTCTGTTGGAACATGGTTCTGTAATTTTCGGCATAGATAAATTCTATATGACCGTCTAGCAGACAATTTTATATTGGACATAATTTTCAAAAGTATATTTTATCCCGGACAACATTTTTAATGATACATTTTATCCTGGAAGATGATTTTTCCAAAGTAGATGGGACAGCCTATATTTTTTTTCTTTCATTTGAGAAATGAATTCATCAGCATAGGGGAGACTTGCACAGATGGAGACGATGGAATTCATACCTCATGGATTTTGCAGAAACCAGCTAAGTACTCATTCTGAAAACTTTTGAAAGCAATATTTCATATTTTTAAATTCTTTTATTTCAATATTCTTATTATAACTGTAAACTTTATCAGATCTGATATAGTATTGTTTAATACTATATGCCCTTCTGGCTTTTGTTCATTTTTAGGTACTTATTTTTTTAAAACATTTAATCTCATTTATTAATTATTAAATATCATACTTTGATTAAATGATTTCTAATTTAAGCATGACTTTTATACACTGCAAGAAATGATTGCTGTTTACATACATTTCTTGGTGCTTGCTGAACTTCATGTTTTCTTTATACATTTAAGTCGAATGATTTCTGAATTTAGTAATTTTTATTAAGATTTCTTTAATTATATCTTAATATAATTACACATATTTTTTATATATATTAATACATTACTTGATGTGCTTTCATTAAGTTTATTTATAATAAATTTCTCAAATGAATTATCTTATTTTATTTAAGGGTTATATTTTCTCAAACTGAAAAGCTTAAGTATTTACACTAGGTTGTTACTTACCTAAAGGAGTAAAAGCTAAAGTAACTGGCGCCCCTAACAACATTAATCAATTCTTTCTATTTTTCCCTTGCCCATACCCATTGCTCCGCTGTCAAAACTAGCCGTTGGCAGTGAACGTATTAATTACGGTACACTAATATTGGCGCCCAAGAACGTGGTATTTGGATAGATAGAACACTTGTTTTTTTAATTTTACTCTATTTTTCTCAGTGTATTTTTTATTAAAATCTAAAGCTTATTTTTTTTCAGTGTAACTTAATGTTCATTTTGAGAAAAACTACATATAACTGTTGAATAAAATATTTTTTGTTGAAAATTAAGTCAAATTAGAGTTAATCTGATAAGATATATCAGATATGTGTTTTTTATGTTTATTCTGAATTTTATGGAATAACATGGAATAGAGAAGTTTTGGCGTGGGTTCAGTTTTTCTAGAAATTATCGTTTATTCAATAGAAATAAATGGATAATAGGGTATTTATTTATGCGAAGGATATGAATAAATATTAGCTAATTTTGTAGTTTTGGAGACTATTTATAATTATTAATTTGTCCAATTGAGATAAATAATAATTTAGTATTTTTTTGACATATTTGGGAAATTTTCCAAAGTATGCAAAAACTTTGTTGAACAGTGTACACAAAAAAAAAAATAATTTGTGGTACAGTATAAATATTTTATTATAAAATAGATATTTTGAGTAAATTAAAGTTAATTTTGAAAAATAAATATTCAAAATGGACGATTTAGATAAAATGGAAATTCGATTTTTGACTGCAAAAATGGTAAAAATTTAGCAAAAATAGGTCTAGCTTTACGAACGTCTGTAAATGAAGTTACGGGGTATACGCCGGCATTTCTTAATTTTGGGAGGAATGTACCTATCACAGGAACTTATTATGGCAAAATGACATCAACTGATGGTGTTAAATTAGAACCTTGTGACAGAGACTCGTATAGCCAAGACTTGGGAAATCTTAAAGAGATTTTTGTTGATGTAAAGAAATATTTACACGAAGCTTATGAACGTAATAAGCGTACTTATGATTTGCGCAAGCGTAAAGTAAATTTTGAGATAGGTGAAAAAGTTTGGAGACGAAACAAAGTACTCTCAGATGCTAGTAAAAGTTTTGCTGCAAAACTTGCTCCAAAGTACATACTTTGCAAAGTTGTTGCGAAAAAGTCAAAGTTAGTGTATATTTTGGAAAATGCAGATGTCATAGAGGCGACTGGCATGTTAAAGATCTAAAGAAATATTTTGGATCGAATAGTGACATTTCAGTTGGCTAGATTTGATTAAATAAGAATATATTCTTAGTATCATTCGGAATGATATTTAAAAAATATCAATGTATTGAAAATATTTAAAGGGTACCTAAAACTTTTGTATATAGTAAAAAAAAAAAATATATAAATATATTTTTTGTAGAAGAGAATTCTGGTGTACACAGTCAAGTCTTATTTCTATTTTTTTTATCTTGATAAAACTTAGCTAAAAAGAAAAACAAAATTAATTATGACAATTACCTGATTATGACAATTACCTGATTATGACAATTACCTGTTTATGACACACACCGATAAAGTCCCAAAATTATGTTCTACATAAGAGTAGGCGAATGATACACGTAGTTATCAAGCTTAGCTATTGTTAGTTATCAAGTAGTATTTCAAATGATTTACATAAAGTATTGTATTTTTTGTTGGTTTATAAATAAAATATAGTATATATTTTAGCTATTTAAGTTAAAAAGTTATAGAGTTTGGTATAAAAATATTTTTTGTATATTAAATATTTTTATTATTTCACAGGACACTTAGTATTCTGTTCGTATTTTTATTAGTTTTGCTGATAAACAATAAGTATTGTTTATATTTGTTTCTTAGAGTAATATTTTGAGGTTAGATATCACTAATACGGATTTATTAGGAAATATTCTTTTAATTAGTTATTATTTTTGGTGTAGTTTCCGTTACCTTTATTAGGAATCCTATACGGTAAAACTGTAGTTGATAATGACTTACATAGATGTCGCTAATAGTTCAGAAATAGGATTTTATTTACCTGAAGGGTTCATACCGGTCAAGAAGGTCGATTTTCGTTCTTCTTGAAGCAACTCTGTTACAATGGTGGTGTCATATTGACGAGTGTTTATTTTCTGTAATCATCGAAGTAATCCTTCATGTATTTTTATTTAAAGTTAGTGAAAATGAATATTTAAACAATGCGGAAGATATTGTAACTGTTATTTTCTACAATTACGCATTTATAACGTTTCGATGGACATCGAAGACTTAGTATGACATGTAAGTTACGTTTTTCTGTTTCTTAGAATATTTCTGAGATATAATTATTGTTTTAGCACCATTAATTAATTACCATTAATTAATTACCATTTCTATACCATTAATATGGAATTACATTAATTTAAGTTGAAGTTTATTTTGGTATATTTGATATACAAGTTCTCCGCATGGAGTGATGTTCTGTTGGAACATGGTTCTGTAATTTTCGGCATAGATAAATTCTATATGACCGACTAGCAGACAATTTTATATTGGACATAATTTTCAAAAGTATATTTTATCCCGGACAACATTTTTAATGATACATTTTATCCTGGAAGATGATTTTTCCAAAGTAGATGGGACAGCCTATATTTTTTTTCTTTCATTTGAGAAATGAATTCATCAGCATAGGGGAGACTTGCACAGATGGAGACGATGGAATTCATACTTCATGGATTTTGCAGAAACCAGCTAAGTACTCATTCTGAAAACTTTTGAAAGCAATATTTCATATTTTTAAATTCTTTTATTTCAATATTCTTATTATAACTGTAAACTTTATCAGATCTGATATAGTATTGTTTAATACTATATGCCCTTCTGGCTTTTGTTCATTTTTAGGTACTTATTTTTTTAAAACATTTAATCTCATTTATTAATTATTAAATATCATACTTTGATTAAATGATTTCTAATTTAAGCATGACTTTTATACACTGCAAGAAATGATTGCTGTTTACATACATTTCTTGGTGCTTGCTGAACTTCATGTTTTCTTTGTACATTTAAGTCGAATGATTTCTGAATTTAGTAATTTTTATTAAGATTTCTTTAATTATATCTTAATATAATTACACATATTTTTTATATATATTAATACATTACTTGATGTGCTTTCATTAAGTTTATTTATAATAAATTTCTCAAATGAATTATCTTATTTTATTTAAGGGTTATATTTTCTCAAACTGAAAAGCTTAAGTATTTACACTAGGTTGTTACTTACCTAAAGGAGTAAAAGCTAAAGTAACTGGCGCCCCTAACAACATTAATCAATTCTTTCTATTTTTCCCTTGCCCATACCCATTGCTCCGCTGTCAAAACTAGCCGTTGGCAGTGAACGTATTAATTACGGTACAATTTTCTTAATCAGCGTGCAGAGTTGACTTTTGGTACTGAAGAGTGCCAGCAGCCTAAAACTGCAGGCTACCTCTGTACGATGATTAGAAAAAAGAATAATGGAATATTTAAATTATATTTTTATAATTTTGTTTAAAATTAAAAATTTCTGTTCCTTAAAATTTACGTCTAACCACACGTTTTAATGGGTACTGTGCTTGAGATATAAAATTTGTTTTCAACTTGCTACCATTTAAAGTCTCCAGGATTAGGAGAATAAATGAGTAGTTGTCTATATCTAGCAATAGATGGCGCGCAAGAGTACATCAATCTCATGAAATTATTCATTTAGTAAATAAAGTCAAATAATATTTTCTTAATCAGCGTGCAGAGTTGACTTTTGGTACTGAAGAGGGCCAGCAGCCCGAAACTGTCAGTCTACCAATATCACTCTGTACGATGATTAGAAAATAGATTGATGGAATAATAAATTAATATTTTTATAATTTTGTTTAAAATTAAAAATTTCTGTCCTTACTAAATTAACTGTTTTATCAGTGTAGACTGAAAAATTGGTCTTAAAGTTTTAACTAGTCATTGACTAGAATTTTTTTTATTTTTCCGAAAATATAGGCCGATTTTTTCAAAATTGGTAGAATTTATCCTTATAATAAAAGTATTTGTTTCTGAAAAATATACGTCAACCGGACTTTTCGAGTTTACGTGTGAATAGTATAATAACATTATATGTGTAATTTTTATTTACCTTTTATGTAGGTAGTACTAAGTGCCGATGTATAAATGTATGTTTACGTAAATAATTTTAAAAAAAATATTGAATAAACATGTTTAGTTTTCAACAAATTTTTTTTTAAGTACCTTGTTAAGAGGTGTAAAATAAAAATATATCGTCTGCTTATAGTGTTAACCTGCTAACTCCACTTTGGACGAATTATCGTTTTTGATACCGTTCAAAAGAGGGCGCTTAGTTACACTATTTGCGAAAAATTGGTAACCCTAACCTTTTCCCAAATATAACTTTTTCCATGATGCGTTTACCTGCTTACTCCACACGCTTCAACCGCTAGTTCGAAAAGCTGCTAACTCCGCCACTTCCAACCATTTTGTGTGGAGAAACGTCAACAAAAAGTGGTGTTGTCGTGAAAATCAAGTTTTAAGGCTGTTTAATGGTGGTTATTTTACTACTACATGATTTTATCTTAAAAAGTTAGTATATTTTTACGTTTTGTGTTACAAAAATATAAAGGTAAAGGTAAAAAGCCAATGGCTGCGTTCAATGGAAACAGTAAAACTCATCGAAAGCTGTCAAATCAGATGAGTTTGTTTAATACATACCTATGCCGAATAAGATTATATAATATATGTATACAGACATATAATCTTATTCAGCATAGGTATATATTAAACAAACTCACCAAAATAATTTAAAATTACTTACTTTTTGTGGGTGTTTCTAACCTCAAGTGGTAATTGTGACAAGTGACAGATATAAGCCGTTCAGCAGTGTGCTAGCAAAACTTATCATTTGATGACTTTTGATTAAATTTCATGTTTTCATCTTTACCGAAAACCTGCCAACTCCTTGATGAAGATTTTTCTCACGGGCAGAAAACCTGCCACACTTTGGAAGAACCGGGCCATAGGTTAGACATCGGGTAAAAAAACAAAAATTCAAAAATAGGGGTTTAAATTTGGTTTTATTATATTTAATCATATTATACATTGAGTGCAGGCAAAATTTTCATGTATAATTAAGGTTAGCCAGAAAAATTAGCGCTTATATAGATGTCTAAATTATGCCTACGAAAATTTGTAGTTTTTTTTTTCTTATCATACAATATAATCTTTTCCTATTAATTGCGTAATAATAACAACATTAAAGTGTATTATATAAAAAAATAAAATATTATGTACATCTCCTATTTTTTGTTTTATCGATTTTTTTTTAATTTTCCGACATTTAAATGTTTTTCGTTAAAGTCCCGCACATTTGTTATTACTACAATATAGTGGACTAAGTAAGGAAAAAAATGATGTAGAGATCAGACCCCAGAAGACCCCAGAACCCCTTTAATTTAAATTTTTGTGTTAAAAAACAACTAAAAAAAAATTACTTTTTACATAGACTTTTACAGATATTCTTTGTGGTGGATAAATTTATTGGGAAATTACGTTATTATACTATTCACAGCCCGTAAGCGTCTGTTCATCCGCCCGTCTGTCCGTGCCATGTCACTTTTTTGTGGACAAGATAACTCAAGAACGAATAATCCGATCGACTCAAAATTTTCAGGAAAAATCAAGTTCTATCAGGGGATGATCCCTATTGTTTTTTTTTTAATAATCCCCCCGATTTTTTTTGATTTTTTTTTCGAGAAAATGTTTTTTTTGAAAAAATAATTTTTTTTTAATTTTTTTTTTTTCGAAATTTTTCGACAATTTTTTCATACTCCTTGGCTAAATGTTTTACTTTTTCTCGAAAAAGCCAAATTTATTAGCTAAAATTATAATTTTACAAGTTACACACATTTTGCAGATTTTTTCCAAACCGTATTAAATACATAGCTAAATATCTTCTTTGTACACTAAATGGTAATTAACCATATAAAAGAAAAATAAATTTAATTTTTTTTAATTTTTCCAGATTTTCCAGATTTCCAGATTTTTTCCCAAAAACGAAACCTAGTTAAAATGCTTTGTCGTACCTAAAAATGGCTGCATACCAAATTTTATCAAAATCCCAGTTATCGTTTTCGAGAAAAGTATGATGTCCGGCTTACAGCCCGGTTCGTCCCATAGTGTGCCACCTCCTTTTTAATTCAATGACAATCAATACAAATTAATTTTTTATATATAACTATAGTTAATAGTTGTTAAAACCTCAAAAACACGCTAATAAAGAAACGGGATTTTTTATTTTGTTATACAATAATTATAAGTTATTTTTTCGTCTCCTGTAAAGTTTGGTCAAAAGGAGTTAGCGGGTTAACACTTTAAGCCGACGATATGTAAGTATATAAAATGTAACATAAACAACATTTATTTATATGCTATAGTCGTATTAAAGATGTAAGTCGCTTGCAAAAAAACTTTACAGTACCATATTTCAAGAACGCTTAGAAATAGAGACTTGAAATTTTGACCAAAAGTATTTTGCTACATTGAAAATCTTTGTTCCGGAATTTAAATGTCTGTGTCAAAGAGTTCTTAAAATATGTTTTGCAAGATAGTCGCTTGCAAATTAGAGGAGAAGTATAAGTGACTAAAGGTTAGTACTAGGGAATCCAGGTTTCGGGATCCCGATCCCGAAATCCCGAAAATTTCAAAAAGTTCGGGATCCCGATCCGATCCCGATCCCGAAATTTAAAAATGTCTCATTTCATCAGAAATTAATTATCTTATATTAAATAAATAAAATTATAAAATTTAAACCAAAAACTTTTATTAAAATAACCAGTATTAACCATATTTTATTTAAATTTATATTTTACTAAATTAAGAAAAATAAAAAATAAAATAAACATTATTAAAAGCAAGAAAAATTTTTTTATATACAAATTGTATGTGTGTATCACGAAAAAAAAACAAATATTCAGTAAAATATTTATTATTTAAAAAAAAACAAACTTTTTAAAAGTTAAAACAAATAAATTAAATAAAAAGTTAAAAAAACAAACTTTTTAAAAGTTAAAATAAATAAATTAAATAAAAAGTTAAAAAAACATACTTTTTAAAAGTTAAAATAAATTAATTAAATAAAAAGTTACATCCAAGTTGGTAGTACCAACAAAACAAAACAAACAACATTAAAATATAAATTCATATAAAAAAAAATATATAAAAGTAATTATAAACAAACTTAAAAATTTTAAATTAAAATTATGTTTTTTATTAGCTTAAGAAACATATCTTTTAAAAAATGGCCATGAGCGACCTCTAGATTGTTTCAAAACTTCTGAAAAATTTCAGGGATAATACTCTTAACCCTACCACACCCCCCCCCCCAGTGAACAAATTTAAGGGGTGAGAATCTCACCGTGAGACCCCCAAATTTTTTAGTTTGAAATTTTGGTGGGTCAACCTAATAAAAATTCCCTATTTAGCTTAGAGTATAAGTAATTTTCTGAACTAAATAAGACCTTACTTGAAATAAAATATTTATATAAACCTAATTAAATCAAAATTAAAATTAATTTTTGTTTAAAAATTAACTTAATTTTTAGCACATATACACACACCATGGACCAACAACGACTAAAAAGAAATTCTGTAGGTTATTCAAAACAGTTCTTCGAAAATGCTCAGCCAGTTTTCCAAGAAATTGTTTCGTTAGGTCTATGAGTCATAGACTATGACCTTCTTTAGGGGTGCATTTTCACCATCGTAAACAAAAAATATTATACGCAAATCACAATTACATATCGAGTAACCCGATTCGAGTTGAATAAATAAATTCTAATTTTTCGGGATTTTCGGGATTTTTTTCGGGATTTTCGGGATTTTTTGGGATTTCGGGATTCAAAAATCTTCGGGATATCCCGAACTTTCGGGATCCCGAATTTCGGGACTGGAAACCCTAGTTAGTACTGTTAAAAAGCCTTATGGATGGTTTACCCAGTCATGAACACCAAACTGTCTGTCTATCCATCTGTAAACTTTATAAAATATCGGATTAAATAATAGTTGGGTGAAACCAACTATTCAAAGATTTGATAATTTACGTCAGGTGAAATTTGGTTATGACCGGGTTAGGTCAAACTATTATACAGGGTGATCAGTAAAATTTAGGAGGTGATTCCACATCCAAAAATATTTATTTATATTTATTTTATTATTATTATATTTGGTGATATCTCACCTAATATTTGTTATCTTTTTCGTCGTAGGACAATTAGTTTTAAAATATAGCTATTTATTGATATTTCCAACGGACTAGAATTCCTTTCAGAATTCTTGTTTGTTTTTTTCTGAAAGAGGTAAAATTGAAAATTAAAATTATATATATTATATATTTTTTTCTAGAATTAATATATTTATTCGTTTAAGTTACACACTATTGTTTTCCAATTTTGAAAATTTTTAACATTTCGGAACTTGAAATTTGGTATACAGGTATATTACCAAAAGTTCTCGCTCGGGATTGTTTTTGGTAAATATTAGGTTGGGGCAAGGGGGCAAATAAGGTAAATACAATAATTTTTTACACAAATTTAAAAATTGCTAGATAGGGGTTTTTGAGGTTGCTGAAATTGAATATGATAATAAAAAAAATTCTAACTCCACCCCCACGGGGGTGATTTTTACATATTTTCAATATCTTCCTCAAAATTGGCATATAAAGGTTTTGAGGTAGGGGAACGTTCAAGTATTACGTAACGCAAATTATGATCATTTTGGACCCCCACCCCCCTCTGTAACGCAATTTTCCTATACCATTAACATGGGCGTAACACTCCAAAATGACCCCCATCCCCCCTCCCTAGGAGCGTTACGTAATACTTGAACGTTCCCTAGTTAAAAGTGAATCTAATAATAAAAAAACTCTAACTCCACCCCCCGGGGGGTGGAGGGTAGTTTAAGTGAAAATTTGTATATTGGAGTTTTTGAGGTTTCTAAAAGTGAATCTGATAACAAAAATTCCATTTATAGCATGGAGGTGAAAAATGGAAAAGCGATTTTTCTGGGCAGGGTATTTTTCGAATGATGAACAAATGGTAAAATACATTAGACAACATAAATTAGTCTTCAAAACTACCCAAAAAAAAATCCCTAAAACTATTATAATATAAATATTATTTAGATTTTATCACAGTGCAACAAAAGATTACGGTGCCCATCAGGTCCACAAAAATTAACATTGTTGCACTAATTTTTGGTTTTATTACTAAAACTCACTGTTTTGAATATAACTGGGTGCGGAAAATCCATTTATTTTCACAATTTTTGTAAAAAAATAAATAAATACGAATTTCTGTTTGTTTTTTTTTTTCAATGGTTGGTTTACGTTAACGTTGGTTTACGTTGTTTTTTTTTCACCTGTTTCGTGTTTTTTTGTATTCTCTTGTTTCAAGGCTGGCATTTTCTTGAACCAAAGTCAATGTCAGTGAAATCTAACTATCTATACCTAAAGTATATCTTACATGCAGGGGCACGGTGTTCTAGAAGAACTTTTAAATGACATGACAACTTCCATTTTTTTTTTCTTTTTGGAATTTGTTATATGAGCTCTAATTAAAAAAATAAGACCAACATTTTAAAAATCGTTAGAGCCGTTTTTGAAAAAAATGTGTTTTTTAGAAAATATCTCTGATATTTCACGCTAACATACTCGGTTTGCCGTCGATGTCTCAGATTTTGACCAAACTTGGCATAGTGGTAACACTCCATCCAATTTTTTTTCAAAACGGTCCATCCGTTTACTATACTGCGTGTCCCACCAACTTCTTGAAATAGCTAATCTCCGTTATTTGAAAAGGTATTAAACTTTGCAAAAAATAGCATTAAATCAAAGCCAAAGAAGATTTTACTGACTTATTCAAAACCGCCCCTTGCTTACCCACTCCCTTGAAACTACCCCCAACTTCTGTTTTTCAAATAGCACCCCCTAATTCTTATTAAAGACTATGAAAGTGCACTTTATTCTGAATTCCACCATTTATTATAAGTGGTATCTTAGATTTTAAGGGGCTCTAAATAACAATTATTATTTATTAATAGAAGGGTGGTAGTTAAAACAAAATTGCGGGTAGTTCCAGGAGAGTGGGTTGTTATGAGTTGGTTTTGAACATATTAATCAATTTTATTTTGGGTACAATTTAACGTAAGTTTTTGGAAAATTTTCTGGTTAAATTTAAAATGTGCTTTTATATTATTAAAATAGGGAAGTGCTATTTAAAAAACTAGTTGGAGGTGGTTCCAAGAGGGTTAATAAGAGGTAGTTTTGCATATGTCAGTAAATTCTACTTTGACTCCAATTTAATTTAATTTTTTTTAACCTTTTTATATTTTTAAATAACGGAGATATAGCCCGTCTAAAACCTGTTGGGACATTATTATTACTAAATAATAATTGTAATTCGAAGCCCCTTAAAAGAATAAGATACTATTTATAATACATGGTTTAATTCAAAATGAAATGTAATTTCATATTCTTAGATAAAAATGGGGGTGGGAGGTGTTATTTGAAAATCAGAGGGTGGGGTGGTTTCAAGGGAGTGAGTAAGCAATGGAGAGGGGGGGGGGGGTTGAATAAGTCAATAAAATCTTTTTTGGTTAACATTTAACGCTCTTTTTTACAAAAAATTTAACTTTTCAAATAACGGAGATATAACTTGTCAAGAACCTGGGTTTTGGGACACCCAGTATCGTGAACGGATGCACCGTTTTGAAAAAAATTAGAATGGAGTGCTTAGGTGGTACCACTATGCCAAGTTTGGTCAAAATCCGAGATATCGAGGGCACACCGAGTAAGTTAGCGTGAAATATCAGAGATATTTTCTAAAAAACACATTTTTTTCAAAAACGGCTCTAACGATTTTTAAAATTTTGGTCTTATTTTTTTAATTAGAACTCATATAACAAATTCCAAAAAGAAAAAAAAAAATGGAAGTTATCATGTCATTTAAAAGTTCTTCTAGAACAGCGTGGGGGGTCGACCCCAGCAGCTGCTGGATATTTTTATTTATTATTTAATTGCATTTTTCTCATAAACAGTGAATCTTACGTCATTACATCATATGACTTTTTTTATGTATTTTTATGTATGAGATCATATTTAAACTAAAAAACAGCAAAAAAATTACACTGAAAAAATAATTAGGTTAAAAAGTGCTTGGGCCTCCCAGTTTGGCACGCACTTGACTAAAGTTACTGTATAAAAATATTAAATATTAATAGGCCTTAATAACATAAAAACGCATGCATAAACTTGTTTCTGTAGCTTAAAGGGTCCCGGAGATATTTAACAAAAATCTGGCGGGGTTGTCACTAAAGAACCTTTTTATATGAATTTTTTTCGTGTAATTTGATAGGAATTTACCTTCCAAAGTTGTGAAACGTTAACTTGAAAAATGGGGCTTGCATATTAGCGTCAATTGAAAACTTTAAATTTAAAAATATCGCTTAAGTGACCTAAAGTTCCCCTTGGGGACTCGACTATATTAGACCTATATTTTCGAATGACGTTGACAGATCTCTTGCCCAAATGATCAATCTCCATTTTGTGCACAGCATAATTATTAACACGAACATAAGGTAGATGATAATACATTTTTAAATATAAATTACTGTAAATAGATCATAAAAGAATAATTAAAAAAATATGTGAAAAAAAGGGTACGCAGTAGCTACCCAGAGTTTTGACTTTTTTTTTTAATTTTAAAGGTCTTACCCACCAGTTTATTAGGGTGATTAGATTACCGCTCTACTTTTTCAGGATTTAAAAAAAAATTAAGAGGCAGCACAGCCATATTTTGTACAAAGGTTCGTTTTTCCAGATTATTTTTTTAGAGCCTATTAGAAATAAATAAAAAGGGTTTTGAACAGGATAAATAGGGAAGAACTTCGATTTTTTTTTAATTTTCATCATTTTCATCACACTAACATATAATCTGACTTAAAAGCCATTTATAGATATTTGATCCTTTATACAAAGCGAAAAAAAAAAGATTTTTAGAAAAAATACATGATTTTTCTGGACTTTTTATTCTTTAGGACCTAGTCCAGTCAAATAACGAGGAATTCCTATGTTGAAATTCCAATAAATGACTGATATTTTAAAGGGTAGTAGTAGATGTTAACAGAACACTCCTGTTACCTTTTTACTGAGTGATTTGCATAAGCGGTGTCCGCTATCTCAAATTTTAGGGGTGAGTGCGGTTATATCGATATATAAGATGCCTTTTCACGGAGCAATTTATACGCAAGTTTGGTGCTATGCAAGTTTGCTGCCAGATATAGCATGAGGACAATTACACATTCATTTGCCTTTTCACGGAGCAAGTTATACGCAAGTTTAAAGCTATATATTGCAAGTTAAACAATGCTGCCAACCAGACAATTTTGACGTGTCTCTGCATTTGTTGACAAAAATATTAATAATAATTATTATTAACATGTCCAGTTGCTACTATTTTTTTTTCTCTCTCTATTTATTTGGTCTTTTTCTTCCGAATAATTAACCAGGGTTTCTCTATATAATCATGAGGTTTCCAGTGCGCAAGTACTAATCGGACTGTTGTAATTTCCACGCTAATATAAAAAGTTATCATTAAAAAGACACAAAAAAATTATCTTGAAACATCCATTATTATTAACTTAAAATTCAACAATTCACACGATTAATAACCATAAATATATGGTTCACTTTAACTTGTACATAATAGATTAATATACTCTAGACACATCATAGAAGATGGCAAAACAAAAATACACAAGGCACATCATAAAAGATGGCGAATTCGCTGCACTGGAATGTGCCAAGAAGGCTACACCCGTCCCTTTCAAATGCCACGCTGTAACTGTGCTACTATATTAGTAAAAAGAAATCGATTTAGTAACTTTTTTCCAGACTGGTACCACGAAAATAACTATAAAACTTGCATGAAAATCGTCGAAAAATAGAACTTGTTCTAATAATTTGATGTCTCGAAAATAGCATCAAATTTGCCTGTAGGCATGCGTAATTACTGAATCATTCTTGCAACAAAATTGCATACATATTGCTTCGTGAAAAGGCGCCTTTACGATAAAAATGAATATGACTAATTTTGTTAAGGAGAATATTTTCTACAATTTTTGTTTGGATCATTTTTTTAATATATTATTGTTGGATTGCAAATTAGCGTGTATATTTATAAGCACTTTAGTTATTACTAATATGTTTATGTTTTTTATGTTTATTTTTTTAACCTCGTACTATTCTACTTAATTAAGCATCCCCTAAGTCCAGGACTTGTGTGGGCTAGTAGTAGAGGGAACCACCGGCTTTAATTGACTTTCGAACCAATATATCTAGGGAGTAAGAGTATTTTAATTATTAATTAACTGAAAAAGGCAATCGGCGCCAGTGAGGTTTGAACTCACGATCATTAGGTCAGTGTCAATGCCATATCGATGCCTTAGACCGCTGAGCTAATCTCCCATATACATATTGATCAAGAATCAATGATATACCGGTAATGAATGTATTGTTGGAATTGTAGACATAATTTAAAGTGTCATTAATAAAAAGTTATTTTATACGCAATTATCTCTATTACTGTGTAATCTGCATGAAAGGAACTATTATTAACAACACAGGACCACAAAAAAAAATCGGACCAAATGGGACTTTCCCTGTGGGCCCATTGTTGGCGTTTCTTGTATGAGGCTTTTTTATAGTTGCGGGCCTATAGACGGTATGCTTTGTTTTAGATTTTGTGCACAAGAAAGATTAAAATGAGCCCCTTGAAAGAACAGTTCCCGAGTAAAACAAATGCTATTTTGGATTCATTGGAAGGCGAAGTCTTCATGATTTATTTAAGGGTATTTTCTGAGCGTCGATGAGTATGATGATTTTATTTTTTTTTATTATGCATTATTACTATTTTTTATATATTTAAATTTTTACCCAAACAGTCTTGGGTGGGCCCATAGTTAATCCGGCAATTGGGCAAATATCATTGATTCCTAGGATACTGTTAATATTTTTCTTTATTATCTCAATAAAAATAGTCAAATAATAGAATAGAATAGAATAAATTTTATTGCTTCAAAATGTTGTTACATACAGTGCGGTCCAAAAGTCACCCTCCCCCCTCTTAACTTTTGAACGAGTTGAGATATCGATTTGAAATTTAAAACTCTTAAATAAGACAACTTAAACTATCTTTAAGCATATATTTGATAATTTTATCTCTTAAAATGTGAGCAGGGGGGCATGGGGGGAAATTTTTTAAAATTGAAAGGGGGGTCGTGTGATACATCATTTTAAAGCCTATAAAATTCTCTATATAACCATACATTTTTACAATTTTTAAACATGTTTTTTAAGGTTTTGATTTTTCAGTTTTTTGTGCTAAAAAAATAAATTTTTAAGTTTTTTTTTTTTGTTAATTTTTATTTATGTCAACTAAAATTAGTTTAAAAGTTTAATTTACCTTTTTTCATTATGAAATTAGGCATTTTTAAAAAATTGTTTGGATTTTTTAGAGAAATTTTGACAAAAATACCCATATTCAACCCCATTTTAAACCCAAAAAAAATGTTTTAAAAAAATAAAAAATATACATTTAAATGGAGAATTTTATAAGCTTTAAAATGATGTATCACACGTCCCACCTTTCTATTTAAAAAAATGTCGCCCTATGCCCCCCTGCCCACATTTTAAGAGCTAAAAGTATCAAATATATGCTTAAAGATAGTTTAAGTTGTCTTATTTAAGTTCTAAATTTGAACGATATCTAAACTCGTTCAAAAGTTAAGAGGGGGGGTGACTTTTGGATTGCTCTGTATACGTACATATAATTCACAGCAGACAAAACAAAAATCAATCAATAAAAAGTTACATTTAAAAAGTGTTATTAGTGAAAAAAACAAATATATCAACCATATTAAAGAAGAGTATTATAGTCTTCCCGCACCCCGGGATATAATTTGCTTGGCTATAAAAATTCTTCTCTGCCTCGGAATGCTATTATCTTATTTTTTTTTTAATTTTTGCGCTTATCACCTAAAAAATATGAATCTTCATTATTTATCTAGGTATAAACTGTACATCAAGATCGCCATCGCTTCTGATTAACATGTGAGAAATAAGTTTTATATCTTCAATTTTTGTGTAGCTCGATGTTAGTTTGAAGTTTCTTACTACGTTTGCCATCACGGTCTTCATTACCATTAGTCCATATTTCCATCCTGAAAGCAAATAAATTACTTTTTTTTTACAAAATTTTACTTTTAACCACACAATAGATTAGTAGCTATAATGTAGCACCTAAATAGTAACCAAGCACATGCATATCGAGTAATAATAATAATAATATTAATAATAATAACAAAAACAAAAAGTATTTCTCATCTTCTATATAGACGACCTAAAATTGTATGCTCCAGATGAACAAAAATTAAACTCTCTTCTTGAAACCACTCCAATCTTTTCTAGAGATATTAACATGAAATTCGGGAGTCACACACTGGACAAATATGTGATGAACCTTATTATAAATATTACCCGGAACCTGTAGTTGAAACAGACCGGGGCCCGTGTTCAAGGTGGGCCCGACATCGATAGTTTCTTTTGGTTTACAAAAAATAGTTTATACTTTATTTTTAGTCCTCCAGAACGATAAGGACACAAAGCGAAGCAAATATGCAGGCTCTTTTCCAAGTAGACTATACAATTTCAAATTCGTAAAAAATGTCTCCTGCGGTGCTAGAGTTTTCTTGCATTTATACTTCACTGAAATCGGTTCAGTGGTTCTCGAGTTATTTACAGTAACAATTCTGCGCACGCGCAGTTTTAGCTGTTACATAGCCTATGTTTAACTAAAAAAATATCTACCCATCATCGAAAGTTTCAGTGAAATTCGTTTAGTAGTTCTCGAAAAATATCTAATAACAATTTAGCGCATGCGCAGATTTAGATGGTTTATGGTCTATGTTCAAACTAAAAAATAAGCTAACTAACATTAAAAGTTTCATTCAAATTGGTTCAGTGGTTCTCGAGTTATAACCAAAAGACTAAAATTTTAATGATAGGGGAAAGTAGGCTGACCATGCTCAGTGGGTAACCATGCACTCAACCAAAAATTCGTATTAAGCGGGATTCTGAGACATCTCTGGTATCCATGATTGAGGACCTTGACTAACAATTCGCTACCGCCTAGAACTGCGACTGACACATCACACACAGTGATCCCCGGATATGATTAGGTTTTAAAGAAAGGACATCGGAAACAAACAATGGATCTTGGTAGCACAGGGTATGGGCATCATAGATCCATTATCAGTTAAATCGTGTTTGCATATCTTTGGAAGATATTGGTAAAAACTCTTCAGGAGGCATCACGGTCAACACCAACTACTTAAAAGAAAAACTAAAAATCGATTCTTATAGTATTTTTTGTGTAGATTCTAACAGCCTTTGACAAATTTACCTATCGTTTAAAATTTTTGACTATTAAAACGTAACTGGACTAAAATAATAGCCAGAATATGGAAGTATAAAAGCATTATAGCAAATTTAATGAAATTTTATCCTATTTACTTTAAAGACAATATTTCTATATCAATTTTTACCACATCAGGGTGCTTTAAGTTGACTAGTATATTATATGCTTCATATTTTGACTTTCTTGTCAATAATTAGTTAAACATATGAACAATGGTTCTAAAACAATTTTAGGATTGCTAAAGGATAAGAACAATATCATAATGAACACTATGATAATTATTAAAATCTTTGCATGCTTAGAAAGTTTGCTTTGATTCCAGGACTTATAGTTTTTGGGGTCGCTCAGCTTAAGTATTCTTATCTTACACATGTGTTAGGTATATATTAGTATTATAACGACTAAAAAGAATAAAAAATTATAAAACAATTTAAAAACACGATTTTATTGAAAATTATTTATTTAAATTCTTTTTCTTGTTCTTTATCAAATCTATTATAATTTTTTAGTATTTCTTATTGTAATTTTAATGTATTCTATATTTTATCATTTTTTACTTCTTTTTATATTTAACTATTATTTTTTTTATTATTAAATATTGCCCTGAAGAAGCCCCAACAATAAGGGCGAAACGTTGGCCTTATAATTTTTGAGTATTTTTAATTGTGTTCTTAAAAGCAAGCCTTCCAACTAATATTGTAAATTATGGTAAATAAATGCACTAAAAAGTAAAAATTTAAAACCAAAACGTCAACTTGACTTTTTCAAACTAAAGATCTAAATATACTTTATTTCAAGTAAGGAATAAATTCATAACACCTTAAAAAAATTATTCAAGCATTTCTAAAACAAGTTTAACATCTTCACTATCTCTAAAACCACAGTTTAAATTTATTTTATTTATAAACAGAAAAAAAAAATCTAGATTAAAATTGTTTTGGAACTACTGCAGTAAAAAGTTTAACTATGTTACATTGACAATTAAGTCAAAATTTGAAGTATATCATCACTCAAGATGCAAAAGGTCGTATTTAAAATTTTACTTTGTTAGTCTAAATTGTAAGAAACATAAATAAAATTACATTAAATTTCCCACTTTACGCATTGTAGAGCTTTTTTCTATTCAGAGACCTTACTGAATTGTGGCGTTTTATTAAAATGCCACAACTGAGCGCCAAAATAAAACAAAGTAAAATTTAACATACGACCTTTTTTACTTTGAGTGAAGATATTATACACTGGCCACCTTAAAGTTTCCCGTAACGTTAAAACATTGCTATAGAAAGACTTTCTTTCGGGTCAGTAGGATTAAAATTCTTTATATTTGCTATTATAATTTTAAACTTAACTATTTTAGCTGTTATTTAAAACCAGTCAGGTTTTAATATTCACTGAAATAGAGTTTTTATGCCAGTCGAAAAATTGTACTAAAATCATGGTTTATTGCGTTTTTCTCAAAATATGCAAGGGATAGGTAAATTTTTTAATCAATGTTAGAATCTGCGAGAAAATTACTACTAGAATAAATAAAATTTTTTCTTTGAAGTAGTTGGTGTTAATCGGGATTCCTCCTGAAGAGTTTTCACCAATATCTTTCAAAGATATGCAGACGCGATTTAACTGATAATGGATTTATGATTCCCATACCCTATACTACCAAGATCCATTGTTTGTTTCTACTTTCTTTAAAATCTAATCATATCCGGGGATCACTGTGCACAGTTGTTTACAATATTTGAATATGTCTGAATCGATGTTCGTAGTTATTATTTACACGAAATAGGATAGTAAGGTCATAATTCTAAACTGATTTTTCTAAAATAAATATATTCTTGGAGAATATGATCTGATAAGTAAGGCTTCTGAAGCCACGTATAAAATTTTTGAAACATTCTTAAGGTGCCAAGTTTTGCTTAGGTGCGCACCATTCCCCCACTTTTTCCTACTACTTTTATTTAGATAAAAACTGGAATTATTGTAATAATAGAGTAGAAAACCTTTTAGGTTATTTGGGTTATGCAGCTTTTTAATGAATAAAATGGAATTGTTCATAAAGTTACGGATTTCACTCACATGTACTTGCGAATAATTGCTATTGACGGTTAAAAAAAGGTACGCGCTGTTTTTGAGCATTCAAAATTAACTTTTATTTAATAAAACAAAAATCAGCTGCAAAATTTGAACCTCACTATAGTGTGTATACACAGAAAAATTATCATTATGGTTGATAATACATTTACTTGTAATATTGACTTAGTTTAAAAGTTTTGGTCGCTAAATTAAAAATGTTTGTTTCCAGGAACAGAGGTTTAAAGTGGAATAATTAAGAATAGTATATTCTATAACTAGTATGTAATAGACAATATTCCCCGCGAGCGGAAATTTTGACGGTTTGACGGTCCCGCGAGGGCGGAATGACTATTCCATACGTTTTGTAGACTATACTTTTTCTTCGACTGCAAATATGAAACACTGTATGGCTTTAAACTGCGGACAAGGTTAAAAACAATGTTTTTTGTGACTCAACATTGTAAATGCAACAAAACAGATATTTTTAAATAAAGCAATTAATGTTATTTAATAACTTTATCAAATCAGTACTTAAAAAAGATTTTTATTTAATTTTAGCACATATTTACCAATTATAATGCAAAAATTGAAGGTTATTTCAGATTGTTGTGATTGATATATTATATCAGATATATATTATATCAGATTTAAATATTTAACAATAGATGGAGAATTTTTAATTTTTTGAGCTATACTAAAAAACTGGTCAAATATTAAGAAAAACTAATAAACTTTATGTAAATTTAACGCAAAACTTTAAATTGCATTAAATTATTCAATATTTCATGGTAAAATATATATTTTTTTGCTAATTTTGCTACAGTTTTCTTTACTTTTATAAATAAGAGATGTCACTACATGTGCTCATTCTAACACTTTATGCGGAATATTGATACCATATCTAGAGCTAGAATGGATTCATTCTGTGTTTGAAAAGTGTGTGTATTAGCTTACATTCTAAACCAGTGAAGTAAAATTTACGAGATTTTACATGTAATTTTACAATATATATGAATATTACAGGTAAATCGTAATTTTACAATTTTATATAAATATTACATATAATATTTTTATAAAATCCTAAAATTACATTTAAAATCTCGTAACTTTTACTTGTCTCTGCATGGCAACACATTACCTATGATTTTGTATGTAAATTTACATATTTATTTGTTACAGTGAACTCTGTAAAATTTACTAGATTTTACATGTAATTTTACATGTAATTCGCATATAAAATTGTAAAATTACATGTAAAATCTAGTAAATTGTATGTATTTGCACTGAATCATATTTAAATGCAGAATCATGTGTAATTAAATATTAATTTTTTACAGTGTATAACTTTTGTTTAAACTTTTTTTGATATATCTAGCGGTTATCAAAATATTAAGGATTGTTATGATAAATGGACCCCCCTGTATATGATCCTATACTATATTATTTAATTATAATTATTATTTATTTTTTATTTATATTATTTTTAATTATTATTAAAGAATTACACGAGAATTTGAGGGAATTATTTGCAGAATATTTTGGAACTTTCTGGACTAAAAAAAGCATTTTAATAATAATAATAATAATAATAATAATAATCTTTATTTGCCCAACAGTTTGCACCAATTCTAGGGCAAAAATACATATATACAATTATATATAAAAATATACAAAATAAATAATATATATGGATACATAAATACACAATTTTAACCTATTATTGTAGGTTGTTAGTGCACTCACCTATACAGTTTCGTGGTCCATCTGAAAAAGGCATGTATGTGTATGGTTCCCTGTTTCTGCAGGCTTCAACCGTAAATCTTTCAGGATCAAATCGCATGGGGTCCTCCCAGTATTTCGCATCGCGCTGAACGTAAAATGGCGATACTAGGACGCTAGCACCTTCTGGAATAACTTTATCTCCTATAAAATACAAATTTAAGTATTATCGGCATTTTCTATTTCTTTTTTTTATATGTATTTTTTTATAAAACCAACCAATCTTGACTTGGGAAAGTCCATTTTTTTCTTGGACAAATCCACTGCATAACCAGGGGGCTCATGGGATTACAGGGGGGGGATTCCATTTTTCTAGGGGGTGCTCCACCATCATTGGCCCACTTGCTTACAGGCCTGATCCACTAACCAGTTGATTATATAGTTAATTACCTTTTTTTAATCATAATCTTGGATGCAATTTAGAAAAAAAATACCCCTCCCCAAAAAAAAAGGCAAAGGCGTTACTGATTATTACCTAAATCCACATCAGCAACAGCCTTTCTTCCTACCATAGGCACAATGGGAAAAAACCTCATAACTTCTTTTAGGAACATTTCAGTATATTTTAATTGGGGAATATTTTTTTCGTCTATATATCTTTCTGTTCCCACGACTTGCATCACTTCCTCGTAGATTTTTTGCTGAAAGTAAAACAATAAGGTAATAAGGCTATCGCTAAAGTACACAGCCCCACAAAAAAATCTGCAACACGGCCTAAACCACCATACCTATACGTTTTTGAGGTCGCTGAATCCGAATCCGGGGTCAGTTTGACTCCATCAGATCAGGATCAAGGTCAATTGAAGGTCAAAATGAAGAAAACCATTGGATCGAAGAAAACCTCTACTCTTAGAAGTTTTCAGGGTCGTTGAATCCGAATACGGGGTCAGTTTGACCCCATCAGGTCAGAATCAAGGTCAATTAAAGGTCAAAATTAAGAAAACCATTGGATCGGAAAATCATCTGATCTCAGATGACCTCATCATATCAGGATCAAGGTTAAATGAAGGTCAAAATAAAGAAAACCATTAAATCGGAGAAAACCTCTACTCTCAGATGTTTTGGGGTCGCTGAATCCAAATTCGAATTTTTTTTTGCACTTCCGGTTTTGCCGGAAACTAAGTCAATTTTATTTATTTTTAATGGCAAACCCTGTATATTTAGGCATTTTTGAATTTAGAAAACAATTTTAAATATAAAAAAAATAATTAATTATTTTTTTATTTATTAAAAAATAGCCTAATCCTAAAAGTTTTTATTTTTTATGTAAATTTATTTCTGGATCCAAAAATACAAAAATATACAAGGGGTGTCATTAAAAAAAAAAATTTAACTTAGTTTCCGGCGAAACCGGAAGTGCAAAAAAAAAAATTTTTGTACTCCATTTTGTTGCAGTCAAACTGACCCTGTATTCGGATTCAGCGACCTCAAAAACGTATAGGTATGGTGGTGGATTGCAGATTGTTTTTTGGTCTTAGAGTAGTGATTCCAGCCAATTTAATGTTTTTTTCTCATTTTTACGTTGACTTGATCTGATATGGTCAAACTGGCCCCGGATTCGTATTCAACGACCCTAAAAACGTCTGAGAGTAGAGGTTTTCTTCGATCCAATGGTTTTCTTCATTTTGACCTTCGATTGACCTTGATCCTGACCTGATGGGGTCAAACTGACCCCGGATTCGGATTCAGCGACCTCAAAAACGTATAGGTATGGTGGTGTAGCTCGTGTTGCAGATTTTTTTTTGTGGGGCTGTGTTATCGATTTTTTTAAGACTTTGTTCTGCTTTCGCCTTTGTTCTTTTGTACCACGGTTTTTTGCTGTATCTTTTTTATTAGTGCATGAGCCAAAAAATAGTATGCTGAACAGCTTAAATTACATTATTTTGTGATAACATTTTATAATTGAACTTATCGACCTATTAGTTGGCTGTTGGGGACTATGATTTTATATAAAAAATATTAACCAATATTAATTAGGTAGGGGAGAATAGCTATGTTTCGACCAGTGGGAGGATTCAACCATTTGATTTTATTTAAAAACTATTTAAATTTTGCGTGATTCCAGTAGTGCCAACTAATAAGTTTAGTGGCTATAGTATATAGTTAAAGTTTGGTCAAATTCGGAAAGGTCTAAGAAAAATTACGAAAAAATATTTTTTTTGTGAAAATCAGGTAAGGTTTGGGTTCTACATTTTTTTATTGATATTTTTCTAGTGATAAAATCTATTCAAAATCGGTTTTATACGATTAAACAAGTGTTTTATTGGCTTCATTTTCATACACTACACTAATTCGTTTATTTTACCGGGTATCATCATATTATTTAAAATATGAGCATATAGGGATGATTCGACCACTGGATGGAACATTCGAAAAATTTAAATAATATTAAAAATCCAATCCGTTTTTTAGTTTTCCAATATACTTTTAATATTGGTTCGTATTTTCAGATTACCTGCTACTTACTAGGTAGTTTTGTATTGTTTTTTATTTATATTAGTTAAATAGTTTCTGGTTCCTTTTAATATTAGTCTAATATTATTTGTTCATGTTCTAGCTATTTTTAATAAAACATTAATAATTTTTGGTTCATTTTAATGTTGGTTCTATATTTTTATAACTATATTAGAACTATATTATAAAGTTTTAATAATAAATTCTAAATATTTTAATAAAAGTTATAATTTTATTTACCCTGGTTTAATCATCCCCACCATCTGGATGAAACCTCCCACCCTAGAGGGATGTTTCAACCAAATGTAACAATTTTTATTTTAATATATAAAACTAATTATTCTTTAAATTAATACAACTTGTACTATATATTTAATAGAAAACATATTAAACTATAGATTGGTATAAAAAATAAAATAAAATAATTTATTAAATATTTTATAAAACGATTTAAACATTAAATGGTCGAAACATCCCCACTCTCCCGTATACTTACTTGTAACTCAGGGTACATTCCCATGCACGTAAACACAAAGCATAACGTGAAAGCTGTACTTTCTGTAGCCTAGAACAGGAAATGTTGGATCACACACAAGAAGAAGAATATAGAATATTACATAACGTGTACGGAAAGTGACCTACTTCGCAAGAGAAAATGCGATAAAGGTACTTTCCGAAAAGCTATGTTAAAGTTATGTTCACTATTTTACCTAGGACCCCAACAAAAAAATATTTAAAATAAATGTTATTTTCTCTAAATATAGACAAATAAAATTATAATTATTTAAAATTATTTGATTGATTAAAATTATGACACTATTAGGTAAATTTCATAAAAAAAAAAAAATAATTTAGCTGGAGTTTTGCTAAAACAGCTGTATTTTTATGCGTCAACCTTGATAAATTAATTCAAGTTTACCTTGCAAGGCCTTAGTCTCTTTCGTTTTTGTTTCTTAGATTAGACTTCGACAATTAAAATTAGTTAGGTTTTGTTCATTTCAATTATTCTTATTTTATCAACATTAAAAGAATTTCATCAAAAATATTGTAAGTAATAAAACAGTAGAAAAATGAAAATAAAATATATGTATATCCAGAATCTGGATTCCAGATACATGAAAATGTAATAGAAAAACTTCTTTAAAAATGGTAAATATTAAAAAAAAATCATGATAGCATTGGTTTTCCACACAAAATAGTATTTCGCACGCGTATGAAATATTACAATTTCTTACTCTCTAACGTGTGAAATTTATCGTTTTCATAGGTCGTTAAAAGATTTGTTATGAAATTAAAAGAACTGGCTAGCTATAGAGTGGGACGGAAAGATAATGATGATGATGGTGATGATGATGATAATGAATACATACTTACAGCAGAAATAAATAAAATCAATTCGTCTCGAATTTGAATATCATTAAATGATTCTCCAGTTTCAGATTTAAGCTCTAAAAGTAGTTCCACAAAAGTTTTCTTTTTCGCTTGATATATCTCTTCTAAAATAATACTTTTTTATTACTCAAGTCAAAAGTAGTAATTTAAAGTCAAATTTAGAGTTATTTGCACTGAGTTCATCATAAAATAATACACAGCTACAAATATAGATAGAAAGTTATCATCCTATACAATTTTACTTCAATTTTTGTTAACAACACGCAACATTACATGTCCGTCACTATAGCCTGATATCAAAATCATTGAGACTGATTCACCATTACAACGGAGGGTAGACCGCCCGCGCGGTAATGAGCGGGGGTGGCGATCCCCGTCCCCGCTCATTACCGCACAAGCAGTCTGCCCACTCTCAATAATTTTGAAACCGGATCACTGCGCTCCTGCATGTATTTAGGTACTATTTGTGATGAGTCATCACAAATAGTACCTAAATACATGCAGGAGCGCAGTGATGGTGAATCAGTCTCAATGATTTTGAATGACTCATCACAAATAGTACCTAAATATACTCCGTCCAGTTATGCAAGATAGTAAGGGACGCGGCCCGTTTTACACCACAGAAAGCATAAATAGCATAATTAAGCATAAATCGTAGTGTATCAAAAATTTAACAGATGTCGTTACTGTTTTCCTGGTAAGGGCCTAATCAAAGACTCGCATAACAAGCATAGGATATAAGAATGCGATGCCAGGATTGGCTTGATGTGTCGTCATGTATCTTGTAACTATGCGAGCCTCTAGATAGGCCTTCAGTTGTAATTGTAACCTACAAATTTAATGTTTTCCTTGTGTTCAAGATAATTTACGTTTGTACAATATGTAGAATATGCTAATTTAGTGTAAGTGCATAAAGAATAAACCAAAAAGTACCTTTTTCAATACCATACAAAATAACATTAAGTATAACCATTTTTTTATGTAACTTTTCCTTCTTTTATTAGCTTTAACGACCGTCAATCATTGTCATAGACAAAAAATGTCACAATATTTTATATATTAAAAGGTACGAGCTTTTAACCAATGATGTAGCTTAAAAATCGCGGGAATTGCATAATTGGACGGACTATAGTACCTAAATGATGACTAGGGTTACCAACTCTAAGTAATTTAAATAAAAGACATATGTCTCTAAAAAAAAACAAACGAAACCAGTTTGGTTATTTAATTATTTTATATTTAATTATTAACATTCCAGAATATCGTACCCATGGGAGACTGATAGCGATTTGGCTGACACTGGCGGAGAGAGCGCCGCGTCGTACCCTTCCTCGTCTATGTTAGCCTTAAGGCGCGCACGAAAAAAAATTAAATCTATATTCAAGAATAATCATATACCTAAAATTTTACACTTGTTCTACGTATAATATTCTTTCCATGGGTATAACAAATATTTGAAGCCAATATACTCTTATACTTGTTTTCCAAACATACTTATAGTCACTAAGTAATTTTGTATAAAACAAAAAAAGAATAAATTCTCTTATATTTTAGAAGAAGATACACTCTTAAAAAGTGAATAAATTCATTACCGAAAAATAAGCTATTATTTAATCAAGTATAAATACTTTTATAGATGTAATTTACATAGTTATAAGCTTGTGTAATTTTTCAATTTCATTGCACTTGACAGCGCTATGCTATAGGTGGCGCCACATGTTATTTCCTACCACTAACAAAACTGAAAAATTAATAAAGTCGCGCTCTTGGAATACTGTCGTTATAACTTACTAGTCTGCCGAATTTTTTTAAAAAGCATTAATAGGTTATATCAAGGTGGGCATTGAAATCGTACATTTTACGTTTTTAATTTAGTTTGACAGGTAAGAATTAATTTTTAAAGTAAGGTTATTTATTTGTCAAATTCAAAACATATCAAAGCAAAAACACAGTATCCGCTGTTAATGCTTTTTAAAAAAAATCGGCAGTAGTCAGCTAATTCGATACACATTATCGGATTCGTATGAACCAAGCTATCTGGAGTTCAATTTGACTCAAATTGAAACATAAAAGCTTTATTATTAATTATATATATTAAAAGTTTTTTTTTTACGTTTGGTCTTTAAAAACAATTGTGACACATGGACTAAATATTTCACATTTTTTAAGATCAATCGTAAATTTAAAGGACATTTAGCGTCCTTTAAGGGTTTTATAAAACACAATGGACAGAAGTAGAAAATAAAGGGCTGTCCTTTGCAACAAAGGACGGTTGGCAACCTTAGTGATGACGTCTGCTCGAATAACTGTGAATTTGACGGTAACAACAGCAGACAGCGGTACCCTATCCAAAAATTCCCTTAAAACCACTTAAAAAAATTATACTCGTTTTTTTCAAATTTCTGTTTATGAGGTTTTAGTCGGTTAGTGAAATAGGTTTCACCAGATCTTATAATGGGTGAAAGAGATTAAATCATACGTGGTTTAACAAGATTTTATAAGACCGATTAAAACCATGTAAGTTTTATGAGATTTTGTTAGGTAAATCCTCATAAAATATATAAAAACTTGATAAAATGTGTTTCACTAACTGACTTAAACCTCTTAAACCGAACCTTGTATAACCGACTAAACATTTTTTACGTGGTTTTAGGAGGCTATGACTAAACGACATAGTATGCTATGATTGAGCTCTGCTCAATTGATCAAGTAGATGTATGTTTTGCTTTTGTCTTAGAACGTCTCTACCCATAAGGGTATTTAAAAAACACATTTTTTCTTTAATTTATAGTCCCCCTTTATGTAAAAAATATCATAATAATTTCAGCTCAAAAAAACTAAATTATGATCCGTCCCATTTCCTTTGAAAATTGTAAAAAATAATTAAAACTTTTTTTTTATAAGGCACGATTTTTTTTATTAGGGCGCTCAAAAAAATTCTATTTACTTAATATTTACTACTTGTTTTGGTTAGTATGCCCTTAGAGTAAAAATTTATAGAGACAAACCTAAGTGCTAATTTTAGGACCCTAAAAGCCCTAAAATTATGCAAATATCAATAAAATCTATATTTTTTTCGTATAAAAATAAGCCTGCAATATATTAGTCCGATTAAAAGTTTTTAACCCGTGCCAATAAGGCCCCGAAATTGCCCCTAAATTCCGAAAAGTGCATTTTCTATTAATTTGTGCTACTGGCAAATTAGTAATATTAAATAAAAAAGTTTACATGTCACTTTTTTATATATAAACCTATTTTATTTATTTCAAAATATTACGTTAATCTACGCAATTTTAAGGGGTAAAATATGAAAAAAAGTTTCTATAAACATATATCTAAAAAAGCGTTATAAGGGAGCTAGGCCTCTTTGAAAGTGGCTAAAAAATGTGGTTTTTATTTAATTACTCAAGAATCCTTTGAGATACAACAACGAGGTTTTGAATGTACTAACCTTATAAAGTCCCATCTTCATATGTTATCTTCATTTACATATTTCAAGATAAGATAAATTTATTCGTGCTAATATACAAATTTTGGTTTTCAACATTTTAGTATTTAACTTTTCGTCCTCAGACCGTAAAATTTCACCTTCAAATGGATTTTTCTCAAAAACGGTTAATCCTACAGTATTACAACAAGGTACCTTTTTTATGTATTTTGACCTGACCAAAAATAAAATTACAACAAAAATACAAAAAGTTTGGGACAAAAAACTGATAGGACTTTCCCAAGATGGGCCTTATTAAGATTAGTTCACGTGCAAACCTCGTTTCTATATCCTAAAGGATTCCTGAGTAATACAAAACCGAATTTTTTAGCCACTTTCAAAGGGGCTTAGCTCCCTTACGATGCAGTTTTAGACATATGTTTAAAGGAACTTTTTTTATATTTTCCTAATAGGAAAATACTCTACATAATGTAGAATCGCCTCTTAAAATTAATGACCCTATAATCGACTGTTATAATTTATTTTAATCAACAAACAAGATTCTGTGCCAAATTTTATCTTAAAACAACTATTTGAAAAAAATTAATATTTTTTTTTTTTATTTTCAAATGAATTAGGTGTATGCCAAATTTCGTTTTTTTTTTTAGTTGACATTTGCCACAGATTTAGGTATTTATGCATTTGGCATAAACTGGTATACTGTAGATAAATTTGATTAAATAAATCGTGCCTTATAAAATTTAATTTGGGTTAGTTTATAATATTTTTTAATTTTTAAATGAAGTTGGGAACCGGGGTGGACCTTCATTAATTTGGCATAGAATATTGTTTTGGTATTTTTCACGACTTATAATGTTTAAAAATTCGCGTTTTTTTTTTAAATGATAGGACAAAGAAAAAAAGTCGACGTTGCGGGGACAATCAAAAACTAAAATAAATAAATAAACTGTTTTTTTTTTGTTTTTAAAAAATATTTATTTTTTTTTAAAGAAATATTTTTTGAAAATAAAAAAAAATGTGAGAAAATATTGTTTCAGTTATTTTACAAAAATTGAAAGTCTGGTTGATGAAATATATGTAGTTTTAAGTGTAGTTATATTTACTTTAAAAATAGTTTATTTAAATTGCGTAAAACACCACGCTAAACCAAAAAATACTAGATGTGTCACTACTTCCCTATGTCTGAGTATTGATTGTAAAAAATAAAATGAATAGACCTTACCTTCTTTTAATTTTTCGCATTCCTTACGTTTATGTCTAACAATCTAAAAATATATAAAAGTATTTTAGATTATTTGTATTTTAAACTTCCTTTAACACTTTCACTGCTACCCTATAATCCGGATGCATAGCCGAAGCCGACATGCGCACACGGTAACGCTGTGCCAAGAACAGGCCGACTCTCAAGAGAGTAATGCTCAGTGAAAGTTAGTTCACACTTTTAACAGCTTTAAAAAGTAAAAAGATTAGTGATCCTAATAATTTAGAATAGGCATCTTGAAAAGTTTTTAATAAAAACTATGATATTTTTTTTTGTGTCAAAAGATTTTCGATAAAAAAAATTATTTTTCAAAAAAAATGTTAAAAAAATATCAAAAATTTTTCCTTAAAAGGAATCTTTTTTTTTTTTTGTTTTTTTTATATGAACTATAAGAAAAAGTATTCTTTTAATGGGAACAGTGTTTTATTTATTAACAGATAAGTACTATCTAAGGACTCATTGTAAACTCTACTTCTTTTTCATCTAGTATGGTAGTTAATAAGTACTTTATATTTCGCAATACATTTTGTTTTGCTATGCTCCCAAATCTGGTAATGGTTACCAAATTTGGGCATGAATTTACCAGTGGCAAGGGCAGTCAAGTTGCCTTGAAAAGCCCGGAGGACCAATTTCTGATGGTCTATACTTACATTTAAAACATAGTTTTGCAGTTCCTCTAATTTTTTTTGAAATTTTTTTCCTATAGGTAAATTGTAAAATATAAAGTCACTATGTATAAGTGGATTAGTAATTCTTTTTAAGATAATTTCTTGTAATCTAAAAATAAAATATGTAAGTTAATTAATTTAATGCGTCCAAAATTTTAAATTTAAGTAGTTTAAAAGTATTTTAAAACTGCTTACACTGCAAGGTTCTCCACCAATTTAACATCTTTTGTTATCTGAATCTCAAGTCCCATACCCAACACGGTCTCTGAAAAACAGTATGTGGTTTATACAGGGTTATTCTTTAAAATGGTAAACTCCCTGTAACTTTGAACGGGATGAGTTTTTGTTGTGTAAAATACACATTCAAAATTTGAAGTTTATATCTCATCTGATTAGACATAAACTTTAAATTTATATTTAACGTAATATTACCATAGCAGTCATGTATTATAGAAAACTTTTAAAATAGTGTAAAAATAAAGTATTTATAATGTAACAACTTTCGTTATAAATAATGTAAAATTTTACATTACTTATAATGTAAATTTAAACTTCTTTAAATTTAAGACATAAACTTACTTATTTTTTACGCTAAATGACGCTAAATGGCTGCAATCTCGTACACTCAAAAGAATTTCCAATTATCTAGCTTTGTTTTGTGTAAAATAACAGGTAAGTACAACATGTTTATTTGTGGTGTATGCAAATTTCAATTAAATTCTTTAAGGAAGTATCAATTAATATATTAATATATTCATAGAAATTAGGTTAGCCTAAGTACTGTCAGATATTTTGCTTGGAAAAAAAATTAATTTGAAATTTTTGAATTACCTACATAGGTATAATTATTACAAATGAAAACATTCTGAAAACCCAAAAGTGAATAAATCTGACACACTGCCCTAGTAGAAATTTAACGTTGGAATAATGTTTTTCTAACGTTAGAAAACTTTATAAAAGTACGTTATAAAATATGTGCAAATGTTCCGCTTTTTAACGTTAGAATCAAAAGTTAGTTACAAAAGTTAATCTAACGTTAGATTTTTAAGTTAGAAATACGTTATAAGTAAGTTTAACTTTCGGAGGGGGCGTGGCCAACTAGGAAAATTCTACCTGCATCATAAAATGGTAGCTGGAGGCAAATTTATTCATATAAATAAATCTTAATATATTTTAGCAATCATAATATTTTTAAACATAATTTCGTTATATTTATTTATAAAATAGCCATCTTTTTAGGTGGCCCTAAATATTTTTCTTGTAATATGCTGTTATAATTCGATAAATACGCTTAACTCTCAGAAAAACTTTATATTTAGTTAATATTTATTTAATTATTCAGAATGTTAAAATATTTTTTCAATTCTAATACAGCGTTGCCAGACTTACTATAATTTTGACTTTTGGGGGATATTTTTTTAAACTTATTATAGAAATAATAAATTATTATCAAACCTAAGCACATAGCTGTCTGAAATGAGTATTTTCCTATAGCTTACGTATTTGTAATGGAAATTTAAAAAATATTTAAAGTTAGAATATGGTTAGAAAAAGGTAAGAATTTAGTTGGGAAACTAACGTTAGATTTATGTATTTTATAACGTTTTTGTCAAACGTTAGTTTTTAAGGTTAGATTAATAATTTTATAACGTTTTTATATAACGTTTGAGACTAAACATAAAAATGTCACTAATCTAATGTCATGTTAAGTTAGATTTGTGTACTTTTCTACCAGGGTGAGGTATGTCTAATTCAGAACTGTAATCTTCCTACAAACAATTTGAAAAACTTTTGCACCCACATTAAAAATAATGTTTTTTCTTTTTGTCCAGTAAGTGGCTGTATGTCACAATTTTTTTTTAATCCAAATTTTTGCAATCATTTTATAATACCTACATTCCCAGAATAAACAAAAACTTACAGAATAACCTACCGACAGACAAACATACATACATGTATACAGATAAGAACGAGGACTGCAGTCCTTCAGTACCATGTGATGAGAACAGACAAAGAGATGGACCAATTTAAATAAACATTAATTGAGAAAACTTTGCCTACACTTTTGTTAATGTACCTAACTTAATTTGGAGTATTTTTTTAGGGGCAAGCCATGCACGTTTGAAAAACATTCATTATATCATAATATATTATACAGAGCGGTCCAAAAGTCTCCCCCCCCTCTTAACTTTTGAACCAGTTGAAATATCGACTTTAAATTTGGAACTTTTAAATAAGACAACTTAAACTAGCTTTTAGCATATATTTAATACTTTCAGCTCTTAAAATGTGGGCAGGGCGGCATGGGGGCACAATTTTTTTAATGGAAAGGGGGGTCGTGTAATTTATGATTTTAAAGCTTATAAAATTCTCCATTTAACTCCATATTTTTAAATTAAAAAAAAAATTGGGGTTGAAAATGGGTATTAATGTCAAAATTCCTCTAAAAAAAACAAATAATTTTTTAAAAATGCATAATTTCATCATAAAAAAAAGTTAATTATACTTTTAAATTAATTTTAGTTGACATAAATAAAAATTTATAAAAAAAAAACTTAAAAAATCGAATGCACAAAAAATTGAAAAATCAAAACCTTAAAAAACATTTTTAAAAAATTTAAAAATGTTAGTTTAAATAGAGAATTTTATAAGCTTTAAAATGATATATCACACGACCCCCTTTCCATTTAAAAAAATGTCTCCCCATGCCCCCCTGCCCACATTTTAAGAATTGAAAATATCAAATATATGCTAAAAAATAGTTTAAATTGTCTAATTTAAGAGTTCTAAATTTGAAGTCGATATCTCAACTCGTTCAAAAGTTAAAAGGGGGGGGGGGACTTTTGGACCGCAAGTATGTATGTTATAAAATAGATTGATGTAAGTACCTATATAAACTATAGTTTAATTTTATATCCTTGTTGTATGTATACACGGTGTATTTGAAATAAGGTCCGAAATTTTAAGGAGTGATTCTACATCAAAAAATATGACAAAAAGTTCTAAAAATGCTCCGTAAGTTAGCTACGTCCCTTTGAAAGTGGCTAAAAAAATCGTTTTTTTTTTTTAATTACTCAGAAATCCTTGAGATATAGCAACGAGGTTTTGCACGTGAACTAACCTTAATAAGGGCCATCTTCGTATGTTATTTTCATGTACTTATTTTAACCAGGTGTGTGCGAAACGGGGGAGCCTCATCAGTTTTTTGTCCCAAACATTTTTCTTTGTAACTTTTTTGTAATTTTATTTTTGGTATATGATTCCTCATGTCAAAATACATAAAAAATGTACTCTTGTTGTAACACTGTAGGACTTTTAGAAAAAAAATAATTTGAAGGTAAAATTTCACGGTACGAGGACGAAAAATTAAATACTAAAATGTTGAAAACCGAAATTTGAATCATACAAGGTAAATGTACGTCAAAAACTAAGAAAAAAAAAATCATATACAGGTACTTCCAAAAATCAATCCTAAGGGAGCTATGGTTTCGTAAAAATGCACCATATTTAAAGGGCCATGGTAGCTTTAAAAGCGATTTTTCGATATACATGTATAGAAACATTTTTTCTTAGTTTTCTATATAGAATAACCCTGCATTATTAAAATTTTGGTTTTCAACGTTTTAATATTTAATTTTTCACCTTCGAATTATTTTTTCTCGAAAACGGTTAGTCCTACAGAGTATCTTTTTTATGTATTTTCACCTGAGGAATCATATACCAAAAATAAAATTAAAAAAAAGTTACACAGAAAAAAGTTTGGGACAAAAAACTGATAATGCCTCCCCGTTTTGCATGCCCCTGGTTAAAATAAGTACATGAAAATAACATACGAAGATGGGCCTTATTACGTTTAGTATACGTGCAAAACCTCGGTGCTATATCTCAAAGGGTTCCTGAGTTATTAAATAAAAACTGAATTTTTTAGCTACTTTCAAAGGAGCGTGGCTCCCGTACGACTAATTTTTAGACATATGTTTACAGGAACTTTTTGCCATATTTTCTGATGTAGACCCTATTTCAAATACACCGTGTATGTACAAAAATATAGTTAATAAATTTTGGATACAACTTGTTTTATTTTTATGTTCTATAAATTGAAATTTTGGATAATTTCAATAGAATATATCTAAATTTTCTAAAGCTTGCAAATGTGCACTTTTAAAGTTTTTGATATACAGCATATATACCAAAAACGTTAAAATTGCACATTTGCAAGCTATAGAACATTTAGATAATTTCTGTAGAAATTATCCAAAACTATAAATTACATAACATAATAATTAAAATATACATTACGTACATGAAAAAAAAAAAATACATGATTAATATGGTAAAATATCGTTATTAATATGGTAAAATATTACATTACTAGTATACTAAAATAGTATATGGCGAATATGGTAAACTTTCAGTATTCCTAAGGGCATTAAATAACCAATGCCGGTAATGGTAATTTTACACGATTTTTATTGACAGTGCACTTAAAGAGTGACACTGTTTAAGTCCCTAGCTCCCTTAAAAGCGATTTGTGGATATTTGTGTATGTGAAGTTTTTTTTATAGTTTTTAAAGTAGAATATATCTGCAGTATTGAAATTTTTAATGGTGCATTTTTTAGTTCCTATTTTTGATGCTCAGAACGTGAAATTACCTCTTTAATTGCAATTTTCTCGAAAACGGTTGGCCCTACAGTGTTACATAAACAACTTTTTTTGATGTATTTTTAATTAAAGATTAATATTTTATTGAGAAAATGTCAAAAAAATTACGGATTAGAAGATTTGGGGCAAAAGAGTGACATCGCTCCACATTTCGCATGTCGCTGGTTAAAATTGCCAAATAAAAATTACATGCATTTATAGCCTCTTTTTTTCATATTTTTTAACGTAGAATCACCCGTTAAATTTCTCGAACTTATTACTGAATAACCCTGTATAATAGTTTTTTTATTTAATACAACAAATATATTACCTTCATGTTATTTATAATATAATTTAAAAAGTGATTTTTTTAAACAATACCTAATTCCTATGCATTCCATTATACGATTCACAGTAAATGGTATATTGCATTTTCCCAAATACTTAAAAACAAAAAATATTTTCAAAAAAAAAAAATTAAAAAAATACATATTTTTAAGATGGTTTTTTTTCTAAAACGAAAAATAAATAAAAATAAAAAAAATCAATAAAACTTTTTTTAATTTTTTGAATATGACCATTTAGATTTCTCGACTCTTGATTGAATTTTTGTACTTTTCATGCATCTACCACTTAAGTTAATTTTAAAGTACTACACACAAGTTTTATGAAAATAAAGAGTCATTGTCTGGCTTACTGTGGAGATTTTTTGACGCATGATACCTAAGTTGAAAATTCTCGTGAGGCGACAACAGAGACGAAAAGTTTCGTTTCACGAGTCTCATGAAACCCTGGCTAGCAGCCTCCCTAAGAGTTCAAACATTTAAAACCTATCAATATCTTTGGGAGAAAGAAAGTGCAGAGAACCCATTGTTGGTTTCTCCTTGAAAATAGTATGCAATTTTCACTTTATTCACTAACCTGCAAAAGTGTCATAAGCAAATCGATTGAATATAACGTTAATATCCTCATTTTTTCTATGTTTTCGAATAACATCTAAAAGGATGTTACTTTTTTCATAAAAAGTCGATACAAAGCTGTCCAAGATATTTTGGCTAAAGCTCTTTGAAATATGCCTTCTATTCTTTTTCCAGGTATCCGCTAAAAATAATAATAGTACATATGTATATTAAACAACAATTTATTTTAGTTTTTTTCACATTCTTTATAAAACGAAAAAAATATTGTTTTTTTTTTTAGTTTTGAAAAATATGTTTTTTGCTTTTACTTCCCTGACTCCCACCTCGATTTTTACCAAAAACAATCCAAGCCAAGAACTATGCATAAGAAAACTATAGCCTAAATTTAAACTCTTTAGCTCAAAGCGTTCTAGAGATATCGCGATCACAAATTTGCCCGGACAGACCGATCTACGGATGTTTTTTCGCGGTTATAATCTCTTTTGCATGCATATAAAACTTTGAGAAACGTAAAAAAGCAATCAAGCAATGTTTTAACCTTTTTTTGCAAACACAATAGTTTCCTTGGGGACAGTAAAAACATAATTAATATAGTAATATAAACAATAAAATAAATAAATAATATAAATTCTTACCTTGCACTTGTATAAGTGAATTTCCGAAAGCGGGTGCAAAAAATTCATATACATAATTCTTTTCCAGAAATTTTGGATGCGTTAAAATAATTTTTGCTTCAGATGGGGTTGTTGTCAAATAATTATAAGCCCAACCATACCATAAGGAACAGGGAAATCCAACTTTCGTCCATAAGTAGTCGTAACCTTTCATTTTATCTAAAAGGTAATTAACACTATCACGCTTAAAAATAATATACAGTTTGTTATATAAATAGAGGTAAGCCAAAAATAATCGCCATACAGTATTTATTTGGTATTGAACGTGAACGTGAAATTAACTCTTTAACGCGACTTTCTCTCAAGCAGTTGGCCCTACGGTACACTAAGGTCAGGGCGATACCCAAAAATGGCATTAATTCGGCTGTTCATGCTACAGATATAAAAATTGGTGTAGGGAGGTAAGGTAACGGTCCCACATATCGGACACTTTAGAGCAATTTCGGACTTTGATGGTGTGTTAAAATTACATATGAACCTTAATAACCATATAATGTATATTTCTGGTATTCAAATTTATTCATTTATCAAAAAAAGTACTTAAATATATATATTAATTTTTGATAGTTTTTTAATATTAAGTAAAATACGAAAAAAAGCACGAATGTCCCAAATATCGGACACAGTGTCCTAAATATCGGACTAGTTGTGTCCCAATTATCGGACTATGTATAATGAATAAATAAAAAAAAGAATTTATTAATATAATGCATATGTTTATATTTTTCATTATTTTTTATAAACTTACTTGCTGCAGGTTTTCTGACAAAACATTATAAAATTTTATATTATTATTATAGAATACCTTTACCACCCATAGACTTTTACTTGACTAATATGTGTCTTTAAAATTAATGAGAGAATTAAAATAACGATTTTATGAACAGAAATGCTTAATTGCATAATTATAATTAACTATAGCCGAGATCTACAAAAAAACATTGGCGATATACTTAAATAATCATCCAGATAATATGGCAAGTCCATGGACTTTGCATTAATTTATGGTGTCCGATATTTAGGTCTTAGAAAATTTTAATGTAGACCCAAATATCGGACAGTTACTAAAAATGCCTAATAAACGGCTTATTTGAAAGAAAGTGCTAGTCCGATAAATGGGTAGAAAAAGATTTATACTCTTTAGAACCATTGTATATAACATTTGTTTTAAAAAAATATTTCGTTTATTTTATATTGGAAGTTAAAAATACATCTACATTGTACTATATACCGGACGGCCGTCCGATATATGGAACTGTGTATATTATTTTAAAGTTAAACGTTGACTTACTTACTTTGCTTAGTAAAAGGCTATATATATTTCGTGACGGCTGAAACATGACTATTTATTAGTTATTAGAGCTTAAAAAATACGATATAAGTGGCAAATGATACTTACGCTGTGATTCAAATATGTTCATAATTTCGTATTAAATCATTTTTTTAATTTTTATTGCCTAAATATATTGTTTTTTGTAAAAACGTGAAAAAGTGTCCGATAATTGGGTCGTGTCCGATATTTGGGACATTTACCTTATTTTAGAATGGTAATTCAAAATGACGGGTCTTGTATGGCCTCTATAATAGTTAAATTTATAAATAAAGTTTTACTTTAAATTAGTAATGAGCTTTTTGGATTGCTTAAATTCAATTTGACAATAGGAATTAAAAATATAAAATGATGTATTCAAAATGGCGTCAATAATCATTAAATTTGGAACTTTGAACTTTTTTATTTTTTTGCACATAAATATATTTTTTTGATTACGGCCTTAACTATTTTTTATTATTTTATCGATTTTTAATTATTATCAATTACCTACATACCAAATTTCATGTTTGTACGACCTCTCGTTCGAAAGATATACATGTACAGGTCTGCCATATTGTTTTTTTGTTATGTTAATTTCTGTTTGTCATTACATACCAAATACGTACCACCCTACATACCAGATTTCAAGTTTTTACGACCTCCCATTCGATATGACTGTGACATCTTGGTTTTTATTTGTTTATTTATTTTTGTTTTTGATTGTGTCCCTAAATACCGAGTTTCAAGTTTCTACGACCTCCAGTTCAAAAAATATCACAGGTCCGCCGTCTTGTTTTTTGGTTTTAGTTTGTCCCCTACATACCAAATTTCGAGTTTTTACGACCTCCCGTTCGAAAAATGTAAGATAAATAGGTAGTCCATTTTTTAACATTCAGCCGTGCATCATTTTACGTATTATTTTTTTTCTTGGCGAAATCAAAAAATCGACAAAAAGCCACCATATTTTAAGAAACGGCATACCTTAAGCTACAATTTGGTGCAAAAAAATATAAAAAAATCCTGTGTAACTTCGGGGAACGTTTAAACGAAAGTATGTCATAAGCTAAAATACCCAAAGATCAATAAAGAAATAGCATATTTTTTTTTTTTATATGTTATTACGATAAATTATAGTTCATATAATGCTGTAAGTCTATAATAAAAAGAAGGGGAGGTACAACTATAGCGTAAGAGAATATACAATTTACAAACTGAAAATTTAAATGAAATTATTAAAATAATTTTTAAGTTTGAGTAAGTCTTAGGCAAAAAGTCCTCTATACATTTATTTAATTTATATGCTAAACATTGTTTAACTATCCATAATTATACTCGTGTCAATCTAAGAATGCGACTCTGGCGTCACAGCGCGCAAATTAAAAAGCACTCTTTAGTGTTACTGAAACTTATTTATTAAGACTTAATACATAATTTTTATATAGAAAATGTATATAAACAAAAATTATTTATTAAATCTTAAGAAATAAGTTTCAATTACCCTACAGTGGTATTTAGTTATTTAGTTTACGCGCTGTGACGTCTGAGTTATCAGATTCGCACGAGTATATAAAGACATGGTTTTTAACTCTTAGTTTTAAGTCGAATTAATGCCAAAAATGAGGGATTCCCGGACCATAGTGCGGTAGGTTATTTCAGAAAAAAGATCGAAATGTTTAGGGGCTCACCCAAAATTTTATTCCCCTTTATCAAAAAAGTTTTTTGTAAAATCCCAGCTCAATCAAGTACCGACTACCCATGCATCTTAGATGCACACTGTGCATTGCACAGGTAGTCGGTACTAGACTAGAGCGATGCATTTTAAATAACACTAGGCAACCAATTTCAACTTTTTTTTGCCCCGACCGAAAAGTACATTTTTCTCACTAATTCGAGGGCGTAGAATACGAATCAGACCTTGGAAAAATTCCAGCATCTTACATTTTTGAGATATAAGTCCAGGAAATATTGACATTTTTTTTTTCAAAATTTAAAAAAAGTAGGAAATTTAAAATTTAAAAAAAATACAGGAAATTCAAAAATATATAGCTTAAAATTAAAGTGTAGAGTATAATTACATCCTATCGAAAGAATACAAAGAAGAAAACATTTCAAGAATAAAAAAATATTTTTTTGTCTCCCACTGTCCCCTAATATACTGCCCCACTACGCTAGAAAGCAGTAACTCCAATTGTCACATAGCAGCGTTTTCAAAATATTACATCAGAGTCAAAACGTCGCTAGGCGACAAATAGAGTTACTGCTTTTTAGCGTAGTAGGGCAGTATGGGGCTGCCTAATAAAATGAATGAAAATTTAAAAATATGATCGTTTTTGTTTTTATATTATATTTTTTCAAAAAAAAAAGTGTTATAAACTTACTTTCATCATAGAATATGAGTGCATTTCCAATCAGAGGGTAATAAGGAGGAGCGTTGATCTTCTTGGAAAGTTCGATAAGATTCCTTTGATAAAAAAATCGAAAATAGACACATACTATCGATACGGATAAAACAAACAAAACCACTAACATTGCAGAAAATCAATATTTTAAGTATAATAATTATTATTATATGCAACCCGCTTACCCAACTTATAATAACTAAAGCTTTAACTAGCCTATTGAGATAATTTATACATATTTTAATGACGCCTGCAATAAGCTGATTACTAAATTGAAATCCTTTAATAATTATTAAAGGATTTTATTATTATTAAAGGAAATTATAATTAGGCCTATATGGTATGTACAGGGTGATCCAGAATTCTCGCCCTTTAATACTTTAATACTCGAAAATGATAAGGGATATTAAAAAAAAAAATCAGGAAGAGTGTTGTATAGTCTCTCCTATACTACAAGTTAAATACCATATGACGCTTTCATAATAATACTCGTTGGCCCTGTAGCGACCTCTATATTTTTTCGCTATAGTAGAGCGATTTTTATTTATGAAATTAAAAGATCTCTAAATTAGAATAGTTCAGTTTCATGTCTTTTTTTTCTGCGGTCTTTGTTTTGTAGTTACTTAATTGTTCCTAATTTTTTAACCATTGCAGATATTAAAAAAAGTTCAAATGTGTTACTTTTGGCTTTATAAATGGGTGATCAATAACTGGCATGCCAAAATTTGAGGTGATTCTGCATCAAAAAATAACAAACAAATTTCCTATAAATGAGCCCTAAGGGAGCTACAGCCCCTTGTAATAAAAATAAGGTTTTTAATTAATAACTCTGGTACCCTTAAAGCTAGAGCGACGAGCTTTTGCATGTATACTAGTAAGGGCATTAAGTTTATGTTATTTTTTTTTTTAATTTATCCAGAGGCGTCCCTAGACGGAAAAATGTATTAGACTTAACACATTTTTGCCCCAAACTTTTTTTTCATATTCTTGGATGTAGAATCACCTCTTAAATTTTGGCATGGCAGTTACTGATCACCCTGTATATACAAATTAATTTTAATAAGCAAAGAATTAAAAAAAGTCCTAAATGCCATCACAACTCTTATTAACCATTATTTAAAAACTGGATTACTATATTTGTGATCTGTGAGATACAGGCAAGCATTTTATTAATTTTTGCCTATTTTTTTTGGGCGACAGACCATTTTTGCACTCCTGATTACGAAAAAAAAAATAAACTCGGAAAAAAAATTGCGTTATTAGGGTGGTTCAAAATTTTCAGAAATGTCCAATTTATCTGAAACTTGCTATAAAGTCTTTTTTTGTTTTAATGTGGAACGATACCCAATTACTGAAAAAAAATTGATTATTTTATACCTGCCTGTTTTTCTTTTAATTAAATTTTGAAAAGTCATTAAAAATTTGGCTACAGACGATTTTTCTTTCTTAAATATTTAAAATAAATTAAATTTGGAACTTAATAGTTTTTTCTTCGTAAATCTGTAATTATTTTAGGCTAATTATGTTTAATATACAGTGAGTACATTAAGTCTGGAATCACCAGATTAACTTTTCAGTTATACGTCTTAAGAAAAAACGCTCGGACCTTTGTGACACATCGTTGAAATAGTTATTTATGGTACTAGTGGGTAAAGTAAGATATTGCCCATGAGAAAATTAACCTGCGAGGCGTCATCCAAGCAGGTTAATTTTCGAGAGGGCAATATCGGTTTACCCATGAGTGCCATACAAGGTTTTATCCAATAAATAGCTTAGGAATTCATATTTTTATTAAAAATTTTAATGACATTTACAAGAAAATAATTTGACAAGTGACAGTTGAGTGGGTAAAATAAATAATTATCCACTCAATAAAGCAAAAGCCACGCGGGGGTTATTATTGAGTTTATCTATTTAAAATAAAGCTGGTAATTGTCTTATTATCTGTATGTATTGGATAAAGGTTATTTAATAAGTTTTCTAACGGTATATAACCAAGCCTTATTTTAACTTCCCAGTTACAAGTTAAAGAAAAGAATGCTCAGACAAGTCGATTTTTATTTTTTATTTTGCAAATGTTGGTTTACACCAAATTTTATCACAATTTTCACCCCCTTGTACCCACAAATTCCATTTTTTTTTCAAATAGCCACTCACTTTTTTATAAGTCCTTTGACAAATAAGGCTTTATCATACACGGTTAGAAAGCTTATTAAAGAACCTTTTCAACGATGTATAACAAGGGGTAGGTTTTTATTTAAAAAAAAAAGTTGTGAGGGTGCAATAGGGACACTAGATATAGGGTGCAAGGGAGTGAACATTTTGATAACTTTTTTTACACCAAAATTTGAAAAAATTATCTCATAATTTGCCAAAATTTTTAATATTTTTGTTTTCAAAATTAAATAAAAAAAGCCGGCTGGTGAAAAATCATGATTTTTTTACAGTAATTACTAGTACATATAAGAAAAATAACCCGTAAAAAATGGGCTAAAGTTTTCATAATTTTTTGTTTTGTGCCATATTTTTGTTAATTTTGGCAAAATTTAAAAAATTAATCGGCAAAATTTATTCCGCTATTTTGAATTTTAGGTTTTTGGGTATTGGTACGCATTTATATTAACAAAAGAAACCTTTATACCAAATCTTAGTTGTTTGAAACTTAACAGTTTTTCTTAGTAAATCTGTAATTATTTTAGGCTAATTTTGTTCAATATATGAATAGAATAGAAATATTTGGTTTGGACTTTTTTATTTATTTTGCCAAATTTTTAATATTTATTTTTTAAAATAAAAAATCATGCTTTTTTTCATTAATCACCAGTAGATATAAGGGCAATAACCCATACAAAAATTGGCTGAAGTTTTCATAATTTTTTGGTTTTATGCCATATTTTTCTTAATTTTGGTAACATTTAAAAAATAAATTGGCTATATTTATTCCGCCATTTTGAATTTTAGGTTTTTGCGTATTGGTCCGCATTAGGATTAATCAACGAACTAATAACTCGTCTTTCTAGAATACACATACCGTTAAAATAAAGTATCGCCAACACCTGGGTTTGTTTGTAAACAAATAGTAGGTATATTCAATTATATTACCAATTACCAGTAACTGGTATTGTTGTCTCTGTTAGAACAAAGATGGGCGAGTAAGACAGACGAATGTTTATGTTGCCGACGTTTTTATCAGTTTTAACGAATAAAATGCCTATTCTAGAGAGAAGAGTTATTAGTTCGTTGGGATTAATAAAAGAAGCCTTTATACCAAATTTCAACTAAACGGACATTTTTAAATCGCAATTTTTTTTTATTTTGTACTATTTTTTTCATAATCAGCGGTGCAAAACACTACGCAAAAAACAGAATTCTGTCTTTTTTTTTCTAATGGAAATATGGAAAACAAGGCCAAATAAATGGAAAGAAAAAGAAGAGAAGAATTAGAGTGGGTTAATACACTAGGTATTATAAAACAAGATTTGTGTATATCGGTATACAATATATAAAATCTGCCAAGCGCTTTCGGCTATTATGCCATCATCAAAGGGCTAAGCTCTGAAATAATAACATTGACATGAACAGTTGTTCAAAAAATTTTTATAAATGTTTGTCAACTTACTTGTCAGAGGTTTCTCACTAGCAATGATATTAGTAGTGTTATGTTACAATATACATAACTGGGATTAAAATTGTAATTTCTTAAGTAAAACATAAATTAAATTAAATTGAAATCGCAAAAATTGCAAAAATTTTAGAAATGTCATCCCAAATTCATCTGACATTTCTAAAATTTTTGCAATTTTTGCGATTTCAATTTGATTTAATTTATGTTTTACTTAAGAAAGTACAATTTTAATCCCAGTTATGTATATTGTAACATAACTCTACTAATATCATTGCTAGTGAGAAACCTCTGACAAGTAAGTTGACAAGCATTTATAACAATTTTTTGTACAACCGTTCATGTCAATGTTATTGTTTTTGAGCTTAGCCCTTTGATGATGGCGTAATAGCCGAAAGCGCTTGCCAGATTTTATCTATTATATACCGATATACACAAATCTTGTTTTATTATAGTACACGGTATACATGCAAAAAACCCAATCTGACTCTAGGTATTGCCTAGCACTAAGCTCTGTTATGAAGTGGAAAATTCATAAATCATTTTGTCCACTCTAAACGAACTCATTTAGATTAGCCATCCTATCTTCTATCATATTATTTGATTCATATAGTTAAAGTATAGCCGAGCTGAGATTATACTTAACAACCAGTTACCACTTTACTTGGAAACCGTAAGCTCTTTTGAGACGGTGATTTAAAAACAATAGCTTCTTAGCTTAAGAATAATACAGTCTGTTCTGCGGTGTTTTGGATCATTGTCCTCTTGCAATATCCAATCTTTGTTTTTGGATCTAAATATCCTTTTTACTGACTTTGTAAGTCCACGCTGGTAAATTTTCAAAATTTTCTGAGCGTTCAAATTCTCAGTAAACAATTTTAGGCAACTAAATCCACGTTCTGAAAAGCATCCCCCAAACATGAATTTTTACGGGGTGCCTAACTGTGCGCTGGTCAAATGCATTTCACAGTAAGACCAAGCATTTAGACTTTTAATCACTTTTAGCGACGTTTAGTTTAGGTCCTCTGGAATGCAGGCATAAAAAGACCGCGGTCGACCGCCTCAAATCTCTTGGCGTAAACCGAACTAATTTTCTTTAACGTGTGCTCATCTGGACAATTCGACTACTACGGTAACAAATTAGTGCTACAGAAATAGTACAGAGATAGGAGAATTAAGCTGTAAAATATGGCGGAGATACCTTTAATTTTTTTAAATAATTAAATACACGCTCTTGTTGAACGGACTATATATTAAATAAAGGTGATTAAATTTTTCAAGTTTATGTAAAGATATTTTCTTACTTCTAAGTTTTACTTCTATGCAAACCTCCTATATTCTGATTTTTTCTTGTATTATAAATATAGTAGTTTACCACTAAACTGCTACTAAATTAAAACATGTATGTTTGAGATTCCAACTGAACACAGTAACAAAATAAACCGTCAAATATAAGTCTTTTAAATATTTTTGCTCAATATTTTTCAAATTTCATTTATCGCTAGAATTTAATGAGTGTAAATAGAAAACCGACAGAAATACAATCCGTACCTACTAATTTTTAAGAGTTCAAATATTTTCTAACTATTTTTAATTCAAGAATATCCTTATAAATTATTATTAACAGCTGGATAACAAATTACCTGTATATTCTTGTATCACTATATTTTCTCGGGGTACTTTTTAATTGACATGAAGAAACACTGAGCAAAACTGAATCCTATCTAAATTTTTGAAAGTCAATCAAAGTGCAAAAGGTCGTATGCCAAAATTTTACTTTGTTTTATTTTGATGCTAAGACTAAGTCAATTGAGGCGATACGAGACTCTCTCAGATGAGTGAATAGCGTAGCATTAACTTATGGAAAAAACAGTTATAGTAAAATTATAAAAAATATAGAATACTATTTTGATTTTGTTTAAAAATATATTAAGTGCAGAGGGTCAGTAATTTAAACAAAATTGTTAGGATTTAAATTATAATCTTTAATGATTTTAAATTCAAATAAGTTACATATATTTTACATAGGTTTTGACCAATCAGGTCAGCGTTTCAAAATAACCTCAAAAAACTGTTTGAAAGCCGCCGTGGCGCGCTATTACTATGATAACTAATATGTAATTGGTTCTATCGAATTATTTTTGCAAATGCTCAAGAATCGAGACCCTGGATCTGAGCACCGGCGTCAATCTTATTGTATGTAAAAAGCATAGTTGCTCAGTTGCACATTGTATTAATTGTACCTATATAACTTAGCGATGACTAGTATGATTTTAAGTTCAATAAAAACTTATTAAAAAACATTATTAGTGGAAGTTTTTTTTTAATTTTTCAAATTTTGTTAAAGTAAGAGCGGTTAAATAGTAAATCTTAAATGCGGTGTAAAAGCCGTAGCGCGAGGTATCGTGTAATGTTGAAAGGCGCGAGTACCGAAGGGTTAAACGATATAAGTTGCCTTTAAATGCTTCTAATTAGGTTACAAATAAACGTTATATCGTTGTAAAATAAAAAAAAAACTCATTATAACCAATATGTTTTTGCTTCGATAGTGTTATTTGTTAAATCATAATTGATATATTTTTTTTAAGAGCGCAAAATAAAATAAACCATCCTTGTAGCTTGATGCTGCACATTTTCAATTAGTCGTCTTGTCTTTGATGTAATAAGGATTCCACACTATATCATTTAAATCGTTTTCTTCAGGTAGCAACTTTAAACTTTTAAAAGATTTTTTTTATGTTAAATTTTATTTTTTTATTTTTGTTTTAAGTGAAGATTAAAGAGGTTTTAAGGGGTCTTTCTACCTTAGAAAATATAAAAATAATTTTTTTTAAACATTTTTTTATATAGAAAGAAATAAGATATAGTTTGACGCACGGATCTGTGGCTACGGGAAATATGTTTGGACTTGAAAACCGGAAAAAAATACTATCGGAATCGTTCAACAAAATATGCAATTTATTGTCAGAATTATTATGCAGAAGATTATTTACCATTATTTACCAAAAACAAGTTTTCTGGATTTAGCTGAAAATGATTCTGTTACGTGTAGACCTTCTGCTACCATGATCCATAATCAGATTTTTCTGTAGAGCTACTTCATCTCATTAATCCTTCAGAAATGCCGTGTGGGATTGGTCAAAACCAAATAATCTTTTCTCAAACTTTTACACCTACGCCCTAGGTCCCTCTACACAAATTTTGCTTAATTTTTTTTATTGCTCAATAAATATATATGCATTTTTTTAGGTGAGTTCTGATACACCCTCTATATTTTAAATTTGAAAAAAATAATCCATATCTCCAATTAGGTAACATCACCGCCCCTGTCTCTTGGGTTATTGCATAAAACCATTTAATTACCATTAGGTTTAATATATTATTAATTATCTTAAAAAAAAAGTTTTAAGAAGGTACAAACAAATAAATATGAATTTTTTGTTAAATTATAATTTTGATTATACTAATCTAGATTTTTTTTTTAAATTTTATGATCAAGATATTGCGCCACGACCCCCAACCACTCTCGGGTTGGGAAAATCCACTGTCTAGCTGGGAAATATTTGGGAAAAATAAGTGTCAGAGTTTGAAAATTGGTGGAATAGTTGAGAAAATTGATTGGCAGAGTTAATAAATTCATAGGCGAATACTTTTTTTAACTATATGTTTTTTTTTAGTTGGAAAATTTGGAAAATTGTTGGTTTAGCAGAGTGGACGACTGTAACTTACTCAGTTAGGCTAGCCATCCAATCATCTATCGCATAGTTAAAGTATGACGGAGCGGAGATTACACTTAACCACCTTTATTTGGAAGCCATAAGCTCTAGTTAGACCGTGCTTTGAAAAGAGATTAAAGCAATATTAAATATTGGAAGTCCAGATTCTTGCTATAATAAATTTATCAAAATATTAGAAAACTATATTAATTTATCCACTAAAATCGTTACTATAAAAAATAATAAAAAAAATAAACTAAAGCCTTGGATAACGATTGGCATTATAAACTCTAACAGGCATAGAGATCAATTAAAAAAACATTTGGTAAAACATTATAGCGTGAATCTGAGTGTGGAATATAAAACCTACAGAAATTTTTTGAACAAATTGATCACAAAAACTAAAAACGATTATTATAAAAATAAATTAAATGAGGCAGAAAAAAATTATAAAAAAAATTGGGATGTTATAGATCAAGCAACGAATAATGATAAAAAAGGCGTACTGAGAAATATGATATAACTAATAATGAAAATGAAAATATAATTGGGGATAAAAACCATAATTTCCAATTTAAAAATGGACAAAAAAGGTTTTAGTTTATCAATTGAGAATGGAATTAAATTAACCAAATTAAAGAATATGCCTGTAAAAATATTAAGATAATTATCTTATTACTTATAAGTAATAAAAATTATTTTATTTATTTATTTATTTATTCAATTTAAAGTCGTTCTGGGACCTTATTACAGGTATTTTGTACCATATTGGACTGTTGCATTACAAACAAATTTGAAGTGCTCCAAATCTAATAGCTATACCATTCTTTTTCCAAAGTTATTCTACCGTTCCATATTTTATACCATTCCGAGCCATGCACTTGTTCTCCAGTGTAATTGAAATCCAAATATCATTTACCTTAAATTACCATAAAAAATATAAGATAAAAATATAAAACTAAAAAATGAAAAAAAAAAAAAATATATATATATATATATATATATATATATATATATATATATATATATATATATATATAAAAGTTGGTTTGCCATATTATAAATCTTTAAAAATAATCTTCTGAATTACACACGATTGTTCGAATTATCGGGAAAAATTCACAGTTTTCATTCAAACTTGCTGTCAAAGGAAATAATTACTCCAGCAAATTTTCATGAAAAGAGTGAATTTTTCCTGCATAATTCTCAGCCTCTTGTGTAATTATATATGAGAAAATGTCAAAAAATTTAGAAATAAAAAAGTTTGGGGCAAAAAATGACATTATCAATGGTAAGGCATGTACAAAAATTCGTGACTGTGGTTTATAGAGTTCCAGAAATATTAAATAAAAACCACTTTTTAGATGTACCTTAGGAGGGTCGTAGCTAGCTTAGGACCTTTATAGGAACTGTTTTTCATATTTTTTAACTCTTAAAGGAAGGTATCGTATTTTGAGCTAAATCGTCTGCAACGATAAGACTTTACATGCTTATAAATACAGAAAAATAAATACTTAACCAAATTTTAGCCCTTTTTACATACTTTAATTAATTATTTTAATTACGAATTTTGACATTTTGGTAACCGTTTCGTTAGAAACTTCATGTGCCAAATACCATGTCGTCAAAATAAAAATAACTTTGCACATAACTGCTCTTGACTATAATATTAAAATATTTTGTTGTGTTTATTGGTTTTTACGGATTTAACTTAGTTTTATTTATTTTCTCATAGAGACCTATCGAAAATTTTCTATTGACGTGAAAACGTTGGTATGCGACAAAGGAGTTACTGCTTTCTTGCGTAGTGGGGCAGTATAGTATCTATTATATATACCTACATTATACTTACCTTTAAGTAGTCTGTTTTTAGCTTTTCAAACATTCAAGGCAAAAAGTACTACTGGTATAAAATGTGATATTGCACTAACTGATATTTTATAATTATACTGCAATCAGAGCCGGATTAGCAGTGCAGTGGGCCCTGAGCCGCATAATTTCCGGGGCCCCCTATTATCAACTTTTAAACCTAGGTTATATGCCTATTGTAGTTGTTACTACTTCCATTTGGAAAAGGCACTGCTCGTTTTGGTGCCCTTATTGTTGTTTGGGGATTATAAATAAATAAAGTATAAACTATTGTATGAGGCTTTTCTATAGTTGGAGGCCTATAGATGGTATGTTTTGTTTTAGATTTTGTGCACAAGAATGGTTAAAATAGGCCCCTTGAAGAGTAAAAAAAATAAAAAATGCTATTTTGGATACATTGGAAGGCTTAGTCTCCATATTTCTTTGGATCTTTAAGGGTATTTTCTGAGCGTCGATGATCATGATGATTTTATGCATTATTACTATTTTTTAAATATTTAAATTTTTACCCAAACAGTCTTGGGTGCCCCCCCCCCGGTCCGTGGGCCCTGGGCCTCCGGCCCACCCGGCCAATAGGTTAATCCGGCCCTGACTGCAATGATCTAAAAGATTCCTCAGAAGCATTTTTTCTTACTAATATAGTAGCAACTGCACATGTTTATAATAATAGGCCGGTCTGTCTCAACTAAAAACTTGCTTAACAAAGCAAATGCTAGGTTATGTTTTTGTCAACAAACCCGAGGTGGGTATTACGCAAAAAAATATATAACGGTATTACGGCCGAAGATTATACGGCCGAAAGCGAGGTTTGTAGTAGTGACAGCACTGATTTCAGTAACTCTCAAAGCGTAGGCAAGTATTTATACATTGAGATATGTATAACTGGTTGCTTATTACTATTCTGAAAATTAATAAATATAATAAAATAATTGTTGAAATTTTTATAACAAAAAATTGTTAAAATACTCACAAACCTAACAATGGTTTGGTTTGGTAGTTTGCTGGTTTGGTGTTTTTTTTTTATGGGAGGCGTTGATTTACGTTAACAATGGTTTGTTTTGGTAGTTTGCTGGTTTGGTGGCGAAAAAAACTTTTTGGCCCTAGGGCCACAAAGGTCAACTTTTCGCCCGTAAAACATGAACAAAAAGTGTCTCTTTTAGAATCAATCGAATAATAAAGGTAATTTTTTTGTGGCCGTTTTTTAAGTAGGTGTGTTCCTAATATTGCTATGCGAAAAAGTTGACAACAAAAAAATTACAAAAACAAATAACAACAAGCAAAAATAGTTACGAAGAAATATATATGCGCAGAAATATACCATGCTCAGTAGTGTTTGTTGGAACATATTTATGCCCAGAAGTGTTTAATAACACATACCTACGAATCAATACATATTTAAGGGCAGAAGTGTATGTATTAACGGATGCGCAAAAGTGTTATGGCAAATATATACAAATGTACCGGTGCGCAGTGTGGTTCGGTTAAAATATGTATGCGCAGAAGTGTTTATTAAGTGTTTATTAATCATACATACGAATGCGCAAAAGTTTTTGGTTGTACTTCAGCAAGAAAAAATATTTGTAGCTGGCTGACATTATTTATTCATTTGGGGTAAATCCAGGAAAGGGAGGCCTACTGACATATTATGGGAGTCTTAAAGGTACATTATGGGAGTCTTATGGGACTAGCGAACCGAAAGCTCTAATACATGTCGCATTCGCTGAAAGCTCCCAGGGTCTGAATATGGGACATCCCATGGAAGCTTATTGTGGGAGCTTCCTGTTAACTCCCTGGTGGTATTTTTTTTTTGACTGAGACGTTTGTGTGGATTACTTAAAACCTTTAGGTCAAAGGGAACGTTCAAGTATTACGCAACGCAAATTTTGATCATTTTGGATCCCCACCCCTGTAACGCTATTTTCCTATACCATTAACATGGGCGTCACACTCCAAAATGACCCCCCCCCCAGGAGCGTTACGTAATACTTAAACGTCCCAAAGCTGCTTATGTTTGAATGAATATAATACCAACCACTTTTTTTCGCAATGAAATTTGTTTGAAGTTGCATTTTTTGGTAAAGTTTTTAATAAAGTATCTCAGAATATTCAAAAAAGATAGAAGTTTATTACATATTTAATTATCATACAAATATTTTTATTGAAATAAATGGTAGAAACTTACCTACATTATGATATTAAAGCGGTCTTGAAATATCTCAGTGTAAAATTGATAGTGATCAAGTCTACTTGAATTTTATGAAAATATTAAGAAACAGCATTCCTGATATATTGTTAATATTTTACTTAATTACCTCAATAAAAATAGTTAAATAAAAGTGCTATAGTCCATCCAGTCATGCGTGATAGTAAGGGACGCGGCCCGTTTTACACAACAGAGCGCTTGAAAATCTGCACGCAGGCATGGAGATAAAGAATATTGCATAAATCATAGTGTATCAAAAATTTAACAGATCGGTACTGTTTTTCCGCATATTCTACCTACGGGCCTACCCAGAGGCTAGCATAACAAGCATAGTACATAAGAATGCGATGCCGTGATTGGCTTGATGTGTCGTCATGTATCTTGTAAGCTAACCACGGCATAGCATTCTTATGCGAGTGTCTGGATAGGCCTTAAGTTTTCATTGTAACCTAAAAATTTGACATTTTGGTTATTTTAAATATAATTTGTACAATATGTAAATATGTATAATATGTGAGTGTATGAAGAATAAACCAAAAAAGAACCCTTTTCAATAGTTTTGACTCGGTTTGTGAAAAAAATGTAAAAAAGTATCTTAATATGTTATAGTAAAAAAAGGTACGTGTTTTTAACCAATCATGTAGCCTAAAAATCGCGGGAATTTTTAAATTACTATCACGCATGACTGGATGGACCATAGTAGTGAAAAAATATATATACACATATAAGGCATATTAGAAAAGAGTATAATAGGCTTGCACTATTATATCCCTCCCGCATCTCGGGATATAATTAGCTTAGCTATAAAAATGTGATTTTTCATCATTTATCTAGGTATAAACTGCACATCAAGATCGCCATCGCTTCTAATCAACATGTGAGAAATTACTTTGATATCTTCAATTTTTGTGTAGCTGGATTTTAGTTGGAAGTTTCTTACCACGTTTGCCATTACGGTCTTCATTACCATTAGTCCATATTTCCATCCTGAAACCAAATTAAATACCTTAACAATTTTATAATTAACATTAAAAATGGACAGTTTTCCAGAATGGATATAATTTTATAATTTTGATTAAAATTAAAAATTCATCTTTACATAATTTTACGTCTAACCACATATTACTAATACTTGCTATTTAGCTACATTAAGGTGCCCAAAGTTCTGACTTTTTTTTTGAAACTTAAGGGCTGAACCCTCAAAATTGTTCATTAGGGTGAGTATATTACCACCCTCTTTTTTCAATATATAAAAGAGCTGGCGCACAGACATTTTTTGTAAAAAGATTCATTTTTCAGATTTATTTTTTTAGGGCTTATTAGAAATACATAAAAAGAGTTTTGCACATGATTGTGATCTAGGATAAATAGGAAAGAATCCTCGAAAGAATCCCATTTTTTTTCAAAAACTTTCATTAAAAAACGGCTTTAAAAAGTCAAAATTTTAAAGTTATACCGACCTTAAGGTACTATAAATAGCAATTTTTTTACCTGGGCCGAAAAAAAAAAAAGAGTTTAACATTTTATTATTTTTTTTATTCTATGTGCCAGATATTTTTATGTAGCAATATTTTGGCACTTTCTGGACAACAAAAGCATTTTGTGCACTCACCTATACAGTTTCGTGGTCCATCTGAAAAAGGCATGTACGTGTATGGTTCCCTGTTCCTGCAGGCTTCAACCGTAAATCTTTCAGGATCAAATCGCATGGGATCTTCCCAGTATTTCGCATCGCGCTGGACGTAGTATGGCGATACTAGGACGCTAGCACCTGCTGGAATAACTTTATCTCCTAAAAAATATAAATTAAAGTAATAACTTTATCACCTAAAAAATATGAATTAATGTAATAGTTATCGACATTTTATTTTTTTATATGTATTTTTTTAATAAAACCAACCAATCTCTAGTTGAAAAAATCCACTTTTCACTTGCACTTCACAGGCCTGTAACCAGGAAAAAGGTCTAGGGGGCTCATGAAATTACAGATCACAATTACAGAAAATATCTTAAAATATTTCGTGTTTAATCTAAATGCTTTGTTCATTCTAACTGCTTCATGGGGTTTTCAATTTTTCAACGGGATGCTCCACCCTCACTGGCCCCACTTGCCTACAGGCCTGATCCACTAACCAGTTGATTATACCGGGTGTTTTTTTTAACCTGAAACTTTCAAATGTCTCGAAAACTATACATTTTAGAAAAAAAGCGTAAGACAAAAGTTGTTTATTTTAATGGAGGAAACAAAATGGCGTATTTATTTTTTACGGATATTTAGGTTTTCAAGGCAATTTCAAAGTCAACTTAGTTTTTTTAAACAGAAACATATATTTTTTTTACTGCTGTTTAATTCTCTCCAAAAAACAAACATCTTTTGTAAAAAACTTTTTTTGATAGGACTTTTAGTTGCAGAGATAACACAGCCACACAAAATTAAAAAAGCTGGATCTTCGACGGACTCGACTACTCAATTCTTATTTATTTTGAGCCCCTAAATCCAAATATGAGGTCTGAATTTGAAAGTTATCTCCCATTTTCAACATAACCTTAAAAAACATACTTTTCGCAATGATATGATATGTTTTTGAGGTAATGTGTAAATCGGGGGATAACTTTTAAATTCCGACCTCAGATTTGGATGGAGGGACTCAAAATACATAGGAATTGATTAGTCAAGTCCGTCGGAGATCCAACTTTTTTTAATTTTGGTGGCTGTGTTATCTCTGCAACTAAAAGTCCGATCAAAAAAAGTTTTTTACAAAAGATTTTTATTTTTTTGAGAAGAATTAAAAAGCAGTAAAAAAAATTATGCTTTTATTTAAAAAAACAAAGTTGACCTTTAAATGACCTTGAAAACGTAAATATTCGTAATAAATATATGCGCCATTTTGTTTCCCCCATTAAAATAAACAACTTTTGTCCCACACTTTTTTTTCTAAAATGTATAGTTTTCGAGATATTTGAAAGTTTCAGGTTAAAAAAAAAACACCCGGTATAGTTATTGCCTTTTTTTAATCATAATCTTGGGTGCAATTTAGAAAAAAAAATACCCCCAAAAAAAAACCAAAGGCATTACTGATTATTACCTAAATTCACATCAGCAACAGCCTTTCTTCCTACCATAGGCACAATGGGAAAGAACCTCATAACTTCTTTTAGGAACATTTCAGTATATTTTAATTGGGGAATAATTTTTTCGTCTATATCCCTATCTGTTCCTACGACTTGCATAACTTCCTCGTAGATTTTTTGCTAAAAATTAAACAATTATGTTATAATAAATATAATATAGCGTAATATTATTATGCTTTCGGAAAGTTATCGATTTGTTTATTAAAATCGATTAAAATATTTTTACGGGTGGAAAAACCCCTTATTAACACGTTAACTGCCCCATGAGGATTTTTTTGTCCCCTTACGTTCAACCGAAAAGAAAATAAAAAAAAAAATTAAAAATTTTATTTTTTTTTTTTAATTTTTAATAACATCAACTTCTTTAATTCGGAATTCATTTAACAATGTTCTGAAACTGGAGTACATTGGACATTCAAAAAGAATGTGCTCCAGAGTTTCTACTTTAAATAATAAGCAAATAGAGCAAAGTTCTGTTAATTTTATATTATAAGAAGTGTTGTTGATAAATAAGTAAAGATAGTTGACGTTGGACGTTCTTATTTGGGAGATAAACCTTTTTAGATGTAAATTTAAGTCGTCATATAGATAAGAGCTATTCTTATTAATAGTGAATGAGTAGTCTGATATTAAATATTTATAGTTAAGTACTTCGTAGAATTTTATTACCCTCTAAAAAATTTATATTTTGTTCAATTTTAATATGACAGTTTAGACAGTTTAGCCAACGTAAGAAAGACAAAGTATTCAGAGTAGCCAATATAAGCAATAAAAGCTATTTATATTTACCTTATTTATTTTAACCCTAATTTAATTTTATATTATGCAGTAAAACATATTAGGTAATAATAATATGTATTCAGTACTAAAATTGTTGCACTCAGATTACAGGCAAACTGTTCACGAAGGCTTTTATTTTGCATTCGTTTTTAATAGTAGTGACATCTGTTTGCTGGAAGGTGAACTTTTAGCATTAAATTTTACCTTGAACAGTTTGGGGAAGTTTTCAATAATGGGCTCGCCCGGGAAAGTATCCCATTAAGATCTATCACTTTTCTGGATAAATGTAGGTAGTCGATTTCTAAATCGTAAATTACGACTCGTAATATTTTTGCACCAAAGCTTTTAATTGCGCTAACCAGTTATATTTAATATAATAATTAATATTATTATTAGTCTAAGTCCATGAGCCTATTTAGGGCGATATATGTGTAAGGATCCCTAGAGCTTTGCCAATATATTTTACAAAAAATAATTTTTTTTCGAAATACACATTTTTATCCCCTTTCTTTAAAAAACAATCGAATAAAAAAATAGTATAGAACACTCGTTTTATTATACAGTTGCTACAAATTTTCATTAAAAAACTCGCCGAACGCGGCTTCTTTTTTAAATGTGGACGTATGCGCCAAAAATGTTTATAATGCAACTATAGTACGTATTTTATAATTGAACTTATCTACTTAATATTTAGCTAGAAGGTGACCCTTATTGGTGAATGTGATTTTTCCTACAACCTAGTTAGTAATAAGTGCTTATTTTCCACCTGTTGCCATGACAGCGGTCGCAAAGTGATAGTCAGATGATTTTACAAATTAGTATAAGTAATTTTAAGACAATTTTTGCGTTTTTTTTATGTTTAGCCCTTGCCCTCCCGAGATTAAACTAATGATAATTTTTCATTGTGTTTTAATTGTGTTTTTTATATTTGCTAAACCTCAAAAAAAAAATATTTTTGACTATGAAAATAACGTTATCTCCAAAACTAATTGAATAAGGTGCTATTTTTACCTCAAATTCAGATTCAGCGCCTCAAAATTCATAAGAATACAATGGTCTCCGAAAAAATTCTTGACCTTTTTTTTTCCGTGGCCACACGTGTAGCCTCACAAAAAAACATGTCGAGAATTTTTTCGGAGACCATGTATTTTGTGGCGCTAAATCCGAATTTGAGGTCAAGATAGCACCTCATTTGATTAGTTTAGGAAATAACCTCAAAAAAGGTTATTTTCGAGTATATGAAAGGAAAGTTTTTTGAGATTATCTCCAAAACTAATCGGATAGGTACTATTTTAACCTCAAATTCGTATTTAGCGCCTCAAAATACGAATTTGAGGTTAAAATAGCACCTATCCGATTAGTTTAAATACATCGAAAAACGATGGACCGGACCTTTTTTTCTTTTTGTGTGGCTGTTTTATCAGCAGTCATCGGCGAATTTCCAGTGTTCGCATAGGTGCCGCGTCGATTCTATCGTTGACGCGAGGTTTTAAATATTTACATTTTTATTTTCTTCGAAAAACACGATATATTTACATATTTATAGTTAATATGTATATTCAGTATTGATGTGTGTAAAAAATTATTCGTCAAATGTTTCGATTTAGTGACCTTTATAAAAATTTCCCTCATAACTCGGCAAAATTATTCGTAAGCCTATGTTTCTGTGTTTATTTTCAACGTTGATGAGTCATAACTGAACTTATTCCGATTAATGTTTATCAGGTATACTTACTTGCAAGTCAGGATACATTCCCATACACGTAAACACAAAGGCTAACGTGAATGCTGTACTTTCTGTAGCCTGGAACAAAAAAATGGTGGATCACACATAACTCTATAGTATATTACATAAAGTGTACTGAAAGTAACTTATTTCGCATGAACGAATGCCGCGCAAAAATACTTTACGACAAGTTATGTTCACTATTTTTCCTACGACCCCAACTAAAAAAAAATATTTAAAATAAATATTATTTTGTATAAACAAATTATAATTATTTAAAATTATAAGATTAATTATAATTATTTAAAATTATTACTAATAATTTATAAGATTGCTTAAAATTAAGTAAATATTAAAAAAACAACAGACAAAATTCCCGAATTGGAATGCGTCAATCTCGATAAATCAAATCAAGTTTACCTTGATATCTTGTTTTCTTAGATTATACTTTGACAGTTTAAATTAGTAAGGTTTCGTTCATTTAAATTGTTGTTATTGTATAATAATTAAAACGATTTATATTTCAGAATTATCGCAGGTGATGATATCCTCGCCGATTCAGGCAGGGCTGATTTGGCTGATTATTTTTTTATGTGTAGCCCACCGATGTTAGAGAAAAACCTCAACGGATTTTTTTTCAAAACGCCCCGTTTTAAAAATATGATTGTTTTTAATTTTGTTCAATATTTTTGAATTTCTCGAAAATGTGATATTGACGTGCAGTAACTCAATAACTATTTAACCTAGAGAACTGCGGGTTTCACCATTATAAAAATCATATTTTTTTCTATTAAATTGCATTAATTTAGTTTCGACAGTTTTTTGTTTTTTCAAGATGGCGAAAAAAAATTTTGAAAAGGGACGTTTTTGAATAAAATCCCGTGGAGGTTTTTCTTAGACATCGGTGGACTACACTTAAAAAATAATCAGACAAATCCGTGACCCATGCTGTCAGCTCTACTGGGATATTATTACATAATAATATATTGTTATACAATATTAATCTATATCTTAAATATATATTATCATGAAACGGGCATAAAATATGACATGCAGATAGATTTCCAAGCCTACTGTGAATAAAGTTCGAAAAAGTTGGTAAAATTCCGTTTTTTGGCCATATTATTGGTTCAAGCAAAGAAATAATATAAAAGTGCTATTTCTTTAAATCAAAAGTATACATAATTAGTAGTTTATCCTAAAATTATCAAAAAATAAAAATGGAGTTTTTGAGAAAAATGGCGTCAAAATTTTTCGCCGCCATCTTGAAAAAACAAAAAACTGTCAAAACTAATTTGATAAAATTTGATAGAAACAAATATAATGGCGAAAAAAACCGCAGTTCTCTAGGTTAAATAGTCATATTTTCGAAACGGGGCGTTTAAAAAAAATCCCGTGGAGGTTTTAACGTTACTTTTTAAAAGGTTATTACTTCTTTAATATTAAATTTAGGTGTTTTGGTAAAGAATGCTTTTTTGCTCAGTTTTAATTAAAGAATCACCCTGCAGCATTAAAATTTTATTGATGCTTTTTTTGTTCCCCATTCAATATGTCATCTTCGAAGGGCCGTAGCTCCCTTAGAACTCATTTCCGGACCAACCTTTATAGAAACTTTTTTTATATTTTTGGATGCAGAATCATCTCTTAAATTTTGGCCAGTTATTGATCACTCAGTATATACCGGATGTCCCAACTCTATTTAACCAACGATTTTCTCGAAAACTTAAAGAGATAATCAAGTTCTGCGAAAACCGTCTTAAATAAGACAATTTAAACTGTCTTTTAGCCATAGAAATCAATCGGGACACTGGTTACCACTTACCTGCAATATGGAAGTCTTTGATAGGAAAAACCTTGTCACGGGTGAATAACCACAACTCGTCATAAATAGTGACACAAGTTGATTCGAAACTTAGTTTCAGATTAATCCCTGAATATGTCTCTAGTAGTAAGAGACGAAACGTCGGAAAGTGAAAATCCATTAACACGGTCTAAACCCGAAAGTGAAAGTTCTTTATAAAAAAAATATTAAAAAAAAGTTTCATGTTAGAGGTCTGTTCGAAGACTTATATTTTTATTCAAATTACTGTTAAAAATAAATTTTTCTATGTAAAGTATAACATATATTTTTAGTTTATATATATATATATATATATATATATATATATATATATATACAGATATATATATATATATATATATATATATATATATATATATATATATATATACAGATATATAACTGTGGCAACAAAACAACGACAAAAAGAAACTTTTACTGAGTACTGAAGTGGGATGAAAAGTCACATCTCTAACAAAGAAAATAATGTTACACAGTGTTACCAACATAAAATATATATTTTTTTACTTTATGTTGGACAATTAGAATCAAAATGGAGGACGCATTTAGTCGGGACGCAGAAGTTTGCGCAGGCGGTCAAAAATCATTCTAGTTTGTTATTATGTCTAAGCTTTTAGCATATATTTGTTACTTTCAGCTCTTAGCATTTTTTTAAATGGAAAAGGGGGTCG
>OY294045.1:67419432-67617135 GCA_958510825.1 Brachypterus glaber | reverse complement strand
GCCTGTTCCAGAACTCGCGTACCGAAATTTGAGGGTATATTAAAAACCCTCTGGAAAATATGAAAAAAAATTCAAAAAAAATCCATCTTCTTTCAATTCAAAAATAAGAACGCTTTAAGTGGACCAATACTGTTGCTGATTGTAAATTACCATTAAAGGTTGAATTTGTAGCTATGGAAGCAAATTTAATTATTGCAGGTACATATTCTGTAGGTTGACATGGTGATTAATGTGACATAAATATTTATTAATGTCATAAAAAAATATCAAAACTTTCATGATGTTTACTTCAGAAGAGTATTGCGAAATGCTAATTTTATATGGCGAGTGTGGCCGGAGTGCTTCAGCTACATCTGTAGAATATTCTATTCGTTTTCCAATAGAGAACATCCTAGCAGAAATGTTATTTTAAGATTGGTGCAAAGGGCAAGAAATTCTGGAAATTTAACTCCAAACAAAAAAGAGATTGGAGGCGCTCCGCGAACTGCAAGAACTGTTGATAATGAAGAAGCTGTCATTCAGGCTTTTGAAGAAGAACCTGAAACAAGCCTTAGTATTGTGGCTAGAAATCTTGATATGTCTAAGACCTCTGTTCAACGAATTCTAAAAGATGAAAAAATGCATCCCTTTCATTACACTCGAGTACAATACTTGACACCGGAGGACTATCCTTTACGAGTCGAATTTTGCACATGGCTGTTGCAGAAACATCAAGAAAATGAAAACTTTGTAAAAAGCATTCTTTTTACGGGTGAGTCTGGGTTTCAAAGAGATGGTTTTTTTAATTCAAGGAATTCAGTTATTGTATTTTTACTTTATTAATTTGTATTAAGAATTTATAGCCTGTAAATCAATTAAAAGATCTGAGTTTCTAATAAAAAAAAACACTACATTCAGCGCGCTGAATGGAGTTGCAGCGGCAGTTTGTTGCTGCCGTCTAAGACGGGTATCATAAAACCACCGCCGGATGGAGTGACCCTATAAAAATAGAATATTTGATAGCCTCTGTCGGTTTTGTCAAAATATAATAACCTAAAAAGATTCTAAAGTTGAAAGTCTTAAACAATGCACGAGTCAACCATTAAAATGCAACCATAGTTACTAATAAGTAGGGAAAAACTAATTTTTAGGTAATTTAACATCAGCAACAGTTTGTTTGTTTGTTTGTTTGTTTGTTTGTTTGTTTGTTTAACCTCGTACTATTCTACTTAATTAAGCATCCCCTAAGTCCAGGACTTGTGTGGGCTAGTAGTAGAGGGAACCACCGGCTTATACTGACTTTCGAACCAGTTTCTAGGGAGTGTCCGTTTCACTTATCGCCTTCACCAAATTTCAATTATTAATTAACTGAAAAAGGCAAATCGGCGCCAGTGAGAATCGAACTCACGATAGTAGACTTGCTATGCATACGCGCTAGCCACTACGCTATGCCCCAGGATTGGTCAGATTAAATAGCTTCCTTTTTAATTAGTATTGAAGATGGATTTTTTTTTTAATTTTTTTCATATTTTCCAGAGGGTTTTTAATATACCCTCAAACTTCGGTACGCGAGTTCTGGAACAGGCTGTATATAGGGGGTTCCAGCCCCCAGCAAAATTTGGACCTGGTCACGCCCCTGATTACACAAGCACAAAGAGGGCTTTTAAAAGTTGTTTGGATCATTAAAATTTATTTTTATATTATCCGTGCCTGAATTAGACTGCAGTGACTTATACCTAAAACGTATTATTAGTATGATCCTCGGTTTTTAGCACACTTTCGTAAATGAGTCTGCAGTATAATTCAGACACGGATAAAAGTCGAGCCATTGAAGTCATAAAAGTTTTTTTTTGGCAGATTTGTACAGTTTGGTGTCCTGATTAATATTCCGAGTTTTCGACCTTAAGCGACCGCGCTCACGCCGCCATATTGGAAAAATGGTACCGAAAACCAGTTTTTCGAGAATATCTTCTCACCAGCACCACCTAGGTTAAAAAATTAAAGAGCATAACATTTCCAACTTTTGTAGGAAATATTTTTTGATCAGATGAATAGTTCGCGAATTACAGCTAGTAGTCAAGCTCAGAAAATTACTACAATTCACAAAATCGCTACATACAGGGTGATCAGTAACTGGCGCGCCAAAATTTAAGATGTAATTTTTGTTGGCCTTAGCACAAAATAGTATATTATGATACAAGGACGAGAAATAATATTTATCGGTCGCATGCGGGTACTGAGGCGCGAGCCGAGATTTGCAACCGCGGGAGACCGAGATATATTTCTTGTCCGTGTATCATACGCTATTTTTTATTCGCTGGTAAACATTCTTTTAACAATTAAAACGTATAAAATATATAAAATTAGTATTTATTTAGTTTTGTCTAGTGACAATCTTATAAAAATGTGTCCATTTCAAATAAAATTAAAAGTTTAATAAAATATTTAAATTAACTGATATACATCTAATTACGTCCCTTTCGCTTTTCTTAGGTTTTCTTATTTACCGATAGCAATACTTGTTGACATTTCCTGTGATTAAGGTTTTTGATTCTTTAACTGGGGCATTTTTCCTAGTAAAACGTACATATATGCATAAGAACGTTTGCAGCAGTTTAAGGCTGTAAATAATTTATTTGGTCGCAATGCATAATTACGCCCATAAATACGTAAATAATAAATATGGGTAAACGTATAAGAAGGTTTGCAGCAGTTTCAGGCTGTTATTATTTATTTGAGCAAAACGTATAAATAAGCCCTCAGCAGCTAAAGGGTTAAATATGAAAATTTTAAATTATAAGCATGTACTACTTTTAATTTTGCATATTTAATTCTGCGTTAGGGAACGCAAAAGTACCTACTTTGGCGGGCTACATTTCTGACATTTCTAGTCAAAAATTTACACTTCTGCCGAAATATTTTAAAAAGCATTAATCGGTTTTATCAAGGTGGGCATCGAAATCGTACATTTTACAACATAGTTTGATTTAGTTTGACAGGTAAGAATTAATTTTTAAAGTAAGGTTATTTATTTGTCAAATTCAAAACATATTAAAGCAAAAACACAGTATACGCTTTGTTTTTTTTTTCTAAAAATTAAAATTAGTAGAATAAAATTTATCGGAAAAATAAAACAACCTAATTTACATAACTTTTCTAATTATAAAGCATTATAAGAGTAATTTAAATAGTACAATACAAAAAAACTAACAAAAAATCCAGTACTTACTGTATGTTATTCTGGACAGTTTTTGTCAAAAGCTTAACCCAATTTTAAAACATCTCGTCAAAATGATATGATGTAAAATTTACGATTTCAATGCCTCCCTTGATAAAACGTATTAATGCTTTTAAAAAAAAATCGGCAGACTTTGGAATACAATCAAATAAAAACTTTTGTTTTTGTTTTTTTTTAGTCGAAGGCAAAACCCGAATAGTCCGAGGATGTGGCTACATTCAGGACTCCCACGACGACAAAGCCTGTGTCATGAGATCCGGAACCAAGGACATCAACGTGAAATATTGTGCATGCACCTCATCACTCTGCAACACTGCTCATTATCAAAAAACTCCGTCTGTTAGTTTGTTGTCTTTTGTTTTGTCCATTACTTTAGCTGTTTCGTTTTTGACATTAGCTTCGTAATTATCCAAGTTTACCTAGAGGGAATTCACCCAGAGATCAGATTGACTGAAAGTGGTTAAAGTCCTAAACAATTTTTTTTTACCAAATTGTTTGATTAATATGATAGTTACCATCATTTTATATTTATTTTTTTAATTTTTGGTTGCCATGTACAGAATTGTGGTTTAGCTAACCAGAAAAATACTTAACTAGCAGTTCGCGCCTAGCTGGTATTAACTGTAACCCAAAAGTTCTTTCAGTTTTCAGATTTAACTTTTCATAACAAGGTTTACGATTATTTTAAAAGCAATTTAAACAAAATCGGTACCTCTTTCACTTTTTGAGAAAAACGATTTTCAATGGTTTTATTAAAAAAATAGGATATATTACAAAAATAGGGTTGGAGAGTGATTTTATAGGAACTTTTATCCAAAACCACCTAAATAATTTTTAATTTTCAGTTCAGATCTCTAGGTAAAATAAAACATTAAAAATTGGTAAACTTGTGTTATTTACACTGGTCGGATCGAAGTAATTATTTACGGGGGTCTCGCAAAAATTAAAATGAAAAAAAAACAAAATTCTAATGTAAATAAAGATTTGAAACGACATTTCTGTCAACTAGACGATGTTATTGCAGGGTGAGTCACATGAAAAAAAAAATATATATATATACAGTGTATCGCATTTAAGATGAAGACCGCCCCCAGTGCTATTTTCGCTATTTGAAGGAGTACAGATTTAAATTTTGGCACAGTCATACAGGTTGATGGCACACATTTTTTAAGATACTCAACTAAAATTTGAACTTTAAACTTAGCCTACTACGAATTCACAAACAGGGTCTGTTCTCGATATTTTGCTTCGCCGAAAAAAAGATTATAAGAAAAAGTAAGTAATATTTTGACAGTAGTGTTAAATGTCAGTCAGAATAAACTTTGAGTTCATTACGTTAAGTTCTAGTTCACATAATTAAAATGCCATTAACTTTAAGAGAAAAAATTAAATAATCTGGTTGTTTGGTGATCATGCTTATAGAAGCAGAGAAGTTACTAAAACAAGGCCCAGAATCGAGAAGAACTTTGTGCCAGAATAAGGCAAGTCGTCAAGAAATCAGCATCCCGGAACTTAGACGAGTAGCTAAATAGAATCGTAAAAGAATCGAAAAATATATTCGAATAGATCACATTTGATAGTTAATTATTTGTTTTATGAAAATTATTGTATACTTTTTCCTAAATTTAATCAATTACAAAAAAAATCCCATAAAAATAAAAAATTATTCCTTTGTAAGTGCTATTTATTTTACTGAAATATTTGAATATATGACATTATTAGGTTGACAAAGGGTCAAGTTTTTACTTTTCATGGCACACTAATGATCAAATTAAAAAATAAACTTGTTATAATTTTGTGTATAGACCAAAATAATAAAAATAAATAAAAATGCGAATTTTGCCATGAAACTCGGTATATATTAAAATAATATTCTGAACAACTTTTTCTAATATTTTTTTTTCGATCTCTAACGCGAAGCAAAATATAGAGAATTGAGCCTGTTTGTAAGTTCGTAGTAGGCTGAGTTTAACGTTCAGATCTTAGTTGAGTATCTTAAAAAATGTGAACTTGTATGACTGTGTAAAAATTCAATTCTGTATTCTTTTAAATAGCGAAAATATGGGGGTGTCTTCATCTTAAATGCGACACACTGTATATTTTCAATTTTTTTTTTCGTGTTTCAAGTGTCTTACTATGCAATAACAGCGTCCAAATTTAAATCCATTAGAAAAATTTAGTTTAGAGTGTTTATTTACTTGTTTGTTTAATTGTTTTTAAAATTATAATTTTTGCGAGTTATGAATATCTCGAATCGAGATTCTCGATCCGAGCTCTGGTTAATTACACGGGTCAACACAAAATTTGACTTTGACTCTAAAGTATAAAATTTCGATTGTTTAGGTCGTAATTACACGAAAAAAAAAAATTATATGGCATAAAAAAGTTTGCTTTTGTATTTAGAAGACCGATTGAACGATATTTTTCAAAATCTGTGGTATTATTTTTTATTGGAAGATAGAACCATCGAAATAAATTTGTTTTTTTATTAAGTTTTACTATCAAAATAACTTACAAAAAAGTAGAAAATACTTTAAAAGTGTACACTCTTATTCTTTCTTTTATGTTCATAAGTACTTTCTCTCAATAAACCCTAGATATAGTCTCCCATCATGTTTTCATTGGCCAATACTTGATAACGTTAATATGTCCATTACATTTGATTCACTGCTTAATTAAAAATTGCTCACCTTCCACACATCTTTTACAATAACTACAAGTTCACAGAGAACGTGAGATGTTTTTAGTTCATATTTCATGTCTCGAACTTTAATAAATTGACCACATACATAGCAAAATGCATCAGCATCATATTTACACTTTCGCGATGCCATTTTAACGTTTTCTCGACATGTACAAAACACCTGATCGTTATTTATCACTTGAGTGCCATCTGAAGGCACTGCGTGAACGTAAAAACCTTCTTGTGGTATTTTTGAATGTATTTAAACTAATTGAAATTTATAAAAAAAATCGAAAATGAGTATTATTACCACAACTATCACAAAAGCAAACTTTAAACCAAAAGAAGGTATTTTCTTTTCGTTTTTGTGAATAATGAACCAAAAAATCATAATATAAACTTTAGGACAAAGAACAAAAAATTTTTTGTTGAGTCGTGTTATAAATAAATAAATAAATAAATAAATAAATAAAATATTGTACTCTCTTGTTTGAATCAGTGATTTGTTAATGATCTCAAGCGTAACTAATTCTAATACATTACTGCCAAAATGTTTAATATTTAATATTATACACTGCAATGCAAATGTGAGAATATATCGTATTTTAATAAAATATGGGAATTTAAAAAAAAATGGGAATTGAAAACGTATAATTTCTTTTCTTTATTTTTATTACCTGTGTCTTTAAGCTTAGATTTGAGCTGACATAAGACAAATATACAGATTATTTAAATTTTACTTCTTATAACTATAGTTATATAAAATATACAATATTGGTTTTGTTATATATAACAAAAAATAATATAATATAATTGCATATATACAATGGCTTAACCTACTATAAAAACCTCGACAAAAACTAAAATGTATGGATGCTTACTAACCATTTGTTAGTCGTAAGTACCTAAAACATGTATACATGTTTTTGGGTATACCTAAGTGGGCTAAGTCTAGTGTTTCATACAAATGGTATTAAATATTATGTAATACATATTATGTATTATGTAACTTCATAATACTTACTCGTTGCTATACTACATAGGCGCCAACTCCGGGGGTGGAGGGGGTCCAGGAGCCATGGCCCCCCTGGACTCATTACAGGGGGGGGGGGCTTGAAAATTGTCTATACTTAAAATAAATCTTCGATATCATAAAATTTTTCGCCTGTGGCAAAAAAAATTTTTTATATTTTTGTAAAGTTCCAAATTATAAAACTGGATACTTGAATCTCATATAAAAAAAAGTCAAACCTAAAATATACCATCAAAATTGTACAATTCCCCACATTTGTTTAATTTAAGATTGTAACTTTTTAATGTACCTATTTGCAAAAAAAATTGCCTGCGGCGCCAGGCTTTTTTATATATTTAATGTTTTAAAATTAAAACTTATTGCCATGGTTGGCAGTCATATCTGGTTGGCAGGCATATCTGGTCAATTTTTCTTTATATATAGGCTGTAAACATTTGCGGTGAATATCTTTTTTTTTTAATTTACCCTCCCCCCTTAGACTGATTTCATTGATCTTCCCCTGACATATAGAAAAACCTACATATCTTTTATATAATTTTGTATTTCAAAATATACTATAACCCAGAGTCTCTCCTGATTCTACATCTTGCCCTATAAATTTCGAAACATCGTATATCAAAAAATTATTTTTTCTACGATCTAATAGAAAAGTTAACATTTTTACAAAAAAAAAATGAAGTTTTCAGACTTCAAAATAACCTATTTCTTAGTATTTTACTTTTCTGCTCGTTACTATGACATCAAGCAAAAAAGTGTTTTTTTTTCGCACTCACAGTGTAGGCAACCGGCATGTAAATTGTAATACGGCTGTCAGTTATATGCGACCAGATGTTGGTCCGCTATTTTTTTAATATGAAATTATTATTTATTTTAAATCAAACCTCAATTTCCTGTGCTAAATATTTGTGTGCTATATATTTGTTGTTACGAAGGAATTATGGAGAGTTACTGCAATTAGGCTAGACGCCTCGATCAGAAAATTCCACGCTCAAGCAGAAATCAGCCATTTTGCGCTCTTATTACAAAAATAACTATTTCGCTTCCTTGTACTAATCCACTCTGTACATGGAAGAAGAAGGAAGAATTAAAAAATTAATTTATTTTTTACATACTTCCTCGTCATATTGGATCCGCCATTTTAAATTTTGATTTTTTAATGCCAGATCCAGACGCAGCGATCACATAAACCCCTGGGCACAAATTTTTAACAACGTGCAACGAAAACCTAACTTTTGGCAAAAATAAGGGTTCAATGGCCCGTAGTATTATGTAGAGAAAAATACAAACGTGTAGGGGTTAAACTGACTTTAGTTTCAGTTTCAGCTGGAAAAAATATATAGGAATATCATGGTTATATCCATGGCACAGACCACTTTTATTTTTTGTGGGCCTGTGTTCATCATTCATCAGAGGTAATTAGTGCAAGGAACCGAAAATTGACTTGTTTCAAATACGATGTTTCGAAACTTTACAACAATATTTAATATAAACTAATAATAATAATAATTACATTACATTACATTTTGTTTAACCTCGTACTATTCTACCTAATTAAGCATCCCCTAAGTCCAGGACTTGTGTGGGCTAGTAGTAGAGGGAACCATCGGCTTTAAATGACTTTTGAACCAATTTATAGGGAGTGTCCGCTTCACTTACGCCTTCGCCAAATTTCAATTATTAATTAACTGAAAAAGGCAAATCGGCGCCGGTGAGAATCGAACTCACGCTATTTATATAGTAAACTCGCCAAGTACAACGCGGTAGTCCACTACACTAATCCTCCCATTTATAATAATTACTGGCTTTGTATGAGCGTTAGTAAAATTAAGAAAAATGATAAGGTAAAAAGGTTTTTATTTCAGAATGCATATCAACCTTTTAACAAATCGTTTATCTAAAATTTGATAATCCTATAGAAAGGTACTCAAACCAAAGTAGCGACAAGTTCGTTGATAGGGATATGGATTTTTGCGAGTAATCAATTTAATACAGTAGGTACTGTAACTACTTGGTTTTTGCTAGAAATAGTGAATTACTGCAGGTAAAGTGAACTTATTATGTCTGTATCGGAGTTGCCTTATATTCGCAGTAAACTAGTTATTTTTAAAAACTTACATTTAAATTGATGACTGATTATTAATCAGTGATTGGGGATTTTTGTCTCGGGTTGGCATTACAGTTTTCGCCATGTTTAAAATTCTAAGAACAAATATTATTTTGATATATTTTAAAATCATCTCTTCTCTTTTTCACTGCAATTAACCAATTCACATTTTGAACATGGTAAAAAATAACCTAAACACTAAATTTTGTAGAAAATTAAACTTTAAAGCGACGTTCATATTTGCAGGTAAAACTTCAAGCTATATGCTTTTGTCTGCCAACCCAAAAGAAAAAAAAGTAGAGATCTCTCATGGGCCTATAAAGGTACCTTTTCATGGAGCAATTTGTACTCAAGTTTGGTGCTATGCAAATTCTCTGCCAGATATAGCATGAGAACAATTGCATATTCATTTGCCTTTTCACGGAGCAAGTGTACGCAAGTTTGACGCTATATATTGCAAGTTAAACAGTGTTGCCAACTAGACAATTTTGACTTGTCTCTGCTTTTGTTGACAAAAACTTAACCTAGCATTTGCTTTTTCAAGGAAGTTTTTTAGTTAGACAGACCGGCCTATTATTAATAATAATAATTATTAACATGTGCAGTTGCTACTATATTAGTAAAAAGAAATCTATTTGGTAACTTTTTTCCAGGGTGGTACCACGAAAAGAACTATAAATCTTGAGTGAAAATCGTCGAAAAATAAAACTTGTTCTAATAATTTGATGGCTCGAAAATAGCATCAAAGTTGCCTGTAGGCATGCGCAGTGACTGAATCATTCTTACAAAAAAATTGCATAGCACCAAACTTGCTTATAAATTACTCCGTGAAAAGGCGCCTTAAGAACACGCAAAATGCTTGTGATTATGAGCCTTTAATAGTCACAAAATAAAAAAAGATTATTAATTATAATTAACCGATGCAGATAGAAACATCTAGAATAAAGATAATCTTAGATACGGCGATTTCATTTGTTAAATGATTGTTGCTTTTTTGTTTTTAAATATCTAATAAGGCTTCTGAAAAGTATAGGAAGTATACAAGTATAGACAAGATCTTGAGATGATAAAAAAATTAAATTATTAATTTATATCACTGCCATTAAAAATTTTATGCTATATAACTTCTAGGCCTTCGACATATGCAAAAAAGCATATGTCTAACTACCAGGTAAACACAGTTATTCTGTTGATATGTTTATTAATTTGATTCAAATTTAGAGAGAAATATATATTTAAATTCTTGTAAATCAAACCAGATGTTAATAATAAGTTATAAATATTATTAATTATTATTATAATATAAACAAAGCTAATAAGCAATATTTTTTTTAAGAAATACTCCACACAATATGTTTATACAGATAAAACTTTTTTTACTGTCAGATAATTTACTAGTTTCGCGAGAGTCATAATTTTTAACGCTCTTCACATTGTGAATAATTGATTGGCCTCCAACATAGGCCAGACAGTTTTTATCATTGACAATGATTTTTATTTCCATAACTTGTCTGCAAAGAACTTAAAACTTTTAAGTGATTGGTGTATGAAAACTAGCCACAAAAATTTGATCAAGAGTCTTGACTCTTGAAGACGCGTCGCGACGTGACTCTCGTCCTGTCTTGATTTTTTAAATCACACTTTTCTATCATTTTCTTCTTAAAATCAAGTCAATGCAAGATTAGAAATCTTGATTCACGTAAAACCCTAGTGTCGGCTGACCCCCACTTTTAAGGAATACTCCCTCACATAATTTGACCGTAAAAAAATAATTTCATCTGTATATTATATTGACCTTAAAGCATTCATTCAATACGTTTATCTAATCAAAATGTAGAAATTTGTAATTTATTAATTTTACAAACAATTATTTATTTGTTTATAAAATTATAATTTACTTTAAAGAAAAACAATATTTTTGATTTGTACCATTTAGATATGAAATTTATCTGTTATGTCGATGGCTAAGTTTGAATAGGTAGTTTCACACAGATAATTTGACATTTAATTTCATATAAAAAAATCTAAAAAATATGAAAAAGCTGTCATGTTTAAAGACCACTTTACACGGAGCAATTTCTACGCAAGTTTGATGCTATACAAGTTTGCTATAGCATGAGGACAATTGGACATTGATTTGCCTTTTCACGGAGCAAGTTGTACGCAAGTTTGGTGCTATATATAGGTAAACAGTGCTGCAAACCAGACAATTTTGACGTATCTCTGCCTTTGTTGACAAAAACATAACCTAGCATTTGCTTTTTTAAGCAAGTTTTTTAGTTAGACAGTCCGACCTATTATTAATAATAATTATTATTAACATGTGCAGTTGCTACTATATTAGTAAAATGAAAGCGATTTGGTAACTTTTTTTTTCAGATTGGTACCACGAAAATAACCATACAACTTGCGTGAAAATCGCCGAAAAATAGAACATGTTCTAAATAATTTGATGGCACAAAAATGGCCTCAAACTTGCCTGAAGGCATGCGCAGTGACTGAATCATTCTTGCAACAAACTTGCATAGCATCAAACTTGCTCACAAATTGCTCCGTGTAAAGTGGCTTTAATACGTTCTACTATGATATAACTTTGATCTGATATGACATAAGTTCTAACCAAAATCAAAACAAGCTTTGGTAGTTACAATTAAAAAAAGGAAACAGTACTTAGCTAAAGTTATTCATTTTTTTTTTTCTAATTACGCTGTCTTAAACCTAATTGACAACTCCTTAATTATCAATAAATTAATAGTCGCTCCATCTACTGGCGCTTCTGAGGACATCAATATATTGAAATATGTCAATTAGGTTTAAAATAATTTTTTAAGATTTATTAAAGTCATAGTTAAATATTTAAAATCTAAAAATGAAATAGAAACAATGTGGTAAACTATAATATTTTTCTATTAAATAAACCATGTTCATTTTGTTTGTGTCCAAAATGAACTCTGTATTTTCCATATATTTTAATTAAATTTTCATGACAATGAGATAGAAAGAGTAAAAGAATACAGGGAGGTTCATTTGAGTTACAAACAAAATGTTATGTTGAATAGTTGTTAAATAACGCAGGGCTACAAAAAAAAATAAAGTTAGTTTTTTATAAAAGAATATGGCAATGAAAAAAAATCTTGACCCTCAAAATTTTAAGATGGGTTTTTTCGTATGCATTCAAGGCCAAAAAAAAGTCAGCAGGATTTCAAAAAGATTTCATTAAAATATTGCTAAATAAAAATGATATGCCATAACTTGCAGATTTTAAATATCTACCCTAATTAATCTTTTAAAAGTCCAAATTTTGCACTTTTTTCTTGTTTTTCCCATATATTTTATTAAAAATTTTATATAAATAATAAAGAAACAGCCAATAATTTATATATCTAATACTACTACATAAATAATATTATGCTCTATAAGAAATTTACATATTTTTTATCTCCAGTGGTGCGGAGTCTGAGAGCTTTAGCGTTGCACATGGCAGAGAAAATATATTATACAATTATGATAAAATTATTTTGAAAATATTTTCTCAGAATCCTCAATTAACCCTGAGATAAGAGGCGAAAATACTGATCCAGAAAGGTTTGGATATTTCGCATGAAACAAATCGTAATCATCTCCGGGCTCAAGACGAAGTGACGAAGTGCAATAAAGAAACCTTTGTTGAGTGAAAAACAGTAAAAACGACTTGCGTGGGCCAAGGAAAATATCTATAGAGATTGGTCGTCCCAGTCGCCCGACCCAAACCCCACCAAGCACAAGGTTTGCGGGAACAAGGTACACACATTAGAGGAGCTGTGGCCAGACTCGGACAATTTAGAGGTCTTTGTTGTAGGAATATGCAAAAAATCTCCTCAAAGTATGCTCCGACGGTGCCAGGCGATCATTGACACCAATGGGTACTGGATGAGTTCCTAAGTTATTTGCATTGATCTACCGTTCATTGACTATAAACTGATGGAAAAAAGTATAAATAAATTCTTAAATAAACAATGCTTGATACGCTCTTACTTGACCGACTGTACATAAATTTATTTATGAAGTAAAAGAAACTAATTATAACTAATTATAATTAAAAATAATTATTTTTTTCCACCATATTAAATCCGCCATTTTATTTATTGAAAATGTATTACTATTTTTAAAATGGACGACCTCCTAATATAAGAGTCTAAACGCTTGATTGCCAATTTTGCAAACAAAAAGATTATTTTCGGTTTTATCAGCTTTATGATAAAATTTTTAGGGGGGGGGGGAGGTAATTTATACTTTAATATACAAAATATTGTTATAAATAATTCTCTTTCATAGATACCCGAATCATTATATCTTCATTATTATACGCATAATATTATTGCAAAAAAAAACATCTCTGGGATAAACAATTTTGCAAAAAATATGGAATGAATCGTTCTGGATTTTTTTTTGGCCTTTCATGCATACAAAAAAAAACAATTGTATGCTATATCTCAAGGTTTTGAGGGTCAACAATTTTTTTAATTGCCATATTCGTTTTCAGTGCCCCAAAATAGGTAGAAAAATATAGCCTGGTTTATAAAAAACTAACTTTTTTGTGTTCCTGTGTAATTAGCATTGATAATTATTTTTATACGGGTTGTTTTTTTATGACCTCAAATATATTTTTTTATTTGAAGGAATATACTTCTATGTTAAAGCAAAGTTTATTCCTGTAAGAAACCTATTGAGTTATTCTGGAACCTATCACTTCTGTTTTTTTCAGAGGTAACCACAGCTTTATTTTTTTGTTTTTATTTTCGAAAACAACTATAAGTTACGAGTTAACGAAAATTATATCATGTAAAATATATTTTAGCATGAAACTTATTACAAAGAGTAATTAAAAAAATGCTTTGAATGAATTCAAAAATCAAGGTTACTTTATTTTAAATATTCTGCCAGGGTAGATAAATGTTTGAATGTAAGACATTTTATTTTTAGTAATGTTCCATAGAAATATTAAATACATTCCATACGACTGTAAAGAGCTTACAGAAACATTTTTTTTTAACTTAGACTAAGAAAATAAAATATATAGGCGGAATTAATATAAAAACTGCTTATATTTTGAGCAGTTTAAAAAATAGACAAAGAACTCATATAAAAGTTATTTAAAAATTGTGAGCAATTTAAAAAAATATTTCACGGAATTATAAAGAACTGCTTATATTGTAAGAAGTTTAATTAAATAGACGATAATGATTAGCCGCTTATATTTTAAGCAATTAAAAAAATTGAGAATGTAATTTTAAAAAACTGCTTATATATAAGCAATTTAAAAAATAGGCAATTAAATTATGAAAAACTGCTTATATTGTAAGCAGTTTAAAAATATAGATGGAGTTAATTATAAAAAAACTACATATAATGTGAGCAGTTTAAAAATATAGACTATGGGATAAATAATTTAAAAAACTGCTTATATTGTGAGCAGTTTAAAAGATTTCTGACAATAGGTTAGGAATTCGAGTTAAATAATTTTACGTTTTATAAAACGTCAAAATTAGAAATCCTAATTTAATATTAAAACTTAATTATCACTAATATAGACTGCCGAAAAAATTGTAAGCTGTCCCAAAATTTATTGGAAATATTTTAAAATAAATACCTTGATGGTGCACGTAAATCAAAATAAGGGATGTTTCCATCCGTAATACAATACTTAATGTGTTTATTGTACTTTGACTTAAAAAAAAAAAACTTGTAGGATAAGGGTCAAACGAAAATTGACAATATATTCTCTATGCGTTTACTTACAGCTATTGAAGAGAAGAATGTAAAAACAAAAAATACTGAGAAGCAGTCTATGTTTGAAATATGTCACGGGTGGTTTTAACCCCACCACACACGCTTCGGGTTAATGGGTAAACCAAACCTAAATATCTATTTTAAGCAATATTTCCACTTCAATGTAATAAAAAACATATCTAAATTTGTACACCTCTATAACTTGAGAGCCAATTTTTTATTATAGGTACCTAATTGGTATTTACGTTAGCGTACCTTTAATTATTGATTTAAATAAGCTCTTTCTTAGATTTATATTTTTGAAATATTTTCAATAAATAATTGAAACAGCAACGAAATACATATGAAATATTGAATTTCTAGTAATTTTCTGAATAAAATCATGAAAATTTTTTCTACGTGTTATTTTATGCTGTAGTTATAGTAAGAAAAAAGCGCAAAAACACTGCCGAAAAAAAACATAAATGGTCGAATTACGGCCGCTGAAGCCATTCTAGTCAAAAAGCTTTTTTTGCCTATAACAGCCAAAAATAAAATTAGGTATGTGTATTTAATTTTGTATTTTCTTTGTGTCGTTTTTCTATTTCATGCACAATTTGTGTATTTAATTTGAAGGCTTTCTGATATTTTGTCTCGCTGAGTACACTAAAAACTTGTTACTGTATTAAAAACTCAACGGTTTTGTATATTTAGAAACTCTAGCAATTTAATTTTTGGATACAAGTTGTTACAGTGAAACACAACGTTGTTCTGCAGAACAGATCTGTTATTGTTACTTTAACCACATGTATGCAACATATATCTAATATCATCTATATAGTTAATATCTAACTTCATCTTAAATACATTATATTGTAAGTCGCAAGACATTTAGATGTTAAACATTTATCCTATACATTTCACTACTAAATTAAAAACTCATGATAATTATTTACTTAGTTAATTTATATTAATATCACTTTTGAACAAAAATACTTAATATTGCTTGTAACTTTATTAATTATAATTTAACTTCTTCAGGGACATAGGCACATATGTGTACGTTTAAAAATAAATTCAGCAAAATGAAAATCACCGAACTCCTTATTGCTCAATGGCTATAGCTGTTGCCATTTGCTTTGTTTCCAACCACAAGCAACATCCAGTGGACAAGATTCGCACATCTTCAGTTGTTTTGACAATAAAAAGCATTTTTCGTACGACCTAGTGTACACGAAATAAAGAAAAATGCATGTTCACTATATATCCTCGTTAGGATATTTTTCTATCGCACGAGTACATAGTGCATATTTGAATTAAATGACAACTATGTGCACTTATTTATCCAAACGAGTACACATAGCTTTCATTTTGACAAAAGTCGTTTGAAGTTTATAAAATTTTGAAATTTTTTTATTTATCCAAACGAGTACACATAGCTTTCATTTTGACAAAAGTCGTTTGACGTTTATAAAATTTTGAAATGTCAAAGTTAAACACAGGTAATTCTTTAAAATATACATTTTTAAAGAGTTTAGACTGTAGATCGAACGAAAAATGTTGTTCGCAGTACACTCGAATGATTTTTTGACTTCGCTCGCGTCGTCAAAAAAACTTCATTCTCGTGTACTAAGCACTAAAGTCGCTTACTCGTTACGAAAGCTACTGTTTAACTTTTGCCACTAAATTAATTTAAACAAAAAAATCGTCCCTGAAGAGGTTAATGCAAAATCATTGTCCCACTTGAGGTTTTGATCAATCATAATGCCGTTATATTTAATTGCTATAAACAGTGTATGGCAGTATTAATGAGTTTATAGATAGGTTCTTCATACTGTACAATATATGAATGAAACTGAAAACCAAAGGATGTGAAATAACTTCTTTGTTTAGTGACCCCTTCAATACTTACTTATTACCTACTTCTGAATTATTTTTATTATTTGCTAATTTAAGCAAAAGATAATTTATTATAACTTAACAAGTAGTTCAATTTTGAAGTGAAATGTATGTGAAAGTTTTAAACCTTATAAACTGAAGAGTGCCATATGTAAAACGAAGAAAGTCACATATTTGTAACTGAAGTACAATTGTCCAAGTAACTAAAGGATAAGTTTGTAAATAACAAGTAGGGGACTTAAGCTTCTTATATTGAATTTTGTACGTTTTAGATATGGTACTTTTAAGCAAACCTAAGTGTTTATACATAAGAAAAATTTAACAATTTAATGTAAATATAGATACAAATGATTCCTAGGTAATAAGGCAGGCCTAAAAAATAAGTTGTTAATTTTTAGTAATATTAAATTTAATTTTTTAATATATTGTGCATGTAGATTACTTGCGAATCATTCTCAATTCTAAATATTTTATAATTATACTTAAGAATTAAATTGATTAACTTCAAAATAAAAATTAGGTACCTAATAAATTTGCCTTTAAAAAAATATTTAAATAAATTCAAGTAAAAATGTCCATTACATTACATAAACAAATTATTTTTACTATGCCTGATTTAAGTAATTAATAAAAATTTAACTTTAACTAAAGATATGCTCTTTATTTATTTACATAAAGTATAATAAAATATACAAATATATTTATATGAAGGGTATCTGTAAATTTACGTAAAATATTTCCCCCACGAGATTGAGATATAACCAGAATATAATTTGTAAAAAATAATAAAAAAATGTAAATTATTTTGAAAAGTTTTGTAGAAAAGGGTAAAAATTACATCAAGATAGATTTTTAAATTTCAAGAAAACTTAATTATCTACAAAAAATATTGTTTCCACTTTAATACTTCAAATAGATTTCCAGATACTTATTCTACAGGGTGATCCAGGAATAGGGAACAAAATTTGTTCTATATAAAAAATATGAAACGGTTAAAAGAGGCCACTTTAGGACAAATAACTTTAAACTTGCCTAAAAAGTGAACCCTTTAAAATTTAATTTTGTACCATATTTCTTAAATCATCCTGTATATATAACATAATTAAAAACATAACTACCTATAAAAGACATCTATAATATAGTTTTATTTTATATTAAAAATTTAATATTATGTGTAAATAAAAATAAAAACGGTGAGGTACAATCTTATGATATATTTTTGGCATTTCTGATTAAACTATATTTATTTAATTAAAATGTAATTAAATATTTAATTATTTATTTTATTAAGAATGCGAGCACGCCAGCAGTTAATTTGTCATTGTATGTTCTGTATGTTCGATAGAATTAATAAAATGGTTTCACTTGACAATGTCTTATTTAATTTCCTTTTTTTTGCAAAATTTATTAATGAAAATAACTAAAAATAGAGATTTGGGAGATACAATGTTAAAATATCTATTTTCCCAACAAGTGTTGGGAACATGTAATTTAGGCAAATATAAAAAAAATCGTAAAGGCAGATCGTTTTTTTTTAAGTTTTTTCTAATTTATTATATGTGCATATTACGTACTTTAGTATATATTTTAGATATAATAATAAAATTGTTATTTATAATCAATACATTACAAAAATGCTTATCTGCAACGCCAAAGGGCGTATCTTTTTTTCTAGCACGTTATTGTTTTATGGGCGAAGTAACCGAAAAATAAAAAAAAGACAAACAGACCTTTTTTTCACATTTTCTCGGTGTTTCATGGCATTTTAAGTCCGAATATTCAATTTATTTATTTTATTTTTATTTTGCGGTAATTAATAACTCTTTAAGCTAGAGCGACGAGCTTTTGCATGTATGCTAGTATTAATAAGAGCAATAGGTTGTGTTAATTTATTTTTTTTTAATTATCCAGAGGGGTGCCTAGACTGACAAATTATGTGGCTTAACACATTTTTGTCCCAAACTTTTTTATGTATATTTTTTTTTGGATTTTTTGTAATAAATATAGATTCCTTCAGTAAAAATACATAAAATATGTCATTAGTGTCACACTTTAGGAACAACCGTTTTCAAAAAAAAAATGCAAGGAAGTAACATTTGTGCCACTAAAAATGTTACTTTTTAAAAGGCTATAGTTCCTTTAATATTAAATTTAGGTGTTTTGGTGAAGAATACTTTTTTGTTTAGTTTTAAATGAAGAATCGTCCAGCAGCATTAAAATTTTATTGGTGCTTTTTTTATTCCAGAGTCAATATGTCCATCTTCAAAGGACCGCAGCTCCCTTAGGGCTCATTTCCGGACCAACCTTTATAGGAACTTTTTCATATAGTTTAACGTAGAATGATCCCTTAAATTTCTCGAACTTATTTTTGAATAACCCTTTATACTAAAGTTCAAGTAGGTAATATGTACATAGTATAATAAATAAGAAAAAAGGTAAAAAAAACGATCGGCCTCTACGATTTTTTTTAAGATCAGATCATAACAGATTTTTTGTAGCGTCTAAAATGTTGATATTCGTTTGGATTTTGCCACATAAATAATAAATAAATAATGCCACATTTTTACAGTAAAGCTTCTAGATCTTAAGATTTCATTACTTTTTTTTTACTTTTTTACTTTTCCACACTATAATGCGGAGAAGTGGGAATTTGTACACGTAAATGCGTGCAGAAAAGTGCATTTTTCCGCACGCTCGTAGAAAATAGTATAGTTTTTAGTACACTAGATGTGCACTGCAATGTTTTCCGTCGAAGTGCCTATACTATCTTTCATGCGACCTAATACCTAAACTTTAAAAGAGCAAAAATGATCCTAAAATTAGTTTGTCTATTTGAGGTTATGTGTTTGACGTTTACTAATTTTCTGACAGCAGATATGTAAAATCAGCTGATCGTCACTTCCCAACCGTTGTCATAGGCAACGGGTGGGAAATAGGAAAAAGTAATAAGACGATATTGACTGGTCTGTATGAAAAGCTCGTAACTTGTATGTGCAGAATAAACCATTTTGTTTATATTCTCCCTTAAAAGAGAACAAAAATTTATAATATAGTTCGTGTAAAGATGCAAGTCGCTTGTAAAACAACTTTACACTACGATATTTCAAAAGCGCTTTGACCCAGAGACTTGAAATTTGGAACAAAGGTTTTCTAAGTAGTGGAAAAAATCTATTTTAAATTCTCTTTGTCAAAGCCTTCTTGAAATATCGTGGTGTAAGGTTGTTTTTTAAGCGACTTGCATCTTTACACGAACTATACGTCTCTTGACTAGCATAATTCACAATCAATATTTATTTTTTCTTTTAATTTAAAATCTTTAATAATATTTTTAAAACCCCCTTGGAAACTTGTTGGATATGAAGAACAAAAACCTTTTTCAAAGGTCCCAAAAATGAGTATAAATAAATAAATAAAATACAATTCTAAGAAATACTAATATTAACTTTCTCACAAATTATGGGTGGTAATCAACAAAATAATTTTTAGAATTTTTTAGAACTTTAAAGCACGCTTTTGAACAAAACAAACATACCAACCAAAATTCTAACTCCAGCTAATCTCAAAAGTGCCACGGTGTTCTAAAAGAACTTATAAATGACATGACAACTTCCATTTTTTTTCTTTTTGAAATTTGTTATATGAGTTCTATTTAAAAAAATAAGACCAAAATTTTAAAAATCGTTAGAGCCGTTTTTGAAAAAAATGTGTTCTTTAGAAAAAAATCTTTGATATATCACGCACATATTTGGTTTGACCTCGATGTCTTAGATTTTAACCAAACTTGGCGTAGTGGAACTACTATGGTACTATGGTAGTCCCGTCAATTTTTTTTCAAAATGGTCCATCCGTTCACGATACCGGGTGTCCCACCTGGTTCTTGATAAGTTATATCTCCGTTAATTGAAAAGGTAAATATTTTGTAAAAAGTAGGGTTAAATGGGAGCCAAAGAAGATTTTATTGACTTATTTAACCCCCCTCTGATTTTTAAATAGCACCTCCCACCCCCATGAAATTAAATTTCATTTTGAATTAAACCATGTATTATAAGTAGTATCTTATTCTATCAAAATAAGCAAAATTTGCGTTACGTAATACTTGAAAGTTCCCTTACATATACCTCGCATATTTTGAACCTTTCTTTATTCTTCAGTTGGGGTTAGTTATATTCTTTTTCTATTCGGTAATTATAATTATCAAATGAAAGGTACGTTTTGGTGAGAATTTCATTCATTAAAAGGAAACAGGTGCGATTAACTATAGACGGCGGCACCTAATAGCACATGCGTCGTGGAGGGCTAACCGTTTTTTAATATATAAAAACCAATTTTTTGCAAATAAAAAACACCAAATAGGATTTTTGACGCAGAGACCACAAAATATAATAACCTTAACGTACAGTGTGCTTCCGTTTTCTATGGCGTGCTGTCATTTCTCATAGTTGGCGCATGCGTTTTAACAATTGTTCAACAAATCTCACTCGAAAGTGAGAATTTTGTATTGGAAGAAGAAATGGAGGCGTTTCCGGTTATCACCGAGTTTGTTTTGATTTTTTGTTGTTTGGTGTTTTCTTTTTCTGTGGGTTTACCTTAAAGTTGGTTTTGCACCTGTTTGGTGTTTTTTTTTGTAATTTTTTTTTTTATTATTAAAAAACGGTTGGCCCCCTAAGACGTATGCTCAGTTATGTGCCACATTCTATAGATGCAGCTGTTTCCGGTTTATAAATGAAATCCGAATTCGAAATCCAAATTCTGTAATTCTCACCAAAACATACCTGAAGTTTTAAATAAATGGAACCTATTTTCTTTTTTTTTTTCGAATACGAAAAAAATTCTACAAAAGTGCATTTCTAACAAACTTTTAAATATTTATGTCCGTCTGTCCCTTTGTACGTTTGTCAAGTTTTATTGTAACTCAAGAAAAAATAATCCTTCAGGAAAAACCAATTTTGGTAATTTTTCCAGTTTTACATCTTCTGCTTGACGTTTACACATACAAGGGCGTCATAACTAGGAGCGTATCTACAATTTAAAAAACACTGAAGACACGCCCCTATGTTATAAAGCCCACTCGTCAACAGCTGCCATAGACAACCAGGGCTGGGTTTTTTATGAAGTGCCGAGGGGCAAGTCATAGGGGCGGCTTTTGTCCCTTAGAGAGGCGATATGAAGCGATATCGGGGCGATATCGAGGCCATATCGAGACGATATCGAGGCGATATGGGCGATATTGATTAATGTAAAAGGCGATATTAAGGCGATATTTCGTCCCGCAAATGAAGAGTGACTCGGCCCTCCTGAAGTGCCAGAAAAGCTTTATTATTATTATTAATCCTACCCACCCAAACCCGTAATTTTCAATAGGGTAGGATTAATTATAAATTTCTAATAATTAATTTGAATGGAATTAATTAAAATTTATTATAATTAATGTTAAATGTTTTACAATATTTTCAAGTGAATTGGGAGAATTGGTGTAGTGGTCTACCGCTTCTGTACATCACGAGAACTAGCGTGAGTTCTATTCTCACTGGCGCCGATTTGCCTTTTTCAGTTAATTAATAATTGAAATTTGGCGAAGGCGTAAGTGAAGCGGACACTCCCTATAAAAACTGGTTCGAAAGTCAGTATAAGCCGGTAGTTCTCTCTACTACTAGCCCACACAAGTCCTGGACTTAGGGGATGCTTAATTAAGTAGAATAGTACGAGGTAAATTTTCCAGAGTTTTGCTTATTTTATACCATTTTTTTTTCAAAAAGAGTACAGGTATACCTGTATAAGTATAGGTTTACTATTAGATGGCCGCCTAAAAAAATATTGTTGCTTTGTTATTAAATTTGTAGGAACTTTTTCAAGCAAACTCAAACGGATACCCTTTCTAGATGGATGACAAAATAAGGACGTTTATTAATAAGTTATAAAATTTATTTCAATTGATATTTAATTGAAATTTTTTTTAGCTATGATTGAAAAAACATGAAAACTAATAGAAAAATAATTACATATGTTTTTGTAACTAGTTAAACATTATTTTTATCTGTGTAAAAATGTTTTTCCTACTATAAACAATAAGTGAGATATCGCTAAAAATTACAGTTTTTTTCCGTTATGCCCCCCACTAAGCCAATTTTAACCATATTTGATGTGACGCAAATAACAAAGGTCCTGAATCGTTTGATGACAGAATGTTTAAATCGACTATTCCATTAAAAACTTATGGATTTACAACGAGACAGACATACAGACAGACATTTTTTTACATTTTCTCGGCTTTTACAAGTCATTCTATACTCGAATGCAAAAAAATTGATTTTTCTTGTGCTACAGAATGCCATAATTCAAACAGAAATGCTAAATTTATCTGGAATATTTATGTATAAAATTATCATAGGTACACAAAAGGGTCTTTTATGATCCGCATAAGCTTCATCCATAATTTCTTACCATTCCTGCTAGTATAATGCCCCCAGCATTATAAATATTGCCAACCCTAAGTAAATAACAGTAACGGACTGGCTTGTCCGGTTTGGGTCAGTACAAGGAGAGCCAACATTAATGGACTTTTGGGTATTTAAACTTCACCTAAATAACTTAAATAAATCAAATAAAAATACACTGCCCAGTAAAAAAGCTTTCCCATTTTTCCACTCCGTGTGTAAAATGGATTTTTATTATCAAATTCACTTTCAGTAACATCAAAAACCCCAATATACCAATTTTCACAAAAATTACCCTCCGCCCATCAGGGGGTGGATTAAAAAAAATATTCTTAGATTCAGTTTTAGCTACCTCAAAAACCCAAATATAGCAACTTTCAAGAAAACTACTCAGGGGGCGGAGATTTTTTTTAAATCCAAGATTCAATTTTAACGACTATAAAAACCCTTACATTCCAATTTTCACAAAAAATAACCGCACCCCTTCGGAGATGAAGTAATTACTTAAGATTTTTATTTATTCTAAAAAAAAAATTTCAAAAAAAAGTTCAATTTTCTAAAATACTTTTGTTTAGGTTTAAAAAAAATTAAAAAAAAATATTTTTTTGAAAAAAATAGATTTTACCCCCTATTACCCTTACCCGTGGACTTACTGTCTGGGAAATCGGGGTTGGTCAACCCGCGGGTTTGGACTTTTCCCAGACAGACAAACAAACCGAAAGACAGAACTTTCTCAATTTTTTTTATTAACACAAGATTTTTCTCTGAGAAGATAATAGAATTTGCACTGAATTTAAAATTTAGTCTTTTTTGAGGGTGAACATTGAACAAATTCACTAGTTTATTCACATTAGTAAATTTATTAATATTTTAAATTAAACCAGCTGAACAGTTGCAAGCACCTTGTCAAAACATCGGTACTAGACACTTATTTGAAATGTTATGAAAAGAAAAGTTGTGTGATCACGTAAATAGGCAACCTTTAATACACCTGCATAATTTCTTAAAGTTTGAAAGTCTGTATCTGCAAAACGTTATATTCTAGCAAAAAACTGTATATAGCATTTTTTATTACTTAAAAATAGATTTCATTTAAAATATATTTTTAAATCGGGTTATAAATAAGTGAGATATGTTAAAAAACGTTTTACCGCTTTAAACACAAATATCTCGAAAACAATACATTTTAGAAAAAAATTATTTGTAACATTTTTTTACTAATTTAAAATTATCTTTCATATAAGTGCTAAATTAATAAAAAACAATAATAACCCAGTCCGCACCATATGTAGGTACAGGTTAATAATAATAATCCAATCGACTTGAAATTTTCAGGAATAATCAAGTTGTCCAGGGTCAAGATCCCTATTATTTTTGAAAGTAATCCCACCAAAAACAAAAAAGTTATGGAGGGATAAAGTTTAAAAAAAATCGAAAAAAGCTGAAAGAATATTCCTATTAACCTATTTTTTTCAGGAAAAATTACTTTTATTATAAAAATCAATTCTACAAAAAAAAATAAAAAAAATTAAAAATTTTGAAAAAAAAAAGTTTTTTTGAACTTTTTTTGAATAATTTAATTTATATTTTTTTCAATAATTTTTCGTTTTTCAAAAATCTTTAAAAAAACATATTTTTTTAATTTTTAATGATTTTTTTTTTAATATTGCTTGTTTAAAACTTCAGTTTGGTTCGACTCGAATAAAACTCACAAATAAGTTAACCAAATTTACTTTTTTAAAGTTATTTTGGAAATCGACAAATTCCCATAAGCGTTGAATACGAGTATCCGCATTCGTGGTATAACTAATTATGTAATATCTTGTAAAATACAGAAATCAGAGATGCGATTTCAATGGAAATAGAAATTAGAACTTTGAAGTTCCCGCCAAGCAATCCAGCCTACATCCTTTGACCAATTATTGGTCAAATTATAGTAGTAGAGTATGGCGTCATAATTAACCGTGGGAATAGTGTTTTTGTGTTTGCAAAAGCTATTTTTTGAAGAGTGTTTTATGATAGGTTAGTAATAAAACTAATTATTAGTTTATACAAGTTTTATAATCTACATAATCGTAATACTTTTTTTAAAATTAACCTCAAAATAAGATTTCAAATTATAATGGATTATACTTTTTTAGTAAAATGGAATATGCAGTTGTGTCGTTTGTTGGAAATGATGACGTCAGTGACATCCCATGGGATGGATGATGTATCCCCACTCAAAAAATGTTTCCCAATTAATTGCAAAAAAAGGTACCTATTACCTATAAAAAAGGATGATGCATCCCAACACAAAAAATGTTTCCCAATTAATTGCAAAAAAAGGTACCTATTACCTATAAAAACGAACAGATAAAATAAATGGAAAACATTTGAAGTCATTGTGGTATGTTAATCTATATTCATGGGTAAAAAAGAGATATACTTTTTTTATTTATTTATCCTCAAGGAGTTGGGATCCCTACTGTAAAAGGCTGAGTGTACTGGAAGAAAACTAAAACTTGTTCTAAATGTATTTTTCGAGCTAAATCTCCTGCAAAATCTTGTGTACAACCCTCGCGAAATCTTGCGAAATTTCCCGAAATCTTAAATATTTAACACGTTGGCTACCATGAGAGTCACCAGCAACTCTCGGTATTTTTTTACATTGGTACCACGTGTATTAGGGAACGTTCAAGTATTATGTAACGCAAATTGTACCAAAATTAATACACTTCATACCCCGGTTCTCGCGTTATTTAAGGCTGTAGAGAGTTCATATTTTGGCTACCCCCCTAACACACCCCGTATTAGGGGGGTAGCCAAAATATGAAATCTCTATAATAACGCGAGAGCCGGGGTATGAAGTGTATGAATTTTAGTACAATTGAGTTATGTAATACTTGAATGTTCCCTCACCGGCTACTCTCAGTAGCATAGGTTAACATCATATTGTAACTCTTAAACTGCCGAAACAAAAGCATCCATATTATAGGTGTGGTACACCAGAAGTACTACTTATGTCATATTTCAGTGACACGCGGTAATATTGGTGGAAAGTTGTAAAAAATGTTTTATTAATATCACAGTTACACAAACTAAAGTTGGATCTCCGACAGACTCTACTAGTCAAATTCTATGTATTTTGAGCCGCTGAATCCGAGTCGGAGTTTAAAAATTGGGTCCCATTTTCAAAATAAACTCAAAAAAACATCCTTTTTGTACTTTTTCGCTAGGTTTTTTGAGGTTTTTTTTAAAAACTTTTAAATTTCGACTGCAGATTCGCATTCAGCGGCTCAAAATATATAGGAATTGACTAGTCGAGTCCGTTGGAGTTCCATTTTTTTTTGTGTGGCGCTGTATTTATTTTATTCTTAGAGATTTTGAATTAATTATTTTTTTGTATGTAATTAACGCAAAAACGTATAATATATATATACTAAGTATATTATACTTGAAAATGTAAAATGAATTATTTAGTTTCTTTTTTAGAATTTGCTAGAAATCTTGCGAAATCCCGCAAAATATTGCAAAATCCCGCGAAATCTTGCCAAATCCCGCGAAATCTTTCCAAATCTTGGGTAATGCAAAATTTGGTGTACGCGAGTTTGTATGAGATTTACCCCTCGATATTTTGCATTATTACTTTTTTTTTTAATTTTAAATATTTTTTTTTCAGAATAAGTTTATTTTATTATACGTTTTTTAAAAAAAAATGTACAAACAGTCACCTTTTTTAAAATATATATATTATTCAGAATATGTAACATGTAGTTTTAATTTTTTGTATGTATACCTGGCAGGACAACCGAGTGTTAGTTTAAGATATATTTTTATTTTTGCAAAATAAACAAAATTAAGACTTCGACCGGACCCTGTAGATATTGACTTTAGATTTCGAATAGGTAAGTGGCACACAAATATGTATTTCATATTTGTGTATCATTTACCTATTCGAAATTGGAAGTTTATATTTGCCGTTCAACGGGGGTACAGGGGAATTTAAACATCCATGTTACATATCACCCATATAATTTTAATGTATTAAATACCTCTCATCCATATGGCAAGGGATAACTTATGATGTATTTGGTATGTTTCTGCTACATATCAAGGAGTATAAAAACGACATGGCTGATACCTCTCATCCATATTGCAAAAGTTATATATATTATGTACCTGGTATGTAGCTGATATGTTACATGTTATGTACCTGATACATAATTTGAGGCGGAATTGTTAAAGTCCAAGGACTGTACATGGACTATAAAAACTACATGGCTGCAACATCACATAGAACAGTGGTTATGTACCTGCCATGAATTTGTGCGGACTGGGAATTGGCTTAATTATAACAAAAAAAAAGCTAAAAATAAGAGTTTTACCCCATTCTTACCCCCTTACCCTCAATCGTTTACCCCCAAAATCTAATCAGCTCTTCGAAATACGATAAGAAACAATATACAGAAGACCGCTTGTAGATATCTTATTTAGAAATGGAGTGGACGAAAAACTTTTTTTTACTGATTTCGACTTAGTTCTAAAACGTCGAGAAATGTGAGAGAAACATGGTCAAAGAATTTGACGAAGATTTCAATACATCGCCACTCTTAGTAGCACTAAGTGCCGATGTAAAATTTTGATACCCGCTGTTATTTAGATATCTAGACGAATATTTTAGTGCTTTTCAACATGTTTTGTTGGTATTTGTGGTTTTTCAGTATTGACATCAGTGTTCAAAAACTGCCAATTTTTGGTAAGTAAACTTTTACGTAAAATATGTATAATGTATTGAATTATTTATTTAATGAAATCTATTAATGTTGTTTTGTAGCACTGCTAGAATATTATATTTCTCGCCAGGGCCGGACCGAGCCAGCCCGAGCCCCGGTGAAAGTTTTTACCCGGGCCCCCATTTTTCCAAAACATAATTATGCCATGAGGGGCCGCAGCTAAGGCTGTACGCTGGGGGCTGAAGTGTAGCCCCCATTCCACTAAGTTAGAGCCGCAGGCGAGTTTTTTTTTTACGAATTATGTTAATTTCTGACTTTTTTTAATTTTATATTATAAACTCAAGTTTTAAAATTTTAAATTAAAAAAATGAAATAAGAAAGTCTTAGCGCCGCGGATCCAAACCAAGCGAAAATTTTTACAATTTTGATAGTCCATTTTAATTTTAAAACAGTATTTTAAATTTCACAAAAATGCCAGCTCTAGAGCCCAGGCAATTTTTTTTATAAATTTTACCCTTAAGTTTTACAAGCTTGAATAAAAAAAAAACATAAATTAGTTCTAGCACCGCAGGCGAAATTTTTTACAAATATGAGGGTCTGTGGTCCATTTGGAAAGGACTCTGCATATTTTTTTTTATTTTTTTTTGTTTATCGATTTTTTTTTTGTTTTTCGAAAAAAAAACCGTATAGGGGGAATTATTATTTTGATGGCAGCAGTTTTTTAATTATTTTTTAAATTTTAATTATATAGTACTGTAAAACTAAGTAAGGTAAACAAAAAAAAAACAGTTTTTTTTTTAATTTTAAGTAGGCATGTTTATTTTACAATCACAAAGTTTTATAAATATTGCTATTCGTCAAGACTTAAAAAAATTCTTATACACAATAGTAACAGTATTTCCTAATATTTTTTAGAAAAAAACTAGATATTTTCATATTTACAATGTTTGAGCTAAAAATTACTAGTTAATGTGTATAATGATATGAATTGAAAAATAATTGACGAAAAAATTATTGGAAATATATGAATAGAATATAATTAAATAAAAAATAATATAAATTTACACAATAAAACACTATTATACAATATACAAATAATACAAACAAAATCTAAAGCATATGAGCAAACATTAAATAGATTTAAGTACGAATTATTGGCAATAGAGACCCTATTTACCAGAGATATAGAAAAAAAGCGGAATGGACGATAATCTGTAAGGAACCAAAATTTGTTAACCTAGTAGATGGAATAATTAAAAAAATTCAGTCTATATCCTGCTAAATAGTTACTCTATCTTTCCTTAAAATAAAACCTAATAATTGCACTTAAAAGATACAAAATACAAACACTTAAAAAAAATTAGTACGTTTCATATAAATAAGATAAATAAAATGGTAAACACATCCATTCTCCTAATTTTACTACTCTCTCACATCCATACTCTGTAACATGCCTACTTTACAACAACCCTACTCCTTAATATATCTACTCGCCAATAACCCTACTCTCCAATAACGCTACTTTGAACTATAACCTTTCATTAACCATTAAAAAATACACCATGTTAGATATTTTTTTAAGATAAGTGGTTATAATCAAATGCATATAGGACGAATTGGAGTTATTGGGGAGTACAGATATTACGAAGCGGGGCTGTTGAAGAGTATGGATATTTTGAATTAGGGATACTAAAGAGTGGGAAAATAGGAGTGGGGATATCATTTGCCAAAAAAAATGTTTAAAAATCTGTTTATAGGCCAATCATATTATCATATTATTTCGCAATCGTTGATTGATCAAATCATTTTAAAAAATATACATTTTCATAAGTTTTTTTTTATTATACAAAAAATATCTTTGGTATATATTAAAATTTATTTTAACGAGAACATTTTCTTATTTTCTTTTATTATTTTTTAAATTTTAGATAACAATTTAGCTTCAAAATATTAATAATAAATAGTTCGTTGGTTTAAAGGAAAATAACTAAAAATTATGGAATATGGTTTAACTATTTTTTTTATGGAATGGAGAAATAATAAATAAATAATTTTTTAGATTATTTTGGAAGCTCACAGATGAAACAGAAAGTTTCGATGTAGGTATACCAAGACTACTCAAAATTAATCTAATTTTTTTAAATGATACTGTTCAACAAACACGGCATACCTTCTCATGAAAGTTGGTACCTGATTTTAGGTGTAGTTTTTTAGGTTCCATACGAATCCGACTTCTATTTTTCGCCGTCACATTACGTGTTGGCGAGAAAGGGAAGTCGGATTCTTGTACAGCGTAAAAAACACATAAAAAATCGGATACCATTATCCATGGGAAGGTATGCCGTTTTTGTTGACCAGTGTTATTTAATATTGTATTACATTTTATTAAGATTCACAGTGGAATTCTAGAAAGATTTAGTGTGAAAGTAATAAAAATTATACCTGTTCCTTATATTTTTTAGTGGAAAAAAATGATCACGTGATCTCTATAACTTAATAAAATGGTTCAATTTTATTAAAAAAAAAAACAATATTTTTTTGCACTATGATCCCTCCGTGACATTTTTTATTAACCTTCGGTATGATTTTTTTTTATGTTTAACATCCAATAACACTTAATTTTGAATAGCCTTCGTATTTCAAAATAATATTTATCTAGTCAAAAGGGTTTAATATTACAACAACTTTATGTTTTTGTTTTTTTTGTGGAGAAAACACGAGAAATTTCCTTTCAAATGGGGTATCCCACTTTAAATTCGATGCCCGATAAGCAGAGATATTTAAATATTCAGATACAGGGTGAGTGGGCAGGAACGCACCAAACTCCAAAAGTGCATTCTACCTGCACAAAAATAATTAACTTATATATTTTTATCCGATTTTAATTCATGTTCAAGTTATAGCATCATAAAAATTTTGTATTAATCTGGCGTTTTTGTAATAAATGGTCCTATTTTTCGCTTCTTGTCAAATTAATACATCTTAAATAATAAAAAATATTCTTGCGATAACTGCCAGTTAAGTTCTGCATAAAAAGTAAAAAATTTGTAATGACGATATGAGTTTTTTTTTTAATTATTTTTAAACTTTGGCACACAGATCTGTGACAATCACAGTAATGCGTCAGAAAAATTAAATCATAAATATTTAAATACGAGGTTCCCAGACTAAAAATCTAAAAATATACTTTTGATTGAAGGATACAACAAATATTTGTATTATTTAATAGTATTTATTTCAAATCTATTCTGCACTATTTCCAAGTTGAATTAACTGTAGAATTTACTTCACTGTTTTAGATTTTTGTGGCATACTATATGTCTACATAACAATACACTTAAAGAGTTTAATGAGTTCCTCCTCGCTCACCCTGTATGTATACGATTATGACGTCCGCAGCTAGCTTTTATAATTGAAGCTCAAACTAAGCTACCGTCAACTGGGGTGACTTCGGACGGTGTGAGTGACTTCTGACACTTTTTTGCAAACCCCTCTGAACCAAAGCATGTGTGCATAAGTTGTAGGGTTATGTCCACAAGTTGTGGAATTGACTTTACAATTGTGCACATAACCCCACAACTTCTAGACAAGTGCTTTGTTCAGAGGGTTTTGCGAAAAAGTGTACGAAGTCACCCACATCGTTCGAAGTCACCCCAGTTTATTTACTGGGGGCTCGAAAAAATAAGAATTAAAAACTACTTTTTAAAGTAAATAGATAGTTTAAACTATATATTACTAAATTTTATGTCAACGCTGTTATTGCATAGGAAGTCACTGGAAATCCGAAAATTTCTAGCATCGCCATGACATACTGGTTAGTAAAATATGGCTTTAGATGTTTATTTACTTTAAAAATTAGTTTTTTAAAATACTAATTTTTGCGAGACTCTGAAAAATTAATGCGATCATAATTGCAGAGTTGAAATAAATAATGTGCTAAGTGCCAAAAAATTAGGAATTTGAGTAAATACTTGTTTAGTGTTCAATAACGGTTCCTGCACTTAACAAGTGTTTACTCAAATTCCTAAATATTACCACTTAGCACATTATTTTTTTCAACTCTACAATTGTATATGCATTTTTGAATTTAAATATCTCAGCTTAAAGAGGATCAAATTTAAAGAATTATCCAGTATTTTAATAGTTATTTGCGCTTCTAGTAGAGCTAAGTCAAGTTTTCTGTGTGACGTCATATTTTGTGGAACGAAGCGGAGCTGAGGTCCATAAACACGACCGAAGACAGAAAAAAACCTACATAAGAGTAGCGCATTACGTTTTTCTCACTACCAAGGAGTTAAAATTGTATTTTATCAATAATATTTTTGACATTTATATGTGTAACAATTCAAAAAATTAATTTTTATGGAATTACTCTATAAAATTAAGAATAGTAGTGTGTCTAGGTGTCCACCTTAGGGAAGTGTCGGACACTTCGTAGCGGTAAAACGTTTTTTCTGTCTATGGTCTGTTTCATCAAGCAAGGTAGTAAATTAAAAATTGCACAGTGAATATTTTCAAAATATTCGAATATAGGATGTGCGAATATACTGCGTAGTTTATTTTATAAAATATAACTATATTCTATACACAAACATATACTATTCAAACCTGTTGTAAAAATATTTACTGTGCGATTTTTAATTTACTATCTTGTTTGATGAAACAGACCATAGTTACGGTTTTGTTTGTATTGATTCTATTGATTTTATCCATTACTGTCGGCCTTTTTATTAAGTAATGTCAACTTACCTAGGTAGTAGTGAGAAAAGGAAATTTACCACATTTTTTGGACTTTTACAAAAAAGACTTAAAGTTAAATGTTGGAATAAATTTAAGAATTGACTTATTTCATTTAATTTTATAATCGACATGATTCAATTATTGATTTGTTCTGTTTCATATTGATATGTACATGTATACATGCATACACTAGTTTTCGAACCCAATTTCATATTTAATATGCCTATTCAAACAAATTTTGCTAAAAATGAAGACAGGAATGAGTCATGGAAAATACAGGGACATCTTATATTAAGCGTATCAGTTCAGGTAAGTTAAAATAAGTTGGTTAGTTTTGCAAGTTAATATCTATAGATCTGTTGCACGTCGCAACGTTGCCAGCGCTAAAAAAATCCAATCCAATCCAAGACTATGTCAATTTTTTTTTGTGTTAGCCTGACTTGAATGCAAATTATTTAAAAATGCTGAGATGCAGCAGCAGCTGTTATGTAACATTTTCTAGACGCAAGGATGTCATATCGTTAAAACAACTGATACTACCCAAGGCTATATGAGTTGATAATAACTAAAATTATACCTATCCAACACCTTCTTAGAAACAGTTTTTTCCACTAGTGTTTTGCAAATTTTTTGCTTACTCTTTTGCATAGAATGGCACCATTTTAAATGTAAAAAGTTAAGTTTTTCCACTAGTGACTAAAAAATGTTTTGCTTACTCTTTTGCGTATTAAGAAAACCTAATATTTTTGCCATAATTTTTTTCTGAATTATACATTTTTATTTAAATTTAATTTCAACTCGTGTATAAAGTGATTTTATCCGCTTTTTTAAATGAAGTTATGGACCAATATTATTTTATCTACTTGCTCAAAAAATGTCACATCGTTTACATGTATACAGTGAAACTTTAGATTCATTTTTTAGGACTTCCTCGAGGTTTTCAAAAATTATTTAGATTTTTTTTTAATCTCAAAATAATATTTAGTTTGACATTTGACTTTGAAATACAATATAGTCAACCTTAAATAGGGAATTAAATTTATTCTTCAAACCAAGAAACAACTGAGTATCCAACCAGATAGATTCTACGCGGTGCTTAAGTCAACATTTTTAATTATGACTTCAGCGTGGGGCATCCAATTGATTTTTTTTTTAGTGTCGGCAACGTTGTGAAAACAGATCTATACCCTGCAAAACTACTAATAAAATTGATTGTTTATTAACGTAACCTTATCTGACTTGAGAGTCTAAAACACACTTATTGTATAACGTTGAAATAAATTCCTTTTAGTCTGAAAATAAACCAGTTTAATAAGAGAGAATATTTTTGTATTGTAAATTTAAAAATAGAAGAGAAATGAAAAATTCCATCGTTTAGTTCGGCTTTTGAGAATTTCATTTTGCTTGCAATAAATTACGAAAGAATTAGACGAATCTAAATTCATAAAATTGCATTTATATGTTTGGGTTAAAATTTGTATGAAAATTAGGTACTTAAAATCAAGTCCCATAATTTATTTTTCAGTGTAGTTCGTGTAAAGATTCAAGTCGCTTGTAAAAAAACTTTACACTACGTTATTTCAAGAACGCTTCATAGAGACTTGAAATTTGAAAAAAAAATTCTACTACTTAGAAAATCTTTGTTCTAAATTTCAAGTCTCTGGGTCAAAGCGTTTTTGAAATATCGTAGTGTACAGTTGTTTTGCAAGGGATTTGCATCTTTACACACACTATAATCAAAATTTGAAGCAGTTTAACCCTTTGTCAATTTTAAAAAACTCATTAAGCGATTTTAAATGCCGAAAATGACATGGATGTGGACGTATTTAATTTCTTTTAATTAATTACATATTTATTTGGCATCTCTATATGTGTCATAAAATAATGGCGTTTATATAATATATTATGTGTCATAATGTGGCATCTCTTTTATAGAAATGACACATATATGTTTTCTATACAAATTTAAATTTTTATTTATTATAATAAATAAAAAAAAATAAATTTGTCTAATAAACATATTCAATATCATGAAACTCACCGTACATTCTATATTTTTGTAGAAATAATAAACATTCATAAAAATATTCTCAATTATAGTTATATGGCCTAGACCTTAGAAAAAATCCATTTAACAGTATATTTTTTTGCCAGGGTAATCTGCATAAAATATGCAACTGGGGCTACAGTACAAACTCGTAATTTGTTTTGTTTAATCAATAATTCGGTCAATTACAATTAATAATTTACTAATGATAAAAATTTACAATTATTCACATTTTCGGCGTTGTATTTATTCAACTAGTTGTCCAATTTCTTAATTTTTTATTAATATTTCGATTGATATTAGTCAGTCTTCTCTTCAAATTCACTTTAATTTAAGAATCTCACGTTTTGGAGTCTATAATCCCGCACAGTGTTTATTATACATGTGTTGCCATGGTGCCACGTTTAATAGACGCCATGTTTGAATTGGGTATAATATATTGACTTGTGGGAGAGTTGGGTAACCGAGTCATTTGTGGAATCGACCCGTTTGCGATCACTGTATTGACCACGTTTGCGCTGGCGGTGATCATCCCACTTGAGTTTGCTATCCGCGAGTTTTCCCTAGAATACGGCGGCGGTGCCGGTGTGGCTGCAGGATTGGCTGTGTTAGGAGTGGGTAAAACACTAGTACGATAATGATTACCGTACGGTGTGCTAAAACGTGGGTCTATCCCTTGTAAATTTCCATTTGAAAGGTGGTGTAAGTTGGTTAAGTCGTTCATGCCCATTGATGAGCCACTGACGGGGATTTGATGTGATTGGAGAGAGTTTAGTTGGTGTCTTGTGGATTGCATACTTTCCCGGTCCGCCGAGGAAGAAATTGGTGGCTGCATCATTGGCGGGTTGTAGTCGCGTGCGTAGTCGACGTAGGGAACGTAACCGTTGTTGTTTTGTCCATCCTGAAACGGAAAAATATACATACAAAAATGGTTCAGGATTAGGTATTTTTTATTTTTTATCAAAAATGAAAAACATACACAGTGTTCCACCCTGTACAGGATTATTCAGAAATAAGTTAGAGAAATTTAAGAGGTGATTAAAAAAATATGAAAAAAAGAAATGTGCCCTAAGGGAGCTGCGTGCCTTCAAAGATGGACATATTAAATGGGGAACAAAAATAAACACCAATAAAATTCTAATACTGCAGGGCGATTCTTCACTTAAAACTAAGCAAAAAAGTATTCTTCACCAAAACACCTAATTTAATATTAAAGGAGTTATAGCCTTTTAAAAAGTAACATTTTTAGTGGCACAAAATGTTACTTCGTCTTAATTGATTTTTTTTAAACAGTTGCTCCTACAGTGTTACATATGACATTTTTTATGTATTTTTACTGAAGGGATCTATATTTACTACAAAAAATCAAAAAAATACACATAAAAAGTTTGGGGCAAAAATGTGTTAAACCTCACATTTTTGTCCGTCTAGGCAAACTTCTGCATAAATTCAAAAAATTAATTAACAAGCTTATTGCCCTTATTAATACTAGTATACATGCAAAAGCTCGTCTCTCTAGCTTAAAGGGTACAAGAGTTATTAATTAAAAAAATATTTTTATTACAATTTTAAAGAGCCGTAGCTCTCTTAGGACTCATTTCCAGACCAACCTTTATACGAACTTTTTTTCATATTTTTTAACGTAGAATCACCTCTTAAATGGGTAATATGGGTAAATCCATGTTAACTGACGTTACAGCCGCCGAAAAAATGATACTTTCTTTTAAAATATTTAAAAGAAAGTGTAATTTTTTCGGCGGCTGTAACTTCAGTTACCATAACTTTACCCTTATGTTTATTCAATAAAAAATGGTTTATTTTGATATTTCCTACCACCCCTGAAAGTTTTTCGGTATGTTTTTGGGACACCATGTATAATGTATATGTTTATCTTTGGCTTGCAAATCATGCAGGTATCACGCAAGCGTATTGAAAGATCAAGACATTATAATAATAATTATTATTATAATTATAATTATTATTAATTAATATAACCGCGATAAAATGTAAACAATAATATAACAGGTTATGGAAAGATTTGGAAAAATGGAATATCAAGGGGAATATATTGTTTTTTGGATAGGAATATTAGGTATATACGAGGGTATATATTTTTGTTATATTTGGTTTAAAATGAAATATGAAAGTATTTGAACCAGTGTAATGCAGTGGTTTAAATATTATGAACAACATTTACTATTATTATTATTATTATTATTATTATTATTATTATTATTATTATTATTATTATTATTAAAGCTTTCCTATGAGAAAACACTGTAAATTATATTTTATTCGAAAACTTTTGTCTTAAATTATTTAAAATTTTTGTAAGTAAAAAAAAAAAAATAACCGGGGAATTAACCTAAAAGAAAATTTAAAACCAGAAAAAACAAAAAGGTCATAAAGTAACTAAAGCGAAGCGTAATTATTGCGTTGTATATTCTCCAGACGTTCCTCACTTGTTTTTGCTTTAAATCGAGCAATATCGGTACGTTACGCTTAATAAAACTTAAAAAATATGTTAAAGGTAAAAATGAAAAAAAAAAAAGCCAAACCAAGTGGTGTTATTTTTATTTTTCAATTATGTTAGTGTAAAATTATTTTAATATAAATAAATCCAACAAAAAGTTTTTTTTTTAATCGAGATTTTTGGAACCAAATAATATGGCACATCAAAAAAATTAATTTTATCTAACTACGCACAAGTGTTAAATTATTAAATTGTTAGTATAACACTATTTCACAAACAAGTCCATCCAAAACGTACCTTGCCCAAGCTTGGGAGAAAAATTGGGTTCTGAATAATCTGCTGAATATCTATAAAATTCTTGTCCGCCAATGCTTAAGGGTCCGGTAAAATGTAAACCCCTTTCCTATTGGTTCAAAGTTTTTTGTTAAATTATTATATTTTATTATTTTTTTGTTAGTAAGTGGATTGAACTATTAAGGATATGACGGAAAATCAAAAGGAAATTAAAAAAAAATAGTCTAAAAAAGAATATGCCTAAGAAAAATGTTACGGATCAAGCGTTAAGCATATTTTTGTGTTTTAGAAAGCCCAGATTTAACATTTCTATTAATATTTAGAAAACTTAAATATGTACCTTCCATGTTTTGACAATTTTGTCACCAAAAAAGCAAATATTTTTAAAGATCATATGTAATAAGCCACCGTTTATTCCCCCCTCTTCCAATACACTGCCCTCATTCAAGGTAGAGTATTTGATCTTTTTGGGCCTTACATTTTGACGTGATAATAGTTATTTATGGTACTAGTGGGTAAAGTAAGATATTGCCCATGAGAAAATTAACCTGCGAGGCGTCAGCCAACCCTGTTAATTTTCGAGAGGGCAATATCGGTTTACCCATGAGTGCCATACAAGGTTTTATCTAATAAATAGCTTAGAAATTCAAATTTTTATTAAAAATTTTAATGATATTTACAAGAAAATAATTTGACAAGTGACAGTTGAGTGGGTAAAATAAATAATTATCCACTCAATAAAGTAAAAGCCACGCGGGGGTTATTATTAAGTTTATCTATTTAAAATAAAGCTGGTAATTGTTTTATTATCTGTATGTATTGGATAAAAGTAATAAAATATGAATGGTCTAGTAATGACAAGTAATTCAAATCCCAGATAGCCTATAGCAGCAATAGTTAGTAAAATAACCCTATTATAGTAGGTATAATACGAGTATACCGGTATTACAATATGATATATTGGGACAAATGTGTAATTCTCAGGGTACGAAAATATTGGTAGCAATAGCGTTGTTTGACAAAATTTTATTTACTATATTTTTTTAAGAATTATCTGAATAGTACCTAAATTAAATGTTAACGCCTACTTGTACATTTGTTAGTACGGGGTCCGTTAAATACATTTTCGCTAAGGGTAGGTAATTTTTAATTACATAAATCTTCATAAAAATTACACTGCTCTAGGTTTGGACTTAGTTGATATAGATTTTATATATTTGGATAAAAAAATATATGTTTCGCTTTATAATTAAAAAAAAAAAAAGTCCAAAAATAGGGTAGTAATGACAGACACGGATGTCCGTCATTTTTGCCAAGCATTTTCTTTCTTGCGGGGCTCAACATGTCAAGTATGTTTTAAATCTCTACTCATGTTCTACTAAAGTACCTGTGATCAAACTGAATGTGATCAAACTAAATCGCAAATCAAATGTATATTAATATAACTTTGGCAACAATGCAGTCGCTACCCTTAATTCCTCACCCCGATTATCCTAAATACAAAACAAACTAAAACATACCTTAGGAGGGAAGTTGGGCTCAGTATAATCCGCCGAATATCTATAAATATCCTGTCCACCAACATTTCCAGGTCCGGCTAAAGGCACCCCTATCCTGGTGATGACGGAGTCACTTCCGGTCTCCGATTCCGCCCCCGGGATGTAGTCCATGTCGCAGTGTACGTTGCTATTCGAGGAACCCGTTCGAAGGTCCAGTTTTAAATCGGATATGTTTGAACTTCGATCTGATTCCTTGCACTGTTTCTCGATGGTGTTTGCGTCTGCTGGAATAATAAGGTTATGGTTGAGTCAGAATTGTAAGAAGTTTTCATTCTTTGTTTTTTTATATTAGTTTTATATATAAATGCATTATCATTGTTTAACATTAAACAACATTAAACATTCCTTATAACGATTGTTTAATGATAATTATAATTGTTTAAAATTAACAATTTATTTAAATATTAACAACATATAGGATAAAGAATGCTAATCCCAAACAGGATGAAATGGTACTATTTTCTGTAGATTTGATTTTAACGATAGATAGATAACTGCTTTTTCCTACGATCCCCTATGAAAATGACATTTTGAAAACTCTTTTGTTCTTTAGAAAACGACTCATATCACACTAGTTATATATTTTTGTATCACACTCGTGTGATATTTATGTATGGGGGTCTGCCTAATTTTATTTAGATATTTACCTCGTAGATTCTACGAATTTTATTCACCTTGTTTCAAATATTTCTGTTTTTCATGTCAAAAATAGAAACTATAGTTATATATAACCTTACTATTTTGACCATAACTGTCTAGATCTTATAAAAATTACTTAATTTTGATTTAGTTACCTTACATTATATAAAAAAAAACATCAAAATACACAGTATTTTTCTTGAAATGAAATGAAATGAAATGAAATGAAATGAAATGTAAAACAGTACAATTTTTACTGTCTTATATGGCAGCATAACCACAGAAATCTAATTTAATTAATAGTTAATAAGCAAACTGTCAAGTTTGCATTTATTTAGAAATAGGCAACCTATTAAACAGCTATGTATTAAATATTGTATTAAATAAACCAAGAAAACTAAAGCTAAATTAAAATCATATTTCCTGTTTGACATACATATATAAATTATATAAAACCAAGCCCCTGATATAGAAATTTAAAGAGATCTCCACCAGACTAGCAAAGGGACCTTTTTAGCTTGTTTTTAATTAAGGGTTTTCCATTATAACATGCTCTTTGTAAACAATTTATGTTATTAACTATAAATAAATAAAATAAATAACAGATAACATTTTTTTGTACTTACTCTCTGGAGGTGCCTTCTTGTTATTCTGCCTTTGGCAAAGAAAAAATATCATCACTACAATAATCAAAATTACAATCGCTCCAACCACTCCAATAACGATTATCAGCATCGGGAAACTCTCTGCAAGGCCAAAAATTATAAATTAACTTATTGCTCAATGTAAAAAAAAATAATACTTACTTTGAGGCATCAGATTGATCTCCACCACGTCGCTTCCGTACGGATTTGAGACGCTGCAGTTGTACATTCCGAAGTGACGTTCTTGGGATTCCCGGATGATCAGAGTGGACTTGATGCCCTCTGGAAGAGGGTCTTCGAGGATCGAGTAATCTTGGTCGTGGAGATCCACTTCGTGGCCGTTAAAAGTCCAGACCACGCGCTCGGGCGCCGGGATCGAGAAGGCGGTGCATTCCACGCGGACGTTGTCGCCTTCGATGCCGAACTGGGTTTTGTGGGATACTATCGAAGGAGGGCCTAAAATAAATACATATAAAAATGTTGTCCATAAGCATATTTAATTTTAAATTGGAACTGTATTTTTTTTTAAATTAACAGAGAGACCCTAGCACAAGCCAAAAGCTTATTTGGGGCTATTTGCAAAAAATAAATAAACTAACTAAAACTAAACTAACTATAGAAAGAATAAATATTTTGAAATCTACTTTAATTAATGTGTTACCCTTTTCAACCAGTATTATAACTTAAATAAATATAAAAATAAATAAAAGTTGTTTACCTTTGAGGTATATGGAAGCTTCAGCGCCAATTTCGTTGTACCCAGGAACGTGAGCCTTGCAGAAGTATCTCCCAGCAGAATCGTGATCAACCCTTAGGGTCAAATTTGGGCTAGTACTGACCATTTTCTTTTTGTCTTCGAAATACCACGTGATATCTGGGAATGGGTTACCGTCTACGTCACAGGTTAAGGTTACACTTGAACCCAGATCAGCTTGGATGGATTTTGGTTTTGATCGAAACTGGGGACCATCTGAAAAAATACATAAATTAAAACACAAAGTTCCAAAATTTTTGGCGATAACGCGCTTATTGACCGCTGTATAAACATTTTTAGTAAAAAATTTAATTTACTACAAAAACATTTTCAATGTGTTTTTTATTTATGACCAGTCCTTTGTAGGCTTTTACCGCGAAAAGACCGTTTAGGCGGAGCCAATACGGCTGACCAGCAACAACTTTGCTACCATCTATATGCCCGGGATTCAATTTATTTTATTACTTATTTGAATTAAGGTTAACAGTGTATTTAATAGTACTTAAACTTAAAAAAGGCTACGAAAATGTAGAAACCATTTCAAAAATATTACACTAGATGTGCTATTAACCACTTCCGCTCCAGCTAGTTTTTCAAGGTAAAGGTCCCTATACCAGATTAAAATGTATATGGAAAATTCCGTATACGAATATTATGGTAAATTTTGCTATACCTAAAAATATCCATACGTAAATACAATGGAGTGGAAGGGGTTAAAGATATTTACAGAATAAACCTCTGTTTCCTAAAGTAAAGATATAATTATTATACAATGAAAAATAGTAATTATATACCAAGACACTTTTTATAGCCCAGATGCGTAGCATCGAGGGATATAAGAGTGCGAGGCTATTATAGTCTTCTCTACCGTGGTTTATATATTATTTTTTTTACTAATAGCACATTTATTCTTATTATTTAAATATGTTTTTATCAATAACAAAGTAAAATTCTTGCTGGATCTTAATTAACTGCGAAAAAACAAGTAGCCTTTGAAATTGCCATTTTCGAAAGCAAATTGATACATTAATTTATTCACTTAAAGTTGACAGTACCATGGTCTGTTTTTTCAGGAAAGATACTAAATTAAAACAGGTTTGAATAGTATATGTTTGTGTATAGAATATAGTTATGTTTTATAAAATAAACTACGCAGTATATTCGCACATTCAATATTCGAATCTGTTTTGAAAATATTTACTGTGCTATTTTTAATGTACTATCTTACTTGAAAAACATATGGGTAAGTACTTATTTTATAAATAATGTGTTATATTCTCTTATAATTAATTAATTCATATTATTTGTCATGATAATATTTATCAATGTCAAAATATTGCTGAATTTTTTCCAACAAAAATTATTAAGCAATGTCATGTCTTTGCATTTCCAGAAAAATCAATTGTTTATAAAATGAACTTCTACTATGGTCTGTTTTTCAAGCAAGATAGTAAATTAAAAATCGCACAGTGAATATTTTCAAATGAGATTCTAATATTGGATGTGTGTAGTTTATTTTATAAAACATACATAAGTATATTCTATAAACAAACATATACTATTCAAACCTGTTGTAAATATATTTACTGTGAGATTTTTAATTTACCATCTTGCTTGAAAAAACAGACCATAGGAAAAAAAATTGTTATTGCTCTAGATGCAGAGATTTAATATCTCAAATTAAATACATGATAAATAAGTTTTATTAAAACGGTTCTAAGGTGTTTGGGTTTTGAAGGGTTTAAGTAAATAATAAATAACTTACAGCTAACATCCAACGTTTCGCTCTCCTCACTTTTTCCCACTTTATTGTGTACTTCACACTTGACAATCGCATCGTGATGTTTTCTCGTGATATTGTAAAGCACTAGCTCAGTTGTGTAGTCCCCTATTAGGGGCTCGTCGTTAAGGAACCATTTGTAGGCGACATCTGATGGATTTGCATCGGCTTGACAGCCCAGACGTATTTGGGACCCCTCGAGGATTCTCCCGCTCGGTCCAATGCCGGAGAGAACGTTAACGGTTACTTTCGGAGCGTATTTCACCTGGAAAATGTCGAAAAAGGTTTTTAGGAAACGTGAATATAGAAAAGGAAAATATATTGAATGTAGGCTTAGAATTATAAAATATATCTTTATCGAACCTCCTACAAGTAGATATATTTAAATATACAATTTGGAGAAAATCTAGCTATATTTACTATCATTTAATAATAATTATAACCAGAGGCTGGACTTTTAGTATTCGTTTACCGGGAGCTTGAAAAATGTACAATTTTTAAAATACAGAGCGGTCCAAAAGTCACCTCCCCCTCTTAACTTTTGAACCAGTTGACATATCGACTTTAAATTTGGAACTTTTAAATAAGATAACTTAAACTATCTTTTAGCATATATTTAATACTTTCAGCTCTTAAAATGTGGGCAGGGGGGCATGGGGGCACATTTTTTTAAATGGAAGGGGGAGTCGTGTAGTACATCATTTTAAAGCTTATAAAATTCTCCATTTAACTTCATATTTTTAAATTAAAAAAAAAAAATTGGGTTTAAAATGGGGTTGAAAATGGGTATTAATGTCAAAATTACTCTAAAAAAAAAACAAATAATTTTTTAAAAATGCCTAATTTCATCATAAAAAACGTTAATTATACTTTTAAACTAATTTTAGTTGACATAAATAAAAATTTATAAAAAAAAAACTTAAAAAATCAAATGTTTTAGCACAAAAAATTGAAAAATCAAAACCTTAAAAAATATTTCTAAAAAATTTAAAAATGTTAGTTTAAATAGAGAATTTTATAAGCTTTAAAATTATGTATCACGCGACCCGCCTTTCCATTTAAAAAAATGTCCCCCCGTGCCCCCCTGTCCACATTTTAAGAGCTGAAAATATCAAATATATGCTAAAAGATAGTATAAGTTGTCTTATTAGAGTTCTAAATTTGAAGTCGATATCTCAACTCGTTCAAAAGTTAAGAGGGGGGGGGGGTGACTTTTGGACCGCACTGTATATACTCATATAATAAATATAATTATCATAGGTATACCGTATTAATGGTACTCTAAACCATATTTTACTAACTGTACCACCATTTCGATGCTGTTTTTTACCTATTTGGTATAAACCAATTTAAAATATATGTTTATAAACAACTATGGACGAGCCACTATGTAATAATAGCGCCTGGTTAGTAAACTATCGTTAAAGGCTTAATTTAAAATTAGTCTTTGTAAAATAGTAACCTAACTCTCGAGAGCCCCCGGTAAATGAATACTAAATATTAATCCTATCTTTCTAAATTAATTATACTTCTAAGTCTGGTCTTTATAGAATACTGTGTAGTATACTTAATGTACTGCACTTATAGATAGGTTAGCACTGGAATCTTTACGTACTTTTCGTGTTTTCATAGTAACTATCTGATAGATGGCTTAACCAAAACAAAACACTGTATGTTAAAAAGCAAAAAAAAAAATTGTAGAATTTTGGAGAGTATAATTAATAAAAAAAAATGTGAGCAAAGTGAGGTTTTGTTAAATAAACGTTTCGTTTTTTTTAAGGTATTTTTAATTTAAATTGTTGCATAAAATATTTATATTATGTAATTTATAAAACTCTTTGTGGAGAAACGAAGTAAATTAATTATAATGTTCCTAATAGAAATGAATGGACTAAAATTAAAAGTTTGCACGAATATACATACCAACTTTTATGATATATTTTAAAGCTAGAATTTCTACATATTTTTATTGCAATAAACTTGTAAAAGGTGGTAACCTCGAAAATATATTAATTTTTAAACAGTTAGAGGAAGGCATATTTTTCATAAAAATTCATAAAAATTAAAAACTTAACCAATAAATGAAATATGTCAAATAATTCTGATATTTTACTAGGCAATTTTTTTTTTGGGTTTAGTGTTACTGACTGGGTAATACATCCATTAATCTGATAACAGAAACAATTATAACTGACAACAGATAATATCTGTCAGATTTAACCTTAACCCTTGGGCGGGCGCGCTTTTTAGAATTAGATGAGCGGGCGCGCAGAAGAAAATATATTTTGTGTAGTAAACTGAGACAAATATACCAGGCTTAATGGTTTTATTAAATTAAAAAAATAATTTTAAGCACTTTAAAACAAATATAGGTAAAATGAAGAGAAAATAATATAAACAAAAATATAAACTTACAACAGCGGGCGCGTCGGAGGCAAAAAATTACATTTTACTCTTAAAACTAAAATATAGTGGGCTCTGTAATATTGTGAGTCTATGTATTCCTCGTTTATGTTATTGGCTCCGCCTACCGACAGTCTTGGTGCCATATGCATTTCTGGTCAGTAGTTATTATGAAAAATTTAACAATAAATAAAACTTACACGACTGGGCGCGCTGCGGCAAACACTTGCTTCAAATCTCACTTCGGTAAGAACTGACCAGAAATGCATATGGCACCACAGAACACACATGTATGGCACCAAGACTGTCGGTAGGCGGAGCCAATAACATACACAAGGAATACATAAACCCACAATACTACATAGCTTACGATATTTTACTTTTGAGAGTAGAATGTAAATTTGCGGCTTTTTTCCGCCGGCACCCCCGCCCGTGGGTTAAAATACAAATTAAGTCATCTGTTAACAATTCTTTACACACTTGAACTAATTTACTTACTTATACTAAATTAAAAACAACAAATATAAATGATTTTCCTGAGGGATATCCTTCCCTATTGTAAATATTCTATAGGTACATATTTCATTATTCCATTAGTTTTCCTATTACCCAGAACTGATAAATACCAACTTATGTCAATATGTATTTGACCCAGTTTTGCCGATCGAGATTACTGGTCCGTAATTCTGATATTTAACCACTTGTTATTAAAGCATGCACTCGATAGTTACCCAAACTTAAGGGTGACCATTGAGTGAGTTATTCGTTATATGACCCCTAACAATTATCACCAGTTACTTCTATTATAATAGAATTATAGTATACACACTAACTTTAGGATTATTTTGTTAACTTTTTTGAATATACACTGTATATATACAGGGTGCCCGTTTTTCGACCTCAAGCATGGGTATCTCGGTTACTATAAGAGATACAAGTTCCATTAAATTAGATAGTAAGTTGCGCATTTTTATTCTGATGTAATTCTGATGTAATTTGCACATTTCGATGCGAAACGTAATAAATTTCCAGCATATCCCATTTTTCTAAACCGGAAAATGCATTTTATTGATAAAATTAAAAAATTATTTGCTTCAATTATCAAAATTTAAGGAGCGGCGCATGCGCGTAGGTAGCAATGTCGCATTGCCAATGTTTACAGTTTCAAACCTAACCTTTGTTAATTTCATTGCTTTGTCGTTTCCTAAGCACTATGCACAAAAATGATTTTAAATTTGGCTCAAAATGTAAAACTGGATCATTTCGTGTGATACATCATCATAATCAGAAAAAAAAACTGTATTCAAAAATGTAAAAATCCAAAATGACAACCATAAGAAAAAACAAAGCTTTCTAAGATGATATGGAAAATATGATAACAGATTTAGATTTCTTGCAAAAATTACCTTGAGAATGTTTCAGTTAAAAACCTCTATCTTTGTTGGTTTTCGGTCAAAAACATTTTTTTTATTTTATTTTTTTTGCGATAATTAAAAAATAAAAAAATACAGGTTAATTTTTCTTTCATATTATTCATCAGCATAAAAATTCGCAACTTTTTTCTAATTTAAACGATCTTGTTTCTCTTATAATAACCGAGATATCCATGATAGAGTTTGGAAAACGGGCACCCTGTATTTATAACGGTGAAACTTGATTTTATATGCTTCTATATGCTTTTTTCTATTTTAAGGCTCTTATAAGCTCATAATCACTTCTTATAGGCCCATAAGAGGTCTGTACTTTTTGTTCTTTTGGGTTGGCAACAGACCTCGCCTATCGCTTGACGTTTTCCGTGCAAATGTCAATGTCGCTTTAAAGTTGAATTTTATACAAAATTTTTATTTTTACCATGTTAAAATTGTGACTTGGTTAATTGCAGTAAAAAAAGAGAAGAGATGACTATAAAATATATCAAAATATCATTTGTTCTTAGAATTTAAAACATGGAGTAAACTGTAACGCCAATCCAAAACAAAAATCCCTAAATCAGTCATCAATTTAAATGTAAGTTTTTTTTTTAAATTTTAGAGCAAAATAGAAAAAAATTTATAAAGCACTCGTTTCATAGCACGTTTTTAGCGCACTAGTACTTTAGAAAACTCTCTGCAAGCGGCTCGTTTTCTAAACTTGTACTCGTGTCCTAAAAACGTATGTTATGAAACTAGCACTTTAATATACTATTATAGGCTTCTATAGAAGCATATTTTAGTATATTACTTAACAAGCTAAAGTGGTCAGTTTGATATAGAGGCACAAGGCGGAAGACAAGTGAGTTTTTAATTAGCCCATACATGAATAGTAATTTTTTAATAACTTGGTATCGGAAAAATTAATTACTTATTAGTAAAATAATAGTATATTATTGTGGTCGAGTTTTCAAGTAAGGTATAGTAAAATGTGCAAAATGTATGGTAAAATTTCAAAATATATGTATGTCATATTTCCAATTATTTTTACATTGTCTCTTTCCGGTTTTAATACAAACTAAACACAAACAATTTTTTACCTGAATAAATGATGAAAATTGCAGTATATGGCACGAAGCCAGTTTTGGCAACGTTTAATGACTGGTATAAATAAATGGAATGGTATTATCCAAATAAATGAGCTGCTAAACGTAAAATGACAGAATGTACGGCGTAATAACTGCCATGAAATAGAGCATAATTTTCCTGCGGAAAACTATCATATGAAACCTTTAGATTAAATATAAATTTACACAGTTTAATTTGAATAAGTTTGTATTGCTAGGCCCCCCTAAGAAAGCCAACAATTTATACAATTTATACATATTTTTTTTTACTACTAGCACATTTATTTCTTTTACCTAAACAATAATAAAGAAAGATGTTTGTTGGATAAACATATAGCTTTTAAAATCACCATTTTTTAATTATTCACGAAAAGTTGACGGTACTAGCGGCGTTTTAATATTTTTAAAATCGGTATAAAGATATGGGTAATATTTCATTATAATTAATTAATTTATTATGTTTGCCATGTTAATTTTTAATCCAGTGGCATAATTGTGTTGTTTTTTTTTTTCGAAAAGAAATTATAAACAATGTCAGGTCTTTGCAATGGACTGCTGCCTATTTAGATTAGATAAAGAGAGAAGTTCTGCAGAAAGAGATAAAAGTATAATTATTATTTTTTAAAAATAAAATTATGCATATTTTAGGTAAAAATACACTGCCCAGTAAAAGAGCTTTCCCATTTTTTACCTCCGCCCGTAAAATGGATTTTTTATTATCAGATTCACTTTCAGCAACTATAAAAACCTTAATATACCAATTTTCACGAAAACTACCCTGCCCCTTTAGGGGTAAAGTTAGAATTCTTTTATAATCAGATTCACTTTCAACAACCTCAAAAACCCCAATATAACAATTTTCACGAAAACTACCCCCCACTCCTCAGGGGGTGGATTTAGAAAAATTTTATTATCAGATTCACTTTCAGCAACCTCAAAAACCCCAATACACCAGTTTTCACGAAAACTACCCCCACCCCTCAGGGGGTGAAATTAGAAAAAAATATTATCAGATTCATATTCGTCGACCCCTATATACCAATTTTGAAGAAAATATTAATAATATTCAAAAATATTTAACCCTCACCCCTCGGGGGTAGAATTAGAAAAGTTTTTTATCAGATTCAATTTTAGCAACCTCAAAAACCCATATATAGCAATTTTCAAATTTTTCTAAAAAAATGTATTTTCCCCATTTGCCCCCCTTGCCGCATCCCAATGTTTACCAAAAACAATCCCGAGCGAGAACTTTTGGTAACATAACTGTATGGCAAATTTTAAGTCTCTAGCTTAAAGCGTTCTTAAGTTATCGTGCCCACAAGATTTCCCGGACAGACCGATCGACCGACCGATCGACCGACCGACAATTTTTTTTGCTCGAAATTGATTTATATCGACATAAAACGTCATAAAACGCAAAAATACACAAAAAAAAATTGAAAATTTTTGCACGAATACAAGAAATTTTGAAAATTTTCAAAATGGGAAAGCAATAACATTTTAGATTATATTTTAAATTACATGAAGGTAAGATATTTGTTTTTTTTTTAAGTAAAAGACTATTCTTTTTTTATTTTTACAGCTATGTGTACAGCAGGTCTAACTTATGACCTACTCCTTAATTTGACAGTCATTGATAATAAATACCCCATTGTGTGAAGATTTTGTACTTGTTTTTGTGTTTAATAAGCTGTTTTATGTATTCTTTAATAATTTTGCATATAATGCACATTTTTTGTTGCACTGTGATAAAATCCAAATATAATATTATAAGGGAAATTTCTTTTTGGGTTGGTATTGAAGACCTAAATTTATGTTGCCTAAGGCATTGGATTGCTGTCCATTCACGGCAAATTAAGTGTCAGTTATTAATCGTTTATAAAAATATCTCCCAATGATTATAACTAGGTGCAGACAATCGATTTCTCGGATTAAAAACATGATAAATAATGGTACGTTCTAAAGCTAGTAGTGAAAATAAAATAGTAATGTTTATTTAACTTACTTCCAGCTTTAATTTGGCAGACCGGTGTGTCCTTTCCGCAGTATTTTGCGCCTGGCAGGTGAAAGTGGTGTTGTGGTGCAACTTCCTCGGAGTCAGTTTCAGGATGGACTTGGCAGTGTAGCGTCTTCCATCGGCCAATTCCTCGACCAAATATTCAATTCCTTCAGTAAGAACATTACCTGTAAGAGGAAAGAGTAATGTGCTATAATAGAACACAGTCAATTAAAAAAAAAATAAAAAAAATATGTTCTAGAGCTTTGAAAGACACAAGCTATTTTTATTGCAGATTATTGAAAAAAGTTGGGGGTCGGCAGGCTTTTATACAGTCAAAATCATTTTTAACGCCAAATATACGCAAGGAAAATATAGTTTGGTTAAGACTAATTGACGTTTCTTTTTACCTCTGGGTCATTCCGCGTCAACTTCTACCACAACATCAAAAATTAAATATTATTATAAATTTATTTAGATATTGGATAACGCTATAGTTCAAAATTTATCCAGCGTCCAGCACTGAAAGTTTAGAGCCCCTTAAATGAACGACGATCAACTGCAAAAATTAGTAGTTTATTGCCCAAGGGAAGAATAAGTTAACATATAGGTAGTTTCCCAAATTTAGTTTGAAATTTAAAATTTTTTTTAACCTAATTTCTAAAAATCATATAATTTTTTTTAATTATTATTTCATATGCCTATTAGAAAGTAAATCTTTCACAAATTGTGCAAAAATATTTAAAAAAAAATATAGATTAGCAGGTATTCATTATTATTTAGATATTTAATTGCATACGTAACGCGCACACAAGCTACATTATTTTATTGCCTAATTGATTATTAATTTTATAAATAGCTTAACTAAAAGATACAAAAAAGTGCCTGAAATACAAATAAATGAACTATCGAGTAATATTCTGAGACCTAAATTAGGGCGTACGAACGTAACTTACGTAACGACGGAATGACCTCTTTGTAATTTTGTCATCCATATTAGCCGAGATATCGCAAAAGGAATAATTTCTTTCACTTTGACTCTCTGGCTCCACCAAGATTTTTACTAATAACAATACCAGTCGAGAACTTTGGATAACCAATCTATGTTCCAAAGAAGTCTTTAGCTAAAAGCGTTTTTGAGTTATTGTATCAGACCGAAAAACATACCAACAGACAAAATTAGCATTTTTCTATTTTTACTTATTTGAGTAAAATTCAGCAATATGTATGTAAAATTTGTCAATATTTAAAATTAAAAATATTAAAATGGCTATAGATGTCTGTCAAGTAGCAGAATTATTATTTATGTATAATTTTCGACAGCTTACAATTAAAATTGGCCATTTAGTTTGTGCAATTAAAAGTTGTTTATAATAACTTATTAAGCAGAATACGAAAAGTAATTAACTTTCATACTTAAATATTTATATTTTAATTTGCTTGATATTAATAAATAATATTTTAATATTTTATAGGAAGCTCTGTTTTAGGGATCGTAGAATAAAATATAAAAAGTAACAAAACGTCAAAAAATAGCACAAAAAGTTTATATGGACATGGGTCAAATAAGGTCTCCCAAGAGAGCTGATGTTCATTAAATAAATATATTTTAAAATTAGAAAATAACTAAAAAATTGAGAATTAAGTTTTTAAAAACAGAACGCTGTTAAAACCACAATAAAAAACCTATTAAATGAGGGACCAAACATTTAAAGATGGCTCTCCTTGACAAGAGAAAGTTATGACGTCACTCAAGTAAGTAAAATTAAAAGATGTCACGCAAAAAAATAAAATCGACCGGTCCGAGAAACTTTTCTTAGAAATATTATTTTTTAAGTTATCGAATTTATTTATTTTAAGAATTTCACACTGTACAGGGTAATCCATTTATCCTGACAATCCTTAATATATTATTAACTGCCAGATATATTAAAAAAAAAATTAAACAAAAGATATAAGACCCTAATGGAAGCACAAAGTGGTGTATATTTAATATGTTTAGGGAACAAAATGGAGGCAGAGGGGCAGACTAACATCTCTACTCTAAATTTTTCTACTTCCTAACATCCCTACTTCATAACATCCCTACTCCACAACAATTTTACTCCGTAACATCTCTACTCCATAACATCTCTACTCCGTAACAACTCTACTCCACACTATATGCACTTTATTAGCCACTTAATAATAAATGAGCAGTTCAAAGAACAAAGAATTATCTTCTTCTAGATTATTTTATTTTTTTCCTAGAAAACGTTTATCTTTAACTGTAAATCTAGAACAATCATAAATGAATTATTCTAAAAGCAACAATGACCGCGTACTCTTAACATGCACTAATAGGTAAGAAATTAATAAACTGAATTCATTTTTGACAGTGACTTAGCATGACAAATATTCTTTTGAGTTAAGACAAGTGGCTAATCGAGTGTCTATAGTGTGGAGTAGAGTTGTTACGGAGTAGAGATGTTATGGAGTAGAGATGTTATGGAGTGGAGTTGTTGTGGAGTAGGGATGTTATGGAGTAGGGATGTTAGGGAGTAGAGAAATTTAGAGTAGAAATGTTAGTCTACCGGCAGGGGCAATGGGGGACATTTTTTTAAATGAAAAGGGAGACATCATTTTAATTAGTTTAAAACTATAATTTAGGTTTCGTATCATGGAATTAATAATTAAACAAAAATTGTTTGATTTTTTAAAGAAATTTTATTGAAAATCACTATTTTTAACATCTTTTTACACACTCAAAAAAAAAAAAAATAATAATAAAATAAAATAATAAAAAAAAAATATATGGCCAAATAGAAATTTTTACGAGTTTTAAAATGATGTAAATTTTCCACCTTGCCCCCTGCGTCCATTGTTCCCCCTAAATATATTAAACATAAACCATTTTGTGCTCTCATTAAGCTCTTATCACTTTTGTTTAAAACTTGTTTCGATGTGTCTAGCAGTAATTAAAATATTAAGCATGGTCAAGATAAATGGATCACCCTATATAGGTATAAAGTTACAATGAAACAAACGGTTTTGCGCCTTCGCCAAAATTGCAAATAATTTGTAAAGTTTTCACTGAAAACACACGAATTTATTAAGTTAAGAGGAGGAATGGTGTTTTTTTTTCGATAAAAAGAAAAAATTACACTTTGGTGTAAATTTATATTTTTATAAAAAGAATAATAAGCTACTTACCTAGACCATCAATCCAGGTAATCTCAGCAGCAGGTTTACCACCGGAACTAATACATTCCAGTTCGATCTCCCTATCTTCGGTCGTTGTGAGATAATCACCCTGTACGATTTTTGGCGGCTCCGGAGGCACTAAAACACTCAATGTGGCGATACGGCTCCTGATTCCCGGCTGTCCCTGGGGACCTGGTGAAACTTGACATTCGTATCTCGCATCATCGTCGAGCATCACTGGGTAAATGTCCAGGGAATAATCACCTGGAAGAAAATATGTATATTAGGCTGTGTTTTTTTCGCATTTGAGACGAGAGTTGTAAAATCATTTTCTTTTTTATCATACAATAAAAGTAAAAAAATAAAAAAGCTAGAAAGCAAAAAAGAATAAGTAATATTCCTTTTTTGAAATCCTTTAAAAAATATTATTACATAAGGGATAACAATTTATTAATTATTATTATCTTAGTTATATACAGGGTGTTTTATTTAAAAATGCTCAAATTATATAAATTTTTATTTGACATTCAATATTTGTTTTCAATATATTTTTAGATACACCGACCAGTCGCAAAGATGCAAGCGCGTAAAAAACAATTGATTGTACAAATGAAAATTTTTAGGTTGGCTTACTTACAAGCGCTCTTAACTTTGAGAAATCATGAGAGATCCTTAAATTATTTGATGTTAAGTAACTTTTTTAAGATAAAATGTTTAAATGTTGGAAAAAGAAGCGATTTTACCCAATGCTATGGCACTAGCAAAATACTATAATTATAACGGGTTAAAGTCTAAATAATCTTTTTTTAATTTTTAAGTATTGACACGAGCTATGCTCTAGGTACTTCAAAAAAGTCCAGTGCTACGAGAAAGGAGCGTCGTTAAATTATTTTTCTTTTTATCGGCTGCGTTTTATTGTCAAATTCTGTAAAAAATCTAACCAATTGGAATTAAGAACTGATGCAATAAAATGTATTACATTTGAAATTCTACTGTCAAATCCTTTGAGAATTAACCTTACTTTTGCAAATTGCCTGTTTGGTTGATATTTTATTCTTATATTTTAGGGAATCTGAATGTTTATCGGCAACGCCCTCATTTAAATTAGACACTTTTATTTATCATATATAATTACACAAGAGGCTGAGAATTATGCGGGAAAAATTCACTGTTTTCATGAAAATTTGCTGTCTGGAAATAATTACGACCCTGCAGGGGCGATGCCCCTGGAGTAATTATTTCCTTTGACAGCAAATTTGAATAAAAACTGTGAATTTTTCCCGATAATAATCGTGTGTAATTCAGAAGATTATTTTTTAACGATTTACAATATGTCAAACCATCTTTTATATTTTTTTCATCTCAAAATTATATAAATTATTTCATTACTTATCTTAATATTTGTACAGGCATATTCTTTGATTTGTTTAATTTAATTCCATTCTCAATTGCTAAATTAAAACCTTTTTAGTCCATTTTTTAACTGCAAATTATGGTTCTGTCAATAGTTTAGTCACTTACTGCAGCACTGACTAGCGAGGTACTGCGTTAGGCTTTCAAGCATGTTCATCAAAGTCAACCTATAAAAACTGTCATTACATTTTATAAAAAGAATATTTTGAGGTATTTTTTGGTAAATAATAAAGTAAAAACAATAATTATAAATAGTATTATATTCATATTTAATTTATTGTAGGTATGAAATCATGCTGTAAAGAGGAATACTGAAAAACAAAATACTACAGAAATTCTCACTAGAATTTTATACAGTAGAAAATTCCCAATATAACTGTAATATGATTGGAAGGAAACAAATACGTGGTCAGAAATATTGTTAAATGATTGGTTGATAAAAACGTTGAAAAATAATCAGTATCATTACTTGGATTCAATTGGTAAAGCAATTGGGCATCACCTTGTAAGTCGTATTCTCTTAGTGACCGTTCGTTGAAAAGCAATATCTGGCCTTATATTGCCCCCAACAAGGGAGATATTAGTCGAGAGTCCCTGATCATACAACAAACCGTCGTCGGGTAGTAACATAACCTATGACATAACAACGTTTGACTATGCCCCGGGGAATCCCTGGTTCGCTAAGATAACAGCCAGAACGATCTCTGCAATTATGTCGTAAAAAATAATAATATTAGGAAGGATTGAACGGCAATTTTTCACGAAATTTACTGTGATGAGCCCAATCTACAGAAAGCACAGTGGAACTGGCTATTTAAACGTACGACGTAACATACCCTAACTCTGGTTTAGGTAGTTTTTTTCGTCTGTTTAATAGGGTTAAAACGGAGCAAAACTTATGAAAGTATATAGTTAGCATGTAATGTCATTATAATAATTGATATTCCAAAAAAATGTTGTCAATAATGACATATACAGTAACAGATTATTTTAATGTTTATCAGATCACATATTAAAACACTTTGCGTTCCAAAACAAACAACTTCTAGCATATAAAATATAATATTTCGCAAAAACTACACAATGTAACTAAATTTTAAGAACAGGTATGAATTCAGCATCTCAAAATCTATAAGGAAGCTTGTTTTTATTAGGTCAAAGATGAATACATGTTCCTTGGTAAAAGTTTTAAGTTTAAGACGATGATTCAAAGAAAAAAACATCTAACGATTTTTTTAATTTTTACGCAGAATGCAAAATACAATTTAGAATCATAATCTGAAAAAAAAACATCGGAGTTCTCAGACCTTTTAGGTGAAAATTTTTAAAACTAGCAGTGAGCGGGATCATTTTAAATTTTAAGGAAATCAGACATCACTACTATAATTTAAAAAAAAAACAGCTTGGCAAAAAGAAAATTTGTTAAATTAAATTATTTCATATATGTAAATAAATAAATTTTGCTTAATATTGTGTTTTAGCGTCGTCCATTGTGCGATATCCTAATGGTTGTTATCTACACTGTCACGATGTCTTATTAAGCCATCGTTAAATTTTCATTGCTTTTAACTCGAAACTACTTTGAATACTCACTCAATCATTGTCGTCTTTTTAAACTGTTTATGCGACCATCAAAAATTATACATTTTCATATATTCAAATTCAGCTTTCGAAAATTCCTTATCAGACCAAAGCAAGATGCCTCTTTTAAAATATTTAGGTACATTTTACCTACATACTTCTTTAAAATAAAAATATTTACTTATACATTTGTTAGCTTAACTTAAAACGTAACGTAAAAAAAATAGTGGGTAATATCACTTAATTCTAGTTTACCGTACAATATTTTATTCAACAACTGTTTCTGCTGTTGAAAATCTACTTTTAAATTGAATAGATTTTACAACTGACATGTAAGCTATGTAAAGTTTAGAATTTATGAACAAGTGTGAATTAAAGTAGATTTTTTAATTGTTTTTGTCTATGAGTGTATTCAGTTTTTTTAACCCACGTTGCCCGCGACAACGTAGGGTTAAGTGCGCAGTAAATAGGCGTTTATAATAAAGTGTTGGATAAAATATATTATTATTCCTGGCTATAATTAACATTAACATTAGCATATTTGTTTAGCCTCCTACTAATTGAGCATCCTATAAGTCCGGGACTTGCGTGGGATAGTAGTAGAGGGAACCACCGGCTTTAACTGAAACTAGTTGATTGGGGGGTGTCTCTATTTTACTAAAAAGTCGGCATCGCCAAATTTTAATTATTAATTTACTAAAAAAGGCATTGAGCTCGGGTGAGAATCGAACTCACGCTAGCCGTAGTCTAAAAGTCTAATAATGAATCAGACCCCTATACTACTAGTAGTCTATTCAATATTGGTGTATAAATAATATTATCATCCCAGTCTATTATATATGAGGTTTATTTTAAACCTGCAAACATGCAGTTCGCTTTGATATCGACTAAGGACTAAAGACTTTTCATCACCGACGGTGATTTACCGTTGACCTTCTCTATGATTAGCTGTTTCAAAGTTCTTAGCCCATGAAACACTTATTATAAGCTTACTTGTTCTTTGTAAATAACCAAAGGCCAGATAGCTTTGTGTACCCACCAAGATAACTCAGGAGTAACTCTTTAACTATTAAACGTTAAGGGAACGTTATTAAATTAGTTTTTTTGGTTTAAAAAATGTTCCTATAGTACAATTTTCTTATCTTTAGCCCTACGTCAAAATTACGTACAAGAACACAAGTTAAACTCACAAGTGACAGTTTAGTTTTAAGCTTTCATTTATACTTGTAATTTTTACAATGGAAATAGGTTAATCTGAAAGGTTTTTAGGCCTATAGATTAACCCATTTCAACAACTTTATTGGACTTCTAGTACCCAAAAGAAGCATTTCCAAAAACTGGAAAATTGAAAATAAAGCCGGGAGAAAATCACTTTTTAAAAATATTTACGACCTTTTAGCTTGGAATATTCGTTCAAATTAGTGTAACGTTAATTAATAGAAAATTAAATACCAAGTATTTTCATTTCTAGGAACAACAAAATTAATACTTTTGAGTGAAGTTAAATACAAATATGAAGTACTTTGAAATTTAATTTAAATTTTACCGAATCAATGTAATTCGCATTTCTCAGAATTTAAATTAAAATGAACGAAATGTAACATCCTTAAATGAATAGTTTTTGATTAAAAATAATAATTTTCTGTACGTACTAGGTGTAACAAGACCATGGTATATAGTAAACATTTTCTCCGACCAAGTCACGTGACCATATGTCCTTCTCTCTTTGCCGTTCATAATCATAGAGTGGGAGAGAGTGCAAGATAGTAACGTGACTTGGTTGCGAGAAATCTTTACTAGACTTTTTTCCTTTATTTTTATAGTTGGAGATATAATAACTGGAGCATCCCTTACTAGCACAAATTGTCAATTTTTATCAGAAAAACTTCCACTTCCGATTTATACGTGTGTTAGTGAACAATTCACGCTGACACCTACAAATTCATAATGAGATAATCACATAGTATTTCATTTTACTAAATTGAAATAGCTCACGAAGCTGTTTTTAAATAAAGCCATACTTCTTCTTCAAGTTTTTCCTGACATCGCAATACGGAGTTTTTTTTATGACACACCCTATAGCATAGGTACTACTCATGATACTCAATATAATCACGACCATTCACACGCCTACTTTATTAATGTCCAAAATAAGACCGTAATTTTGGACATTAACAAAATAGGATTGTGAATGGTCGTGAGTTTATAGAGTATCACGAGTTGTACCTATGCTATAGGGTGTGTCATAGAAAAAACTCCGTATTGCGATATCAGGAAAAGCTTGAAGAAGAAGAAGAAGAATGACTTTATTTAAATACGGCTTCGTGAGCGATTTCAATTTTTGTCAAAAACTGTTTGGAAATGTCTCATTTCATATTATAATATTCTTGTTTGTTGGTTACTTGTTATAATAGTTTAGTTTATTGTTTTTAAAAAGTCTGTCTCGTACCTATTAGGATATTTGACTGACATGATTACAAAGAATTTAGAATAGATAATCTTCACAGCTACTCTTAACAGCTACTCTTCTCTACCATAACACGAATTCTCCAAAATTTAATAACATTTAATGTTATTAATGCAAGGTAAAATTACCTAATTTTTCAAGTTTTAAATTGGAAGCATAACTGTATGATTCGTAATAAGAAACAGAAAAAAAATTGAATTGAATTGAAAAAAACGAAGAACCACCGTACTTTTTTTAGTGTAATTTTTAATGTTTTCAACTAAAGTTAAAGCAATTAAAGTGAGTCAATTAAAATTAATCAGCTAAATGAGTTTATTTTGATGTTTGAAGTTTTGCTGGGATAGTCTAGACTTCAATCTAATCCTTAATTATTTTGTATTTTAAATGTTATTTATGCAAAATAATTAGTTTTTAATTTTTAATTCAGAGAAAAAAATATTTATCAAACAACAACTTTGATACTTGACTGACAAAAAAAGACAATTTATTGTACCCTATAGTATAAACCCAATAAAATGTGCAGTAAATAATATCCAACTCCTATTATGCTGCTTTCGTTTAAGAGATCCCCCTTAGACGAAATTACGCGAATCGCACCCGAACTGATAATATCATATTATACCTTCACCTTTTACCGCACTTCACTGCACGTTTAATGGGAACTAATGTATAGGCTTTTTTAAAATGAACAATTTTGTGTTAGTTTAACTTACAAGCAGATTGGCTCATAACGCTGAGATACCACTCCTTAAATTACTTGAGTTTATGTAACTTTTTAAATATTTTTTATAAAACGCAGTCGTCCAATCGAAGTGACTGATCGATTTCGTGCTTATTAGCACTCTTCAGAGCCACATATCGGTAATTGTGGTGCTATACGAGAAAGTTAAATGGTTGCAAACAAGAGCAGATTGGAAAGGAATGGAAAAGCACACCTATGGAGTTAGGAGAAGCGACCCAATGGTGGGTAAGGTACTAAGGCATGAGAGCTTAGGGATTAACCAAATTTTTATCTAAGCTAAAATAAGGGAAAGTAATATACTTTAAAGAAGATTTTTTCGAAGATACCTACCTTTAGTTTTTATTCACTTCTCGTTTTATGACGTGATAAAGTTAGATTTCCGCGTGAGCACTTTATTGTTTAATACCGATGGCAATATCTGATTTTATTAGATAATAAAATAAAATATTATTTATTAGATCCAGTAATAAATTTTGAAGGAAATGAGATTCTGAAGTATCTCTAAACTGTGATTGGTTAACTATGTTACATGCCACTTGTAATATGTCAGTAGTATATTACAAGTAAAAAAAGCACTCGAAGCGCACTGAAACAGTTTGCGTCGACGTGCGTATACTATTTTTATCCAATACATATAGATAATAAGACAATTACCAGCTTTATTTTAAATAGATAAACTTAATAATAATCCCCGCGTGGCTTTTACTTTATTAAGTGGATAATTATTTACTTTACCCACTCAACTGTCACTTGTCAAATTATTTTCTTGTAAATGTCATTAAAATTTTTAATAAAAATATTAATTCCTATTTTATTGGATACAACCTTGTATGACACTCAGGGGTAAACCGATATTGCCCTCTCGAAAATTAACCTGCTTGGCTGAGGCCTCATGGGCAATATCTTACTTTACCCACTAGTAACATAAATAACTATTAATACGACCTAACACCTAAACATCCATAAAACGCAAAAATTGTCTTAAAATTAATTTGTCAATTTAACATTTTGTGTTTGACAGCAGATATGTTAAATCAGTTGATTTACATAACGTGTACAGAAAGTGACTTATTTTGCATGAGCGAAAAAAAAATCATGACAGCTTTACTTTTCCACATATTATATTATTTCGCACGCGTATGAAATATGACACTTTCTTACTCTATAAATTCTATAAAATTTGTCGTCTTCATAGGATAACTAATATATTACGCAACGAGTACGCGAACCTACTTTTCAGTGGATGAGTAAAAATAGCACTTGAAGTGCACTGAAGTAGGTTTGCGTTTACTCCCTTTAACTAATATGCTTAGTTTACACCATGGGTACTATATTTTAGGTCCAGGTACTTTTTATCTACCTATCTACCTATCTACCTTTCATCTACCTATCTCAGTTTACAAAATGCTTTAAACAGAGATAGTTAGATAACAAGTACCTGGACATAAAATATAGTACTCATGGTGTATGGAAGGATTGGTGTAGTGGTCTACCGCGTCGTACTTGGCGAGTTTACTACACAAATAGGGTGAGTTCGATTCTCACCGGCGCCGATTTGCCTTTCTCAAAACTTATCTCTCTGGACTAAAAAGTTGGTTTATAACACAATTATTTTCCCACATTTTAATTATTGTTTATCTTTACTGATCACAGCAACAAAAGAGGATGTAGATAAGTTACAATTGCTTCAAAACAAAGCAATGAGGGTAATTTTAAACTGTGACAAATACACATCAATTCAGAATATGTTAAAATCCTTAAATTGGCTTTCGATTGATAAAATGATAGAAATGTCAAATTTAATTTTAATTCATAAAATCGAAAATAACTTATTTACAGCCTTACATAGTTAAACGATCAAACTTTCATACATATCTAACTAGAAACAGAGATGATTATAGTGTGGAAAGATGTAATTTAAATATTTGTAAAAAATCACCTTTCAATGAAGGTTTAAAGTTATATAATAATTTGCCAGTAAATTTAAAGAAAATCGCCAACTTTAGAAGATTTAAAATAGAACTAAAGACTTATTATTTAAGTAAAATTGTTTAAATGTATGAAACAGTCTGACAGTTTGATAATATACACTGATTTAAATCTGGTTATTATTTTGTGTTATATGTTTTGGGTAGGTTTAAAAAAAAAAAAAGTTCGAAAATTGTCGAGCCATAATACTATTTAGGTATTTTTTTTTTCATTTTTATTTTTTTTGCCTTTTATGTGGGCTTTGGTTTTCTTCTTTAAAAATATTTTAAATCAGTGTAAAGTTTACCTCTCTGCTCAGATAAATTTTTAAATACTGTATATATTGTATATATTTTTGTATATTGTAATGACTAGCATCTAAATAAAGATTATTATTATATTATTATTTTCAGTTAATTAATAATTGAAATTTGGCGAAGCCGTAAGTGAAGCGGATACTCCCTATAAATTGGTTTAAAATTCAATTAAAGCCGGTGGTTCCCTCTACTACTAGCCCACAAAAGTGTTGGACTTAGGGGATGCTTAATTAAGTAGAATAGTACGAGGTTAAACAAAAATGTAATGTAATGTAAACTAAGCCATTAACTACTAATTTTGATTATATGTCAATTGTCAGTTTTTATTGGGGTTAATTTTGTAGCTTTATGAAACTATTAAAGTAATAACAAAATATTATTTAAAAATATTATTTGACTGCAGGGATGGATCCAGGACTCGGAGAAGGTAATTTTGCAAAATTATTCTCAGATTTTAGGAAAGATTATTAGATTAAGTATAATCTATAGTTAAATAGATTAACTCTAATTTTGGAAACAGAGGGTTAGCCAAAATTTGGTAGACACTTTTCAACAAAGCTAAATTTCATGGAAACCACCAGATAGCCTAAAACGCATTTACAACTTAATAAAAATTTAATTTTCTTTGTAAGAAAAACAGATAACCCAATTTTGTGAACGGATTTAAAATCTAAGTTAAAAGCAGGTCCAGACCTTCCTATAGGATCCATCTTCCGTTTTCTTCGTCAATTTTGTTCATCTAAATTTTTCTCGGGAAAAATGTGTATTTTACTTATTTTCGATACACGAGTGGCATTAATAACCAAGTATTTTTTAAAATCAATTATAATCGAATAAAAAATAGTGTCAAACTTATGTATTCATCTGAATTTATTTTTGTTTCCGACCTTGTCATAAATTTAACCAAACTTAGTACCGCAGACAATTTTATTTTCTATAACAAGTATATAAAAGTGTGGCGCTTTATTAAGGTCCTGCTACTGAAAAAAATCCTGAAAATCCCTTTTCTCTGTAAGACTGTAAAAAAACCTTAACGTTTATTTATAGTAAACGTTTCAGAGTAATAAGAAAAAGGATACTAAAAAATACACAAATATTTAGTTATATGGAAAAACTTTTATAAAGGTAGAGGTTTTTATGGTCCTTAGTTATTATTATGATTATTATCAGTGTTATGATTATATTGCTCTCGTTTATGGGCCTTTATAAGTGGGTATTTGTAAGTGTCTCTTAACCTATACTTAATAAAATTTATAGAATTTTATTACCGATGGGTTATAATACAATTTCATTTATTGTTTTCAAAAAAAGTCTACAAAATAAACTGATTTGCTCTTCCAGAAAGTCAGAGAAACAAGTCAGGTACGTAGGCATGGAAGGACCCCTCCTCAAAGTTAAAAGAGAAAAAATATATAAAGCAATCTTCAATATTGGGAAATTAACTTTATTTTAAAGATTATCAATATTCAAACTAGGTGACTAATGGGTCTCAAAAGTAGAGTTGATTCTTGAAATGACATTCGCGGATTTTTTTACTTTGGAATATGGTATAAGGTAAGTAAGGTAAAAACCAACTAAACACTTGCAAGCACCTTGTCAAAGCATAGCCACTAGACACTAATTTGAAACGTTATGAAAAGGAAAGTTGCATGATCAAGTAAATAGGCAAACATTAATACACCTGCATAATTTCTTAGTTTGAAAGTCTGTATCTCCAAAATGTTATATTCTAGCAAAAAACTGTATACCGGGTGTCCCACCATGTTCTTGACAAGCTATATCTCCGTTATTTGAAAGATAGAGTTTTTTGCAAAAAACAGCGTTAAATGGGAGTCATTGAAGTTTTTATTCAAATATCCAAAACCATCCCTTGCTTACCCACCCTCTTAAAACCACCCCCAACTTCTGTTTTTCAAATAGCACCTTCCAATTTTAATCAAAGAATATGAAAGTACATTTCATTCTGAATGGGGAGGGGGGTACTATTTAAAAAACAAAAGTTGGGAGTGGTTCCAAGAGGGGGTGGGTAAGGAAGGGGTAGTTTTGCGTAAGTCAGTAAATTCTACCTTGACTAGCATTTAATTTTGTTTTTTCGATTTTGTTTCATCTTTTTAAACAATATAGCCCTTCTAAAACCTGGTGGGACAGTATTATTAATAAATAATAGTTGTTATTTGGAGCCCCTTTAAGAAATAAGATACTAGTTATAATATATGGTTGAATTAAGAATAAAATTTACTTTTATATTCTTTGATAAAAATGGGGGGGTGCTATTTGAAAAACAAAAGTTGGGGGTGGTTCCAAGGGGGTGGGTAAGCAAGGGGTGGTTTTGGATACGTGAATAAAAACTTCAATAGCTCTTTTTAAACAACGGAGATATAGCTTATCAAGAACCTGGTCGGACACCCGGTATTGTGTCTGAATAATGTGTGGTACATATAGATTTCACCTCCACCAAATTTACAACAATACACTTAAGTTCAATGTTTGGAGAACCGTCCCATAATACTTTTTTTAACCAATACCCGTTGGAACAATGGTCCTCACACCGTAATGATGCCTTTAAACTATTAAGAAAGCCCTAAGGAAGGATAAATACATATCCGAAACGTTGGTAATCTTAAAAATGGTTTACTTTCTCAACACGCCGTTCCACATCCCACTACCTTTGCTATAATAAATTGGCAAGGACACAAAACCACTACGATAATTATTTAATATGTATGTAATATACAAATATCTGTTTGAACCTTTACAGCAAACATACTATAACATTGTATATAAATAATTATTAGGCAATAGTTCAATAAATTAATAACCCTATCCAATTTTAGGTGAAATGAGGTTTGAAAGTAATTATACTCTTTACAAATCTATGGAAAATAGAAGAATATTATAACCACGGGTCGGATCGAAGTAGTCATTACCGGGGGCATGCAAAAATTAGTATTTAAAAATAGTATATTATTCAATGAGCGTAAAATAATTGCTATAATGATAATAATATAATAATAATCTTTATTGCTTATAAAGAAATACATCTTACAGCAAGAGTTAGATAAATCAATAGAAAAGAAAAATAAACACGAATGAAATAAACATATAAAAAAAAATCACAATAAGTACCTAAGTAATTAACTAATTTATTCATTTAGAACAAAAGCCCTTAAATTGACACATTGAATGAGATAGTTACAAAGAGATTTGATGTTCCGTAAGTCCAGAGCATCTAATAGATTCACAAGTTCATTAAAGTTTGTTAGAAAAGGTAAATAATTGCTATTCAATGAGGGTAAATTTTGGGAAACGAGCAGACAGGCGAGTGACCTAATCACCTGAATGATTATAAACTATTATACGCGAGTAGAATTCTATACTTTATCCACGGTCGTTTTAAATTTTAAACGGTTCATTTTCACAGACCCGTGATTAATAGGCCCATTAATCACGGACGTGTTTAAAACTCTTTTTTCAAGTAAATAGACACTTTAAACTATTATTCACCAAGCGGAATGTCATGTCGACGCTGTTAATACTCAGTGAGTCACTTGGTCATGGTCCTTGACTCATGGAGAAGGACTTAATTTTTTTTTTTGAAAATTGTGTCTATTTTCAAAAAACGAATATTAATACAAAAATATTGTGTGACGAGGGGGATAAATGAAGAAAAAATACCAATGTTTACAATATTTTCGTGATATATAGGGGTTTCCGAGGTAGTTGCACCTAGGTGATCAGCTGATTCTAAAAATATAAAAATCCAACCCGTCGGGGAGGGGATCTGCGGAAAATGGGAAAGCGTATCTACGCAGTATACTTTTTGCTTAAGTTTCTTAAAAATAGTGTGTATTTAGATATGAAAATATTTATTTACTAAATATTTTTATTTTAGGATTTTATTACTTTTTAACTTTTTTAACTTTTTTAACTTTTTAACTTTTTTAACTTTTTTAACTTTTTAACTTTTTTAACTAGAATTCTCCCAATCTTTTCTTTATCATAGACCGTTTTTTGAAAAAATATTGTATAAATATAATAAATACATATTATTTATTTATTTATTTATTTCGATACACCACCCAACAGCCGAGGCCAATTACAGGGTGGGAAATATATACAATATAGTATACACATATATATACAAATACAGAAACATTATAATACTTAAAGTTAAGACTTAAACATTAAAATACTGCAAGAAAAAAAATAAAAATGAAAGAAAGAACAGGAATAGTACTAACTTAAATTTAACCTTTTAATTGCAGTTAGGCTAGTGCTGAATATTTCAAGACTATCTTGCAGGGAATCGCAGGTACTACATATAAAATAAATTGGGGAGGATTTCAATACATTTGTCCTAGGAGTTCTTAGATAAAAAGTTAAATTATCACGAGCTTCTACTCTTGGTACATGTATTGGTATTTTATCTAATATATCTGGGCAGTTTATACCAAAGTGCAAAATTTTAAATAAAAATGTAAGGCCTAATTTTTTTCTCCTGTTTTCAAGTGAGTCGAAGCCAAATCTATTAAGCAGTTCGGTGTGTGGATACCCAATGGGAGGGTAAACGCCATCTACCTTAAACTTTAAAAACTTTAAGAACCTCCGTTGAATTCCTCCCAAGTGATCGGCATGTGTCATATAACCTGGGTTCCAAATAATACATGCATACTCCAATTTAGACTGCACAAACGTAGTATAAAGTAATTTTAACAAAAATATGTCTGTAAGTCCTGTTGAATTGCGTATTACAAAGCCTAAGTTTTTGAAAGCCGCTTGCACAACATTTCCAATATGCTTATTGAAGGAAAGTTTACTATCGAAAGTAATCCCTAAATCTTTGATAAATTCTGGACGACTTAGTGATTTGTTACCCAGTGTGTAATTAAAAATTATAGGATTTTTCTTTCTTGTAAAACTCATTACTTGGCATTTATCAACATTTAAAGGTAGATTGTTTTTGTCACACCAAGCTTTTACTTTTTCAAGATTATTCTGGAGCCGCAAACAGTCTAAAAGCGATGTAATAGCTAAGAAAAATATTGCGTCATCGGCAAAAAGTAAATAGAAAACATCCAAGTCGACGCCTATTTCGTTAATAAATAATAAGAAGAGTAAATGTCCGAGAATTGATCCTTGAGGTACGCCTGATGTTGCTAATATATCATCAGAAAACTGGCCAAAATATTCGACATACTGAATTCTGTCAAGGAGATACGATTCAAAAAGTAAGACTAGTATGGGAGAACATCCCGACTTTTTTAACATTATAAGCAAGATATAAGGATCAATTCTCTCGAACGCTTTAGAAAAGTCAGTGTATAGGACGTCTACTTGGATATTTTCATCTAGAGACTCTGATAGATATTGAGTAATATAAGCTAGGTTGGTTACTGTAGATTTCTTTTTGACAAAGTCGTGTTGATTTTGTGAGATTTGCTCCTCCAGATGTGCATACAGGACTTTGTGCAACGCAATTTCAAAAACTTTGGCAAAATTGCAAATAAATGCAATGGGCCTATAATTTTCGACATTGTTTTTTTCGCCTTTCTTGGAAACGGGACAGATTCGAGACCTTTTCCATATGGTGGGAAACTTTTCAGTACCAAGCATTAGGTTAAAAATTACTTTTAGAGGCTCTACAAAGAAAACGGCACAATCATGTATTATAAAAGCGGGAACATTGTCTGGACCTTTCGTAAATTTAGGTTTTAGTTTTTTTAGGGCAGATAAAATATCGTGACAACTAAACTTATTAAGATGAAGAAACGAATTTACGAAGGCGTCTTCCGGGGCATTGTTTACGTCAGGAGGGGTGGGTGTGGTAAAAGAAGTTTTAAAAAATTCAGCAAAGCAGTTTGCAACTTTCTTTGGTTTTTCATACCACTTATTTTTGTATTTAAGTTTGCTAGGAATAGTAGTTTGGGACTTTTTGGAGTTAATGTAAGACCAGAATTTTTTAGGTTCATTTTTTATATTATTTTGAATATTAATTTGATGTATACTGTAAATTATAAATTAATAATAAAATTACTTTTAACCATAACTTTTAATAAAACAACTATATAATTTATAAAAAATTTAAATATTATAACAATAAAAAAAATAGACATAGAACATTATGATTATAAGACCATAATCACGTAAAAATTATCTATGTATCATTTGTAACATATTTTATAACATATAGAGCACTAAAAAATATTTTTGTCCAACTTTATGGCTCGAATACCCCACTGTGCAATGGTTTCAAAAATCGTCAAATTGCCCTACTATTTTTTTTATATACAAGAAAATATTTAAACACTGACTTCCAAGGTTTTTGTATGAAATCCAAGGTTTCCAACATAAAAATCTTTGATTTTTAACCTTTTTGAAAGATTTCTGAAATTTCTAAAAAATCTTTAAAATCTTTTCGAAAATTAGCTAGATTTTCAATATTTATGCAAGGTTTTGAAATTTTTGAATGTTTATTTTAAACCAACTTCAAAACTTTTAATCCTTCAGGAACATAGGCACATATGTGTTTAGTTAAAAATAAATTCACCGAATTTATTTACGCTCAGTGGCTATAGTTGTTGCCCTTTGCTTTGATTCCAATCACAAGCGACATCCAATGGCCACAATTTCAGTTGTCTACTTGTTTTTACAATAAAAAGTCTTTTAAACTACTGCTATTAAATTAATTTAAACAAAAAAATCGTCCCTGAAGAGGTTAAAAACCCCAGCTGTGCATCTATCACTAGTGGAAGAACTCTATTCTTTTTACAAAAATCCCTCAAACAACCTTAAACGTATATTCTTTATAAATGGTGGCATATTTATTTGAATTACTAATCTCAAAAACTAATAGTCCTACAAAAAATATTATTTTAAAAGTTTTCATAGAAAATTTTACCCTAAGATAAATATTAGTCGAGTTATCACCAAAAACATTAGTTTTTGCCCTCTGTCAATTTAGCATACTCCAAAGTTTTACCTGTAGCAAATTACAAAGGTCCTAAATCGTTTGGCAAAAGACTTTTTTAAATAGGAAATTCCATTCAAAAGTTATAAGGTTAACAAAAAGGCAGACAGACAAAAAGCCAGATTGACAGTGTTTGAAGAGTACGTAGTAGTAGTAGTAGTAAGGGTGGGAAGGCTGCGTTTGAAGAGTATACTATGGAATGCGAAACATTGCACCTCTTCACAGTTCATTAATCTAATTAAAATGTAATCTAAAGTGCCCTCTAATGATTACAGCCCATATGTATTACACTAATGCCCTGTAATGTTTACATTTCATGTATTCAAAAATAATTTAACCATTAATACCACCATAATAATAACAATAATTTATTGTTGGTTAACCATGTTAATGTTAAAATATAACATCGAATTTAGGGCCCTTTTGGTCACAAAAAATAACTATGTATGTAACATTTTATCTTTCAAGAAATTATATATTACATAACATAACATATAAGTTCATATTTCAAGACGATTATTATACAGTAGGGTATTGCAAAAAAAAACACATTTTTCAAAATCGTTCTATTAGTAATAGTTTTGTTTGCTGTTGAATGGAGCTCTCTACAACTAGAATTATGAAACAAAAGACGTCTACCCTATCTCTATCTCATTTGTGCTACACTTTCCAGCCAACCAAATAAATACTGTATTTGTTTTTCATACAACAAATACAGTATTTATTTGGTTGGCCGGAAAGTGTAGCACTGAGCGGCACGAACAAACATAGCTAATGTGAATCTGTAGAATAAGATAATTCTACTAAAATTTAGATGGCGCCAATAATTTCTTTAATAAAAAATATAGTTACACTTTTCGCCCGGCCAAGTAAATATTGTATTTGTACAACAAAGAACAAATACAGAATTTGGTTGGTTGGGTGGAAGTGGGAGTGTATGTATGTCTTCTATCCTTTTTGGGTAGAAATTTTGTCCCTGTCTAATCTAACGGGAGAAATCGCCATTGCCATTGAAACAACCCTCGTTCTTTTAGTAATCATTTTTGGTTCTGATTTGTAACTGGAACAACCCCCCTACATCTCTTCTCTTGGCAGCCATGTCCCGTACGGCAGCACTTTTGTATAATTTTTCTCGATCTAATTTATCGGGAAATAGACATATAATTGTTTTTAAATGTAACTGTTTATAATTTTAATTGTCTAATGAGTTCCATGGTATGTTCGGAATATATAGAATGTTCACAAATTAGCTGGTTTTGAGGTTAGGTTCACAAATTTTTTAAACAATTTTTTTTTGTATTTTCTATATAACTTAAGTAATAAATTATCCCGTTGTATTTTAGCTTTTTTAAAGTCATAATATATAATGAAACGTAAAGTGTACTGAGAAGTGCAAAAATTAACCCAAAACTTTTGTTTTTTTGATGCATGGGATTTTTCAAAATTTTCATATGTTGTTTCAATTAAAAAACTATGCTTGCATACCAAATTTCAGGTTACTTGAATATTTTTTGATCCCCTCCCAACTCAGTTATAATAATGAGGTATTTGTATTGTTTAATTTCTTACGTTGTTTTTTTTTTAATATTTTCTGGATAACTTTTGCTTATGAAAAATTGGAAAAATGTGTTTTTTGCAATGCCCTATTATGCAGTACGTAAAATTTTCAATATTTCAAATTGGTGTATCCCAAAAATACAATCCATTTAGTGAAATCTGGTTTATATAGTATCAATATCATTAAAAATGTCAAAAGTGTTACGTTTTATTTAGGTAGAGAGACTTTATATAATTTTTGATAGTTTTTGCTCCGTCTCGAGACTAAAAAAAAGTCAAGAATTTAGTAACTCTAGTTTTACATAGTGAGATTATTTAAAATAATTTTAAAACTGTAAATAAGCTCATAAAAAGACTTTAAATTAAAACTATTAACTACGTTTTAAAAGGGTTTGTTGAACAAAGAATTCCGCTATTAAAAATATTGTCATTACTTCAAACTTTAAAGTTTAAAGTTAATCTATCAGTTAAAAAGCACAGGAAAGTCGCATATTAATCTATTCACAGCGAGTAGGGCTAGAATAGTATTATACGGTAGTTTTGAATTTCACAAAATCGCTAAAAAACGTCCTAGACAAAAAAATCTTAGATAAAAATATGTTTCATGAAAAAATAAGAAAGTTTAAAAATATCCGTCTGTCCGACCATCCGTCCGTTAGGCCGTCTGTCGGCTCTTTTGATATTACGTTGTTTGTAGACACGATACATCAAGAACGAATTAGCGGTGGTAGCTCAGTCGAGAAGATTCTGGTCTTCTAACCAAGAGGTCCGAGGTTCGATCCCCGGTCAGAGAACAAAAATTTTTCAAATAAAAATTCCTCCGTAACCATGTGCTTCGGAGGGCACATAAAGCCGTCGGTCCCCCTGGGTTAGTAGGCATCGCTACTAACTACCTAACACAGGGTTAAAGATGCAACAGGCGCCGGAACTACCCACTACGGTGGGTCTCCCCGGCAATAATGCCATACGCTAAATAAATAAATAATCAAGAACGAATAATCCGATCGACTTTTAGTTCTTTACAAAACAAAAAAGTTATAGGGGGTTAAACTTAAAAAATAAAAATAAAAAACTATATTTTTTTCTTTCAAACATTTTTCGTTTTTCGAAAAGTGAAATGTTTAAAAAATGTTTTTTTTTCAAGTTTGTTTTTGATTTTTATTTGTATTTTTTTTTTAATTTTTTGTTTTCTAAAAATAAATGCTCAAATTAATAATCCTGATACCTAACCAAGTATGTATTTTTATTCATTATTTTAAATTATGTGTTAGTAAAATATCCAATTACTGTCAATTATGTTATATTTCAATGGTTTTTACTGTAACAATGGCTAAATGCAAGGGATATTCTATGGCTAAATATAACATGCGTAGAAAAGTGTAAGAAGAAGAAGAAGAGGAATTGTTTTTGCTCTTATCTTATATGGAAATTTTTGTTGTTATTTCTGGATTAATAATGTCTTACACAGAAAGTTGTAGGCTGTTATTTAGACAGTTGACCACCAGTCAAATTTAATTTAACAGTAGTAAGTACCTACATTTTGTCTTTAAGGTAAAGTTTATATCATTATATCATTATAACTGTGTAAAATGCCTAAAAGGTGTTGCTTATGTTTTTATTTATTAATAGGTCCGAAGACAGAGAAAAAGTGCTCCGAAACGTTACTAAATAGTTAAAAAAACTCTTTTGGTTTTATTAACCCTATTCCCAAGAAAATTTCTATACTACTATACTAGGGGGTAAAAACACATCTAAAGTATTTTATTATTAATATTATTTAAAAGACTTAATTTTTCGTAATAACAAAAAAAAATTTTTTGAAAAAAAATATGTTTTTTTAATTTTTGCTAATAGTATGCAATGCAATGCGTAGCATTAAAAATCTCTAGGCTTTTACGTGTAGACGCGCTTACATAAAATAAAAGTGACATTTTTTTTTGTTTTCTAGTTCGTTGCAAAAAATAAAAACGTAGCTACAAGCAATTTGCGTTTGTCGCATATTCATATCCTGTCGAATGTGTTGAATACACACACGTATACATATACAAACAGGGTGTCCTACAATTTATAACTATTGAGCAACCGCGGAGAGAAGAAAGTATTGATATGACGAAACAAAAAATTCTGGATTTTAATGTATTTATTTTTTGCTCCGTCCGTCCGTCTATCCTTCAGCCCAGAGACTTACAGACTAATATTATATTCTTATAGTTAGAGAGAGGAATATTTAAGTCAAAAACAAAACTTGGAAAACCCTTTATATTATTTTAGTTAAATTTTATATTTTAGAAAATGTTTATCATTTTTTCAGTTTTCAAAGCTTTACTTTAGCTTATAAGCTAAACATATAATAATATAATATATAATAACATATATGTTTTAATTTAGAGAATGAATAAAAATGTGTTTTACTAAATACGTTGGGGTTAAATGTCAAAATATATTCCTTTAAAATAAAAAAAATCGACCTGTTTCCGCAGTTTGTAATTTTTCCACTTGTTTCGTAATAATTATCTGTGAAAAACAGTGTGGGACACCCTGTTTCGTATTTCGGCATGTCTAGCGTCGTTTATGTTGTATTTTTAGTCGACGCTTTTAAGCCTTTACGGTCTTAACGGTCTATGTATACTAGCTTGTTTAGATTTACACATTTTAAGCATAAATAATGCATAGGAAATACTCGGGATTTTCACGAAATTATGTTATTACTTGTAAATGGAAAATATCTCGGAAAATATGTACACTATACATGGTGATTTACCTAATAGCCAATTTTGTCATTCTGAGAATCTAATTCAAATCCCAATTGGAATATATGTAAAAAGTATAGTAGGGGAAGTGTGCTTAAAGCGGGATATGTAGGTAAAATGGGAAATTGCGATTTTAACAAGACGGTATCGTCGCGAATACGTCTACACGTTCGCATAACCATAAGCATAACGTTAAAAGCCTGCGCACAAGACACATGACAGAATATTAAGCAAATCACTCCATCGTATGTTATGTATTATGTTTAGTTATGCGAGCCTATCAACTACATATTGCATATTTATATTTAAATGTGCCATTTTTGTGTATAAAAATAGATAGAACTTTTTGTTAAAAACTCCGATATTCATAGAAATACAACCCGTAACGCCTCAGATTTAAGCATACCCAAGCATAATAGCGCAAAATACGAAAAAGGTCCATATTACTCCTGCGTAAAAAATATTTAACAAAATTCCAACTTTTATTAAAGATATAAAAATAACAAAAAATTAAACTTCAACTTAAAAAGTTTCTCTGTGATATCATGATAATGCGTTCTATACAACGAATATCGAACGAATTTAAAATTTTTAATTGTATACAGTAATTTATTTTATTTATTTGCTTGTTTATCTGTCTATTTATTTGTTAATTTATTTATTTACATGTATACACAAATATGTATTTTATTCATTTTATTCTATTGTTATAGTTCAAAGTAATGTGATAGTTCCAATATCCTGTTTTTTTTTGTCTAATTTTTTTCTTACAGGTGGATTTTTTCGTGGATTTTTTTCGTACCCTGTATATTTTAGATTTTAGAAATTCTTGACTTGCCATATATACTCTGTATCTTACATGGTTAAAAAAATATAATAATTATTATTATATATATGCATTTATTTTTTTAATAGTGTAAAAATCAAATAACGCCTGTTTGTCCCAAATTTAACATGTTTTCCTAATTCTAAGAAGGTATAAAAATAAATTTAAAAAGTCAAAGACTCGAAAAGGAAAAAAATACAAGGGTGCGAATGTTGATTTAAGAAGTTTGAAGATACACAGATGCGCTTAGAGTCTAATTTCAAAAGCCGAGAATTATATTATTTTTTTTTGAGTTTTTGATTAATTTCTTGTTATTTTTATAATCAGTTTGCATTTATTTTCTGCGATTATCAAAAATGGACATATAATATTAAGTTTTAAAGCACAAAATAAAAAAATATTTTACGCCCTGATGTGATTTTTTTCCGGAGAAAATCAGTAATGACATGTTTTATGTTTGTAATTTGCTATTAACGTACAAAATTTGAGCAAAAATTTTGAAGCTATTGCTAAGAAAATCGATTTTATTCGATTTTTGTTTATCAGTAAACTCCTTATTTAAAAATTCCCCTGAACAATCCTCTGAAACCTTTAAGTTTGTTTTTGATCTATCAAGCGGTAGGACCGGACAAACGCGCGGATGGACAAACATCGAAAAATCGTTTTTTCGGAATGTGCTTTTTAATAAAATCCCCTCTAATTTTTGTCGGCTTTTGGAAATCAGCATCGACTTCTGAAAATCGAAAAAAGTAGAACCTCGAAACGCTTAGGTGTCAATGCTTATGTGTTGTACTAATTGGAGGAGAGCTGGTAGTAATTAGCGAGCAGGACCAGTGCCTACTACGCCTTTGCGCGAAGTAACAAACTTGAAGCCAATATTTACCTTTGAAATTATGAACACGTGTCAAACACCCTTCGAAACTGTAAAACAAGATTTTCGAAGTTTGAACTAGGTTTGCAAATCGTCAATTATTTTAAAGGTCCTTTATTTTCGGCTCTGGGAAAAAATAGCGCTGGTCAAAATAGCGTGTCCCAAAATAGCGCTGGTCAAGGACAAAATAGCGCATCATAAAATGGATAAAATATATCAAATAATTTAATTGACAACAAAACAATAAAAATTTAAAAAACACAAAATACGTTAACGAAAACCAAAGCTTCCATTAAAAAAAAACACCAAACCAAGAAAAAACCAAACCATCCAACGTTAACGTAAAAAAGTTTACCATAAAAAAAAACACCAAACCAGCAAAAAACTAAAACAACCAACGTTAACGTAAACCAACGCCCCCACTAATTTTTGTGGGCATGATGCGCAACTTAACCCTAAATTCATTCAGAAAGCGCTCTTTTGAGATCCGCTATTGTGTCCAAGCGCTCTTTTGGGTCGCGCTATTTCGTCCAAGCGCTCTTTTGGGTCGCGCTTTTTTGTCCAAGCGTTCTTTTGGGTCTCGCTGTTTTGTCCAGCGCTCATTTGACCAGCTGTTTCGATTTGAATCAAATTGTAAATATCAGTCGCAGCGTGTTCTTTGTAAAAAACGGATGTGGCCGCTTCGGCGGATTTATTCCTGCATCAGCCTTGCTATCGTAGATAAGCACAGGACTTGATTTATTTTATTTTATGTTGTTTCGTGAAAATATTACTTTAATAGTAAAGTTTTAAGTGAATCGTGAATATTTATGTTTTTTTATTGTATGATGTTAAATTTTAACGTGGAACTGTTGAACATGTAAAGTCAATTTTTCTATAAATTTTAAAGATTTTTTTTTATTAGTTGGCCTCTGCGCAAACATCACTACAGAGTGAGACGGTTATGCGTAGGGCGAAAATTATATTAGATCGAGCTGGCAAACTATCCTATGGAAAATGCCATTATTGGAATTGGAATTGGAAATTGTAAATATGTATTTTTGCATAATTGCGATTTAAAGCTTAAGCAAAGATAGACGGGGTAGAGAGTTGGTACGACGCGGCGCTCTGCCCACCCGTGCGACTATATATCTCGAATACAAAGATATATATTTGCAAAGATTTTTTTTAGAGATCTATGTCCTTTATTTTAATAATTTTAAGTTGGTGGTTGGTGGTCGCAACCGTTAATTTAAGCTCACCATACTTTGTATGATAAGACTCTATTAAAGACCATCCTTGGTCTTCAATAGGGTCAACCGTACTATACAAAGTAAGGTGAGATCGAAGTATTTTTTCCTTCGAAGATGATCTAACCTAAAATTTAGTTAGGTAATACTTGAACGTTCCCTTACTGTACAAACTCCAAATATTATGCATTTTGCGTGTAAACAATAAACTTTTTCTAACAAATTGGAATTTTTTAGATTAAAGTGGGGCAGCGTAGACGCAATGCTCCAGGGGTAAGGGGAGTAAAAAGCGGCTTAGTTAAGTAAGGTTAGGTTAGAATTTCATAAAGGAGGTGGTTAACTAATAACGTAGCTCTTAATTTAATAGAAAGTAGCCAATATCTTCAATATTTTTCTTTAAATTGAAGTGAAAATACAAAACTAAAGATCACTGCAATTACTAAAGATTGCACGAGATAGCACTTTTACTAATAAATTAAAAACAAAGCAAGAGACTCAAGATTTTGTCCAAGAGTAACTAGATTTAATAAAACTATTTACAAAAACTATAAATTAATTTTAAAGTAATTTGGAGTTGTAATTAGCAAAATCAAAGCCAGCTTTTTAAAGTTTCTTCAGTTAACAAAACCTTTTTTCAATTAGTAATTTAAAAACGTGTTTTATAATTGGCGTGTGTCACACTTATGTACATAGGAATTAGTAGAACTAATTTAATTCCACTCCCATCTATGTATACCCACGTATTTCATTTTATAAGGATCAATTAAAAAATGCCAGGATACACCCTTTCTATCAAGTATGCGCTGAAGATATAGGCACGGTTGTCCTTATTCAAAAAGAAGTTTTAATTTTTTAACTACAACATATATTTTCAGATTGAAAGAGATTAGATTAAAAAAGCGTTGAGAGCAAAATCCTTACTGATCCCGTTTGTATTAAGGCCTATCCAGAAGCTATATAAGAACATAAAACATGAGAATGTGATGCCATGATTGGCTTAGAAGATAAATGGCGGCACATCAAGCCAATCACGGCATAATATTGTTATGTATTATGTTCTTATACGAGTCTGTGAATAGGTATTTAGTAGTAGTAGTAAATTTTTGGGTTGGCCAAAGCCGGACAACTAGGCCATTTCTGGCCCTTTTTGTCACCCCAGGCAATCCCAGCCTGGGGTGACAAAAAAGTCCAAACCATTTACTAATTTGAGTCCTCCTTGAACCTGCCCGTCCTTTCAATAAAGGTCAGGATATTGGCCCAGGGGAGATCTCTTAGTTCCTCTTAGTTGAGTCTTTGAGTTTCAAAGACTTGCAACCTGAACCTGTCGTATCTGACACACTCGGCTAAGTAATGAGAGGATGTTTCATCCTCTTCGCACTCTGTGAATAGCGGACTCTCTAGAATAGGTAAATAGTTCTCTTAAAATATCTCGAAAAGCTGGCTCCACGGAGAAATTGTTGAATTATAAATAATAGATGAAGCATTTATCTACAAAATACTTTTGCAATTAATTCGATAGCTGAAACCCTTACTGAGATATAGTTCCAATAAGTAAAAAGTTATTCTTTTTTTTCACTGGCATGTGGCTTAAGTTTTCGAAAAAAAAAGTCTAAAACGAGAAAAGTTTTAATTTAAAAAAGACTCGTAGTTAGAAAATGTCCACAAATTACGTATTTTACTACGAACGACGCTTTTAACCTAGAAATTTTAAGATGGTGTGACGCACACTATTTTTAAAAAAAAGCTTTAAATTTATTGTTTTGTGCATGTAATTATTTTTTACTTTCATAATATGTTTTGTTGGAGGTTCTCGAGTATTCTCAAATAAATGTAGTTAATAGAATTGTATATTTTTCCTTTTCTTAGTTAATTTTAATTGTGATTCAATACAGTAACAATTATATTATCTTGCAGCTTTCGAAAATGCACCCCAGGAGGCAGAAATGTTAAGCCTTAACAAAGTGACACATTAAACTTTTGCCAAAAACCAAGCATTATTTTACACATCACAAATTAAAACTCCTTTTTTTTAATTAGCACACCCGTGTTGGCTATACCAACGAAGAAAAAAATTGAAAGAACGGATAATACTCTTGAATAGAAAATCCCAATAACCAAATAAGATGTTATTGCTGAAAATTCTTTTATATTTTGAATGCACCTCAGATTTACAATGGAAACACTTGAAGTATGATAGAGGGTGCTTATATTGCCATTGAAAAATGAATCATGCCGTTGCCGCTATATCCTTTTAAACATATTAACAGAGAAGAGAGACAGCGATATGTAGTTGGATATTACTATGTTTAACATTGCCAGAGTTGTGCCCTTTTTCGTGCGTTTGAAGTTATACATAGTAGAAACCTCTCAGGTAAATTTTCCAAATTTTAAACAAGATTTTAATACAATCAATAAGTTTCAGCATTAAAAAACATTTAAAGTTAAAGTTACTAAAGGCATGTAAAAATATTATTATTGTATGTTTGGTAGAGGTACATAATTTCTTGACAATATAAGACTAAAATTGTTATTACTGGGAAAAGTCCAAACTATCTGTCCTAAAAATATAACCTTTTTTATGCACTATGCCTAGTACTAAGGCGTCATTTACTTGTGAAGTGAAGAACGCCTTGGTAGAACCAAATAATTAAGAATTTGGGGCTTTTCAAACTGAGATTTTACTTAGCACCAAGGCGGGATTGCTTTTTCCAGTTTGTCAAGGAACAGCCTGAAAAAATGTTGAAAATTTCTTTTTGATTATTTTATTTTTTTTTATTTTTCAAAATTTTGTGTTATGACACTGTTCTGTAATGAGTGCGATATGTCCATTAGACGTCCCGACTTCAAATTGCTTGGCCAACATATCCTTTAATAGTATAACTGAAAAGCAAGGTCTATTTTCCGCAAATGTTCAAATATACCCATAGCATACTGTCTCTGGAGGACCTCTTCATATGGTATACGTGTTGAGGAGGGGCAGATATAACTCCAAGGGTACAGTCAAGGACACTCGAGTCTCGGATTTATTTTGACTCGACTTTAGCTTCGCTGAACACGTACCTACTATATTTCTTATAAAGACAATGAGAATCTGTGCTCACTAATTGTCAACCATACGTGTCTAGACAGAGCCAGCGCTGGGCACTACACAGTGCGGTCCAAAAGTCACCCCCCCTCTTAACTTTTGAACCAGTTGAGATATCGACTTCAAATTTGGAACTTTTAAATAAGACAACTTAAAATATCTTTTAGCATATATTTAATACTTTCAGCTCTTAAAATGTGGGCTGGGGGGCATGGGGGCACATTTTTTTAAATGGAAAGGGGGGTCGTGTAATACATCATTTTAAACCTTATAAAATTCTCCATTTAACTCCATATTTTTAAATAAAAAAAAAATTGGGTTTAAAATGGGGTTGAAAATGGGTATTAATGTCAAAATTCCTCTAAAAAAAACAAATAATTTTTTAAAAATGCCTAATTTCATCATAAAAAAATGTTAATTATACTTTTAAACTAATTTTAGTTGACATAAATAAAAATTTATAAAAAAAAACTTAATAAATCGAATGTTTTAGCACAAAAAATTGAAAAATCAAAACCTTAAAAAACATTTTTAAAAAATTTAAAAATGTTAGTTTAAATAGAGAATTTTATAAGCTTTAAAATGATGTATCACACGACCCTCCTTTCCATTTAAAAAAATGTCCCCCCATGCCCCCCTGCCCACATTTTAAGAGCTGAAAATATCAAATATATGCTAAAAGATAGTTTAAGTTGTCTTATTTAAGAGTTCTAAATTTGAAGTCGATAACTCAACTCGTTCAAAAGTTAAAAGGGGGGGGGTGACTTTTGGACCGCACTGTATGTACAAACTAAAGTAATACTTTTTGATATAATTAAATTAATTAAATTAAAAAAAATTAAAAATATTGAAAAAGTTCGACAAAAAAACGCAAACTGCTGCTTCATGGGTTATGGATATGTTACAACGATGCCTTCCGTATACTACACAGACTTCCCCGCTACAATAGTGCTTCAGAAATGCTTGATTATTCTGGAATTGACACGCTTGATGCTTTACGTCGCAAAAAAGTTGCTAATTTTGTGAAACGTCTTACTTGCACTCTTTTCTTCCTTATTTGTCTCAGACCTGGCCGTTAATTTCTACGTGGCGTCGTCTTTTGTTTACAAAATATTTTTTGTATTTGTTTTATTGTTTTAATGTTATATATATTTTTTTCTTTGTACATAATATGTATTATACAGGGTTATTCAGAAATAAGTTCGAGATATTTAAGAGGTTATTCTACGTTAAAAAATATGAACAAAAGTTCCTATAAAGGTTGGTCCGGAAATGAGCCCTAAGGGAGCTACGGCTCCTTAAAATTGTAATAAAAATAAAGTTTTTAATGAATAACTCTTGTACCCTTTAAGCTAGAGCGACGAGCTTCTGTATGTATACTAGTATTATTAAGGCAAATAGGTTTATGTTATTTTATTTTTTTGAATTTATCCAGAGGCGTGCCTAGACGGACAAAATATGTTAAGGCTTAACACATTTTTGTCCCAAACTTTTTTTTGTATTCGTTTTTTGGATTTTTTGTAATAAATACAGAATCCTTCAGTAAAAATATATAAAAAATGTCATATAGTGTAAAACTGTAGGAGCAACCGTTTAAAAAAATGCATTTAAGAAGAAGTAACATTTTGTTCCAATAAAAATGTTACTTTTTAAAAGGCTATAACTTCTTTAATATTAAATTTAGGTGTTTTGGTGAAGAATACGTTTTTGCTTAGTTTTAAATGAAGAACCGCCTTGTAGCATTAAAATTTTAATGGTGCTTTTTTTGTTCCCCGTTCAATATGCCTATATTCGAAGGGCCGCAGCTCCTAGGGCTCATTTCCGGACCAACCTTTATAGCAACTTTTTTAATATTTTTTAACGTCGAATTACCTCTTAAATTCCTCGAACTTATTTCTGAATAACCCTGTATAGCAACATCTTGCTGGAATAAATAAATAAATAAATAAAAATAATCCGAGAAAAGTGCAGTTATTATACCAGTTATTTCCCTTAAAATGTTTAATAATTTTTCTTGAAAAAGTTTAGTCTTATTTCAGGTGCAGTTTTACAATTTTTCTCATGTTTTACCTTAATGTTAGTGAAATAAACGTGAAGAAAGCAATATATTTTTTTAATTCTTTGGAAACTGAAGTATATTTTGGTCGCAATCATAGACAAGGAAAGACTTCCAAAGCCGTTGCGGAATACTGTGATAAATGTGCCTAGCGCATCTGAGATAAATTTGAACATGCGCACTACTATTGTTGTTTTTGACGAGTATTTTTTAAGCTTAGTTTTGTGTGTCAAATAAAAATTGTAAAAAATTCAACAAAAAATAATAATTATCTACGAAGAAACGTCGAAATAGTTTTTTTTTAAATATTTTATAAGAATTTTTCGAGGTGTGTTTGAGTTTCGGGATTTTGTACACCTACTTTGAGTACACCAGGGATTGACCCTTTGCTCTTCATAAAGCAACAATACAGGTTAGGTTTAAAGTTATAAACAAATGCAGCGAAAAAACAATTAAAACACAGTAGAAGTCGAAAAATGAACAGAAACAAACGACGTTCTGACAGTACTGACAGTATAAACAAACTACTAATAATTCGTCACCCCAGTATTGGTTTGCCATATCTCTATTTTTGGACATTTTAAGATTTTTACTGGGGGATTTTTAGAGATAAGACAAATGAATACTGGGGTGATGTATTGTTTTACGACCGACAGCATTTCACAGCTGATAGAGATGCGTACTGCGCAAGGTCAGATATATTGCGTTACGTCATTTCGCTGCCTCGTTCTGTCACAAAATAATCTTGCACAGGCTGGACTAATGGTTCTCTTTCCTTCTCTATGGTCGCAATACATGTTATTGTAACGCTCCTCTAGGCACGTAGACTGAGTATTTTCACCTATTCTATCGGTGGCTATATTTATTTATATACCTATATATTTATTTTAGAAAAAGTTAAAGAGGTGACAAAACCGAAGCGTTAATTAAAACTGAGTACAACTCACGTACTAACTACTAGTTAATTACTAAAATACACACAGAAAAAAGTTTCTTTAATCAAATAATTATATTCTTTAAGTTTATTCTATTAAAAATATTGTTTTTTCGAGTAATCCTAATTTTCTTTAACGAAGCCAATATTTTTTTATTTAAGAACATGTATTAGTTTCCTTTTAGATGTCAATATTCTTAAAGTTTATTCTTGAAAGAAAATTATTTGCTTTATCCAAATAACTAATATTCTTAAGGAAGATAATTTTTATACTTTCATCCAAGAAAAATGCATTATTTTAACATTTTTTTATGTTCTTTTTGCGAAAAACAAAAAAAAATATTTTTTTTGAGAATGATAGTTTTTTTATTTTTAAAAAAAGTTTAACCCCCCATATTTTTCTACTTTGGTAGAATTGCTTCTTATAATAAAAGTAATTTTTCCTGAATAAGTAATCACCCATAACTTTTTTGTTTTTGTGGGGATTACTTTCAAAAACAATAGAGATCTTCCCCTGATGGAACTTGATTTTTCCTGAACAATTTCAAGTCGATCGGCTAATTCGTTCTTGGATTATCGTGTACACAAAAATCGTGACATCAGACGGACAGTAGGACAAAAAAAAATCTTATTTTTTTATGAAACAAATTTTTATTCCAGAATTTTTTATCTAGGACGATTTGTGAAAATTTTGGAAAATTCGAAACTACTATATAATACTATTTTAGCGCAGGCGCTGTAAAAACAAAAATACTGTTTTAGTTTTAATTTTTAAGTAAGTTTCCAAACAAGCTTCATTTTTTAGGTAATCCAACAATCACACACAAATTGAAATTTAGCCTCAAGGTTATTTTGACATTTGACAATTAAAAATACAACTGGGAAAATCGTTTTCAGATAACAATATTTTTCACATGAACAAAATTTTCTAAATGTAAATGTAGAGAATAGGTGTGGTTTTAAAGTAAAATAGTAGAAGTGGCATGTTTAATACTTCTCTAATATAAATATCATAAACAGGGCCTTGTAAAGGGGGAGGCAGTGGCAAGGCTCTGAACATAAAGTTCATTTATTTATTATAGTAGCGTTAGAAGAAAAACGACAACATTAATACCTTCATTATGTTAAAGAAAAACTTTATTGCCTTAATGGTCCTTAATATTAGCATTTAATTACGTAAAAATTCCCATCTGTCTAAATTTTTGTGTGCGCCTTCGCTTTGTCATTATAAACATTGGGTGAAAAGTCCCTATGTGTGCGACGCGAGCTTAAATTTTTATTTTGCAATTAGTCGGCACACATGTGGTTTTTCTCGAATATCTCCGTCAAATTTGCAGTTATGCAAAAAGGAACTATTATAAAATTTATCGAGCATAAAATTCTCTACAAAAAACATTTTGTAACTTTTTTTGAGATCTCCCCCGTTTTTCCCTAGCGCTTTGTTAACTTACGAGAAATTCCGATTAAAATTTATCGATTATAATAATAATTATTATAATTAATAATAATTATATAATAATTATTTATGAGAAAATGCAATTGTTTATGCGGTGCATATTGCAAAATTATTGTTAAAGGTGTAGCTACGCTGAAAATGGATTGATTTTAAAAGTTACTGGGTACAATATTTAGTTTAACCCTACTTAAAATCTTGCAGTAAAAAAAAATAACCCTCGAAGTATGAAAATTAACATTGTTAATAAATTCAATATGGGAAAAAATCATAAGTGATAAATATTTTTTTTAATCCCATGTAAATTTGCAATGAAGGGTATGTCTAAGAAATCCGATGTTGTTTTTGCGAAATTAACAAAGCGCTAGCGCAATTATGGTTGAGATCTCAAAAAAAGTTATAAATGTTTTTTGTAGAGAATTTTATGCTTGACAAATTTCATAATTAGTCCTTTTTGCATAACTGCAAATCTGACGGAGATATTCTTGAAAAACCACATGTGTGCCGACTAATTGCAAAATAGAAAATTAAGCTCGCTTCGCACACATAGGGACCTTTAACCCAATTTTTATAATGACAAAGCGAAGGCGTACACAAAAATTTAGATAGATCGGAGTTTTTCCGTAATTACTGGTTTTTTAAATCTAATATGACTGGAGTACAAGTTGTTTCTAAATTAACCGTTAGTCTGACTAAAAACGTATACTGATTGGCGTTATGGCTTCCTGCTTGCAAGAGACGTATAAACATGAATTAATAGTAATTATATACCAAGGTAAAAAATATATTTTTTATAGCCAAGCGTATTATATCCCGATGCGTAGCATTATGGGATAAAAGAGTACGTTTCTCCATGGTTTATGAGTAAAATAGCTATTTTTTTTTGTCTTTTTTATTTAATAAAAAAAATTAAATTTTTGTTTTAATCATTTTACGTATATATGGTTCAAAAGTCAGCCCCATATTAACTTTTTAACAGCTTGAGATATCGATTTCAAATTAGAATACTTAAATAAGACAACCCAAACAATTTTTTTTGCATATATTTGATATTATCAGCTCTTAAAATGTGGACTTTTTTTTAAATAAAAAGGGGGTTTGTGCGATACTTTATTTTAAAGCTTATAAAATTCTCTATTAAATAAATTTTAAATTTTAACTATTTATTTTTTAATTTTTTAAACATTTTTTTCAAGGTTTTAATTTTTAATTTTTTTTTTGCTAAAAAAATCGAAGAACTTTTATTTATATCAATTAAAATTAGTTTAAAAGTATAATTTAAGTTTAAGTAACATAAAATAATTAATTTTTCAAAAATAGTTTTATAGAATTCTTGACGAAATTACCCATTTTCAATCTCATTTTGAACCCCCAAATAAATAAAAAATAAATGTTAAATAGAAATTTTCATATGCTTTGAAATAATGTATAACAAGATCCCCCTTTCTATTTAAAAAAATTTCCCCACTGCTCACATTTTAAGAGCTGAAATTATCAAATATAATCGAAAAGATAGTTTGGGTTGTCTTATTTATGTGTTCCTTATTTGAAGTAGATATCTCAAACTCGTTCAAAAGTTAAGAGACGGGCTTTTGGAACGCACGGTATATAATATTTCTTGTGCTGCTAACATAAGAAAATTTTCAATTTTATCGGTTATAATAAAGGAAAGTGACATGTAACTCACGTGCGGTAATATATCTAGATAGCTTTGAAGTGCGGTAAAATCCTAATAAATCATAAAGCGTAATTTCCGCAAATCAGCTGGCGAGAGGGAAATTGATTACTTATTTGATAAAATAAAATATTTAATTCTATTTTTAAAGGTTTTCGTGCGTCTTATCGGATTAATTACGTTTAGAGCTTTTTCATAAAATAACTAGAGAAACACTTCTTTTAAATTGAACAAAATTATTTAAAAGGAAACAAAAAAGTTGTATTTTTATAGTTCACATCGATGACCTAGCGTACAAATGTGCTAGCAGGTTTTTACGCTAGGCCATCGACATAAATACGGGGTGTTCGGAAGGAATGGAAAATATTTAAAGGATGTGTTCTAGAGGGCAAAATATGAAAAAAGTCACTATAAGCAAGGGTCTGGAATGTTTGCTTTTCGAGATACAGGGATGTTTGTTTCCGATTTCGCACCGTTTGTAATAGTATAATTAGTTCATAACAGGTTTTTAGCGCAGGACAATTGCGGCAAGTTTTCTAAAGCACTAGTGCGCTAAAAACGTGTTATAAAACGGGTGGTTTAAAAAAAACTTACATTTAAATTAATGACCGATTTGGGGATTTTTGTTTTGGGTTGGCTTTACAATTATTGCCTTGTGTGAAATTTAAAGAACAAATTATATTCTATTCTATTTTTTACTTCAAGTTATCAAGCCATAATTTTAACAAGGTAAAATATAACATAATCACAATTTTTTTTAGAAAATTAAACTTTAAGGCGATATTGATAAAGCACGAAAAAGGTCAAGCGATATTCATTTGTCCTGTAACAGGACTCCTGTTCGGAACAGGCTGTTCCCAACCCAATAGAAAAAATGTACTGACCTTTTCTTAGAACGCGCAAAATGCGTGTGATTATCAACTCGCTAAATAGAAAAAATCATAATTGGTTGTGAACTTTTAAATAATTTTTATTTTGACCACTGTAAGACAAACCGTTTTCAAAATAACTGGTTCAGAACCTTTTTTTTACAGGATGGCTTTCAGAATTTATTTTTTATAAGTTGGCTTTGACATATATGGAAAATGCTTTTTGTAAGATATTTTTGATAGACTAAGGGTTAGTAAGTAACCAGTTAGTTACTTAGATCTACCCCGACGCCAATACAAAAGAAACAACAAAAGAAGGCCATCTGTATTTCTAAACGAAATTTTGCTAAAACAATGACAAAAAAATAACAAATAAAAATATAAAAGAAACTTTATTTAAAATAGAGACTACCTTATTCTTAATTACATTTTTATCAATTGTTAAAATGTTACAGGGTTTAATTAAAAATTTTTGTAAGCAAAATTTAATAAATTATTCTTTTTGTTCTTTATTGTTCAAGTCAGTCCATATCGTTTTTTGTATGGTTTCAATCCGGAAATAAGTATCAAATGATTTTTATAAATGAATACGTTATCACCTACATTATTCTAAACCTATTCATATCTTTATTCCAACGAAATTTTTCTTTATATTTATAACTTCGTAGAATTTTTTTGAATTTGAAATATAACCTTCAAAATTACCACATTTATTTAAAAAAATGTAAATTTATTAACTATAAAGTTGAGAAAGTTACATAACTGTTAAAATATGAGTCACTCGCATAAGCGCATGGCCAAATAACTTTGAAGCTCAGTTTTTAAATGCTAAAAAATACTGGATGGTTTTTAGTGAAAATATCGGCATTATACAGGGTGTTCCAGAACTCGTGTAGAGAAATTCTACATACAATTTAATATGTCTTTTACCCTATTAATCACAGCAACGTTTTTTTGCACATGCCTTAGCATTGATAAAGGCTCTCATTTTATATATATATTTTTTCTAATTTTAACCAGGGACGTGCAAAATGGAGGGGCTATGTCACTTATTTGCTCCAAACTTTTTATCTGTATTTTTTTTTGACATTTCTCAATAAAATATAATTCTTTAGTTAAAAATACATAAAAAATGTATTCAACCGTTTTCGAGAAAATTGCAGTTAAAGAGATAAATCTTTCTTGCCGCGATTTTTAGTTCCTATTTTTGATGCTCAGAACGTGAAAAAATCTGTTTAACTGCAATTTTCTCAAAAACTGTTAGTTCTACGGTGTCTAAGAGTACCTTTTTTATGTATTTTTAACTAAAAAATGATATTTTATTGAGAACATTTAAAAAAACACAGATAAAACATTTTGGGTCAAAAATTGACATAGCCCCCTCCCCTCGTTTGACAGGTCTCTGGTTAAAATTACCAAATAAAAATTACATAAAATGAGAGACTTTATCAATGTTAAGGCATGTGCCAAAATTCGTTATTGAGGTTAATAGGGTAAAACAGATATTAAATAATAACTCTTTTTTGGGGGCACTCTTAAAAGGACCGTAGCTCCCTTAGGGCTAGTTAGCGGACCAACCTTTATATATAACTTTTTTTCAGTTCTGTGTCACACCCCAACAATATCTTAAACTATGTTCGCTTGTTTTGTGCGTCCAATGCAACACTTTTACGATCCCTACATAGATTTTATTGAATTTTGGAATACGAGCATTTAAATCAAAAATGCAATGTTGTTTTTAAAAATTATGATCAGTATAAAGAACAGATCAATTTTTTAGTGGTTACTTAAGGGGGTAAACCGCTGAACATATCAGGTGTAGAAATTTAGGAAACCAAAAAAAATCTCATCTTAATTAAACGTGATGCTTTTTTAGGTAATTTTTAAGATTTTTCGAGGTTAAAACTTTCACTGCGCATGACTCTCTTGAGAGTAGGCCCCGTCCTTGGCACAGTGCGCACGATTCTCATATGAGCCAGGCATCAGTTTTAAAGCAGCGTTGTAGGAAGATAAATGCGCGTGTGTCGGCTTCTTGTCCATGAAAAAATAATTAAAATATTTATGGGGTCTAACCTAGGTTAGACCCGGTTCCTATTGGTTAAATTGCAATTCTTGGCATTTGTAAGACTTTTTTCTATCCGAAAATTTTCGGATATTAATAAAAATAACGAGCTGGGGTTTTCACCATTATTTAGTTAAATTTAATATAATATAAAAATAAGGATATTTCCTTAAAAGTCCTTAAAGCAAAAAAATTTAAAAAAAGGACGACGTTAGGCACTCAATCAACTCTTTAACTGTACAATAAAAAAACCAACTTAATATCTTTAATTATAACTGAGAATTTTTGAATCAAAATGTTTTTTTTTTATTCGACAGGACCCTTAAAAGAAATCTCTAGAAGCTCTTCAGGGATTACATACTAGAAGAAATTCAGATGTACAATTTGTTTCAGCGGTTTACCACTCGGTTATTTGTTATAAGTATTTTAAAAAGAGACCATCAATTCATGCAATGAATTTCATAGTCATATAAAAACTCTGTAACTAGACCTATAAACAAGTATTATTACACATCCACTTATTATCTGGTTGTTTAAAGAGGGCGTATATAACGGGACTATTATCTAAAAGTATTATATTTAATGGTTTACGGGCTACTTTTTTTAATGGGCATATGTTTTAGTGGTTATATGAAATCTAATCAGTAGGTTTTACGTTTATGTTTTTTCCATTATTACTTTTTTGATGAAAAACAGACACACAAAGAACTATTTAAATAAAATAATTACTAAATTATCAAACAAGCCGTGAAGTTGTGTAATAGTTCGCATTTCATAGTATACTCTTCACAATATATATACCGTAATTTCACAAAAGTCCAGCTACACATTTTGTATCTTTAATTCTGAGCAACCTAAACGGGAACATTTATTTATTAAAGATAAAGAAAACTGTACACACACTGCAATATGTAACTGTCTTAAAATAGACAAGGTAGAAAAGATTAAATATTTAGGGTTAGTTTTGGACCAGCACTTAAGATGGGGTGAACTTGTAGACTGTGTGGTGAAAAAAAATACGATTTTTAACTTTTAAATTCTTCCAACTAAGAGACATATTAAATTAAAAAAAACATTCTAATGGGTTATAACTCGCTTGTGGAGTCTATCCTTAGATATGGAATATTAATATGGGGCGAATTACTAAAAAATATCGCGGTTAAAATACAAAGGGTACAAAACTCTATTTTAAAAGTAATTTTAAAAAAAGACAGACTTTTTTTAACAAATGAACTTTACATTGAAGCCGACGTTTTTCCCATGTATGGGTATACGTATACGCAGTTTATATGTTTATCATAGTTTAATTAGCATGTACTCTCATCAGCACTTAAATTTGATAAAACAACGCTTTTCGCACTAGAGCAGCACAAAATGATGCAGTCAGCGTTCCTTTCTATAGAAAAGAGCATTTGAAAAGACTTGTGTTTTATTTTGGACCTAAATGTTAAAACTTCTTGCCTAACATGTAAAGGCTTAACGAAAATAAAGAGATTTAAAATTGATGTAAAAATGTACTTAAAACAAAATATAAACATTTATTTGGATTTATTTTAGTATTTGGTAGTTTGCAAGGTAAATTAGTTTTTGGTTCTTCTGTTTTTTTTTCTACTTAAAATTTTAAATCTTGATATTTTTAATCATATTCTTCCTGTTTTTTTTCTACCTAGTTTTTCGCAGTTGCGAATATATTATGTATAACTGCGTTGCTGAAAACAATTTGTGCGCCAGGTACAAGACAACCATTTATGGTTAGGTATAAGTCCTATGGGTTGTTTTCGGCAATTTTAATCATAATAATTTATAATTTAATTTAATTGTAATTAATTTAATTTTATAATATTGTAATTTCTTGTGCTGAATAAAAAAAAATTGAAAAAATTGAAATTGAATTGACACAACTACATATATTCCATGAGCAGCGTATTTAAAAAAAATATGAGATGCTCACGGAACGCGATGTCACTAGGACATATGTTTTTTAGACTATTAGCTTACTGCCCTGTTAAATTAAAGGGCAGAAACTGATATTTTCAATAGCAGCGTTTTCAAAATATTACATCAGGGTTGACGTGAAAACGCCGCTATGCAACAAATGTCAGTTACTGTCCTTTACAGTGCAGTATAGTAGTAGTATAGGTACTTAATACTTTTTTTTTAATGGTGTGTAGTTGTGCGGCTGGACTATTGTTGTATGAAACTATGCTACTTAAATATTTTCATTTGTAAATATATCAAATAATAATTAATAAATAAAATGGGCCGCGTTAAGCAGAAACCTACCAACCCACATTGTGAGATGACAGTTAGTTACGGAACGCTTTACCGAATATCTTTTACAAGGATTGAATTAAAGGTTCCATATTTTGTCCATGTTCTGATACATGAACAAGTAAAACAAATGTTTAATTCTAAGTGTTTTAGTCAAAACGTTTAAAAGTTATTAGGGAAAACGTTCAACAATTTACTGTCATCTCACAATGCCCAAATAATAAATTCTATCAATAGATTTTCCATAAAATCGTAGAAAGGCCACATTTATCATTTTTCAAAATTGTTGTTTAAATCTGTGTTTATAATCGTAGAATTAAATCCGGCATCCTTAATTCTGTGTTTAATATCATACAGAGCGGTCCAAAAGTCACACCCCCCTCTTAACTTTTGAACCAGTTGAGACATCGACTTCAAATTTGAAACTTTTAAATAAAACAACTTAAACTATCTTTTAGCATATATTTAATACTTTCAGCTTTTAAAATGTGGGCAGGGGGCATGGGGACACATTTTTTTAAATAGAAAGGGGGGTCGTGTAATACATCATTTTAAAGCTTATAAAATTCTCCATTTTACTCCATATTTTTAAATTAAAAAAAAAAAAATTGGGTTTAAAATGGGGCTGAAAATGGGTATTAATGTCAAAATTCCTCTAAAAAAAACAAATAATTTTTTAAAAATGCCTAATTTCATCATAAAAAAATTTTAATTATACTTTTAAACTAATTTTAGTTGACATAAATAAAAATTTATAAAAAAAAACTTAAAAAATCAAATGTTTTAGCACAAAAAATTGAAAAATCAAAACCTTAAAAAACATTTTTAAAAAATTTAAAAATGTCAGTTTAAATAGAGAATTTTATAAGCTTTAAAATGATGTATCACACGACCCCCTTTTCCTTTTAAAAAAATGTCCCCTCATGCCCCCCTGCCCACATTTTAAGAGCTGAAAATATCAAATATATGCTAAAAGATAGTTTAAGTTGTCTTATTTAAGAGTTCTAAATTTGAAGTCGATATTTAAGTTAAAGGGGGGGGGGGGGTGACTTTTGGACCGCACTGTATATGATTTAATTATGTGTATCATGTAATATCATAGAATTAAATAGCCGCCATCTTTAACTCCATGCTTAAATTCACAGAGTTAAATGTTTAAATTAAACAAAAAATAAAAGATGGCGGCAATTTAATTTGATTATATTAAACACAGAATTAAGGATGCCGGATTTAATTATATGATTTTAAAAACAGATTTAAATAAAAAAATTGAAAAATTATAAATGTGGCCTTTCTACGCTTTCATGGAAAATCGATTGATAGGATTTTATTTATCAATTATTATTTGATATACTTAGAAATGGAAATATTGCGGATTTAATTATATGATTTTAAATATATAATATTAAAGCCAGAATTAAATAAAAATACACTGCCCTGTAAAAGAGCTTTCCTATTTTCACCTCCGGGCGTGAAATGGATTATTTTTCAAACTCAAAAACCCCAATATACCAATTTTCACGAAAACCACACCACGTCCCTCAGGGGGCGAAATTAGAACTTTTAGATTCAGATTCGTCGACCCCAAAAACCCCTATATACCAGATATGATGAAAATATTGAAAATATTTACCCCTCACCCCTCTGGAGTAGAGTTTTAAAAAATTTATTATCAGATTCAATTTTAGAAACCTTAAAAACCCCTATATAGCAATTTTAAAATTTTAATTTTTTTTTTCCATTTCCAAGTTGCAAATCTGCAACTTTATACGACGATATTTCAAAAACGCTTTGACATAGAGACTTGGAATTTGGACCAAAGGTTTTATACGTGGAAAAAAGCTATAGATAAAATTTAAGTCTCTATATAAAAGCGTTCTTAAAGTATCATAATTTTAAGTTTGTTCGTAAAGTACTTGCATTTTTAATCCGAATAAATCTAGAGTCATTTTTAATAATTTTGGAAATTTGAAAATCATCGTATCATACTCTTCCATTTGAGGTTTGTGAATAGTATACTATAACTTGTAATTAAAATTTAACTAATTAAAAAATTAATAGTATGTATTTGTGCTGCGTGGCATAACAAAAATAGTCAAACCTATAAAAATAAATTGAAAAAGAATAAAGAAATTTTAACAATTTAATTTTAAAATAGATAATAAAATATCAATATAGCAGCAATCACCATTGTCCGTAAATTAAAAATTTGAATAACCTTCTTTTTAAATACCAGGTAAAATATTAGCTTCCAAAATGAAAAATATTAATTCTTAAAAATAACTGCTGTTTGTTTACTAAAAAAGTAAAGAATTTATTCTTTAGTTTTTACAGTTATAACTGAAAAAAAATCATAATTATTATGTTTTAGTATTATACTTATACATTTGCAAACTACTAATTATTGTTTTTATGTTCTTTTTATTTTTTAAGCCCTTTTAAAGGTTTTTTAAACTGCCATTGTCAGCGTAGAAACATTTTATAACTTTTTAATTTGTCAAATCGAGAAATTTAATTTTTAAATATTTTTTGAACACAACTTCCTTCTCTATAATATAACATATTATGTTAATATTTCATTAAACCGATCAAAATTTTTTTTGGTAAAAAATAGGTTTTAGATTAAACGTTGTATGGATAACGGGCGTAAATAAATTTGCCCACTCCATTTATTGTAAATTGTATATAATGGAATGCGTAGCATTACATATCATAACGTAAATTGTATATAATGGAATGCGTAGCATTACATATCATAACGACTTTTTTAAGACTTACCTTCTTCATCACTGCCAACCATCGAGTACCGTTCGAATCCGCTAAGGTTCCTGTGGGTTCCCAAACCGAAATCATCCTTAGTCCATTGTAAAATTCCAGTCTTTCCAATAACTCTGCACGGTAGAGTAACTCGAGAACCTACGACAGCCGTTTGATCTTGGGGTTCCATAGCGAACCTTTGAGGTTGCTGATCTTTCCATGAGTCAGCAAGAGCAACTAGACAGAAGCTTGATATCCGCAACAGTAAGAGGAGAAATTTGTATGTAGAAGTCATTTTGTGTGTTTTTTTTTGAGATGTTCTATAAAGTCTGTAACAAAGAAGAAGAAAATTTAGCCGAGCGTTCATCAAGAGGTTCCATAAATAAAATATTAGTTTAAAAATAACAAAAAACAGTAACAGAATGATAAATTAACTTTGGCTTTGATCTATACAAACAGTATGGCGTCTATACTACTGAACACGGTCCAATGAACGCAGATACATTTAAATCGGTTTTATGGCTATAACATAACTTTTTTGCCTACTAGTGCAGTTCCGCCATTTCATAGAATTTGAAAAAGTCCGTATCAAAGTTTAAAAAATAAAATCTTGTAAACACTAAATGCCAGATAATTATTGTATTTATTATTTTATTTTAGATCATCTCCACTTTCTATTTTTCATACCAGCTTTAATATCAGTTTTAGTTTTTGGCACTTTTTTTTTTAAATATTTAACAAAATATTGTACGTCCGTCATCATGGAATGGCTGGGTTCTAAAAAAAATTATATGACCCTCCACCCCAAAGCATTTTGTAAAAGTTGAAAACCCCATTTAAATATTTGTAATATAAAATTTTCTGGTTAAAATTATTTAACATAAATTATTTAACGGTGTAGTAACAGTTGTAACAGTTGTATATTTTATTCCCTAATAGGGCAAGTTTATTTTCAAAACCAAAGTGTGTTTTCTTGTTATAAGGTTGTATATGTACCCATGACACAAAGAGCCTTATTATACAGTAAAAAATAGCCTGATGGTAAAAATATTTCACGAGCGGTAAAAAAACAGGTTAAATTTTACACCTGTGTGAATAATATTTATACTGGTAATTCACACCCATAGCTTACCAAAAAATAATGAAAAAAAAATAATTTTCTGGGTGTTTACCACATTTTTTAACCACCTGCTGCGAAAATAATATTTACACTATCGTGAATGTGATAAATACAAACAAGTTTGAGTGTAACCGTGTTTTCAGTTATAGCGTTTGGTTATTATTACATCTTTTTCTAATATCTTCTGTCTTTCTTACATAAATATTCACACTGCTTTTTACATCTTACCATTTCTATTTACAAATTAAAAATAGTTCTTGTATTTTGACCAAAATCAGAACAAAGAAGAGACACTACTTATAGGTTATGTTTATGACAGTAACTGTCAGTGTAACCAACACATTCGAAAGTATTGGTAAATAATTTGAACCAATATATTACCAATCACAACCATAACCGCAAATAAGCAATCCGGTGACTCACGCGCATAATAATTTTTGGTAATGTTTAACTGTCTGTGGTATAAAATACCTTTGTAAGGTGCCAAAATAACAATAAGCAATACAATACAATAAGACCTATATATTCTGTTGACTTCATTAGATTTGTGCAATGTACAATAATATATATGTATATAGGTCTTTTGCATGTGACAATCACTTGTTTTTACATCTCAATATATAGAAAACGTCGCATAACTTGAAATAATTTAAAGATCTTTCTAATACTACCTCAGCGTTAAGAGAGAAGCTACTTGAAAGACGATCTAAACTGAAATGTTTCATTTTGATATAGACTTTTGTACAATCAATTTTTTTTTCGCGGTGGCCACATTGGTCCAACAGATCTATACTATTTTAGTAGATTATCTATACTATTATAATAGATACTAATAAATCAAGTTAATCTAGAATTTTTATTTATGACATTGACTTGGGTTATTTTTTTTAATTTGCCGGTAAAGTTAGTGCAAACAAGGACCTTTTGAGCATAAGTAATCTAATAACTCTATAAGGTTTGTGTCAGCAAATCGGAAGCGGATATGCTAGTCAGAACACAGAACTAAACTCTATCTTAAGTAAACAAGTGTTAAGGCATACACGTGTCTCTAATTGCTCAGATTACCACTAATTGTAAACTTTAGCATGACATGTTACCTTTTGTTCAGAATTTACACACCGGTGTACAATTGAATATCTCTTGGGAATAACAATACAAGTACAGTTTCAGATTAATCCCTGAAGATGTCTCTAGTAGTAAGAGACGAAACGTCGGAAAGTGAAAATCCATTAACACGGTCTAAACCCGAAAGTGAAAGTTCTTTAATACAAGTACAATTATTTTTTTTGAAAATCTATAAGTATTTTTTTTTTGAGACATATTGAAAGAAATAATAAATTTGATGTTTTGGAGTTGGTATGTATATTTGCGAACATTAGTTCAAATGAGTGAAGAATTAATAACAGTTGACTCTTATTTTGAGGTTATGTCTGTTGACAGTTGCAACTGTAACTGTCAACAGAAATAACCTCAAAATACAAATAAATTGTCAAATCTAAAACAAAACCTATATTTTATACACAGTTGAAATTAGCAAAACCTGTGTACCACTTCAAAAAGGGTATTCGAATGACCTTGAAGGGGAAAGTGAGTGAACTCAGATAAAGTGTAATGACAGTCTTCGTTAATTTTCTTTTCACTGACTGCTTCAATTACCTATTTCGTTTTATTGCTACATTATTTGTAAGATCCAACCAATTGGAATCAAACAATTAAAACTCCACTGTCAAATCATTTTAAAATTAACCTTACTTTTTACTAATTGTCTGTTCTAAATATTTTATTTAAAGATTTAGAGGAATTTTAATGCTTACCGGCAACACCACTGCTGAGCGGCTTGGCAACAGTGGAAAAAAGCGCCTTGCTTGTTTTTTGTCAGTGTAAAAATTAATTTGTTTTTACTTTTTTAGATTTGTTTTTTAAACTTCTTTACTTAATTTTTTTTTTTATTTCTTTAGAACAAATTATTCTTTTGTTGGCAGCACTATTTTGGATTTGGTTCGTTATTTTCGTGTCGCCAACAGCTCAAATATAAGCAAAACAAACATGGATTTACTATATTTTAGTTTGTTGAGCCGGTAATAACGTTTATTTAATTTTCTATTAAGCCCGGATTTTGTTTATCAAACACTCTAAATCCGTTCTACTTGATCCATAAAAAACCATTTTAATTTGGGATAAAACAAACATTTTACAAGTACTTTTGTAAAAAAGCTAATTTGCATAAACAACATTTTAAAACAATTTTTTGTTTTACCTTAGTTTATATTTTTTTTTTCAATTGTACACGGTTCTTGGGAATAACTTGATATCTTTTAGATGGTTTTAAATATTTATTCTATTTTAAATACTTAAAAAGTTATGTCCAGAATAAATTTTTATATTTTGGGGAGAAAAAGAAGAAAAGTAAAAAAAAATGATGAAAACATGTTTTGTGAAATTTTATTTTACCTTTCGGCGATTTTTTAATTTTTCTTGTATGGTGAATTTTTTTACATTTTGGGGGTAAGAAATAATAACCACATTTTTTTTGTAACTTTATTTTAACTTTTAGGGAACGTTCAATTATTACGTAACGCAAATTGTACTAAAGTTCATACACTTCATACACCAGTTCCTGCATTATTATAGATTATAGAGATTTCATAGTTTGGCTACCACCCTAATTGGGGGTGTGTTAGGGGAGTAGCCAAAATATGAAATCTCTACATCCTTGAATAACCCGAGAACCGAGGTATGAAGTGTATGTATTTTGGTACATTATGCGTTACGTGATACTTGAACGTTCCCTTATGTAGTTTTTAAATTTTTCTTCTATTTGGGAACGTTCAAGTATTACGTAACGCAAAATGTACCAAAATTCATACACTTCATACCTCGGTTCTTGCGTTATTCAAGGCTGTAGAGAATTCATATTTTGGCTACCCCCCCTAACACACCCCCTATTAGGGGGGTAGCCAAAATATGAAATCTCTATAATCTATAATAACGCGAGAACCGGGGTGTGAAGTGTATGAATTTGGTACAATTTGCGTTACGTAATATTTGAACGTTCCCTTTCAAATAATAAGAAAATTACGAAAATTCAATTTTTCGTTTTTCCGTTTTTCATGCATTTTAAACACGCTTGGAAACATAAACCTTTTAAATTAGCCATCCTTAATTAGGAATAGAATAGCCAAGCGTGAATCAAAGATCAAAGAAAATTTAAACTTCGCATTTTTCAGCACAGGAATATGTATCTACCATCTTAATTATTTAACTAATCACAGAATGTGTGCTAGAATAGTATACCGGGTGTTTTTTTCTTAACCTGAAACTTTCAAATATCTCGAATACTATGTATTTTAGAAAAAAAAATATCGGACAAAATTTGTTTATTTTAATGGTGGAAACAAAATGGCGTATTTATTTTTTACGGATATTTACGTTTTCAAGGTCATTTAAAGGTCAACTTTGTTTTTTTAAGTACAAACATATATATTTTTTTACTGTTATTTAATTCCCCTCAAAAAAATAAACATCTTTTGTAAAAAACTTTTTTTGATCGGACTTTTAGTTGTAGAGATAACACAGCCACACAAAATTAAAAAAGTTGCATCAAAAAGTCCATACTTGAAACATATGTCCAACTGACACAAAAATCAAATTATTCTAACGCCCAATAACTTTTTTCGGTTTGGGGGAAAAAAAATCGAAAAAATTATCTTTGTTAAAAAAATTTAATTTTTTTGTGGACATTATAACTATAAACGTATGTCCAATTGGCACAAAATTTTTAGAAAAAATCAAGTTATATGGAAAAAAAAATAAATTAAAAAATCTCACGCCCACATAAAAAATCACAAATTGAGATATATCGAGAAGAACGCAATGTACTATACACTGTGAAGAGTATACTATGAATTGCAAAGCATTACTTATATTGGAAGCTCGTTTTATACTTTAAAAGAAGGAAAAGCTATTAACTTTTAAAATACGCATTGTTCTATATGATAAGACTGAGGGTTAATACTTTTAAGTAAAAAACAAAACAACGTGGGGTGTATCAACGGTTTACAACGAAATTTTTCCGTACAGCAGTAAGACTTTATCTATATTTTCGAAGAGTAAATTGTAAATATATTAAATTTAAAACGCTGTTAAAATTCAATATGAGTAATATTTTCTTTTTTTATTAGGAATATGAACAATATATAGTTAGAATTACATAAAAAAGATCAAACGAATCAATAATGATTTAAATTAAGAAATTTTTGATTCTTGAAAAAAATTTATTATTGTTATAAAAGTCTAAACAATTGTAGCTACATTTTTTTAATGCTTTATAATATAATATTATAGAATAACAGTAAATTGTTTTTAACAGTCGACATGATCTTTATTTATTCCCATTTCTCTTTCTTCTCTTTCCTTCTCTTATTTTTCTTCTCGTCTTTACTTTTACTTTTTCTTCTTCTTCACCTTCCGAATATAACTTTCATGTAATGATTTTTACGTTAGTTTAATAGTATATTAAAGTACTAGTTTCATAACATACGTTTTTAGCGCACGAGTACAAGTTTAAAAAACGAGCCGCTTGCGACGAGTTTTCTAAAGTACTAGTGCGCTAAAAACGTGTTATAAAACGAGTGCTTTATACAATTTTTTTTATTTTGCTCTAAAATTTAAAAAAATACATTTAAATTGATGACTGATTTAGGGATTTTTGTTTTGGATTGGCATTACAGTTTACACCATGTTTAAAATTCTAAGAACTAATGATATTTTCATATATTTTATAGTCATCTCTTTTCTTTTTTACTGCAATTAACCAAGCCACAATTTTAACATGGTAAAAATAACCTAAACACAAAATTTTGTAGAAAATTCAACTTTAAAGCGACATTGACATTTGCACGGAAAACGTCAAGCGATAGGCCAGGTCTATTGCCAACCCAAAAGAACAAAAAGTACAGACCTCTTATGGGCCTATAAGAACACGCAAAATGCTTGTTTTTATGAGATTATAAGAGTCGCAAAATAGAAAAACATTTTTGTTAAACCCTAGGTTGAATCAGTAAATAATAGTCAAAGTATAAGGTACTTACGAGGTATTATTTCCAAGCCAGGATATTTACATAGACGTAATTCAAACTACAAACCCAGCATAAAACAGAATTTTTGCTATTCCAGAGTTTTTTTTTAATTCTGTTTTTTCACGTCATTCGCTCAATTCGTTCAACGGAATTTAATTTGAAGAAAATAAAACATCGAGTGCAGGATGTGTCATAAATACAATTCGATAGCATTTATAGCTTGTTATTTTTCCTACTAGAATTCTACACCGAAAGAACTGTTTTAGAATTTATAATTAAAAATTGAGCAGCCTGCGGTTTTCGGGTACTTCCTAAATATTTAGAAATTATTAGTATCAAGTACATATTTCATATAAAAACTAACCACCAAAAAAATTATTAATTAAAAAAAGTCCAAACACATGCGGCTTCTGTTGAGGTATAAAAACTTTTATATTTAATATAAGAAAAGAAAATCTGTCTGTTTTTCTATCTGTAGTTCTATCTGTCTGTCGATCTGTCTGTCAGAGAAATTTGTGACCACGATAACGCTTTAAGCTAAATACATTAATTTTAAATCATGAATTGCGTATGTAAAGTTCTAGGCTGGGAACGTTGAAACCTATTTTTTTCAAAAACAATTTAATTTATTTCCTCTGTAACGAAAAAAAAAACATAAAAACTAAACTTAAAATTGATTTTTTTCCATTTTTTTTTAACTTTCACCTATCATAGCGCACCGGTGTATCATCGCTTTATTTCTAGAGGATTGCGCGACTCACCGGTGCGTCATGTTTACTGGTAAATTTAACGGTTAGTATTATGCTCACACTTGCTGCGAAGGTTTTGAATATTGGTTAGCACTGAAAGAGTTATTTTTTTTTTAAATTTTATCGTTTTCCCCATACTGAAAGGTATTATTTTGATAACAGCAGTTTTTTGACATTAATATGTTTTAGACGGGGTGGTAGGGGGCTGAAACCGTTACAAAAAGTGTACCAAAATATGTGACGCTTACGATTTCAACAAAGTTCTCGGCTAAGATCATTGTTGTTATCGCAAAAGTGTCCCAAAATTATGTGAAGAAAAAGTGTCCCAAAATTATGTGAAGCAAAGGTGTCCCAAAATGAAGTGGCGATCCCAGCCGAGAACTTTAAATTTATGTGACGCTTACGATATTATGAAATATGCTAGTAGGGAAAACAGTGTCTCGTAACTGGAGGCTTAAAACATATTAATGTTATCACGGTTTGGACTTTACTTATACAGTAGAACGTTTTTACTATGGACCACTCAAATGACCCAAAGTTTCCTATTAATGTTTCTGTGTGTAGGCTTGTAATTAAGTCCGGGTGTTAAAAACGTCAGCGCTAAGGGCCTGAAAGTTTATTTCTCGAAGCAAGAACGTGACATTTAACGAAGAGGTTCGTAGAGCTGTGTAAGCATGATTAAATGTGACGAATTGCAAGGTCTCTGTGTTAACACCCGTTAATTACTTGAGACACTCAGATGCCGTTTATAAACGGTTTATCGGACAGAGGCCCTTGTCCGTGATCCATGTCTGACTTGTTGCTTACAACCGGTATTACACAGTTGTAATGTTACACTTTTAACTAAAAGTTATGGATATGTACAGGTTTTTAAAATGTTTATCCCCCATAGCATCCCTATATTTAGGGATTCTTTTTAATTTTAATAGGTTTTACATAGTCATTGCAAGGATGGATTTTTTCGTTTGGACTTTTTGCAAATTCTCGAGTTAGAAGTCGTCCAGGTCAAGTGTGACGTCATACCGAAAATTTTATTGACCTACTCAAAATAACTTTTTTACATTCTGATAAGCAGATTTTTTTAGAATAGTTCAATCTATCTATTTATATTTTGGCGGTCGAAACTGCTTCATGGTTTTACCATAAATGGCAAATTGTAAATTCGCAGTGGTATATTTCGCGTTAAAGTTGATTTCGGTTCTTTGTACAATAAGCTCTATGGTAGCTTATAGAAAGATACCCTATTGTTTTTAAAAGTAATCCCCCCCAAAACAAAAAAGTTTTAGGGGTCAAACTTCTATTTTTTTCTTATTTTTCCTACTAGGATTCTACACCGAAAGAACTGTTTTAGAATTTATAATTAAAAATTGAGCAGCCTGCGGTTTTCGGGTACTTCCTAAATATTTAGAAATTATTAGTATCAAGTACATATTTCATATAAAAACTAACCACCAAAAAAATTATTAATTAAAAAAAGTCCAAACACATTCGGCTTCTGTTAAGGTATAAAAACGTTTATATTTAATATAAGAAAAGAAAATCTGTCTGTTTTTCTATCTGTAGTTCTATCTGTCTGTCGATCTGTCTGTCAGAGAAATTTGTGACCACGATAACGCTTTAAGCTAAATACATTAATTTTAAATCATGAATTGCGTATGTAAAGTTCTAGGCTGGGAACGTTGAAACCTATTTTTTTCAAAAACAATTTTTTTTATTTCCTCTGTAACGAAAAAAAAAAACATAAAAACTAAACTTAAAATTGATTTTTTTCCATTTTTTTTTAACTTTCACCTATCATAGCGCACCGGTGCATCATCGCTTTATTTCTAGAGGACTGCGCGACTCACCGGTGCGTCATGTTTACTGGTAAATTTAACGGTTAGTATTATGCTCCCACTTGCTGCGAAGGTTTTGAATATTGGTTAGCACTGAAAGAGTTATTTTTTTTTTAAATTTTATCGTTTTCCCCATACTGAAAGGTATTATTTTGATAACAGCAGTTTTTTGACATTAATATGTTTTAGACGGGGTGGTAGGGGGCTGAAACCGTCACAAAAAGTGTACCAAAATATGTGACGCTTACGATTTCAACAAAGTTCTCGGCTAAGATCATTGTTGTTATCGCAAAAGTGTCCCAAAATTATGTGAAGAAAAAGTGTCCCAAAATTATGTGAAGCAAAAGTGTCACAAAATTATGTGAGGCAAAGGTGTCCCAAAATGAAGTGGCGATCCCAGCCGAGAACTTTAAATTTATGTGACGCTTACGATATTATGAAATATGCTAGTAGGGAAAACAGTGTCTGGAGTGTCTGGAGGCTTAAAACATATTAATGTTATCACGGTTTGGACTTTACTTATACAGTAGAACGTTTTTACTATGGACCACTCAAATGACCCAAAGTTTCCTATTAATGTTTCTGTGTGTAGGCTTGTAATTAAGTCCGGGTGTTAAAAACGTCAGCGCTAAGGGCCTGAAAGTTTATTTCTCGAAGCAAGAACGTGACATTTAACGAAGAGGTTCGTAGAGCTGTGTAAGCATGATTAAATGTGACGAATTGCAAGGTATCTGTGTTAACACCCGTTAATTACTTGAGACACTCAGATGCCGTTTATAAACGGTTTATCGGACAGAGGCCCTTGTCCGTGATCTATGTCTGACTTGTTGCTTACAACCGGTATTACACAGTTGTAATGTTACACTTTTAACTAAAAGTTATGGATATGTACAGGTTTTTAAAATGTTTATCCCCCATAGCATCCCTATATTTAGGGATTCTTTTTAATTTTAATAGGTTTTACATAGTCATTGCAAGGATGGATTTTTTCGTTTGGACTTTTTGCAAATTCTCGAGTTAGAAGTCGTCCAGGTCAAGTGTGACGTCATACCGAAAATTTTATTGACCTACTCAAAATAACTTTTTTACATTCTGATAAGCAGATTTTTTTAGAATAGTTCAATCTATCTATTCATATTTTGGCGGTCGAAACTGCTTCATGGTTTTACCATAAATGGCAAATTGTGAATTCGAAGTGGTATATTTCGCGATAAAAGTTGATTTCGGTTCTTTGTACAATAAGCTCTATGGTAGCTTATAGGAAGATACCCTATTATTTTTAAAAGTAATCCCCCCCCAAAACAAAAAAGTTATAGGGGTCAAACTTCTAAAAAAGTCGAAAAAAGCTGAAAGAAAATTTCGATTAACGTAACTTTTTCAGGAAAAAATACTTTTATTATAAGAATCAATTCTACAAAAAAGTTATGGGGGTTAACTCAAAAAAAAATAATAAAAAAACTATCATTTTCAAATATTTTTTTTTCAAAAATTTTTCCTTTCGCAAAAAGAAAACTTAAAAAAATTGAAAATTTTTGAATTTTTTTATTTTTAATTTAAAAAAAATCGAAAAAAAAAAGATCTTTTAAAAAAATATATATTTTTTTTTATTTTTAACATATTATTTTTTGTATTTGGGAAAATGCAATATACTATTTACTGTGAATAGTATATAATGGAATGCGTAGCATTACATATCTTCACGGCTTGTTTTACATCAAGAACAGCGTCTGCGATTAAAATTCCAGCAGTAACTGCTCCTCTGCCACCTCAAGAACAAAAATTTTTTTTAGTAAAAATAGAGTTTGACGTCACGTAGGGGGGGGGGATATAATATTAGAGGACAGCATATCAATACCGTATTGACATATTACGTCATATGTAATATTATCTAGGTGTGCATTTCAAAACCTCGTATCTTAAAACATAAATTTTCGGTTCCTTGCACTAACTAACTATGTAAATAACTAATCATAACATATACAAACTCCAATTAACTACTCCAATTAATTTATAAGTTATTTTATATTCGAGTAATAAATTCGAGTTTGTATAAGTAACCAGTCACATTTACAGAGACTGAAAATTGATTTTTTAAGATACAAGGTTTCGAATTGTACAAGTCGATATAGCAAAATCCGGAATTATGACTTTATGTCATTTAAAACCCCTTTATTAGACTAATGGGCTTATCCAGAAATGTTTTGATAGGATTTTGTATCCATGAAACGTCATTCTATACAACTTTATCCATCATGTAGAGATTATTAGTTTATTAAGCTCACATGTGCCAAAATGTTGATGAAGATTAAATTAAATACTGCTGATTAGAAAATAATACCTTTCCCTATAATAGAAAAAAACTACATACAGTGCTTGTCTTAAGTTCGACCCCTTTAACTTTTAAACAACTTGAAATTTGGAACACTTAAATAGCATAACACAAATCATCTTTTGGTATATATGTGATATCTTAAGGGGAAACAATGGAGACAGGGCGGACATTTTTTTAAAGGAATGGGACTTTAATGCATGATTTAATCAATAAATAAATAAAATAAAATAAATAAATAAAATGATGAATTTCTTATTAAATTCTCTTTTTGACGTTATATTTTTTAATTATTTAAGTAAGATTTTGATTTTTTTTTATAAATAATGCGATTTTCTTTCGAAATAATTTCAACTATGGCCGCTTAATAAAGTAAACATTTATAGTTACTCTGTAACAGCGTAGTTTTGTATGTATTATAATACGTCTGTTGGGCAAAAAGTTATTTATTTAATACGGTAGAGTCTCGATATAGTGAACATACCATATGGTGAACTATCCTATGCAATAAACACAGAAATATTACAATATAATAACCTCTGAATAATGACCAAATTGTGCCTCGCCAGAAAAAGGTAACGTACCCTCTATTCTTATGGACATATGTATGCACTTTATAGCTTGAAATGTTAAGTTATTAATGTAATAAATAAACTGTAAGTATCACTGATGTGCATTTTTACCTGCACTCTAAATAGTGTTAGTTTATTCTATCGAGACCCTACTATAATATGCAAAATATGTAGTATTATAATGTATATATTATACAACCTGGTATAATTAAATGGTATAACAAGATGCAAGAAAATGCACTCAAACATAATATTCGTAAATAGAGTTCGCATGTTGGGCGCCAAATAGTAATTACTCATAATTTTGCATTCCTTTTTTCATAAAACAGGGAAAGGTTTGGTATACAGAAAACCGAAATGGAAATTAATCACTATCCATGTAATGTTAAGATGCCACTAAATTCACCATTCTATTACAAGGTGGGTGAGCCATGTTTCTAATATGGTCACCCCCTCTTAAACTTCTTAGTTCGTCCTCTCTATCATAGATGACACTGCCACGATATATGTTATATCAAAAAGATGCCTGTAAATATAATGTATCTAGTTGGTAATGGCGTACACAAAAAGGCAGTCCGTGTTTCGTCCTTTCCCAATTTAAAAACTTTTAAAATTGTGTTCTATCGCAAGGTGGATAGCATCGATTATTGCAAGTCAAGAATAAGGTAGGCACAAACATGCACTTTCTTGGCCCATATTGTGTTTTACTCAATAAAGAAGCGAAAATATTATTTTTTGAGATTGTTGTTGTTGTTGAGTAGCTGTGTTCCTAATATTACCATGCGAAGTGGTTGATAACAGAAGAATTACAAAAACAAAAAACAAACAGAAAAGTAAGTAAGGAAGAATTCAGAGACTTCTGAATCTTGATTCTGCTTTTTATTCGAAGAGAATCGCCAGGCCCACATGAGGTTTGGATTGGTACGTACATGAAGTGCGTGGGGATTACTTAAAATGACAAATTGTTATTTAAGTGCCCAAATTTTACCTAAAAACAGCTTAAATTGTTTTACAATATTTTCTTATTAGTTTGTTAATTTTTTGTTCTTTACTATCGTTGCCAGTACCCTGGCAATATTTGGGACATGTGTTCCTAATATGGCCAGTTTGCAGTCTTTTTTAAAAAGCAATAATATTTTTTTTGTTTGTTTATTTTTTAGAATAAAGATATGTTTACCTTTTAAGCTAGAGCGACGAGCTTTTGAATGTATACTAGTCTTAATAATAACAATAATTTATTTTTTTGAATTTATCCAGAGGCGTCCCTAAAAGGAAAAAATGTATTAGGCTTAACTAGGGACCCTATATATAATGACATTAAACTTCACACAAAGGGTTGAGACACGCTTTGATTTTGAGCTTAAAATGGCAACCAAGCACTAGTATTGTTAAACAATGAAAGACAATGGTTTTATCCAAAGTGCTTTGGTGCCAAATCTAAATCTAGTAATAATTATGTCTAAATTTAATATAATTCTGTCAGATACAAAATCTGAGGTTATAGTTAAATGCCAACCCGAACAGAGGCGTCGATATTAATTAATATAATAATATTGTCATATTTAAGTGTCAGTGTCAAACTGAATATTTGGTCATCAAATTTATTTATTTACGAAATTATGGTTTATAGTTTTATTATTGTACTTTTTTAAAGTGCCTACGAAAATACCTGTACAATATAAGTAGAATAGTACGAGGTTAAAAACAAACATATAATTTAAATCAAGATTTACTTATGGAATATACTGACGACCGTCAGTGTTCGAATAATCTCGGAATTTTCCCTAAATAGTTGAAATTACTTTTATTTGGAACCGAATTAATTTTGAAGAAAAGAATAATATAAATAAATAAGAGGAATGTAAAAAATTCAGGCATGTACCGAAGAATATGATCAACTAGTAGTTTTACTTTAGCAAACTAAAAATATTAAAAAAAAATAATTTTATAGGTATTCCTTTAATGATAACTGCAGGTTTTTCATTATTGTTTTCTATGATAATTATAATAAAAATATACATTAAAACTTTGATTAGAATGTGTTTATTTTAGGCTTGCACTAGGCATGTTTATGTATTTTTTTATTATAATCCAAAAAATATATTTTTTATTATTTAGTAATAATATATATCCTGCATGGATAGAATTACGACAGTTTACCACTGAACATTGTCGTGCCATTTTTTCAAAAAACACGTCTATGGATATTTTGACAAGTAATGTCACTTCTACTATACCAATAGTGCCAATTCGCAAAAAAAAACATAACCCTGCAGAAATTACTAAATTGGTGTCTCAACCCTTTGTGTGAAGTTAAATGTCACTTTATTTAGGGTCCCTAGGCTTAACACATTTTAGCCACAAACTTTTTTATGTGTACCTTTTTTTTATTTTTTGTAAAAATATAGATTCCTTGAGTAAAAATACATAAAAAATGTCCTATAGTGTTAAACTGTAGGAGCAACCGTTTTCAAAAAAAAAATGCAATTAAGAGGAAGTAACATTTTGTGCCACCAAAAATGTTACTTTTAAAAGGCTATTATTAATATTAAATTTAGGTGTTTTGGTAAAGAATACTTTTTGCTCAGTTTTAAATGAAGAATTAACCTGCAGTATTAAAATTTTATTGATGTTTTTTTCTGTTCCCCATAGAAACTTTTTTTCATATTTTTGGATGTAGAATCACGTCTTAAATTTTGGCATAGCAGTTACTGATCACCCTGTATATGAAAAACATTATTTCCTTCACACCTTTTTGATTAAATTGTCCAAATGAACATCTAATAATAAAATGCCAGCAAAACAATTGAATTGATGGATACTAATTGAGCTGCATCAAATTCTCCCCTTTTTTGTAATTTGCTCGATATTATCTTGCCTTTTTACATCTTGATGTTCATTTGTTAGCACAATTTTAACAGTTGACATCTGTCGGTTCGTTTTTAATTCAATTTTCACTGTTTTAAACGGGGTTTGATTTTCTCTTCGCTGTTGAACTGATACACTGGGAAAATAATCGGACCCTCTTTTACTTTTCTCTGTATTATTACAAAGTAAAAAAAAATCTTGTTGAGGTTACCAGGTCAATTGTTAAATAAGGAAAAGCTATTTTTCTGGCTTCTGTAACCAGAAATCTGGTAAGAGAAATAACAGAACTTATTGTGGTGGTGGTAACCAGAAACAAACTTGGATTTAAGGATCTACTATCGATTGATTGATCAATCAAGGATCTGGTAAGCACAATAATTTATCTTATTGACCTTATCAGATTTCTGGATGCAGCAACCAGAAAAAAAAATCTAGATCTATTTTCCAGTTTCTTTAATATAAAAACTGGAGATATTAACCACGTTATTCTTAAAATTATTTAATTACACTAGGCAACAAATCGCAACTTTTTTTTTTGCCCCGATCGGAAAGTAAATTTTTCTTACTAATTCGAAGGCGTAGAATCCGAATCTGACCTTAGAAAAATTCCAGCACCTAAAATTTTTGAGATATAAGTTCAGGTAATAATGACGTTTTTTTTCAAAATCTTTAAAAAAAAGAATAGAATTTTGAAAATTTTAGTGTATATTAAAAAAAATACGAGGAATTCAAAAATCTATGTCAAGAACCTACTGTCAGAGTAAGTACGCGAAAAAAAATAAAAAGGTTAAAATGAAAGTGCAGAGTTTACTTAATTGCTCATTTGTGGCAAAACTAACAAATTTTTTTAAAAACTTTATAGAACTTAATTTGAAGATTATAAAATTCTCTACAAAAATATTTATACAAATATTTTTTTATTTTGCTTAGTTTGTTCCTAAAAAGTAAATAAATGAAAAAGATATAAAATTACACAGTGTAAACTTTTTTCCCGAGCCCAAAAAATATATTTTTCTTATCAATTTAAAGGTGCAGAATCCAAATTTGACCTTAAAAAAAATTCAGCACGTCTTATTTTTTAAATATTAGTACATATGCCAATTTAAAAATAATTTATAAAACAAAATATTGTGTATTTTTTTTCGTTTTTTTAATGGTTCTACATCATAAAAATGTTACTTTATTACATAAGAACCATAACATTTTTTTAGTTTATTTTTGACCCCCTAGTAATGATTTTTGACAATTTTTAGCATGCGTACGTGGCGATAAGCTTGTCCCCTTATGCACCCTTCTTCTTACCCTCCACCCCTACTTAGTTTTGTCACATTATCCATTTTTTTTAATATTTTTTTTTCATAATATCCCTATTTATTCTACCTATGAATTTTAAATTTCTATGTTTTAAGTTGGGTATTTTTTAACTAATATTGAGTCGCCGAATCCAAATTTGCCCTTGGAATATTTTTGTCTCCCATGATTTTAGAACAAAAGAGGGATAAAATAATGATTTTTTAACATTTTTATCTTATTTTACTCAGAAAACTTAGGTAATAGAAATATTCTGAGGCCAGATTCGGTTTCAGAGACCCAAAATTAGTTAAAAAACATATGAGACCAATCGGGGCAAAAAACCGTGTTGCCTAGTGTTATAATTTGAGATTTTTAGTTCCAGTAGTTAATGTTAAGCTATTATATGTGAAATTTTAAAATACGATATTAACGTTTCCAGAAGAGAAATGCTTTTTGTAATTGTTATATAAATATATATGCCACAAATTCCACAATTTTAAACATGACTTATGCACATTGACGGCAATTATAACGGGTTTATAGTAGGAAAGAATGTGAAGACATTTGGGATAAGAATCCCTTCGGGTCGGCATGTTATTACATGCAAAGACGCCACCCGATGCTAGCGACGACTTTGCTACAATCACTCTATGCAGCGGTGGTTCCGCCGTGGCGCACCGTAAGAGTGAATGTCATATTATGTCAAGCTTTAACATAGGCAGTGCATACTCTTAAGATAGTGTCGCTAGATAGAGTGACTCTTTACACAAAGGAGTGACAACTACAAAACTAGTTTGTTTTAATGTCACCAGAAAGAATTTTACACACACTATAGAAATAAATTTTATCGACTGAAACAACACAGAAAGATCTTAAAACCCTAAAAACAGTTTTGTAAAATTACGCTTTACAACATTTATTTATTAAATAAAATAAGTATAAAATTAAGGTAAGGGAACGTTCAAGTATTACGTAACGCTTCTGGGGGGGGGTGGGGGGTCAATTTGGAGTTTTACGCCCATGTTAATGGTATATGAAAATAGCGTTACAGGGGGTCCAAAATGATCAAAATTTGCGTTACGTAATACTTGAACGCCCCCTAAGTGGTTTTATGTTTGATGTTTTATTTAAATATTAATTAACATGCAGGATAACAGTGTTGATGAAAGCATTAAATGGTACTATTTACTGTTTTCTGTCGATTTGATTTTAACGATATATAGATAACTTAAATATTGGCAGACTGCACTTTATTGAGCTGCTGGCTCTCGTGAGTACGAAGAGTCAACTCTGTATGCTGATTGAGAAAACATGTTCAGACTTTATTCACTTTAGAAGAAAGTCATTAGATTAATGTATATTAAATAAATTTTATTTCTATATGTACTCATAATTCTCCTAGTCTGAAGACTTTGAATAGTAGTACGTTGGATAAAAAATAAGTTGATGGAATATTCAATAAAATAAACTATCTTTGGACATAAATGTTAGATTTTTAGACATCAAAGAAAGGCAAAATTGTATTCTACCGAAGTTTAGGATTTAACTACTTCTTAAATAAGCTATAATTTTTCTATTTTTAAAAAAGTCGGTTAATATGTATAAGAAAATCGTATCAATCATAAGAGAAAAGTTTACCTATAACGATTTGAAGTCGCTTACTGTAATTACGAATAGTTTATTCAGTTTTTGTATGTATATTTAAAAAGAAATCATTTTAAGTAGCGTACTCGATAATAGGGAAAGGTAAATAATTCAAATATTGATTTTTTATCATATTATTAGTGTTTATCGGAAAATTATCATAAATTTGATTGAGAAACATAGCATGTGTTCGTCTACCAAGTTTATGTCTGAACTGACCACAAAAAATTTACGTAGACAAAGTTATTATTATATAATATTTATAGAATACACAAGTAAGGTTTGTGCGTTATAAATAGGACAGGGTATAATATGAACCATGTCTATAATAAAGTTAATATTTTAAAGTAGTAGAATTATTCTTGAACTATTTCGTAACTCTGCTTGATAATCATTAGTTGTTAGGACCTAACAATATAAGGTACTTTATACGAAAATAACACATAAATTGAACTTTTTTCTTAATTTCATATCACAGGTAAAAAATATCTTACATTTTAAACTATAATGTGTAAAGTAATATATGAAATCGTTGTCACTTCAAAATTTACTTTTATTTGTATTTGTACGACACAATATATTGAAGAAAATATTGTAAAGATAATGAAAAATGGCATATTCTTTTTATGTTTCTAGTATAATAGCTGTGATGGAGTATACAAAAAAGAGATCAGTGCATATACATAATAAACTGGGTGTCATAAATATAAATATACCGCGTGTGTTTGAATAAATCAGCTGATATTATAACAGTTTAAATACAATCAAATAATTTTATTTTTTAGGTATAATAGTGCTTATATTCTATAGTTCTTTCCTATATTTAAACAATATAAAATATTTACTAGGACTAACGAAAATAGCAAATGACATAAATTAAAACAAATCAAGAGATATTACACGAAATGTATGAATAGGATATTATCAAAAAAGTAAATGAATAACGAGTAAAATTCTTAAGATATTTTTGGAGTTCCGGAAAGTGAACAACCATGCTATCAATTCTACAATGGGAACCAGATAGAAGAAGACGAATAGACATAGATCTAGATGGCTGAAAAACTTAAAAAAAATACTAGTTTTGGTTGGTATTAGAAAATGCCAAGAAAAAATGGGAATAGAAAGAAATGGAGAAAAATAAGCAAAAACGAGTTTTTTTTACCCCAGAAAATGGATATTGGAAGCTTAAAAGTGACTCAACCCCACCGCAAAATATAAACTTAGAATTTAGAACAGTTATATTACAACTTTAGGTGTAAATTCCTAAATCTTAGAATGGTTTTAAAATAACCTCTAAAATAACATTAAGGACCTTTTTATTCTCACCAAAAACATACAATTTCGAAAAATTTCAAGGTAAGTAAAAATTCCATCACAAAATTTAAAGTAAACTAACGAACAAACAAGAAACTGAAATGAATTAAAGCGCATAAAAAGAAGTCAACTAGGTGGGACACCTGGTATATTTTAATATACTAGACAAGTGCTAGAGTCACGACACACCATTCGCTTTATTTGGTTTATGTCAAAAGTGCACCTGAATTATGACTGTTAGATAAATCAGTCGTATATAATACATACAATGCTATCTTTTTTCGACTTTTTACCATTTTCACCATCCATGTATCTAGATGCATTTATCTTTGACTCGACAATTGACATTTGATTGAGGTATAGTGTATACACTTTTGACCCGCATAACATCCAAAGTATATATCAAATAAAAATATGGGAAAATACAATACACTGCCATCATTTTTGTTTAAATGTTAACGTTTATAGACTTGTAATAATTGTTGATTATATCTTTATTTTCTGCATAGAATAAGTTAAAAAAAATATTACTAATTTTTATTTTAGCAAGAGCTGAGACAACTGACGCAGGCGTGGGATACCCTGTGCGAGATAAAGGTCTAGATAGAGAGCACTTAGTGCTTAGTGCTAGTCTAGTCCGAGACTATAAGAAATTTCTATCGATTTCATTTGTTTTTAAAGTTTAAAAGGAAAAACGAAATTAATTATCCACTTTGTAGAGTACTCTGTATTATAAAAACATAGCATTGCATATCTTCAGGACTTATTATTCTATAAAATTGCACTGGCATGTAAAAAAATTAGTATATTATTTTTAAATTAGTTTTACTTTGTAATGGCTTTAGTATTAAATAATTTTACATATATACCTGTAGGTAAATGAAATTATTGATTAAAATTTCAATTGCATGTATGTTTGATAAAGGCAATTTGTTAAAATATGAATAAATTATTAAAAATATTTTGTATAATGAACTAATTTTTTATTCCCGTTGAATTATGCTAACTACACAATTTTTTTTATAAAGGGCGTTTAAAGAAATAAATAAAATACGTTTGCAAATTTTTAGAGAAACAAAAAATTTAATATTAATTAAAATGGTTATAGTTAATAATATAAATGATTAAAATGGTTATGCGTATATGCATAATTTATTATAATATGAAACAGTTTGTTATAATTATCAAAATTTTTACACAAGAACTAAGAATTACGTAGGCATAGTTCAGATGTTTTCATGATAGCTTATTGTCTGGAAATAATTACGACATGGGCGAAACCTCTGGTGTAAGTATTTCCCTTGACAACAACCCTGAGCAAAAACAGTTGAATTATTCGCCATGTTCTAAGCCTCGCGTTATATTCGGAAGATTATTTTTTAACTAAAAAGTTAACAAAAGCAAAAAAAATAAGCTTACCCCACTGAAATTGGAAAAATAGACTCGCCCATGGCCGAGACCGATTAAAGATAACAACAAGAAAATATACTTGGTCAGAGATATTTTTAAATGGTGGGTTAAGGAAATGCTAAAAAAATAATTAAATCGAATTATTATCTACATCTAGAATTAGATGACGCACAAATATACATCTACTAGACGAGACTAGAAGCGCGAAACTGCAGTTCATGAATATCAATAAATGGGTTAGTTGGACAAAAAGACAATTAACATTTTTATAATTTAAATAAATTAAAAAATTCTGTCCGTAAAATTCTGATCAATTATGAAATCATTTATATTTTAACCATCATAGTTAACTATAATTGACAAAAAATATTCAAACATATACCTTTTAAAGTCTATTCATGTTATTCGATAGTTTATCTAATTAATGAATCTATAATGGACCCATGTAAATAATTCTAATTATTAAATTATTATCATTATTTTTACATGAATTAAAAGCATTTTCATAATATTACTATTTTTGTCAACTTGTTATTAAAATCACAGTAGAACTTTGTCGGTTTTGATGAATTATTATAAAATAATTTTAATCAATTATACTAACTAGCTTATCTCATAAAATAACAACTATAGTACCCCTATATATCCCTTTTTAAGAAAATATACAAAGTTACGATATCTTGATAAAGTTCGAAAAACTGAGGAATGGAAATCGCCCTTTTCGCCCCCTTTAATACAAAATTTCCGATTTCCGATAGCACCTGGCGTACTCCATGTTGCTGGTAAAATATTTAAATAAAAAAGTATTTAGAACCTTGATAAAGCCAGTAAGATATGTATGTTAAGCAGTTATAAAGATAGTTTCATTCTCGAGACAAAGATAAATCTTTTAGTGTACGTTTTGGTACAATCGTTTAGGTTGTAGAGAGGAACAAAGAAAAAATCTATATAGGTACTAAAACGTTACATAACTATAGAGGAAAATAAGGCAAAGGTGTAAGTCGAGTGGCAAAAATATTCACACGTGCGTGAAAAACACTTTCCTTTCTAGTAATGTACATTGCCTTTCCTACGAAAGTACATAGTTGTACCCATTTTCGCGTTGCTGTAGTCGGGTAGAAAATAAAGCTATGAATCTGATTTTCCAATATTGATAAAATCCGTGCAATTTGAAAATCAGAACTTCATCCGCAAACATTGATATGCAATTTGGCGCCCAACGTTTGCATTTATGTGTATGGGGTTACGTGGCATTAATTGCTGTGCGGGTTACATAATTTCACTTTTAATAGACCAACGTTTCGGCGATAAACAAGCGGCGAAGATCTGTGTTGCTTCGCATTTGGGGGGTATTCCGCGGAAAAAAGATCCTCAATTTCCCTAAGCAGTTTTTCTAATTTTGGGCTAAACACATAAAATAATAACATATTGCACATTTATAAATATAAAAATGCTTACTTTCCCAAAAATTAGGCTCATGAAATGGTCTATTCAAAACTGGTAATTATCCATGCTTTAAGTTATAAATTTATTTTTTTTTGTCCATAAAAAGGCCGAAAAAGACAATTTTGATACTGTTTAATTTTATCGATTTTCTGCGAATAATGAAATAAAATATGAAATTATTTTTAATTTTTTACAGGTTTGAATGATCCTGTGTTAATTTTAAGTCAATTGGGTTAATTTAAGTTGCCATTTGGATATGTCATTTTTTGTACCTAAATAGGACGAATAAAAAAAAAACAGTTAAGTTGGCAAAAATTCTGCAAAAAATCAGGTATCAAATGTAATTTTTTCGTCCTGTTTAGGTAAAAAAAATTACATTTACTACATGGTTATGGTTATGGTTATTAGGGTGGAGGGTAGCTATCTACACGCACTTAGGCCACTTAGCTGGGCCCATTGTACTACCTCCCTTTGGTCGCAGCAATTTAGCCTCTCAGCCATCCAATTCTTTTAATATATCTAAGAAGATGTCTGGGAGTGATGCTGCTTATACCTGCCATGTCGAGCCAGTACTCGTCTAGCATGGACCCTCTTATTAAGGCTAACGCTGGAGAGTGACATAACACATGTTCCATTGTTTCCTCTTCCATGTAGTATCCTCTACAGATGGGGTCGACTGGCTTCCCCATGATGTTAAGATGCTTATTTAGTTTGCAGTGACCTGTTACGATGCTTGCAAACTGTCTTAGGTTATCCCTTTTTAGTTGCATACAAAAGCGTGCTGTCTTTTCACACGGAGTGGGAAGGGCTGCTCTTGCATGTTTACAGTCGTTTCTCGTAATACAATTACGGGTGTGTTTTATGTGGGTTTCTTGATTAATGAGAGCTGTTTTAAAAGCGACAGATACAGGGATTATGGGCTCTGGACCAATAGGTACAGAGCCTGAGCCTGCTCGTGCCAATCTATCAGCTTCTTCATTGCCTACATTTCCATTATGCCCCTTTACCCATGAGAGTGTAACAGTATTAGAAACTGCCGCTTCCTTCAGGGATTGGTGACATTCCAAAACTAGCTTTTATTACATTATAAATGTCTAAATGACCACTCAAATTAAAGCAATTAACTTGAAATTAACGCAGAATCATTCAAACTTTTAAAAGTATTTCCACGTTTTGTTCCAATATTCGCAAATGGATAAAATTACACTATCAAAAAAGTGTCTTTTTCGAACTTTTTATGGATAAAAAGTATATTTGACTCCAATTCCATAACTTTGAGAAAGTTGTGGGGGCACAAGATGTTGAGCCAAGACGCTTATTTTTTGTAAATGGAGTACCACCAAGGTGTTCAACATTTTCCGAACCTAAGCATTTTAATTTCAAAAAAGTACCTTTTTCACTACACCCTACTTTTATCATTTTTTTTTCATCATTTTGAATTTTTTTAAACAAAATAATATTTATTTCTATATTATTTTTTAAAAACCATCGTATAAAACTCTTCTAGACAGACCTTTGAAGAGTATAATAATACGATAAATAAAAAGGGGTTCAACCAGGATATAATGCGTACTTTGAAAATAAATTTCACAAAATCCTCAAAACATATTTTAAAAGCCAATCCTCTAAATTAGATTTTAAATGTTTAACGTGCTTTTTATTAAAGTGCCTCTGCATCAATGTTGCAGCTTTTATTTAATTTTTGCCTTTTTAATGTTATATTTTTCAATATGGTTATTTTTTTTTTAATAATATATATTTTTTGGCTAAAAAAAATTAACCCTTCGTTAGTCGCGCGTTTTTAGTTTTTAATTGAGTTTAGTCGCGTGGTCTACACTGGTAATGTACTAGTACTGTCCCTTTTATTTATAAGCAAGCAGCAAAAAACAACTCAATGAATCTTTTTTTATAAATTCTTTATAACAATGAGATACATAATAATTATAATTATTGTAAAATAAGAAAAATATAGCTGGAAAATAAAAGAATATTTTAATTATTTATTGATATTTTTGTCTACTGTATGTGTGGTCTTTTTGTACTAAAATTAAAATATTAATATTAAGTAATAGTAAAAGTCAAATAGTTATTAACTGTGTTTACTATTTACCGCAAATTGAAACATTCGTGAAAATATTGTTTTCTGAATATATTTCCTTATTACTAAGTACCCAATTCAAGTTTTTTTTTTTGTAAATCTATTAAAAAATACTGCTGAAAGGATAGCAATACAATAATATTTTACCCCAATTCTCCCAAAAACGATCAATGTAAAAAAAACTATAAACTTTAAACCGACTAACACCTTTTCCATCTATTATGATAGGAAAAAGCAAAACTAGGTATACTTTAATAATTTTTATTAAATCTTTTTGTAGTTACTTTATTTTATAGCCCTTTTATTGTCTATTATATAAAAGTATATTTATGGCACTTAAAATCATGAACATTTTATTAACGCTTGATATAGTTCGGAAGTTTTAATTTATACGACTTGTAAATATTCATAAAACATAAAACAAATATTACGAAGCGTAAATAGGTATATAAATTTTAAATTTTAAGTATCGGAAATGGTCTTTCCAGAACTTTTTTGAAAAAAAAAAAATAAAACATTTTAATTTAAAAAATAATTTTTATAAAAAAACTGCTGCTAAAAAGGAATACTTTTCCTCTAGGCCTAGGTTTAAACAAAATATTTTTTTTTCAATTATTAATTATTGATTAGAACTAATGCTAAAATTGAATAAAAAAGACTCTCATTTGGTCTTGTTATACTATGCACAGCGCCCGCGCTAGAATAGTGTTATACGGTAGTTTCCAATTTTCCAAAGTTTTTAAAAATCGTCCTAGACACAAATTTTTTTCCTGAAAAAATAAGAAACTTTTTTTTTTGAAAATGTCTGTCCGTCACGTTTTTGTTTGTCCTATCGATTGTTTTTAGGAAAAGTCAAGTTCTTTGAGGGTAAGATCCCTATTGTTTTTGAAAGAAATCCCCCCAAAAACAAAAAAAAGTTATGGCGGGTTACACTAAGAAAAAAAACGAAAAAAGCTGAAAGAAAATTTCGATTAATGTAACTTTTTCAGAAAAAAAAAATTGATTATAAGGATCAATTCTACCAATTTTGAAAGTAATCCTACTAAAAACAAAAGAGTCATGGATGGTTAAACTTTTTTAAAAATGAAAAAACTATCATTAAAAAAAAAAAGATTTTTTTTAAGTTATTTTATTCAATTTTTTTTACATTTTTTGTTTTTCAAAAAAAAAATTCTTAATGGTTAACCATTATTAAAAAAAAAAAAAATGTTGGAAAAATATTTTTTCAAGTATTTGGGAAAATGCAATATACCATTTACTGTGAATAGTATGTAATGGAATGCGTAAAATTACATATCTTTACGGCTTGTTTTGTTAATGGGATAAATATGGTTAGTAAGTGATTATAAATTAAGAAATATAATAAAAAATATAAAAATTTTCTGATAAATGTATTTTACCTTCTTTTTGGCTTACTCTCCCCTATATTCATTACTAAATAAATATACCATTAATATTTCCATTATGCAAATACTAAGGCTTACCGAATAGTCAGGTTATTTAAAATGTAAATAATAAACATTTTAAAGTAAGGCGATAAAAGCTTTTGATATCAAAAATAGTCACCATCTATTTATTTTTAAAATCACACAGGAAAAAAAGGTTTCTTGAATAAAGGGCACTTGTTTTTTGATATATCAAAGCCATATTCCCTTGTTTCAAGGCCAGCATTTCTCTGAACCAAAGTCAATGTCCTTGAATGAGGAGCGCGGATCTTTATTTAAAAACCTGAGCTCTTCAATAAAGTACATTGACTTTGGCCCAAAGAAATACTAGCCTTGAAAGAAGAGAATATGGATTTAAACTTATCGAGAGAGACGTATTGTTGTTTTAAGGAATAATTTTTTCTGTGTAGCAATGAAGGTTTATGGTCTTAAAAAATCCAAAAGATGAAAATTAGGCCTTCCTTAGCTTCCTTTCATAGCTATGAAACTATAAAATTAATCTCAAAAGATACGCTCATTTTGATGGAGGCTAACTGGTGAGGTGGTTAAAACAAAACACAACTGGTGACCTGGTGCCACTCAGAACCCCATATTTTAAATTAAAAAAATTCTGATTTTTGTTGTCGTTTGTGTTATTTTTTAGTGTCAATGTAAATCTTAGTGTTCATTTATTAGTCTGATATAGTAATTAACTTCTAAAAAAATAACAGTTGGAAACATTAAAATAAAATATAATTGGTGTCATTTGCTTATGCCCTCAAAATATGAAATAATTTATTATTCACTAATGGCACCACGTCACCAGTTAAGGGTTAAAATTTGTCACCGTGAACAAATAACCTATCGGGTAACCAATAATAATAATAGATCATTTGTCTGCACACAGAGGGAGCTGCCGTATTAATTTGACCAGCGTTTCCGTTCGGGAAAGAAGCAATGCATTAACAAAACCTCAGGAATCTTTAATTATAGAGCCGACGAATTCTCGACGTAGTTTCATAGAAATTCGGCACTGATTAATTAATCAGTTGTACAATCTAGGGTCACTCCATTTCGCATCGGTTGTGGGGAATTGCCATTGAAGGGCAAAGATGACTTCTGAGTAAATGAAATACGTTTCCTTTGTCGTGTAACCATAATATCATAAATAGATAGAGACAGATATAGTTTGTAGGGCTTTTTATACTTAGGAAGTTGGTACTATATATTTTGAACAATTTAGACACAAAAGAAAAATTAAATCAAATAACAACTAGTTGCTTTTTATCCGTGAAACGAGTAATATGTACTTTCGGCAGGAATTAGTAATACGTTAAGCGCGTTTAATTTTCTAGCATCAAATCTTTTAGTATTAGTTATTTATTTATTTGCTATCTTAGATATGCCCCAGAATCGATTTTATATATTTTATAGTGATTGTATGGAAGATGTACAGTAAAATGACGAACATGTGATTATATTGGAGTAAGAAGTGAATTTTATGTTTTTTAATCATTTATAATGCTGATAAATTTTGATTTGGAAGCAACTAACACGTGAAGAAGTTTTTATACGTACAAAATTTTTTATATACTAGCGCATGCGCAAATATAATTACAAATTAGAAAAAACTGCCTTGGCAACAGCTAACACAACCAACAGTAAACACGAAAAGGAAAGAAGGAAAAGAAAAAGAAAAGGTCTTACAGAAGACTGGAAATTTTATATAATTAAAACAGGAGTGGGCATGGTAAAAAGCCAGACAAGAACCACTCTTGGTGAATTGAGTAACTAAGAGGGATCTGGCTAATTATCTCACTGAGAAAAGGCCAAAATAAAGAAGGAAGAAAGAAATCAAATAACAAAAGTCCTAGCAGCTAAAACCAATAAAAACTTAACATAAACTTTAATAGCATATTGATTATTTGGGTATTAATTTATCTTGTATGAAATTCAATTCTGACGCATTTCGACATTTATAACATAATAACTTTAGAACGTACCATTATTTATAATATTTTTTTATCCGAGAAATTAAATATCTGCACAAAGAGGAATTATCATTTTTTCTCTCCTAGTACAAGTTAATTTTATAAAAAATTGATAATTGTCACTTGATTTTCCTTCTATCCCCTTTTTCAACATTGTTAAATTGAGTATTTCTTAGAATTGTTTGTTTAGTATAAACGAAAATCTTCTTACTAAAATTATGCCCATAATATACAGTGCGATATTAAAGTGCCGAACAGTTTAAAAAGAAAATACACTTCGTTAGAAGCCACGCCTCTGTTAGAGTTGTGCGCGACAAGCCCAAGTGATTGCTACGTACAACAGCTCGGTGGCCAGTAAAACGCACATAGCTTTCTTGCATTTTACTCATCGCTAATGCCAGTTTTGCATTAAAAAGTGTTCGGCACTTTATAATCGCACGGTATAAGTTAAATTCTTCGTAGTATGAATCTGATTTAATATTTTGGAGCCAGAGCCGGATAGAGCGACCCTAATCAGTTGTACAATTGAATTCCATCTACTCTATTTAACTAACACTAGACGTAGAATTCATGATGACTGCGTCAATTCTGCCGGTGAAATATATGTGCAGGTAAACGTTTTCGTAATAATAGTAGTCATTTATTACAGATTGTTTACAAGATTCGTAAGCGCTGACAGCAAGGCTATTCTTGATGCTGGCTGAGTTATGTCCGATTCCACAAAACAGTCATACAAAACGTACAAATTGTCCTAGACCCTCACACAGATATAATTGTTACGTTATATAGAATAGGTGACAAATTATGGGCGACAGTAAATGGTAATCAGTTACTGTGTATGACGGTATATGAATATTTGACATTGGAAACCTTTCGTTAAAAGCACTAACTAGTATATAGCCTTCTTAATTTCGAAACATAGTATTTTAAAAAAAATCAACTTTGTACATGATGACTGGTAACTGCTACAAACTCGATTTTATTACTCAAATATAACGTAAATTATAAACTAATTGAAGTAGTTAGGTAATTGGAGTTTGTGTATGTTACCATTCGTCATGTACAGAGGTAATTAATGCAAGGAACCTTTATTTTTTTGAGATACGATATTTCGAAATTTATAGGGCGATATGTAATCTTTAACATTACATTATTTACAAAATTGGTTATAAAAAGCACGCTTTCGGTTATATCAAACCTAATTTTAAAACACTGCCAACAAGGCCATAGCTATAGGGGGATCGAGTGTTAAAATGCAAAATGGCTGCAATATTAGCAGTAGTGAAAAACTTTTTTTTTTTTAGTTACTACCTCTTTCTTAGAGGGAATAAAAGTTGTAATTTTAGCAGTAGCGGATCTTGAAATATAGAAAAGTTCTAAATTACATTAATTAAAAATATAATAGTTTTAGTTTTAGCAGTAGTGGCCAAGTTTTTTTTTTAGTCATCAAATTTTTTGTAGAGGGGATAATAGTTGTAAATTTAGACTAAAAAAGTGATTTTCGACCTTGTTTCTCCCCACTAAATCTACTTCGCTACAGCCCTGACTGAAAAGAAACGAAAGTATTACCAAATGGCTCTATTAGAGTTTTAAATCCAATTTTATTTCAATAAAATATTGTTATTAAAAACAAAAATTTTACATATTTTTTAAATATAAATGTAGAAATATGGAAAATGAATATAATATTATTATAGACCATATAATTACAATATAATTAATAAACAAGTTAGAATTACATGCTTAAATTTTTCACAATATAACTAATATAATATTTTGACGCCATCTTGGCAATGATTTATTTTATATATAGATGATTATTTATGAGTATGCAGTTTACCGTGTTGGAGATTTAAATATAGGTACATAAATAAGAATTTAAATTTCAAAAATAATAGAAATAAATTTCTAGAATAAAACCTTAGTGCTAGAAAGAAAATTTCCGTTTAGAGACATATTGATATTTCTGACCGTGACCCAATAAATATTCGTTAGATTTAATTTTTAACTTTCATTTTCAAAATACTTATTTCCCAATTGAATCAGTAGATGGTGTTATAAATCACTCTTCATTTGTAATTTTGCCCGAAAGGTTTGAAAATTAGAATCCAGATTACTGAATTGCCATTTTATACTCTTCACGGCTGGCTAGATGAGAATTTACGATGTTTTTTAATTTTCGAAAATTTCACTTAACACAAATCAAGCTTTTTTTAACGGTATTATTAAAGTTATGAAAATCCAAAGTTTAGCAGTTAATATGGACCTAATTACCTACAATTTCGCCTAGACAAAAGTTAGAGCTCACACATACATTTTTTTTGGCATAACAATATTTTTAAATGCCAAAATTAAAAAAATATATTTATTTTCTTTATCATATAATAGCTGTCTTTACTAAAAACATTAATTTTCTATTAAAATTCTTAATTTTAAAAAATCTTTGACTTTCATAACTGTAATAATAACGTTAAAAGACGCATGATTTGTGTATACAACAAATTAATTCTACACCAAGTACGGACACTGACAAATAAAACTGTCCAATCTAAAAAGCAAGGACCCTTTTTCCGCTGTTGCCAAGTCGCGTTGCCGATAAGCGTTAAAATTCCCTAAAATATAAGATTAAAATATTTCAAACAGACAATTTTCAAAGAGTAGGGTTAATTGTTAAATAATTTGACAGTAGAATTTTAAATGTGATACGTTCTATTGCATCAATTTAAAAATGCTTCATTTTAATTGGTTGGGTCTTGTACATAATGTAGCAATAAAACGAAATAATTGACGGAGTCGATAAAAAGTAAACCAATTTAACGACGCGCCTTTCTTGTGGTATAAGTTTTTTTGAAGTTCGTAGAGGATTTTTTGTGTGCATAATAATTCAAAAACGAAATGTCCGATCGATATGAAAAGTTTAGGAAAAAAGATATATGAGCTAAAGAACAGTATTATTAAAAAAAAAACTATATGGCTGGGGCTCCATTGGCATACCTATAATAATTAAAAAAATATAAAAATGGAAGAAAAGGTCCGATAAACTCCAAAATTCTAGAAAAAGTCGTGGAGAGTACACTATTATATGCAAAGCATTAGGTCTTTTCACGGCTTTTTTAAATTGACTTCTTGTCCCATATTTTATTTCTGCTTCATTATGTAAATAATTCCAGATCGGGTCGATATATTTTCGCGTATTTTCGCTACTCCCCATTTTAATAAGATTTACAGTATTACACGCCAATTATCAATTAACTTTAGTATTTTTTTTCTGTTTTGGATCGAAATTTGCATACAAAACGAATAAGCTTGATAATATCCAGTTCACAATATCATTAGTGTTTTAGAATAACTTACTAACAAGTAAAATTTTTTTTAAAACATTCTTTTTTCGTAAAACAAGTAATAAATTGAAAAATGTCAAAAAATTTACGGATAAAAAAGTTTGAGGCAAAAAAGTGTCCCCCCTTTTGCACGTTCCTGGTTAAAATAATAAATAAAAATTACATGAAATGATAGCCTTTATCAACGTTAAGGCATATAGGCAAAAATTTGTTACTGTGGTTTCCAAAAATATTAAATAAAAATTACCTTTAGATAAACCCTTAGGACGGTCGTAGCTCCCTTAGGGCTCATTTACGGACCCACCTTTATAAGAACGTTTTTTCATATATTTTAACGTAGAAGCACCGCTTAAATGTCTCGAACCCTGTAGTTTTTAAATAAAAAAATGGTTTTCTAATAATTAATAAATAATTGCTAAACAACAGAATCAATTTTTTTGTAAGCGGTAAAAAAAAATAAAATAAGTAACATGAGTATTTTTAAACACAAAAACACAATTTAAATTTTAAAACATTTTTTATTATTCTATTGTAAGGACTTATACGAATTTTCGTAAAAAAAAATAAAATAATTATTTTTTATGGTTTGTTAGATAAATAAATAATTGATACATCTATATGCAAGAGATATAAAAGAAAAGACAATGAGATATTGCCGAAAGCATTTGAAATTGTACGGTCTGTTCAACACAAGAAAAGAAAATATATCATGATGTTTCCATTTGTTATCTGTTTCTTATGACGAATAACGAAATAACTAATATTAAATAAATATTATTTTCACAAATTAGGTTCTTAAAAATTTAATTTACCAAACACTTAACCAAAAATTTAATATAGGTAAAATTACTTACGAATGAAGTAAATGAAACTTGGTTTATACCTGAAAATAAAAAAAAAGAATTATAAAAATGGATTAAAACATGTACACTGTTTAATATACAGAGCGGTCCAAAAGTCACCCCCCCCTCTATTAACTTTTGAACCAGTTGAGATATCGACTTCAAATTTGGAACTTTTAAATAAGACAACTTAAGCTATCTTTTAGAATATATTTAATACTTTCAGCTCTTAAAATGTGGGCTGGGGGGCATGGGGGCACATTTTTTTTTAATGGAAAGGGGGGTCGTATAATACATTATTTTAAAGCTTATATAATAATTCATTTAACTCCATATTTTTAAATTAAAAAAAAAACTTGGGTTTAAAATGGGGTTGAAAATGGGTATTAATGTCAAAATTCCTGTAAAAAAAACAAATATTTTTTTTTTAATGCCTAATTTCATCATAAAAAAATGTTAATTATACTTTTAAACTAATTTTAGTTGATATAAATAAAAATTTTTAAAAAAAAAAACTTAAAAAACACAAAAAATTGAAAAATCAAAACTTTAAAAAACATTTTAAAAAAAATTAAAAATTTTAGTTTAAATAGAGAATTTTATAAGGTTTAAAATGATGTATCACACGACCCCCCTTTCCATTTAAAAAAATGTCCCTCCATGCCCCCCTGTCCACATTTTAAGAGCTGAAAATATCAAATATATGCTAAAAGATAGTTTAAGTTGTCTTATTTAAGAGTTCTAAATTTGAAGTCGATATCTGAACTCGTTCAAAAGTTAAAAGGGGGGGGGGACTTTTGGAACGCACTGTATACAGTATGGTTATAAAAATATATACTGTACGTTAGTGCACTCCATTAATAGATGGCAGCATGTCTTTATACATAACCAACTAGCAAGATACTATACTACTTCTATGACTTAAATTTTTGACAAGTTAATTAGTATATTATAAAATTAGTTTTCGACGTAAGCTTGTAGTGCACAAGAATAAAAAAATCATTCGACAGCACTGGTTTGAATATTTAACATAAATGTTGAGTTTTAAATAATTTTTAGTTTTTGCACTGAATAAAAATTATGCATTTAAAATTAACCTTTAATTAAATGTACGCACTAAATTTGGCGTAATTTATTCTAAAAGACATCAGGTATTAAAAATAAAACTAAAAAAACCTGCAGTGCACAAGAAGGCACATTAAGATAATTAAAATGATGACAGAAAGACTAATGAAGCTCACCGAACGGTTAATAATCACTGGTTATTAACACAAAAAGTTATAACTTTATTGGACCCAAGATAGAAATCTGGCATAACTGTAAAATACATTTAACTACATCCGATTAAAGATTTTATAGCTTTGATTAATAAAGTTAAAAACTATATGCTGCTTTTAAATTGATACTAAAGCGATTAAACTTTTAAAGTTTTTCTTTAATAAAAAGATATACACCTATATATTTTTTTTTCAGTACTAGCTTTAGAACATACCATTATTTATCATGTTTTCAGACTGTGAAATCAATTTTCTTCACCTATAGCAATAATAATTTTTACTCTTCGAGTAGGAGTAAATTTTATAAACAATTGATTTCTGTATTTCTGTTAATTCTATAATATTCTATTGCGTTTTTCCAAATATTTATTAAACATATTGGCAGACTTCAAGGTTTTGGACTACTGGCCCTCGTCGGTACCAAGCGTATACTGTACACTGAAAAAATATTTTCAGGTTTTATTAGTTTTAGAAATAATGTCATTAGAATGATCTAAATAGGTGCCCCATCTATTTTTTGACGCATAGAACTCATACTTTTCCTAATCTGGAGAATTTGGAGAATTTGAATTGCAGTCTAACCACACGTTAGTGGTACTATTTACTTGACACATACAAGTGTTCAACTTGCTACCATTCAAAGTCTTTAGACTGGGAGAATTGTAGTTATTTATTTTTAGAAATAGATGGCGCGCAAACATACATCAATCTAATGACTTTACTGCTAACGTTAATAGAGTCCGAAAATATTTCCTGTCTAGATTACTTCTAAAACCATTTTGCCGTGCATAAAAAAATCGTTTTACTGAAAACGGGATATTAAGGATATAAAAAAAACTGAGCAAGAAATAGGTTAGTTTTTTCCCATCCTATTGAGTGTATAAGGTCAGAGAAGTGGCACAGTAATCTAGCTGTCTAAAATAGTTTGAATTAAAGATGGCACATGGATAGAGGCATTCTCTTCTGGAATTCTAAATAGTATTGATTCCATTCTATGTTTTACCTAATACACGGAAAAAGGTCAAGTTTAATAATAATGGCTTACTCCTAAAGGATCTGTTAGATTTCAGATAACCGAATTTTATTTTGATGTTGTTAATTTATTTAATTTGAAGTTCATGTGTTTTACTGTAAGACTGTTATAAAAGAATCAGTACAGAGTGAATTAACCAAAATTACGACATTAGATAAATATAAAAAAATCTCTTTTTTTTTGTACCTTCTTCTATCATAATAAAAACAAGTGAAGAAGTCTTACCTTTATTCTTAAATTTCTTTAGGACAAACTTTAATTTGTACCGTATGTTTCTTAGCCAAAGTTCGTAGCTGGGATAGGTTTTTGTTAAGAATTCTATCCAAAGTCCATTTGCGACTCCAAAACAATTTTTTTTTTATTTAAAATTGGTGAAATATATTAAGACTTTTTTCTGTGTGACAATTCACCTGATATCTTTTAACTCATGTCCTTTGTAATATTGCTCTTGTCAAATTTGTTTGCATTGTCAACTATTTACTTTTGAAATCAAACAAAAGTTGTCCACAGCCGCTACTTATCCGTATGTGGTTACAAACTTTTTAGTCAGGTAGTTACAGAGCCTTTTTTAAGGAAATACTACTAAATACTAAGAGTGACAAAAACTACATAACTCCTAAATGTTGGTTACTAGAAGTTTCGGGTACTAGGGTTCCAGGTTTATTTGCTTTAACTTTTTAACAAATAAAGATAATCAATTTAAATTTGGGATGACAGTACCTTCAGTTTTTCTATATTAAATCATTTACGAATTTTGTATTTTTGGAACTCAGTACATTTTTTAATAAAAAACTCATTCCAACAAAAAAAGTTTTTACCACTTTTGACCCTTTACCGCGCACCGATGAAAAACACATCCACATCTGAATGAATTTCTAATTTGTTTCTACCTTGGTCATACTTTTTGGGAAATTATCGGCTGGGATTATTTTTGGTAAAAATCTGGGTGAGATAAGGGGTCAACTTTTTTTTAATATTTCCTTAAAAAAAAAACTTTTTTAAATTTTGATTTACCCTTAGGAAAATTTGTAATCACGATAACTCGAGAACGCTTTGAGTTAAAAACTTTTAATTTAGACTATAGGTTTATTTTTTTTTATTTTTTTTTTATTTTTTTTTTATTTTTTTTTATTTATTTGTTTTTCAAAAAAAAATATTTGAAAAAAATTGTTTTTTTGTTTTAATAAACCTAGGGGAAAATTATATATATATTTTTGTTGTTGGCAGGAGTAATTTTTATGCAAAAGAACCTACCTTCTGGACTAAATTGCGTCTGCAAACTTTTTAAGTTCTCCTTTATTATGTTTGTTCTGCAAATTGGGACGGAGGTTTTTCCTTAAGTGAGAAAGACAAATGGTACCGTATATCCTCCTTTCAGCTATTCCAGGTCTCTTTAAAGAGAATAACTTAATGCGAAAGTCGACTCACGTCAAGTTTGACCATGTTTATTTTAGACTTTAGACGTCGGACCGTATACACGGTGTATTTAAAATAGCGTCAATAATTTTCAGAAAGTATAAAAATAAGTTCCTATATACACATATAAAAATGCGTCGTAAGGAAACTAAGCCCATTTGAAATTGGCAAAAAAAATCGGGTTTCATTAAATAACTAAGAAACCCTTTGAGCTATAGTAATGAGGTTTTTGGTATGATGAAACCCTAATAAAGCCTATGTCATTTTAATATAGTTATTTTAACCAGGGGAGTGCGAAACGGGGAGCCTTATTACTTTTTTGCCCCAACATTTTTTCTGTACAACTTTTTTGTTATTTTTTATTAGAATATAAATTCCCTTGTTATAATACCGTAAGATTAACGGTTTCAGAGTAAAAAATATTAAAAATTAATGTTTCGATGACTAAAAATTGAACACTAAAATTGTTAAAGCAAAATTTTAGTGTTATTTTATATCAGAAACAAAGAAAAAAAGTTTTCATACATATAGACACAAATATCGCTTTTAAAGTTACTTTGGCCCTTTAGAAATAGTGCAATTTTAGGAGACCCTAACTCCTTTAGAAGCAAGGACTTTGAGTAACAGATAATGTTCTAAGCAATACTATTTTCCAATACTTATTTAAGCATTTGAAAATTTATTTAAATTTAGATTTGTATATATGTATATATTTTGACCTACCCTGTAATTGGGTCCATTAGGACCTGTATGGATTTGTATATAAATAAATAAATAAATAAAATAAATAAATAACAAAAAAGATAGTAGTAGATGTGGTAGTAGTAGTAAGCTTGTGCCAGAGGTCTCCACTAATTTTTCAAAATAATTTGAGTTATAACTAACATATATGTTACTTTTAATTTTACAAAAAAAAAACTTCTATACAGCATACGAAAATAATAAGGAAAATGTATATGTACGTGTTTTAAGTTTACTAAAATATGATCATTTTGCTAAAACTCTACATTTACCAAAAACAATCTTAGTTTTTTTGCATATAAAAGTCATAAAATACAAAAAAAAACTAAAAGGGTAATAATTTTCTTTCGGCCTTCACAATTCCAGCAATTTCCAGCTCTTACAAGACAGAAAAAAGCAATAATATATGAAATCGTGGCTACGATGAAATAAGAAAATGTTTTCATTCCTGTCATTAATAACAAATGTGTTCTCTTCAAGGTTTCCCGATAAAAAACTAACTACCCTTAAATATCTTGAACTTCTATGGACTCTTTTCTTTGAAACATTCGTAATCCTCTATAGAGGTATACTTTTTACTTGACTTTTTATTTAATTAAAGTGAAAATACATAATGTTCGATATCAGGAAACCAAACCGTGAAGAAAAACGATCCTTCACTTTTCATAGTATACACTTTATATTGAAAATCGTACAGGGTGTTTTAAAACACCATGTATACATGTAATATATATTAATTTTAAAGAGTGATTAATAATCACTGATTATACATAAAAAATATGAAAAAAGTTCCCATAAACAAATGTCCATAAACGTGTCGTAAGGAAGCATCGCTTCTTTAAAGGGGTTTCCAAAAATTCGCTTTTTATTTAGTAGTTCACGAACCCTTTGAGCTATAGCAACGAGGTGTTGGAAGTTATTTAATCTTAATAATAAGAACAAGCAAGGCACATTTTGTTGCCCGAAACGTTTTGTGAACCAAAAATTAAACACTAAAATATTAAAAATCTAAAGGTATCAACTAAAAAAAAGTATTAAAAAACACTAAAAAAAAGTAAAAAAAAACGTTTATACAAGTCGATCCTAAGAGAGTTCTGATATTCTCAAAACCCACCATTTTTAAAGGTACAAAAAATTCTTAGTTTTATGCATTATTTAACTGTTTTTTATTTATTTTTTTGGTCTTCGAAACATGACACTTTACGTTTAAATGTATTTTTCTCGAAAACGGTACCTACTTGTTTTATGTTTATTTACCCAAAGTATGATTCCAATAAAAAAATTAAAAAAAGGTTATACAGAAAGAAGTTTATAAAAATTTAAAAAGTCTAAAAACAATATTCTTCTTTAATCTGCGAGCAGTATAATAAAAGATCATTCGATTTAAATTTCGAATATCCAATTTAACTTTGCCTCTTAATTAAGTTAGAGAAGCCCAAAAGTATTTTGAGACAGTCTTATCGGAAATATTAATTTCCAATTCCTTGGCATAGTAAAATATTGTCAATTAAATTAATAGTTTAAGGTTGTCTTTTCAAATAAGGTTACCCTGACAAAAGTAAAGTTAATAAAGTAATATTGGTATGGTTTTATCATACTTTTATATATAATACCATTAGTGATCTAAGTTTTCTCGATAATCTTTTCTTGATAACGCGGGAAAATTATCTAAATACTTGATAATAAGAGATATTCAAAGGACAATTTTTTAAACGATATATATATATTTTATAATTAAATAATAAATTAAAATATCCACGCCACTGCAAAAATTATTAGGAAAAAGCACTAGTAGTATTTCCGATAAAATTCAGCAGATGAGAAAATTTTTACTCTAACGTCTGAGATGCTTGTAAATTGCGTGAAAAAAATTGTCGTATAAAATCCATATCGTCGTATTAGGTTAAGAAGGCAAAACCTATTTCTAAAATAAATATCTATCTATTTAAAAAGGTACAATAATGTCGAAATATTGGTTCGTTTAGTGGAATATCGTTTGGAGTCCAGTCCAGTCCAGTCCAGTCAAATAATAAATTTAAATTACATTTTCCTACAATCCCCTATGAAAATGACATTTACCACACTCTTTTGTTCTTTAGACAACGCCTCATATCGCACTAGTTTGATATTTTTATATCACACTCGTGTGATATTACTATTTTGACCATTACTGTCTAGTTTAGACAGTCTAGATCTTATAAAAATTAAAAATTACTTATTTTTTTTATTACCTTACATTACATAAAAAACATCAACATACACAGTATTTTTCTTATGAAATGTAAAACAGTACAATTTTACTGTCTTTTATGGCAGCATAACCATAGAAATCTAATTTAATAAGTAAACTCAAGTTGGCATTTATTTAGGAATAGGCAACCCATTAAACAGCTATGTATTGTATTAAATATAAAACTAAGAAAACTAAAGCTAAATGAAAATCATATTTCCTGTTTGACATACCTAGATATATAAATTTGTATGCTCTTTATAATTATTTTGTGCTTTGCTTTTCTTAAAAATTAATAATAATTAGAAAATTTTAAAATAAGAAACTTCATATTTTTTCGTGATCGTGGGAAAAATAGTGTACATAACTCGTTGGAAAGTGTATTTCATACACTCGTGGGGTTTCCTCACTCGCCTAGAGGCTCGTTCGTAAACCTTCCCACTCGCGTGAAATATGTCACTTTCTACACTAGTTATGTAATATACTATTAATGCACACGGGCTGATATTTTAAAGGGTAGTAGTGCAAGGGAATAGAACACTGTTATTTTTCATCGGGTGATTTGCGTAAGGGGTATCCGCTATCTTGAAGTTTAGGGGTGCCTTGCTTAAAATGCATCTTACTTATCGTAAGATGCATATGACCAATTTTGTTAAGGAGAAAATTTCCAATAATTTTAGATTGGATTATTTTTTTTTGAATATATTATTAACAATCGAGTTAATCCAAAAATAGCCATGTTGGAGGTGAAATTGGTTTTTTTCCATTTTTCGGCCAAATTATTCATCGGACGATATGGTTATGAGCAAACTTGTAGCTCTTGAAATTCCCTATAAGTTTAATATATTATAAAATTTCATAGGTACTTTGATACAGTTATAGAGGGCGCAAATTGACTTTCAGCGCCCACTATAACCGTAAGAAAATATTTATGAAAATGCATAATATATAAAACTTTTCAAGAGCTACAAGTTTGCTCATAAACACTTTTATCCTTCGATGAATATTTTGGCTGAAAAATTTTACCCCCAACATGGTTATTTTTGAATATTTATAATAATTTATTAATAATATCCAACAAAAATTGTTGGAAATTTTCGCCTTAACAAAATTGGTTATTTACATTTTTATCGTAAGATGCATATTTAGCAAGATAACCGCACTCACCCCTAAAATTCAGAAGTGTCCTGTTATAACAGAATTAGTAATTACTACATAGAAAAAACGGATTCCTTGAACCAAGGACACGTGTCTTTGGATATGTTCAAAGCCATATTCTCTTGTTTCAAGGCTGGCATTTTCTTGAACCAAAGTCAATGTCCTTGAATAAAGAGCGCGGATTTTTATTCCAAAACCTGTGCTCTTCATTCAAGGATATTTACTTTGGTTCAAGAAAATGCCAGCCTTGAAACAAGAGAATATGGCTTTGAACATATACAAAGACACGTGTCCTTGGTTTAAGGAATCCGTTTTTTCTATGTATCCAATACTACTCTTGAAAATATCAGAGCGTATACATTTATTGCAATTTAACATAGGAATTTCTCGTTATTTTACTGGACTATACCGGTTTATATGATATTTCTTGTAAATTTTGAAAGCTCCCGGTAAATGATAAATAAAATGCTAGCTGTATAATACAGCTGACGTATTACAGCCTGTATTTATCATTGTGAGTACTTTTACTTTGTTTAACGTTCAAATGAAAATAGCAATAGACTTGGCAGAAGGGTCTGAAATTATAACGCCCTGAGGTAAGCTTATTTACTTTTTAATCTGAAAATTTTCAGCATTATTTTTTAATTGTACTTCTTAAAGCGAAAGCCTAATTAAATTACTTTGTTCAACTTTTCAGTATCTAAATTAACTGGGGACACGGCTAAATGTAAAAATTCTATACATGAAATTCTTAAAATACCTTAATTAGTTACAATTTGAAAAAATCTTTATATGAATGATAGCGCCTCCGCCATATTTGTAAATATCAAATAAGAATAGCACTTTATTAGTAAAATGCTTTTTATTATTTTCCTATTCCATTTATCCAAAGCCCGCTTATAGTCGAAGAGCTATTTTTATTTGATTATTTTCTCCCAGCTGTATTTTATATATGTCTTAAAGTAGGTAGTACCTCATTCAAATTAACCTATTTTCAAATTGCTATGCTTCAGATCCGGTTCCTTTGGGTGTTAGAAGCTCCAAAATCTATGGCAATGAGCTACCAAAAAATTTATTTTTAACTTGACGAGTCATATACATTTCATTTTTTACTTTCAGATTAAGCTATTTTTATAGTTATACACAATAACTCTGGGGCCAAGGGGTAAGAACAGTCTATAAAGTGCCTTTGACATATGTGATACTTAATCTTTTAAAGAAATGGGAATTTATAAAATGACATTTTGATTAAATGAAAATTCTTTAGAGTTTTTAGTGTTGGCATAAGTTTGTAAAGTCTTTTTTACTCCTTGGCCTACTAAATAATTGTATAAAACTGTAAAAATAGACTAATCTAAATGTAATGTTTGATTCGGTAAGTTAAAAATATATTTTTTGGGGACTTTTCGAGGCTTCTAAAATCCAAAGGAACCCAGTCCAGGACGTGGCGATTTGCAAATAGCTTAATTTGAATGTACTTTAAGACATACTTAATATGTCTTATGTAAAATATGTGTATGTCCCTCATTGCCCCCAAGGGTTTTATTTATGAGGGACACAAATGACCCTTGCGTGGCTAAAAAAAAATTGTATATTACATATGGTGTACGGAAAGTGACTCTTTTCTCATGGGCGAATGTTTAGCAAGCGCATCGGCATCGTCGCGAATGCAAGAAAGATCCTTTCCGACAAATTATGTATACTATTTTTTCTACGACCCCATAAATAATTTAGCTGCAGTTTTTCTAAAATTCCAGAATTTTTTATGCATCAACTTTCATAAATTAATTCAAATTTAGCCTGCTCTCTTTCATTTGTTTATTTAGATTAGACTTTGATAGTTTAAATTAGTTTTGATCATTTATATTGTTGCTATCTCATCAAAATTAAAATCATTTATAATTCAGAATTATATTATATGATAAAAAAGTGGAATTATGGAAAAAATATGTAACTGGATACAAGAAAATATCATGCACAACGTTTAATAAAATAGTAAATACAAAATATGAAAAAAAAAATTAGGATTTCTTTGATTTTCCACACATGTATAATATAATCTCGCACTCGTATGAAATATGACAGTTTCTTACTTTTTAAATCGTGTGAAATTTGGTGTTTTCCTAAGTGGCGTAGGAAAAAAAAATTATCTGCAGGTCACAAAAACATCCTAATTTCAAACCTTTAAATCATATATAATTTTACCTTTCATAATTAAAATTTAATTTTTCGTTTTTCAGTATTAAAACCTTTAAGTGATTTATTACAAAATATTTTAATATCATATTGTGTACGACAAAAGAAAGTGTTAAAATATTAATAAAAGAGGGAACAGAACAGGTCGTTTGTATAGACGTTTAGGAATTATGAAAGTATGATAAATTATGGTGGGAAACTTAAAATTTATAAGGGAGATTAATTAATATAAAACCCCCTAATAGAAAATTATAGCAAGTAAATAAGAAGTTACTTATAAATCTTAAGGGTTTATACTTTACGAAATTTACGTAATAAAGACGTTCGCTGTTCAGGGACAGTTAAATTATGAAATTTTATGGTATTTTATTAGTCTAAAATAAATGCTTCAGAAAAGAAGCAATTTTTGGAACTTTTATTATATGTATTTTTGTAACTGAATATTTAGATCACTTTGAACAGTGTACTATCTTTTACAGTCACATACATTGCTCATCCTCATAACATAACGTGTTATGAGTATGACTTTTTTTTTACTAAAAGTTATGCAAGAGGACTTCTATTACGTGACCCCAAATAGATCTATTAATATATTTATATGTTTATAAATATATAAAATATTTCCAGTACTGAATATTTTATATAATCCACAAAACATGTAGGAACAAAACAGAATTGATAACAGCTACATAGAGTACATACAGGGTGTTCCAGAACTCGCGCAGATAAATTTTAGAGATTCTACATACAAAAATATGAAAAAAAGTTTCTATAAAGGTTGGTCCAAAAACGAGCCCTAAGGGAGCTACGGCCCTTCTAAGAGTATCCCTAAAAATAGTTATTATTTAATATGTCTTTTATCCTATTAACCACAGAAACGAATTTTTGCAGATGCCTTAACATTAATAAAGGTTATCATTTTATGTAATTTGTATTTGATAATTTTAACCAGGGACGTGCAAAATTGGGGGCTATATCACTTTTTTGTCCCAAACTTTTTTATCTGTATTTTTTACATTTTCTTAATAAAATATGATTTTTTAGTTAAAAATACATAATAAAGGTACTCTTAGTATAACGCCGTAGAACTAACCGTTTTCGAGAAAATTGCAGTTAAAGAGATTTTTTCACGTTCTGAGTATCAAAATTAGAAAATAAAAATCGCACCAATAAAAATTTTAATAAACGCAGTTCCTATTCACCAATGATCACAAATTGATTTTAAAGGAGCTACGCCCACTTAGGTAGGGTTACTTTTTAAGATCCGGTAGTACTTCTAAAACTAAATTTCAAACCTAGGTGTATATGAACTTTTTTTTAAATAGTTTTTAATGTTGAAATATTAAAAATTTTATTGGCGCAATTTTCAGTTCCGATGTTTGGTACTCAGAACGTGAAAAAATCTCTTTAAATCTCTTTAACTGCAATATTCTCGAAAACGGTTGGTTTTATGGTGTTACGCTAGGATTACCTTTTTTATGTATTTTTGACTAAAGAATTATATTTTATTGAGAAAATGTCAAAAAAGATACAGATAAAAAGTTTGGGGCAAAAAAGTGACATCGCCCCCCCCCCATTTTGCACGTCCCTGGTTAAAATTACCAAATAAAAATTACCTAAAATGATAGCCTTTATCGATGTTAAGGCATGTGACAAAATTCGTTACTGTGGTTATGTAATAGGGTGCTGGTCCCAATTATAGCCAAAAATATTAATTATCTAAGGCATTAATTTAGAACCACACACTATTATTTGGAGGCGTATCAAATACAAATAGCTGTATAGTTGCTATTTGGGTAGCGTGCCACCAGTAATAATATTACATAATATTATCACAATATCATATATCATATGATTACAAATGTTAATATAAGAATCTAATTACTACTTAATACTTATCTGACTTTCTTAGATGTTTCTTCGATGTCTTCATATATCACTAACTTTATATAGAAATGTGAAAGGTAAAAAAACTTCAAATATATTTTAAATTAATTAAAATATATCTTTCCAATAAAACAAAAGGATTAAACAACAATTAAAAGAATTTAATAAAAGAAAAATGAAAAGTTTAAAACAAATAAAACAACAAAATATTTTAATTTGAAATGAAAAAATTATGATTAAATAGCATCTTTACCCTTCAGATATTTCTATACTCGCGACTCTAAATTTTACTTTAAATTTTCACATATTACGTTAATTCTACAACTTCCCTAAGACCCAACTTTACTAGACGACTACATATTTCCGAATCCCCTTTTTTGACCATAACTAAACACAGGCAAAGATTTCCCTTCCCAGAGATGCCGATATACCAGTCATAAAACTATTAACGAAAATATCTGAGGAGTTTTCGATCAAAATAACCTGAATTACTTTAAATTACTGAAAATGAATTTAAATTTAGTTAAGCGAAATGATTAAAAAAACTACTTCTACTTATTGATTGATATTGATTTTCATGACATTGCTTCGAAGTAGAAAAAACCATTTTTACAAACAATCCCTAACTATTGCCAGTATCTAAAACAACATCATTAAAGATATTCCCATATTTATTAATTAAGAAAACCGAATAAACCAATTAATTAGTCTAATAAAAATGTACACCCTTTTTATGTAAACTCCTCAATCACACAAAATGCAAGCTTCCCAAATACTAATAATATTGGCATCTGTAAAAATAAACAGCAAACCACCCGTTAAGAACAATGCTATGTCACGTTCAATAAACATAAAAATAAAAATATAAATAATCAATATATACAGGGTGACCACTCTGTTACAATACTCCCCCCTTTTAAAAAATCAGATTAATTTGAACAAAACTTTAAATTAATTGATTTAGATACTATTTATACAAAACAAAATGGCAATATAAATCTTCTGAAATGGACATCATCTTCTTCTTCTTTCTTCTATAATCTTCACTCCTAACTCTGGTACTCGGACAATCTAACGCTAATTCTTCTTGAGACCTACTTAATCAGTCTCTTATAATAAAAACCCATATTCAAATTAATGAACTACTTTAGAACCTACTCAATTCAATCCCAAGTAGCACAAAAATCTAAAGTGATTAATATTATTCTTCTCTATTAGCGTTACCATCATCTACGGAATGAATATGGAAAACAACCAAAACAAAAGAAAAAGGAACGGAACTGTAACAAAAAAAAATTAATACGTTCAAACTAAATTTTATTTCCCCAGTTTTCACGAGAAAACGGGAAAATATCAAGTGCCTGTCAAGAATCGGTGTATCAGTGTAACTTCAGTACAACTCCATAATAACTTCAAAATCCTAGAAAAACTTTTAACTTTACCCAACCTTTAAGGTAACTTCAGCAAGTGTAAAGTTTAACTACTAACTTCTTCTGATCACATTGTCAGCACTTCCACAAACTCCTGAAGTTTGGATACAACCAACAACCTTAACTTGACAAAAACTTCTCGTTATTCAAATATCTTTTCTCAACACAGAATCATTATTGACAAACCAAACCTAAAACTCATAAAAAACATTAGAAACAAAGCATTACTATTTATACCTAAAATTTAATTAATTCCTTAATAAACGCAAAACTTTTCTCATAATAAAAAACACAAATGTATACACACAAAATACTAAGTTACTACCTGTAACGTTTACCTTAAGTTTCATTATTAATTTAAACTTAATTACAAACATTTGATTTCTTTATTTTAACTGTTTCATAAAACTCTATTCTAAACAAAACTTAAAACAAAACTTCAAAAAAAACTTCAATAAACTTCAAAATATCGAATTCAAGTTCGTGTTTGTGTTCGTGAGGTACCTCTTACTAAATATTACTAATGTACTAGTACTCTAATTAATTAATTAAGTAATTAATCTTTAACACAATTATTCTTTATTCTCATATTTGTATGTACTCTCAACTAGCATTCTTTGTGAATTTTACCAAAATAACTGAAACCGCTACTATTCATGAGTTGTTATTACGTAGATCTCAATTATTATATTAATTTACGGTGTTAAAACAATTAAACATATTCTAATTAGTAACAGAATTGTATATTCTACCAAAAACATTACTTTTATCCATTTTTACTCAATAGAAATAACAAAGTTGCTTAATTACGCAGCTACTCAACAAAATTATTACCAGGGTTATATTACAAAAATGATTTAAAATGTGCAATACTGTCGCCATAAAAAAAAATTACCATAATTAAATTAACCATTTCTATTTGGTTATAATATAGGTAACAACTACGATTTTAAAACTTTATACATTACGAAACAGTAAAAAATAACTACCACACAATTACGTGGATACGTAGTAACTGTTTTGTAACGAGATCGTTCTGTACTAAGTTACAAACATGTAACAAGATAGTAATTATTACCCTTATTTTTATTCCATATTGCAATTACAACGTAACTATAGCGTTCCTGTAACTAGTCTTAATTTGTTTCAATTGGTATAATGATCACGTAACGATAACCAAAAATACTAGTTAGATTAATTACTCATTTCTAATTGCCTAATTATTTACTCATTCGTTTATTTATCATACTCAATATTTACCAATTTATTTATCAATTTATTTTATTTGACTTATTTTACCTTATTTCTCTTATTTATCTACTCATAGGTATATGTACCTATTATTTTGCTTATTATACCCAATATTTACTAATTTATTTATCAAATTATTTTACTTTACTTATTTTACCTTATTTCTCTTATTTATCTACTCATAGCTTTATGTACTTATTCTTTTACTTAATATACCGGTATATACTTTTTAAATTCAAAAAAATACTTCTATGGTATACCATACTAACACTTTTAGCTTCTGCTAAAAATTTCATTTCGACTGTATAATATAAACAAAAATCTCATTTTAAAATTCCTTTTGAAGCAAATGTATAAAAATATACCTATAAACTCAATAAAACCGCTTTTATAACTACTTAGACCTTTTTATAATTCATTTCGAAATCTCTAAAAATTTTAAATACTTCCTAATATATACCAATAAAACTAATCAAATTATTACACTAATTAATCATTCTGACAAATTAACAATAATATTACGATATTTTCCACTCAAAACTTTTCAAAAGGAAACGTGTTTGTAACACTACAAATGATATAAGCTATACTTGATTAGTCCATATCTTATGGTTGTTAATCGGTTTAAAAATATAGCTACAATCTTTCATTTAGACTTCCAGGTTCAAATATTATTGCAAAATACTTTCATTGATAAATTAGTCTGTTTTAAACAGAGGTTTCAGCTTCAAACCTTAAAAATTAAATCAATTCCTATTTTTCTAACTGAAATTTATGTAGATTACAAACTTTTCAAAAAACGTAATTACTTAACTCATTATTACTTAAAAAAAAATAACTCGCTAACCCAAGAACTCATATACTCAAAATTTATTATTACCAAAGTAAACGTTTCCCATTGCGCTTCTTATTCTTATTACGATACTGAAAAAATGTAATTTTATATAAAAAAAAACTCGTAAAAAATCAAAAATTAACAAAATTATGTGCAAAAGATAAATTTTAATTTCTATAACATTCATTTAGGCTTTTCTTAAAAAACTGAAAGTAATTTAACAACCAAAATTTTCAAAATACTTAAAACTTTTAAAAATAGTCAGTTATTGATAGCATCTTCAAAAAAAAAACGACAACTTTTTTTTAAAACAAGAAATTACGCATTTTAATGCGCAAAACAATAAAATTTTGCATTAGCATTCACAGACTTTTATTCAACCAATCATACGCACATTTATTCTCGGTGGCCACCTTAACATACAGACATAAAACATAACATATGCAATAATTATTACTTAACATTTGAGTACTATCGATAACTGCAAAAATAACTTCAAAAAACATTTATTTATATTTTAAAAATAAAACAAACGTTAAAAACTAATAATTTCTTGGAAAATATATTTAACTGTAACTTATGCCAATTTTAAGCCTTGTTATAACTAAATTTCTTCATAACTGCAAATATTAAAACTGTATTTCAAAACTACTCTCTGCACATAAACTTTTAAAAACAAATTCAACATAATTATGTTTATTAAAATTAAAGAAAACTTCAGTGTCAAAAAAAAATATATTTAAAAAAAAAAAACAAATGGCCTTTTTATCTAAAAAAAATCTTAGCGAGTTGTCATGACAATTATACATAAAAATAGATCAGAAAATTAACTTTCAAAAATTATTCAATAATATTTACGCTAAACGTTAAAATAAGCTTTTTTAAGCTTAATGACGATAAAAACTATTTTTAACATGAAATTATGCTTTTCTCATTTGTAAAATATTAATACGTCTATTATCTTAAATTTTCATTATAAATTTTAAAAATACTTTACACAAAATATTGAATTAAAGGGTTTAAATGTACAAATTCTTGACCTGCACAAAAAGGTTCACAGCACATGTTTTTACATGTGGGCAGTTAGGGCCTAAAATTAATGACGCTTAGGATTTTGGGGTGAAAAAAAAAACGTAAATACTGGTTTGTATAAACAAAACTTTAAAATAAAGACAACAAATTCAAACAAATAATATTTTCGAAAATAACAAGGAAAAAACATATTTTCATAAATTTTCTGATCTTTTTTACTTAGAAAAATATCGTAATAATACAAAACTACGTTTCTACTCATATACAAAAAAAAACTGCGGTCTAGTTATTATAATTCAATTTCACCTTTTAAAACAACAGTCAGTACCTAATATAATATTCATCTCTACCTGAAAATGTACCGATAACTTCCGGATTGTGCGTAATTATATGTGATTCGTTTTCGGAATTAGTCCCATAATAATCCGACTCAAAATGTACTTGTTGGCTATTTAAATTACTATAAACTGATAATCTTGCTTTTAGCGGATATGAGAAAATCATAATATTAACATCAACGTCTTTAAAAATATAACAAATCATTTCCTTTACTTTAACCCAATTAAGCTGATCCAAACCACATCCTATTCTTGGCAAACCCAAATATTTAACATTATTTTTAATTACATGATTTCTAAGCTCTAAAAGTGACTTCCACAGAATTTCATATGTCGGCTTTTCGTATGAATACTTTTTCGTTACCAAATAATAAATAAACCTATCGTTATCCTTTAAAACCGCCAAACCGCCTGTACGAACTTTTTGATTTCTTAATTGTTCTAATTTACCAAATTTTGACTTAAATTGAGTTGCAATTCCTTTATTCATATCTAAATCTTCTGAAACACAGTGAGCGAGAGAAACATTTTCCGGGCACAAAAATATGTCTTGGTACTTTTCTTTAATTTTGTAATCGTCCGCTTTGTAATTAATTGATTTAAAATATTCGTAATTATCCTTATCTCTAATTTCGGTACCCTTTATGGTATTATCATATTTATAATTGTAAAAACCCAAATTTCCTACCGGATTGTACCTTTGAAATTTCCGCCCATCATAAAAATTATTGTACCTATTGCGTGTTTGATTATACCTAGCATTAAAATTATAATTACTATTAATATTATAACCATTTCTATCATTATTACTATTATTAACGCAAAATTCATTATTATTATTATTATAATTTATTTCATTTTGTAAAACACATATTTTGAGATTTTCCTGAAATTCTATAAATTGATCGTGAAAAGTTTGTTTAACTAATCTAGTTCTAATTTCTAGTATATTCTCCCCAGCTTGCAATGCTTCATCGACGCTAAAAAATTTACCGCTACTGAGTATTTCATTAGCTAAAACTGTGTCTATACCTTCAAAAAACTGATCTAAGATAAGACGATTATAAACTACTTCATCATTAGGACACATTTTATCTGAAAACATTTTATTTGCCAATATTTTTAAACGAATTACAAAATTTGCTAACGGTTCATCATTTAAACGAATACAAGTGGACAGTTCGTTTTTAATATCAAAAAAATTAACCTTTTTCGTATAAATTCTACTAAAAAACTGTTTTAAATCTACCAAATTAGTAGGGCGTTCATTTTCTCGTAAAGCGTGAAAATAAACCAATGCCTGACCTCTTAATTTTAAAATAATTAAATCTATTGTTTCTTGCTCCGTCAAACTATTATTTTTAGCAACAATATCTATGGCAGTAAAAAATAATGAAAAATCGGGACCACCTGAAAAACTTTCTACTAAGTCAAAGGAAAAATTGCTCTTTTTCACTTGAGTAATCTTTTTGCAACATTCGCAACACATTTTGTTAAAATAAATAAATAAATTTACCTTGAGAAAAATCAAATATTTCTAGTCCACAAAAAAAAAAATTAAAAATTACCGCAAAGGAAATCGCTAAAAAAAAACTCAATTTTAAAATCCGCACAAAATAAAAACTTATATCTTAGTACTTTTACGTAAAACTAACGAATCGGTTACCAAAAAAACAGAAATATGTGAAAACTGAAAATTCTTCGTAAAAACCGCAAAAAAAAACTATAAAAACGTAAAAAAAATTAAACCCAGCGTTATTTAACGCGTTTCCGCTGTCCACCAATTTGTAATAGGGTGCTGGTCCCAATTATAGCCAAAAATATTAATTATCTAAGGCATTAATTTAGAACCACACACTATTATTTGGAGGCGTATCAAATACAAATAGCTGTATAGTTGCTATTTGGGTAGCGTGCCACCAGTAATAATATTACATAATATTATCACAATATCATATATCATATGATTACAAATGTTAATATAAGAATCTAATTACTACTTAATACTTATCTGACTTTCTTAGATGTTTCTTCGATGTCTTCATATATCACTAACTTTATATAGAAATGTGAAAGGTAAAAAAACTTCAAATATATTTTAAATTAATTAAAATATATCTTTCCAATAAAACAAAAGGATTAAACAACAATTAAAAGAATTTAATAAAAGAAAAATGAAAAGTTTAAAACAAATAAAACAACAAAATATTTTAATTTGAAATGAAAAAATTATGATTAAATAGCATCTTTACCCTTCAGATATTTCTATACTCGCGACTCTAAATTTTACTTTAAATTTTCACATATTACGTTAATTCTACAACTTCCCTAAGACCCAACTTTACTAGACGACTACATATTTCCGAATCCCCTTTTTTGACCATAACTAAACACAGGCAAAGATTTCCCTTCCCAGAGATGCCGATATACCAGTCATAAAACTATTAACGAAAATATCTGAGGAGTTTTCGATCAAAATAACCTGAATTACTTTAAATTACTGAAAATGAATTTAAATTTAGTTAAGCGAAATGATTAAAAAAACTACTTCTACTTATTGATTGATATTGATTTTCATGACATTGCTTCGAAGTAGAAAAAACCATTTTTACAAACAATCCCTAACTATTGCCAGTATCTAAAACAACATCATTAAAGATATTCCCATATTTATTAATTAAGAAAACCGAATAAACCAATTAATTGGTCTAATAAAAATGTACACCCTTTTTATGTAAACTCCTCAATCACACAAAATGCAAGCTTCCCAAATACTAATAATATTGGCATCTGTAAAAATAAACAGCAAACCACCCGTTAAGAACAATGCTATGTCACGTTCAATAAACATAAAAATAAAAATATAAATAATCAATATATACAGGGTGACCACTCTGTTACAGTTAATAGGGTAAAAGAAATATTAAATAAAAACTCTTTTTTAGGGACACTCTTAGAAGGGCCGTAGCTCCCTTAGGGCTCGCTTTCGGACCAACCTTTATAGAAACTTTTTTTCATATTTTTGTATTTAGAATCACCTCTAAAATTTCTCTACGCGAGTTCCGGAACACCCTGTATTTAAATATTTAGCTGACGAATAGTTTATATAATAAGCCCTAATAAACAATTTATAACAAAAATTTAATAATAGTGTTTATAAAAGTATTACAAGTACTTAATTATACTTCTTAATCCATTCCTTGTAGAGCACCCGTAGTACCCTCGAAAAGACAACAGTGATTTTTAATGCTTTTAGTACGGTAAGTTTATGTGATATCTAAGAAATATTACAGTGGTGTGTTGAGTGTGGTTTTTTGAGGTATAGCAATACTTTTGAAGCAGTTTTAGTTCTTAGAGTGTCGACTAAAGGTTTAAAATTTTTCAACTTCTGCAAAACTTTTAAAAGCTTTATTGATAAGCATACAATTTATGTCAAATTGTTTCCTGTGAAGACTTTGTTGAGAAGATTAGCATATAAATTTAAAAATATTCCCCGTACATACGATATGTGGATATAAAATGGTTATTTTCCCAAAGAAAACAATAATAAAACTTTGAGATGATCGATATGAAATATACTTTGAGCAAATTGAATAATTTTTCCTGAATATATTTTCTAATATTACATATAAGTATCTAAGGCTCTTTTCGCAACTTTTTATACTTTTATTCATACAATTTTCAAGAAACATTGATTTAATTTTACTAGCACACTGAAATAAATGTGTACTTTTTATATCAATAAGAATTATTATAATTTTGAGCAGTTTTGAGCAGTTTTTTTATTGTAACAAAGAACGTTTTATTACATCAACACTAACCAGTCGACCGCGGTCCCAGCTAGCATTTTTTTTGTAGTTGGTACGTAATTAACTCAAATTGTTACAATACATTAGTTAACATTAGGAAAATTTGACCTAATATACTACTTTATCGTATTAAATAGTATAAAATATATTTTTAAGTGTTGCAGAAAAGTAATTACTCAAAAATATTACTTTTATTACTTGGTTACCTTATGAAAATATTAGGATCCTTAACCACATAATTACTTAATACAATTACTAACAAATTTTAAGTACGGTACACTTCTAAGGGGTGTATTCCGAACTTGCGGCGAACTTTAGTTTTTCTTTATATTCTTGTTATTTATGTAGTAACCAACGACTTAAGAGCAAAATTAAAAAAATCTATCGGTTAGTTTTTTTTTAATTTAGATTTTTTTTATAAAAATCTGCACCTAATATTTGTCTATATCTCAGCTATTTATAATTATAATAAAAATTTATTAAAAATAAAATAAATAATATTTTTATTATAATTATAAATAGCTGATATATAGCTAAATAATTAAATAAGTGCAGATTTTTTATAAAAAAAAAACTAAATAAAAAAAAAAATAACCGATGGATTTTTTTAAATTTTGCTCTTAAATCGTTGGTTACTACATAAATAACAAGAATATATATTCTTTATATAAAGAAAAACTAAATTTCGCCGCAAGTTCGGAAAACACCCCTCAGAAGTGCACCGTGCTTACAGTTCCAACATGTTAGTGATCGTCACAAAAAAAAGTTACTAAATTCTTACTTTATAGTAACTATTACTTAACCGTTATAATATAGGTTTCGGTCACGGTTTTGTAACTTTATATGTATGACTGCTAAGTATATTAAGAAAATGTTTAAGTTATTATTTTAGTAATGACGTGTTATATATACTCATAAAAATTACTTTATAGTAATAGAACTATAAGGTTCTAAGACTAGTCGCCATTACTTCAGTTTTTACATTTAAGTAATGGTTAGGTAGTGGCTACGAAAACTGCCAGTCAGGGCACTTGTCACAAGCGTTAGGCTTCGGTTTCCTGCAAAAGTCGCATTCGCTGACGACCTAGCGACCGGGTAGCCGCGACCAGGTCATCACGACCCTACCTGTTTTCCTCGGTCTCGCCAGTCGCCATTCTGTTCGATGGCCATTTTATAAACAGCTCTTTGTTTGTTTGCGAGTTTATGCCTTTCAAACAGTATGAATATCTCTAAAAGGTCGGTTCTTTTAATGCTTTTGAATTATTATTAACATTACATCATGAAGAAAAAAGGGTAAAAGTTGATGAGATGTTTCAGCTGAGGGAAAAATTTCAAGCAATTCTAATTGAGTAAAACAGTGAAAGACACTCGCCACAGTGCAAAACCACCTGTTTCAATGTCAAATTCGTGACGAAATAGTCATGTGTCTACTCCCAGAACGGTCAAGCGACCAGCGACCAAACGAACGGCGACCGGTAGTTAGTAGTAACGACTCGGCAGTAGCTAGGAAATCAAGGATATTTAAAATGTATTGGAGATGTCTCAACGACTCGGTCGCAGTCGTCAGCGACTGCGACTTTTGGAGGAAACCGAAGCTTTATAAAGAGATTTGATAATGGGTATACCGTGTAACGGTTATATATTTATTCTTCAAGTTAGTAAACTGTAGCAACTTCGAAGTACTAATTCAAAGTTGCTACAAGGTGCTATATTAGGAACCTACCAGGAAGAATAATTTTATTTAATCTTGCTAAGAATCAGTCTCCAGATAATTGTGGTTCTGTACATCTAAAAACAACTCGATGAAGTACATACATGAAAAGTGTAATCGTGCTTTGATCGAAAATCTAAAAAACTTTGTATTACGGTATACAATTTCTTACACACCTGATAAAATTAAATGAGATACTGCACCCTTTTATTAAATTAATACATACTATCCACGTGCTTTTTTTCTACATACTTATTTACAATAATAACTTCTTGTTATCGTAATCGTATATAGAAATGAAATATTGCATGTTGCAAATACGTTAAAAAATAAGTAACGCATTTTAACTTTAATTATCTGCGATTGATTCTATTTTACGTTTCCGGCTAGCCGCACGTATTTTTATACTCTTAGCGAATAGCAAAGAAGAGAAGTCTTAAAGTTTTACTTTTATAATACAAAATCTAATTTTAATTTTTAAAATTATATTTCCGATGATTCATACTTAGTCTTTATCTCAAAGCGTTCTTAAGTAATCGTTGTCACAAATTTTCTTAGACAGGCAGACTGACTGACATCGACAGCTAAACAAACATTTTTGCACGAAAATAATCTGTCTAACATATAAAACCTCGAGAAACTAATAAAAAACAATAAATAAGCTCAATTTTCTACAAATACAACTGTTAAGCATTGCCAAAATTAAATAAAATCTGTCAAAATTTACCTGAAAACTTATTTAAAAATGGATATTTTAACGCAAATAGGAAAAATAATATAAAACATTAGTTTCAAAATGCGTATTTGACTCACATTGGACATACTAAATACTATATACTAAAAGTTTTGCGTTTTTACTAGAGTTATAACTACGTTAAGAATTACTGTAACAACCAGTAAATGTTTACTAAACTTTGGTGGGGTTCCATACACATATGCAAAAACGTTCAGTATTTACTACTGTAACAAATTCCCAGTGCATTAATAAATAGTATGCACTGCAAATATTCAATGGAAAACGAAGCATTGAATTTTTCCACGTCTTGCTATTTTTTACCTTTTCTGTTGTGGTAGTTGTGGAGTTGTTAAATTCCAGGATGGCTGCCTAAAAAAAGGACCTAGAAAAGAATGTGCCACTTGGCACAAAACCCTAATCAACATTAGTCGAACTGGAAATAAAGATAAATCACCTTTTCTTTGCAGGAATTTCAAAATTATTTGTGTTAAGTGGAAAATTTCATTTAGTTCCGTAAAAATAGACTGAGAGAATTTGTTTGAAAACAAGTCTTTTGAAAAGAGTAAATTCTTGCTTATTTTAAAGAAAACACTTTATAGACTAAACAGTTTTTATCTGTAAACATCATTATTAACAATGTATCTCCTTACTTTTTATTTATTATGTGTATTAAAACTACTAGTTTAAAATTAAAATCTGAGTATACATTTTAGTGTCATGTTTCATTCTGGTTTTCCTCTAAAATGGCAAGAAAAACTTTAAATTAACAAAAAAAAATGGTCCACTTTATTTATATTTAGTTTTACGTTATTTATCGATCGCAACTCATGTCTATCTTAATATTTAGAAAATTAAACTGCTCTATTATAGGCGTTTAAATTTAATTTCTGAGATTGACAGCTATGACATTTATCATGAACACCAACTATTATTCTAGCTTTATTGCATGTAATGGTTTACTATCATTAATATAGACTTTTATTTGGAAAAGATTATGAGAATTAGGAAAAACATAATTTTATAGATATGCAATGCAATCACTATTAAGTAGTTACTACATGGTGTTCTATTTGGAAAGAAGCAGAAATATAATTGTGTTTTGCGTATTTATTGTGCTATTCGTATGTTTTCCATCAATAATATTTGATTATAAAAAGCCTGAAACAATATTTCCTGAATATCTGATTTTGTAAGACTATGTAGCATAGGTTTATTTATTCATAATATAAAATTCAAATAGAAACGGCCGTCCAGGTAGATATAACGATAACAAAAGAAAAACAGAGTGCATCAAGCATAAAGGAAAAAGAAAATTCCAATCTAAGATAGCCGTTTTTATAAGAAATAAAGGGTATTTCTAAATTGGTTGTCCTCTATAACTGAAATGGACCTATATTTTGATATTACAGTAGTTTCCGAAACAACCCAACAGAAACGGATACAAATACAAATGTATATTCCTTTTTCATAATAACAGAAAAATATTGTATGAGCAATATTGGAATTACTTTCAGTAAAAAAGTAAATTATAGTAATATAAAATATTATTACGAACGTATTTGATAAAGTAGCTATTTTCTTGTAATAAAAACAATGATTTATGGACAATATTATGTCCTATATGTTTTATTTCTAATTTTCCACAGCAACTTTTTTTAATCAAAAAACTATTTAGTCCAGTAAAATAATTGCAATAAATTTACAAGGGCTGATATTTTAAAGGGTACTGGTGGATGGTGACAGAACACTCCTGTTAGTTTTTTAGGGGTGTCGGCTATATTGAATTTTAGGGTTGAGTTGCTTAATATGCATATTACGATAAAAATGCATATAACCAATTTTGTTTAGGGAGGAAATTTCCAAAAATTTTTGTTTCGATTATTTTTTTAATATATATTTAAGTAAAAAAATAAAAAGTGTGGTTTTACCGTATTGTGTCGATAATATCGACTTAATATGTTTTTATTGTAAACAGTTTATTTTAATAAACATGTAAATGCAAAAAAAAGTAAAATGATTACTTAAGTATCTAATCCAAATATTTTTTTGCGATAACGTATTATCTTTCTCTCCACGGCTCATTAGAAACAAAAAATAAAATTGTAGTTATTTCGGCCCACCCTAATACGCACTGAGGCAAAAAGGATATGAATTATTCTGTATGTGTGAGCCTTGAACTTTACGCTAATTAAAGTATAGCTGTTTTTCCCTCAAGCCTGGAGGCTCCAGGCTATTTCAAAAAGTTTTCAGGTCATTTAGGAAGTCGCGGTGTATAAAGCATGGGGTGTTATTTCTTGTATTATATCTTCGTTATAATACAGTGTTATTAGTACATAAATAAAAACAAAAGGCACCCAAGACATAATAAATCATTTAAGCGAAATGGGGATCGATAGTTTGCACTGAGTGTACGCTTTTCTGCGCTTAAATAGAGTAGGCATAAAGAATATTAAAAAATATAGAATATTGAGAACAACAAAAAAAATTGTTTTGTAAATAGTTATTCTTCCTGTTCCATTCCTAATATAACCAAGGGTAGTTGAATCGAAATGGTTAGAGGATATCGTTACTCATATACAGTGAGTGTCTAATGTTCGCTCCCCCCTTAACTTTTGAACGGTTTAATTTGAAATTTAGAACACGTAAATAGCATAACACAAATAATTTTTTGGTGTACATTGGATACGTTTAGGGGTTACAATGGAGGCAGGGAGACAGGGAAACATTTTTCTAAATAGAAAGGGGGTCGTGTATTATATCATTTTAAAGCTTATTAAATTTTCGTTTGGACATGTAATTTTATTTATTTATTTGTTTTGAAGGTGTTAAATTTTCAATTTTAGTGCTTTTTCTTAATATATAAAAAAATGTTTTACAAGACAAGATAAATTGTTTTATTTATTAGTAAGGGAACGTTCAAGTATTACGTAACGCAAAATGTGCCAAAATTCATACACTTCATACCTCGCTTCTCGCGTTATTCAAGGCTGCAGAGATTTCATATTTTGGCTACCCCCTTAACACAGGGAGGGTAACCAAAATATGAAATCTCTATAATCTATAATAACGCGCGCGCGAGAACCGGGGTATGAAGTGTATGAATTTTGGTACAATTTGCATTACGTAATACTTGAACGTTCCCTAAGAAGATAAATCGAACATGTTTGCAACCTCTGCTCTAATCTACAGTGTAATAATAATAATAATAATAATAATAATAATAATAATAATAATAATAATAATAATAATAATAATAATAATAATAATAATAATAATAATAATAATAATAATAATAATAATAATAATAATAATAATAATAATAATGTTTTAACCTCATTTTTTAAACGATAAAAATGAGGCCTTAATATAACTGATGAAATTTTACCTCCACGCTCTCATTTTTGGGGTCCAGTGTAATTATATTGCTTCATTTGTTGGCGTGTTGCCCAAAAAACATGCAAAATCAATATTTTGCTTAGTTTTCGCTTAGTAAACTTTGTGTGTTTGTGTGTGCTATGGAACTCTGGATTGTGAACGTGCAGGTTAATTAGATCGCGACAAGACCGGCCGGATTAAAAGCACAGATATTAGCGCCTACTATGATAATCACGGTTCGCCGTTATCAATTTTAGTTCGACTTTCGAAAACACTTAGTTTTCTTGTATTAATTATTTACTCGTAATGTATATATCGATTTAAAGCCAAAAATAAAATAATCTATCAGGCCAACCATTTTTTAATCGCTAAAAAGGATTACGTGACCTCCATATATACCGGGTGTCACAGATCCAATTTACACCCCCCTTAAGTTCTGTATTTGTAAAGATAAAATTGTCAAATTTGGTACCTATAATGTACTTAAGGTCTGCTACTTCAGGTTTTACCGGATGTGCTACCAACTACCACATTTGAAGTGCGACATCCAAATGCCTTATATTTTTAAAATCTGCGCACTTTTCTATAAACAATGATACCACATAAGTGACATTACAAATGTCAAATTTTAATTTAATTTTATTACCATGGTGCCATGGTACCATTAAAAAGAGCAAAAAATATGGAATCGATCCATGCGCTAACTTTTCATACAAGTCGAATAATTACTAATTTTAATTTTTAATTTAAAATTAAAATTGTAGTCAAAACGAAAAAAAAAGTTATTATTCCCCATGGATCGATTTCACGTTTATTGCACTCTTAAATTTTACTATGGTACCATGGGTGTACATGGGTACCAAATTCAAGAATCGATTAAAACCTCCTTATTTAAAGAATTATACAAGCTAAGAGAAAATTATTATTTTTTAGCATTTCTGGTGTCCATTAGAGTCCATTAAAGATATTATCACCTAGGTAAAAAAAGCAAAATTTAAATAAAATTTAATAATAATGTTTTAACCTCATTTTTTAAACGATAAAAATGAGGCCTTAATATAACTGATGAAATTTTACCTCCACGCTCTCATTTTTGGGGTCCAGTGTAATTATATTGCTTCATTTGTTGGCGTGTTGCCCAAAAAACATGCAAAATCAATATTTTGCTTAGTTTTCGCTTAGTAAACTTTGTGTGTTTGTGTGTGCTATGGAACTCTGGATTGTGAACGTGCAGGTTAATTAGATCGCGACAAGACCGGCCGGATTAAAAGCACAGATATTAGCGCCTACTATGATAATCACGGTTCGCCGTTATCAATTTTAGTTCGACTTTCGAAAACACTTAGTTTTCTTGTATTAATTATTTACTCGTAATGTATATATCGATTTAAAGCCAAAAATAAAATAATCTATCAGGCCAACCATTTTTTAATCGCTAAAAAGGATTACGTGACCTCCATATATACCGGGTGTCACAGATCCAATTTACACCCCCCTTAAGTTCTGTATTTGTAAAGATAAAATTGTCAAATTTGGTACCTATAATGTACTTAAGGTTTGCTACTTCAGGTTTTACCGGATGTGCTACCAACTACCACATTTGAAGTGCGACATCCAAATGCCTTATATTTTTAAAATCTGCGCACTTTTCTATAAACAATGATACCACATAAGTGACATTACAAATGTCAAATTTTAATTTAATTTTATTACCATGGTGCCATGGTACCATTAAAAAGAGCAAAAAATATGGAATCGATCCATGCGCTAACTTTTCATACAAGTCGAATAATTACTAATTTTAATTTTTAATTTAAAATTAAAATTGTAGTCAAAACGAAAAAAAAAGTTATTATTCCCCATGGATCGATTTCACGTTTATTGCACTCTTAAATTTTACTATGGTACCATGGGTGTACATGGGTACCAAATTCAAGAATCGATTAAAACCTCCTTATTTAAAGAATTATACAAGCTAAGAGAAAATTATTATTTTTTAGCATTTCTGGTGTCCATTAGAGTCCATTAAAGATATTATCACCTAGGTAAAAAAAGCAAAATTTAAATAAAATTTAACATTTGAAATTTCATAAAAGTGTGCAGATTCCAAAAATGTCAGGTATTTGAATGTCGCACTTAAAATGTGAAAGTTTGCAGCACTTCCGGTAAAACCGAAAGTGGCAAACTGTCATTTTATATCTCAAAAGTGGAGGTTCCTTAAGTACATTATAGGTACCAAATTTCAAAATTTTATTTTTACAAATACAGTAGTTAAGGGGTCTGTAATACCCGGTTTGAACAAAATTTCTATACTCTTACTTAAAAATTGAAAACAAAATACGGTTTAATAAAAAATTATTAAAAAAAACGAAAATTTTAAAAATTTTAAAAATTAAAGTATGCATTTAAAAATGTATATAATTTTTATTTTTTTTGTATTTTTAGATTAAACCTTTTTTTATTTTCAATTAATGAAAAAAAAATAATGTTTGTTCAAATTAAACAATTTATTAAAAAGTTACGGAGGTCACATAACCCTTTTTGCGATTAAAAAACTTTTTTTTCAATAATCTGCTCGATACACTATTTGATTTTTGGTTGAAAGTTGATATTTACATAATAGGTAAAACAAATTGTACAAGAAAACTGAGTGTTTTTCAGTCGAACTAAAAGTAAATAATGGCGAACCGTGTAATGTCAAAGCTATTAGCACTTTAATTGGCGTTTCCCGGACTTTCCTATCGTCCCTTCAACGATTTTATAGATCCCTGTTTTATCATCGTTATTTCTGCATTATTAACGCCTTCTGATTTTTGAACTACTTTGCATGATTATGACACCAAATACCTATCTTTAGTAAGGGAACGTTCAAGTATTACGTAACGGAAAATGTACCAAAATTCATACACTTAATACCCCGCTTCTTGCGTTATTAAAGCCTATAGAGATTTTATATAAAAATATGAAATCTCTACAGCCTTTAATAAAGCGGGAAACAAGGTGTGAAGTGTATGAATTTTGGTACAATTTGCGTTACGTAATACTTGAACGTTCCCTAAAGAGGGATACCATATCACTACCAAAAAGTATGTCAATCCGAGAAGTGTACATTACCTTACAAGAGTTGTAAATAACATGTTACACACGCATGGAAAGTTTACGCGTACAGACGCGTAGCGTCGAGAGCGTAAGGACTTTAAAAGTCCCATAAGGTACTATAACTAAGAACTAAACACACTAAAAATCAAAATTTCTCTTTTTTTGAAAAATATTTTTTTTTATTTTGAATAAAAATCATTTTTTATATATTTTGACCTGAGGAATCATATTCTAAAAATTAAATTAAAAAAAGTTACACAGAAAAAAGTTTGTGACAAAAAACTGATAACCCCCCTGTTTTGCACACACCTGATTAAATTAAGTACATGAAAACAACATACGAAGATGGGCCTTATTAAGATTAGTTCACATGCAAAACCTCGTTGCCATATCTCAAAGATTTCCTTAGTTATTAAATAAAAACCGAATATTTTAGCCAGTTTCAATTAGCTCCCTTACGACGCATTTTTAGATACGTTTAGATATAAGAACTTTTTGACATATTTTATGATGTAGAATCACGCCTTAAAATTTCGGAACCCATTTTAAATACACCGTGTATGACTATAGTCATATATATTTTAAGAAGTAAAAATTAAAAAAAAAAATAGTCATATATTAAACTATCGAATATAACAATGTAAACATGTCCTTTTAAAAGTTATTTATGTGTCTATTAAAAAAACAGTTCGATGTAATAGATAAACAAAACACCGAAGCTTAAAAATAATTCTATAAATAAAGCTATTAGTATACTAATACTAGCAACGAACCGTGATGACATATAATGCTTCGCATTCCATAGTATACTCTTCACAGTGGACGGTATATTGCGTTTTCTTTTGCTATATCTCCAAAAATATAATTTCGTCGAGATCGCCAAATGTATTTTTATACTATATTAATGTGGCGCTCTCTATGACCTTTTTGTTTACGAAGGTTTTTTTTTTCATAATTGGTCTAAATATTTCATGACTAAGTGTACCATTAAACTAAAATATATAAATAATAAATAAATATTAAAAAAGTAATGCTTTTAAACACTTGGAGTTAGTCTATTTTTTATAATTTTTTAAAAAATGTTTAGCGCTAATAACTTTTTAATTATGGAAGGATTTGCTTTTCAAAAACAATAGGGTTCTTCTTTTTAAAAATCTTGATTCTTCCTAAAAATTTGAAATCGATCAAATTTTTAAGTTGAAGTGATATACAGACGGATAGACAGACGGATAGACAGACGGACAGACGCACGGACAGAGAAACGGAGTTTTTCCAAATGGTTTTAGAATCCGAAAAAGTACTACGCTCGTCAAAAAATAGTAGAACAGCGGTTTTTTTAATGGTGTAATATACGTGTGTTTCTTCTTCTACCTGTAGTAATATTTCAGGTGTATGCAGGGATGTCAATAGCAGTTTTCATTAGTATTTTCAATATGCAACGTCGATTTTTAGTTAATTACGATTCTTATACATAACCTCAAACAATACACCTTATCCTGTAATGAGCACCTGATTGTCAAAATATAATATATTTTTTCTTTTTGTCATATTTACTGTCAATCATGACATAACCTAACATTGAGTCTGACTTAAACTTAAAAAAAAAGAAATCGTTGCTCCTTGTACCACTTCTTGGCGAGTGTATGTGTGTAAAATATTTTTTTTCTGGGAGGGATTTTGACGATATTAAAATTTTGAAAACTACTGTATAATAGTCTTCTGGTCTGGAACTGCAAAGAGTATAATAATGTAGCAGAATAACCAAAGAGTGATCGATTCAAGTAATAAAAACTTTATTATAACCAGCAATGTAAACAAATTAATAGTGACACCTGTCAATAATACATTTTCTTTTGTAAAAGCATTGATTTTCCTTCTATATCACGTAAAATAATGCTTATGGAATCTAAATAAGTAAACACGTAGGGTACATTAAATATTTATAGCATTTTAGCTCTCGTATTAGGTTATGTTGTAAAGTGAATAAATGATTATGTAGGTTAGCTATTAAGGGAATCAAAAATATAAAAAAGAAAATTTTTTTTTATTATGGGCCATAAAACTTTTAGCCGCCATATTAAAAAATAAGTTTTTCCTACGACCTATGGTCGGTTTTTTCAAGCAAGATAGTAAATTAAAAATCGCACAGTGAATATTTTCAAAACAGATTCGGTTATTAGATGTGCGAATATACTGCGTAGTTTATTTTATAAAACATAACTATATTCTATACACAAACATATATGTACTATTCAAACATGTTGTAAAAATATTTACCTTTGCGATTTTTAATTTACTATCTTGCTTGAAAAAACAGACCATAGTTAGTAGTTAGTGCCTATGACAACGGTTGGAAAGTGACAATCACCTGATTTTACATATCTGCTGCCAGAAAATGAGTAAACGTCAAACATATAACCTCAAATTGCCAAATTAATTTTAAGACAATTTTTGCGTTTTTTGATGTTTAAGTGTTAGGTAGTAGGAAAAATAGTATACGCACCTCGACGCAAACCTATTTCAGTGCACTTCGACTGCTTTTTTTACTCAGCTGCGCCTCATAAAAAATAAAACTAGGTTAGCATACTCGATGCGTAACATAAACTCCGCGCAGATTCTATCTGAGTTGATGTTTATTTGTTTTTTGTTGTATGGTTGGTAGAATAAATTTAATTCCCAATGTAAGGTTGCTATCAAGTTTCAAATTCAATACAAAAATTATTTTGAAGTTAAAAAAAAATACAAATAATTATTAAAAAGCAAGAAGGAATTACAAGAAAAATCTTTAAAAAGGAAACTAAAGTATCAATCTACAAATGTGTTGTAAAAATTAAGCAATATAATACAGTAAACAATGTGAAAATTTTTTTTTTGGGAGTAGACGTAATACTGTTTATAATTTTATTTAAAAAACATAATTTAACCTCAGGTAGGGTAAAATTTTATTTCAATAGCATATTTTTAATAAAAAAACTTACTTTTATTATAACTTTTTACAAATTTCCACTTTTTAAAAACTTTCTATAATTATTTGTAAGACATAACATTAATCTAAATGTCAAAAATTATCAAAAGCACAATGCGTAATAAGAATATCACTAAAAGTCATTTTAAAACCACTAACCATAGCTTTCTTGATCCAAATTGTTACTCAGATAGATAATGCGCCGAGTTTACTATTAAAACCACTTTTTTTCATATTTTCTCAACGTTCTCGACATTCTTAATCCATAAAGAAAAACACACTTTAATAACGTGTGTTGCCACAAGTAACCCTCTTATATAACACCCTGTATAATTCCAAAATGTCTTACCATAAAGCGGCAAAGAATCCTATTGACGACAGGATATTTTTTTTGCTATGCAGGGGTTTTTTTGGGATGCTTGTTACTTCAAGCGTGGGATAAACTAATTACGAATGAAAACGACATCTCTTATTAAAATGACTGGATCGAATCTGATTTCGATACGGTAAAAGCCAGTGGTAATTTTTTTACTTAAGGTCGCTCTTTTAAGCGTATTTTAATTATTTTACTCTTCATGGCTCTAAGCTAGAAGAGTATTATTATCATCAATTCATAAGTCTGGTTTGAGCTAGCCAATTCTTTCATTTTCTTGAAAGGACAATGCGCATTTTGGGCTCACCCTTAACAGAAACGAGTTATATGTCATTATTTTTATGTAGATTAATCATTTTAATTTAAAAACACACCTTAGGCACGGGAGTTCAGAGTGATACTGCCCTCCTAAAGAGGAACGCGGCATGTACACCTGACACGTACGGATTTCGACCTTAGCATTATTTTACTACGGAGAATAACGGTATGTACCAATCCTAAGGAAATAAGCGGTAAGTGCACCGTCGAAGTTACTTGCCGCGTTCTTTCTAGGTAAAAGTTTGGCATGGATTTTAATTTTTTAATAAACAAAATAATACCTATATAAACTAACTATATTTATGCTTTTTAGGTATTAAAAAAACTGTTAATTTCTGGTATCTATATTTAAAATAAAATTTAATTGAACGTATTATTCTTTTGTGCGTGCAAGTAAATATATATTTTTTAAAACTATGTCATCTGAAGAGTTTTTTCTTGTACCTTTAAATCAACCGGTTCAAGTTTTTCCTGAAAATCTTAACTTAGAAGATGGTGTAAGTTATTATTTATTTTAATAAATAAATAAACTATAACATAAAATATTTATTGTTTTATTTTCTGTGATATACATTTTTGATATCTATACCTATATTATATTATATTATATTTATAGTTAAAATATTTTTTTTAGGATATTACAAATTTGCAAAACATGGCATTAATCACGGATAATTCTCCAGATTCTACGGAAGAGCGAAATGTAACTTTATAAGAAATTTTGTCGCACATTTTTTTGAATAATAAGAACATTTAATAAAAAATAAAAAACAAATAAAGTTTTAAAATTATTTGTGCAAATCTTAAAAAAATATATTTTTTCAATTTTTTTTGTTTTCCAAACAAATTGTTTTAATAAACCTAAACCTACAGGGGAAAGTATTATTTTGGTGGAAGCAGTATTTATTTTTATGTGTGTAAATACTCGTCAAGGCAAAATTTCACGTTCGTAGCTTGTGTAGTTCCTGAGAAAAACAGCTGGACAGGCGGACGGACAGATAACCAAGCGTTCTGTTTTTCGTTTTCGATGTCTAAATAAATTAATTTTAACAAAATTCTTATAATATTTATAAATTCAATAAGATATTAAAAAAATGTATCCAAAAAAAATTATTTCGGTGAAAAAAAAATCTGTCTGTCGGTCTGTCTATCTGTCGGGAAATTTGTAACCACGATAACTCATGAACGATTCGAACTAAATTTGGACCATAGGTTAATCATTATAATCAATTATAATATTAATAAGTATCCAAAGTTCTAGGCTGGGATTTTTTTTGGTTAAAATCGGGGTAAAATGGGATAAAAATATTTTTTTTTATTTATTTTTTTTACGAAAAAAGGAAATTTTTTTGAAACAATGTTCCATTTCGTTTTTGATTTTAATAAACCTAGGCTTATAGGAGAAACTTTTATTTTGTTGGCAGCACTTTTTATATTATATTAATATTTAATTATATTTAAGTAGATATCTCTACTATTAAACAATATATATTTGAATTTCTTTTTATTTATTTATTGATTGATCAATATTTTATAATAATGTTAATTTTGTCTTGTTATAAGAAATGTATATTTCTTTAGAAACAATATGTATGTATTTTCTACTCTGTTTTGGCTTAATTTGTTATCAAAATTAGTCGAGAGCCCCTAGGACAAGCTCTTCACGACTTTGTATTAAGTTCGAAGAAATAAAATAAATAAAATAAAAAAATTAAATCTATCTATCAATTTTGTCTGATTGCCCTTAAATAATTTTGCATTATTTTATATTTGCTTTATTCTGTTTCTCTTTCCAAAACAAAATTTTACATAGAAAGAACGCGGCAAGTAACTTCGACGGTGCACTTACCGCTTATTTCCTTAGGATTGGTACATACCGTTATTCTCCGTAGTAAAATAATGCTAAGCTCGAAATCCGTACGTGTCAGGTGTACATGCCGCATTCCTCTTTAGGAGGGCAGGATAGGCTTTGAAGTTAGAATTTTTTTTCATATTTTTAATGTATTGTAATTGCAACAAATTAAAATAATAAAACTTATGGTTTAAAAGTATTTTTTAAAATGAGTGCGAGTCTTTAGTGTATAAGAGCACATCATCACTAAAAGACCTAGCACGCGCACTCGTTTTAAAATAAAACTAACGGCATTTTAACCGGATTCGGTGGTTATTTAATAGTAATAGTCTGAAATAAAATGACTAGGGTGGGGGCTATAAAAATGCCTATATTAGCTTGACATCAACTCAGTAACACAAAAAATATTATATGGAGTTATTTAATTTAATTAGAGTACTAAATTCAAATACCTATAATTTGGAACTCCGGTGCCTAATATATGTTTTTAAACAAAAATTATTTATCTACATAAAAATGACTTAAGGAGGGGCGGGACAAAATATCGCCTTTTAGATTTATCAATATCGCCCATATCGCCTCGAGATCCCCAGATATCGTCTCGATATCGCCTGGAAGGGACGAAAAACCGCCCCTGTGACTTGCCCCTCGTGACTTACTAATGACATATAATTCATTGCTGTTGAGGATGGGCCCAAAACCCTTATAAAAATGCCCATTCTCCTTTCTACACTATGCATCCTATGTTATCTGTGAGCAGTATTCCATTAGATTCCATTTCATTCCTGCCTACCTTTTTATACCTTCCAGCTCTCTCTCCAGAGTATCTTTTATTAAACTCCCATGTCTTAGTATGTCTAAGATCAAGATACGATTCTCCCCAATTTTTTCCAACCCCAGCCATATTTAAAAGTTTATAAAAATTTTACCTGGTGACAGGCAAGCTTTGTGTTCTATAGAAATACATTATTCGTCGCCATTCTACATATAACTGGTATCTATTCTGCGCGTTAATATTTTAGCGGTAGGGTTTCATCTGATAAAATTTTTATGGACTTGATCTTTTTTATTTTCAAAATTATTAGTTAATTTTTATTAAAACAAAACAGGAAAAAAAATGGACTTGCATTGAAAAAAAAATTTAATTAATATTTTTATTGAAAAGTTTGTTTAAAAAGTTGGTAATTTAAAAAAATTCTAGGAACACTCTAAAGAGTTTAGTATACAATACGAAGCATTTATGTCTTAGTAACTAAAATTAACTGTAATTAAATTAATTTAATTAAATTAATCTATCTCACAACCTTTAACTTTGGCCGTTTTAAATAAGAAAGCTGATTATTTTTCCATTTGTTGTCCGTTTTTATTACATTTGAAATCATAAACATTAGCAACATAAACTGATGATAAACTTTGTACGGTACAAGTGCATTAAGTGATATTATGCACTTAAAAATTATTAACCTTAACCATAACTTGTCTCGTTGGTGAAATTTTTCCGTGTGTAATATTTTACTTAGGTCACTAGTACCTGAAGTAACTGAGAATGACGTTTTCTACAATATAAGGTAATTATGATCAAAACAAATCTAATAAAATCGTTTGGACTTTTTAAGCAAAATTTTATTAAAAATTAGAATATTATTCATTTATATCACAATTCAAATATCTTTAGAGGCATATTTCTCATGGGAAATGATTCGTTATTATCAAACAAATTTTATTGAAAATTCTACTGTTTTGTTAAATCTACTGTAATCTATTCAATACAAAGCGAGAGCTTATAGTCAGAGAGCTAGTGAAAATGTTTGACAATTTATTTTCTACGGGCTGAATTTTTTTTTTCTAATTGAGCTATTTTTAAATCACTAGGTACTGGGTCCGGTTCCTTTAGGTGTTAGAAGCGAAAAAAGGTGTTGGAATGGAGTACTCTAAAAACTTAAAAATCTATTTATTCATATTACATTCAGGTTAAGCTAGTTTCATAGTTACACACAACAAATTCTGAGGCCAAGACTCAAAAACAGTCTTTCAAAATCAGACAGATCTAATTTTTTGATCAAATGTTTTTTGATCCCTGGGCAACCAAATAATTGCATATAACTATGAAAATAGGTTTTAAGGCAACACCATTTCAACACAATTTTTGATCTTATACGCAAAGGAACAGGACGCAGAACCTGTCAATATAGAAATATTTATTTAAATTTCGGCCGGGAAAAAATAACTCATTGAAAATGTTCACCAGTTTTTACACTATTATATCCTTCCTATCCGAACTAAAAACAATATTCATTGCTTTCCCATTTGTTATATTGATCCAGTTTAAAACCGTATACAAAATACAAATATATCAAAGAAATTGTTTATCCATATCTAGTCCTGGGTATAGCATCCATTTTTATTTATAAGGGTTTTTCTTTTAAAAAATCTCAAGCCGCTCAGATGTCAACAACAAGAAAAGTCCAGCATTTAGAAAAAAAAAATATTTTTTTTTTGAACTTTTGCCAGTTTTATATACGTATACCTTAATAAAATAGAACAATAAAATTTGTATTATAAACTTTTAAACAAAGTTCTCGGCTGAAATAGTTTTTGGTTAAAATCGGGGTGGGCAAGGAGGACAACAGTGGATTTTTTTTAAAATATCGTTCTTTTTTTATAAAATCGGAAAATTATAAAATAAAAAAATACTGTTTTGATGGGAGCAGTTTTCTGTTATATTTGTGTGTATTTCTGTACTACGTATATTTTACATTTTTATATATAAAAAAATTATGAATTGTATTTAAAATATTACGTATAGCTGGCGCAATTACTATAGACGATTGTGCCTCTCACTAGCACGCATCCTGCGTTACGAAGGTTAGAAGGTTAAAACGTAAAGTTGAGAGCGCGCTCGGCTATAGTGAAAATAATTACTATATATGTAAGAATCTTCTTATAATTCCATCTTAACGTTTCTAGAGAGTATAGTACATCTTAAACCCTTCGAGGGCTAGTTCACAGTAGACATATGTCCAAATAGAACCTTGGGGAACTATATAGGAAGTTCTGGTTTAAGCAAACTCCAAGACGAGATACGTAGGGATTTGTTTTAACTGGTTATGTAGATGCAGCAGGTTTACAATTTATGGTTCTTGCATAATATTATTTTATTTGTGCAAGCTGCATAAGGCAAAGTACACTGAAAAAAAAACAACGTCCCTCCAACCACATTGAAAAAGTTGTTAACCCTGTAAGGTCCAGTAGTACTTTTATAAGGACTAAAATTACCAACTTAGGGTATGTGACTAATTATAATTAAAATCACCTAAATCAAGTTAGTTCTATCATTAAATTATTTTTTTTAACCAAAGGTGGTATTTGTAATTCTGACCATAGGTGCTAGGTTCGAGACAAAAGTTTTTGTCCGCCTGTGTATCTTGATAAAGATTACTCTTATCAGATTACAGGTCCGCCACCATCAAATGTAGTACTTTTATGCAACATAAGATGGTGCCACCAATTTGTACGCTCTCGCTACAGAAATATATTGATACAATAAGTATCTACTCTTTTCAACAATCCTTCTGAAAGCCCCATATAAAAAAATACACTATAAGAGAAAGTCAAATACGTGACCGTGAAAAGTATTCAGGACCCGAACCTGTGTTTTGGATTCTAGGTACGACTGAGCGATGGCGCCAGCTGCATATGAACTTAATTGTTTAGTGGGAGTGGGGTGAGGGATAGTATATCTGTCAAAACAATTGAAATTTTACTCGTGATTTGCAATTTATTGTGCTTTTATACCGAACTTTTATTGTGATGTCTAATACAAAATGTGTATTGTACCGTTTTGCAAGGATCAGTTAAGTAAACGTCACCGTTTTCCTAGTGATGCAAACTTATTTAATGTGTGGGTCAAAAACATTAATAGTGCCAAGTTAAATAAAATGACTAAAGGCAGGGACTGACCCTGTCTTGAAAAGCTTCTTATTATTTTGACTGAGCTATTTAGGGCAGGGACAGCCCCTACACAAAAAAAACTTATTGATTTGACTGAGCTGTTTAGGGCTAGGACAAATGCCCTAAAAAGCTTCTTACCATTTTTACTGATATGTTTAGGGCAGGGATGGCCCCTATCGAAAAGAGCTTATCAGTTTGACTGAGCTAGCCTTAAACAGCTGTTTAGAGCTGGGATAGCCCCTGGCCAGAGAAGCTTATCGGTTTAACTGATTCATATTGTTTATCTGTTAAATGTAGGAATACTAATTATAAAAACTTTGCAAATGTGCTCTGGCCTTAGGCAGTAGGTATATTGTGTATGACACTCAATTATATATGAAGGCAAATGTTTACTCCTCATATATAATAAAAAGTTAACTGTTAAAAGTACGACATAATTGTTTTAATTTCCTATTTACGTTTAAAATAAAATATATAAAAATCAAAGCAAAGTGTTTTTTTTTAATTATAAGTATAGGTTTATTTAGCAAAAGATAAAATTTCATATTTTTAAAGTTTAACAAATTTTACATTTAATTAAAATTTCGATTCATATATTGTTATTTTTAATTAATGTGCGGGTTAGATAACCCACTTGTTAGACTTTAAAAATTTGTTTTATCTTTTGGTGAATAAACTTAAAGTTTTAAATAAAAATACAGAGCTTTTCCCCATTTTTACAAAATTGATTTGGGAAAGCAATAGTAATCTTTATTACCGACTTCCGTAGGTTATCTGTATTATCGGCTGTCGTTGACCGTGAATTTAGTGAATTTTAAAATACAACCGCTAATGACGGTACAATAATTTTCTATCTCTATCATTTGACTTTCTCTTATAGTGTATTTCTTATATGGAAAGCCCCTATACCATTATATGCCACTGATAATAGCAAATAAGCGTAAACTAGCAGCTATATGTCATTTTGGTTGGGTATTTTCTCATTGATTGTGAAAATTCTGTAGTAGAGCAATGGAATTTCTTTATAAAGTATCGATACATGTTGCACCACTCTCTAAATAGCTGTTAGGAGACATATTGAAATTTGATTTCGCTTTGTGCTAATAAATTGCGCAAGGGCTTTAGGGGTTAAAACATTTTTATTTACATTTATTAAATAAATTGAGTTGTGTCCATATGGTTACATGATGCCTTACAGGGTTAAATTGAAGTAAAATTTTAATAGTTGATACTTTATCAAAAAGAGGGTAAAAATTAAGCCGATAAGCTTTTTTTGGTTACTAGATAATTGTTTTTTTCGAATAAAGTTTAGTAATTCATTCATCTAAAGGTTGGCAAAATTTTGCTTTATAACCCCCCCTCCCAATATATTGCCTTAAGACACTGCAAGAGACAGTTTAAAGATATTGCCACGGTACTATTGCCAAACTTTTATAAATTGCATACCTTTCAGCCTGTTGTTACTTTAAAATTATACTTATTGTTTATAGTAAAAGTTTTGACTAAATGTTATAATAGTTGTTTAAACTTAAATTTATATTATTCTAAAAAAATATTACTAAAAATTTATTATGAAAATATTTGTTTATTTTGAAGTCTAATAAAATAATTATCTATATTAAACTTTACTAAATATTTTACAAAAATTATATCATGAAATATTTATGGAAAGTTAAAAAAGTTTTTAAATTATTTAAGTTTTACAATAAACGTCGATTAGTTTAAATAAATAAATAGTTTAATGTTTCTAACAGAAAATTAAAGTTGGCTAAAGCATATTTAATGATAGATTCTCGTGCGGGTCTACATCAAAAGAAATTTTTACAAAATTATTCCAGATGTGGGCCAGTACAGGGTGATCGAAACTTGAATACTTAGAGCTTTATCTCAGTGACAGTAAGAGAAAATATATATTTTTATTTTAAATCTTCTTGCGCATAATTATCCTAAAAATATAGTGCAGGGATAAAATACAATTTATTAACCCAGAAACGGTAAACATTTATTAGCTTATTTTTAGGACGATGTTACTTTAAAACTTCAAAACTGCCTATTTTATGCCAGTTTGGAATAAAATACACTTTTTTTTAATTAATGTGATTACCTTAATATTACCTTGACAATAATGTTTTAATTACCTATCTAAATTACCTTGTAGGTTTACTGTGGTAACCTTATCTTTTCGAGTTAAAAAACCTAGTAAATAACTAAAATAACTAAAAGAGAGTATTTTTTATTCAAAAATTAAATAAAAAAGACAGATTTTAATCAATAACTTACGTTTAGAGTAACTTTGCCCTAAAAATAAACTAATAAAATTTTACAGTTTCTGGATTAATAAATATGCTTGGTATCGCTAACCATGTTAAAAAAAAACAGTGATCTTACACCATTTCAAGGGTAAGGAGATCCAAAAAAAAAAAATATATATATATATATATATATATATATATATATATATATATATATATATATATATTTGATAGCTCCTACTGAGACACAGTACTCAAGTTTCGATCACCCTGTACACAGTATTTCGTTTTATATCGTTATAATAAAAAATTAATTAATTCTGTTTTGTAATTAAAATGTATCTTTTGTCTAATTAGAATATTTAATCAAAAGAAAATAAAAAAAATACAACTACTATTTTATATATTGGGCCAGCCAATTTCAATTCTACAACTAAAGTTTTCTTAACATGATATGTACACTATTATCCACTTAGTACACTAGTTAAGAAAATAACTATTTTCTTAAGTTTATAATTATGTTTTTTCTTTTGTACTTTTTTTTAATAAAAATATAAAGTATGGGGGAAAGTACATATTTTGTTTTTTGTAAAACAACCATATAAAAAAATTATTTCTTTTTGTTTAATAGAACAAAATGTTAATTATTTCTCGTTTGCAAGTTTTGCCCTAATTAGGATATTTTTATTCAATTAGGTCCCATACCAGTTTAATGTTAATGATTGTTGGAAAATGTTTGCGACACTTTTAAACTTCTGAAGGCTTTTAATTATCTTTGGAAAAACTGATTTCCACCAAGTTTATAAGGGATACTTTGCTTAATTTTATGGGACTCTAAGCACTTTAAAAGCTTCATTACTTCTATGACACTTTTCAAGAAAATCAGGATTTACAATTTTGGCGAAGGCACTTACATTAGATATGGAATAACTATTCCGTAGCAAGTGTTAGAATAGGCACATCTGGTGCCATCTCTTGTCTATAAAAGTAAAGAAAACTATCAAAATTTGAAAAAATATATACATTTTACCATGAAATATTGAATAATTTAATAAAATTTAAAGTAATCCATGTTTCATATTTGCAGTCGAAAAAAAAGTAATACGTATGGAATATTCAATCCGCACTTGCAGGACAAACTTTGCGCTCGAGTACAACAATTTTCTATTCCATAGTAGTCATAGAATATAGTTATTATGCATTTTCGGATTTGGAATGTGATGAAATGTCGAGAAAATGTGAAAATACTCGTAAAAAATGCCAGTCGGTCCAAAATCTTATATTTTTTTATGAGTTCGACGGCAGCCATATATAACCCTACATAGCACCTTGTTCCCATTTAAGAACACTGGGCATTAAAACCACTGGGTACGTATTCTTGACTTTCAGGGAGTAGAACTACTGATAGAAGAACGCTTAGAATATGACGCATAGTGTTGAAACGAATAGAGTACGATCACAACCTCAGCTTGTTCTATCAGTCGTTCTACTATCCGAAAGTCAAGAATAGGTGCCCTGATATCTTTAATAATCAAAATACAAACTTTACGCACACTTAGTTTTTATTTGGGAACAAATGCCTTCAAAATACAAACTTTACGCACACTTAGTTTTTATTTGGGAACAAAGGCCTTCAAGAGCCATTGAAAGATGGCAGTATCCACTACTGCCGGTAAATATTTAACCAGCTGATCATGTCACGAACTTTGGGAACGTTCAAGTATTACGTAACGCTCCTAGGGCAGGGTGGGGGTCATTTTGGAGTGTTACGCCCATGTTAATGGTATAGGAAAATAGCGTCTAAATGATAAAAATTTGCGTTACGTAATACTTGAACGTTCCTTTTTGAGATTTTATTGATTACTGCATATAATTTGTAAGCTAGAAGTATTTTATACTTTTGTATCCGTTTTTTTTTTATTCACATATGTGCATAATGTTTCCGGATGGGTGTGAAAATAAAATATATTAACATTTTTTAAATAAAAAAAAATATTTTCAATATTTTTTTATGAATTATGAAAGTTAAAAGACGTACCATAATTTATTTTGTTTTAAAATAAAATTATTTGCAATACTTATAGGTTAAAAGTTTAGAAGACACTATTTGCAGGCGGACTTTTTGTATACTATATACTGGAAATTCAATAAAACCTGCAGTGACTGGTGGTAATATGTGGTAAAAGGCCAAGATCATACCAGATCGGGTGCGACTCACGTAATTTTGTCGAAGCTTCGCAAAGGCGGACCCCTTATAAGAAAGTAGCAGAGGTATGAGTCACTGCAGGTTTTATTGAATTTCCAGTATAGAAGTTTTTATTCGTTAAAATTTTAGCGGTAGGTTCACCCTATTTTTTATTAAATGTTTCTGTTTTGTATGTAAGGCAACTTTATAAGTTTGTCATTTAGTTTAGCTAAATGTCAGTAAGATGATGCATTGAGTTCCATTAAATTGGAAATGTCAATGGATATAAGATTATATTGTTCACCCCCTTGAGACTACGCCTTCCTTTATTTAAGTAATTTAGCTTTACGTAAAACGTGTCAGATGCCGTACTAAACAAAAAAGTGACACTTGTTATATCTTAGAAATTATTGTATATTTTTTTACTACTAGCTTTAAAAAGTACCATTATTTATCATGTTTTTAATCTGATAATGTGATTCTCTGCACTTTGAGTAATAATCGTTTTTTCACTCCTAGTAGGAGATAATTTTATAATCAATTGAAACCTGTCACTTGATTTTCCTTGAATTGCAAAGACGCGACCAAGATATCTGGAGGCTTTAGCCCTGGCACCTGTACTCAGTCAGTCTTTGAGGCTAGTAACCAGAGGCCGCCACGCTATAAGCGGCCGACAAATCGAACTGAAAATTGCTAAAACGACCGTATTTGGAGGTAATGTTTACATGTTTAATGATCAAAGTAAACGATATTTTTAACTGACCAAAATAATCATATATAAATTATATTATATTATATAATATAATATTATATAATTTTCAGTTTAATTTGACAGCCTCTTATATTATTATAGCGTGGCGGCCTCTGGTTACTAGCCTCAAAGACTGACTGAGTGATGACACCAAGGAACTAGTTCCTCCGACATCTTGGACGTGACATTGCTTATAATTTCTGTTGGACAAAAATCAGTAATATTTTGCCATTGGATAAAAAATGAACATGGAAACATTATAAATTAATTAACTATAATATAATATATCACATTATTCATTATATAAATAAATACATACACTTGAGAGCAAAAAAATCGATCCACCTAAAAAATTGCCATTTTTTAAATTCAAATATTTCGAAAACTACTTAATGGATTTGAATCATTCTTTTTTTGTTCTAAAGCTTAAATATTATTTACTTTTGTTTTTATTTAGAAGAATTAAGAAACGTATTGTTGTATTAACAGTAACAAAAAATGTACAACTATGTTTTATGCCCCATCTTCTAGGACTTGCATGGTACGCTACTGCAACAGTTTTTCAAATTGTTTATGTCTCCCTTATTTCCGCAGTTTTAATGAATGTTTTCTTTTTTATTTTTTTATATTTTTACTTCTGGTTTAGTGGATATCAGGATTTTCCTGAAAGTTGTCATTATTTCATTATTAGCAACTAAAAAAGTTGCTAGTTTTAATTTAAAATTTAAAAATTAGAAATATCCCAATACATTTTAGCTAAGTTTAACTTAAAACTTCACCAGAAAAAAAAAGCTACTTGCATGCAATTGCAGCTCCAAGGAGTATGCTATTAAATGTTAAGCGATGTGTACCTTCACAGCTACTTCTTTAAATATGTACAGTGGGCCAGGAGAGCTTCGTTCTTGACCAAAACTCGGCTTTTGACTGTGATATCATAAAAATTAGTAACAGGGGGTTTTTGAGGATGCTGAAACCGAATCTGTTTTTAAAAATCCAAAATTCAAAATTGCGGATCCAATATAGCAGCCAAATCTGTTAGACTTTATTGGATTCTGATGAAAATTGATATTCAGGACATTTTGAGGATATTAAGACGAAATCTGTTTTCAAAATTTTTAAATTCAAAGTGGCGGATCCAATATGGTGCTCAAATCTGTTAGATGTTTTTGGATTTTAATAAAAATTGGTATTCAGGGGTTTTTGAGGACGTTGAAACATAATCTGTTTAAAATTCAAAATGGCGGATACAATATGGAGGCAAACGTTGATGGGTTATCAAAAAAGTTGGTATCTGTGGGTTTTTAAGGTCGTTTAAACCGAATTTGATGTTAAAAATCTAAAATTTAAAATGGCAGAATTAAGCTGGCGCACTATGGGCATGAAACACCTAAAACAGGCTAAAATTTACTTTTTAACGCTACAATAATATAATTGGGTATCCGGGGATCTAAAATTCAATATGGCGAATCCAATCCAATATATTCTTTTTATATATTCATAAAAATTAGTACCTATATAAAAGGTTCTCAGGTCGCTAAAACTAAATAATAATAATAATAATAATAATAATAATAATAATATATTATTATTATAAAATATTTAATTATTATAATTATTATTAAAATAATTATAGTAATTAATTATTATGATAATAATTATTAATATATTATATTAGTATTACCTACCTAATATTTTTCCTAATTAAACATTCTAATTTTGTAGCTATTTGGCCAATTGGGTACGCCATTTTGTAATTTGAGGCCCGACGGCCAAAATTCAGCCGACTTAATTTGCATCGGCGAAAGGTTGGCAGTCGGGCGGCCGACGAACCAATGTTTATAGGATAGTAGGCAGCCTAGGAAATTACTAGATGCCAATTTTTATTAAAGTGTGAATTTTTAAATTTCAATTATGAACTTGGTTTTAGCATTTTCAAAAATCCCTAGATATCAATTTTTATTAAAATTCACTGAAATAAACTAAATTTTGCGGCTATATTGAATTCGCCATTTTGAGTTTTTAATTTTTAATAATGGATTTAGTTTCAGCATCCCCGAAAACTTTTAGACACCAATTTTTATTAAAATCCATTAAATTCACCAAATTTTGGCGCTTTCTTGGGCCCGCCACTTTGAAATTTAAATACCTACCAATTTTTACAAAAATACCACCAAAAACCCATTTTGACTACAGATAGGTATAGTATACTTAGATATTTCTTTTGCTATGCGCGACCTCGGATTTTTATTTAATAACTTTTTAAAAACTAAAATATTGGAAAATGTTGGATATCTACGTTTTTATACAATTAATTTTCTACAAGTTTATATAAAGAAACTTTGATTGGCTAGGGAATCTCGGGGAATCTTGAATTCAAACAGTATACTAAAATTTATTAAATTTTGATATAAAATACGAAATTATTATATTTTAATATTATGAAATCCAACTTTTGCAGGTTTTAGGTGATTATTAAGTTCATTTTGATTTCTAAGTGTACAAAAAGCCATTTAACTAGAATAAATTTTACATACTAAAAGACCATCGAAAATTTATTTTTAGAAAAAAAAAACATATTGAACTTTAACTTTTAAGTAGTCATAACAACGATATTTAACTATAATTTTTCGTATATAAAAAATAACTATTTTAAAATGTGATACTTTTATTTATTATTCTGAATTGTATAGGGAAGTTTTGGCCAATTTAAGGGAGGTCCTGGCCCATAGTGTATTGCTTAGTTTGACAGTATACATATTTAAGTCACGTTTAAGGCGCGCAAAAGTAACGATTGATAACACAAAAGCGAATTGGCTATCTTTATGAACCTATAAAAAAGAAGCGACATTTATTTTTGAAGGAATGAATAAAATATTAGAGCCCTGCACACTACTTCAATAAGCAGGTCAACATTTTTAACAGTAAAACTATATATCTATAAATGAAAAGTTGCAAGCATGTTATCAAAAGATGTTTAAAATGCAATACGTCAACGTCTAAACTAAAATAATATTTTTCTTTAATAACGTTTAAACGATACAGACAATACAGTATATTTTATTATCGTCTTTCTCAAATTTTGTATATCTAAGTGAAAAGATTCTAAAGTTATAGCCAAAATCTCAAACAACTGTTAAAATAAACCTAAAATCGGCTAATCACATGTTCATTATAAATAATTTGCAAAAAACCGCTTTTTGATATCTTGCTCTATAAATTGAGTACAGACAGACAAATTTTTTGCAGATTTGCACATGAATATCTAAAATGTAGAGAAAATTAAAAAAAAACAATAATTGTATCCCATCGACGATGTAGAGCTATGATATATTTTCATATTTGAACATGTAACGAACATAAATAAACAAATATTACCTTTTTTTATATAAAACACTTTATTTAAAGAATTTTAATGAATTCGTTTTTTTTCATATTCTAAAAAATAATTTTTAGTCATTTATGTGTTATTTTAAAGTGAAAATAAAATTGTTATTTTATAATGGACATTTCTATAATTATTGTTAAAATAATACATTAATAATTCTAAATACAAAAAGTGGCACTTTGCTTTTAAAAATAAGTGAGCCAAATTTTTGCTGAATTATGAAACTATATTTTCCTACGATCCCTTATAAAAACGACATTTAGCACACTCTTTTGTTCTTCAGAAAACGCCTTATATTAAACTAGTTTGATATTTTTATATCACCCTAGTTTGATAATTATGTATGTAGATTTGCCTTAATTTACGTTGCAGATTCTACGAATTTAGCTCACCTCGTTTTATATGCCATTTTTTACCTTTCATCACAGAATTTTATGATATCTTTTATGTTTTTCAATCCAAATATTTCTGTTTTTCATGTCAAAAATAGAAACTATAGTTATAACCTTACTAGATTGACCAAGATATATATTTCCTGTTTAACATTCATAAATTTGTATGCTATTTTTTGCTTTGTATGATTTGCTTTTCTCAAAAATTCTTTGAATAACTAATAAAAATTAGAAAATATTAAATTAAAAAACTTTATATTTTTTCAGGATCTTATGAAAAATAGTGTACATAACTCGTCGGAAAGTGTATTTCGTACACTCGTGGGGTTTCCTTACTCGCCTTACGGCTCGTCCGTAAACATAATATTAATATTATGAATTGCTAGTGGTGAAAAAAGTAATACACAAACCAAGCTTGATTAAACAGTTATCACTTCACACTATTAAAATACTCAAAACTTTACAGTTTGGGATGTAAAATTGCAGCTCTCAAGTTTGTAAGCTAAAGGAAGTATTATACGATGGTTCTCAAATTTCCTTTATTTGTTGCTTTAAATAAAGTTAACCAAGTAGCTACCTTTTTAAGTTTTTTTATTGTACTTCTTTGTCATTATTAGAACATCTTTTGTAGATTTTACCTTTATACGTATAAACAAAGAAAAAGTAAAAACTAAAAATAAATATTCCATTCAAGTTTGAGCAGAACATGTCTCCTACATTTTATATAAGTTTGTACATGATGTTTGTGGAAGATGTCTTATGCGTTTTCTGTCATTTGTTATTCCAGCATTTCAGTTTTGTTTAAATGCGGCACACGAGTGATCTAAGAGCTCTACGAAACTAAAAGCATATAATATTAGATTGGCATTAAAAATATGTAAATAATAATAAAAAGATTAAAAAATTCATTATGGAATAGAGTATTTTTTACCAGTAAATTTTGTTTACAAATTGCAGTAAGAAATTGAAAGACTGATTGTCATTATATCCCGCTTTTTTTTGACAACAGTTTTTAGAATAATGTTCTTTTTGTATTCTTAAGAATAAATATCTTTTTAAACTTTAATTAAATCTTTCTAGTCCATTCCTAATAAAACACACCCTGTAGTTACTTTAAAGTGGGGCTCAAAAATATTACTATACTTGGTTATAATAATGCAGAGTTGGCCACGAAAACAAAACAGAGCCAATATCGAGATCCACACAAAATATAAAAAAACTTAAAAGGTCAATTTGATTTACAGAAAAGGAAACTTAGTTATGATATCAATAACCTCCCAATGCATTGCATTGCAATGGTGGAAGAGGGGCAAAAAGAAAACTTTTATCAAATAGAAAGGAGGGTTGTGTGGTATATCATTTTAAAGATTATTAAATTCTTTTTTTGACCATATAACTTTTAATTTAAAAAAAAATAAAGGTGCAATATTTTTAATTTTTTTGTTAAATTTTTTTTATGCGATATTCTTAGATTTTTTTTGAAATTTTCACTTATATCATTTAAAATAAGTTTAAAAGTATAATTTAATTTTTTTTTATTATTAAATTAGTCATAAAAAAAGTTGTTTGATGATTTTAAAGAAATTTTGACGGAAATTCCCATTTTTAACACTTTATAAACCCCTTAAAAAAATTGAATATATACATATGGCCAAATAGAGAATGTTACAAGCTTTAAAATAATCATTTATTATTCCATCAATCTATTTTCTAATCATCGTACAGAGTGATATTGGTAGACTGTCAGTCTACTGGTATATACATATTTATTACACTCACAAGAGTACAAATATCATGGTGGTTAAAAAAGTGGTAAACTTACCAAACATTCAAATATTTTTAACAAGTTTTAGTGTCTCTTAATGCGCGAAAGTTTAGGGACAAAGCTAGGGGCAGCTTTCGCTTGAACACAGAGTGAAAAATTTACACCCACAAAATCATTTTCACCATTATTTTAATCACACGAGTCTAAGAATTAACACTCGGCTTTTTTAACACTCGTGAGATGTTTTTTACTACCATGTTATTTTTTACTGTGTATGTAACAGAGTAAACTATATAGTTTAACCCTTAATGGTTTGAACTTAGCTGCTATTATTATTAGATCCACTCTATTAGTTTATAGTTAGTTTTTTGCATATAGCTTCGCCAAAACCACACGGTTTTAACATAGTCAAATGTTTGTAACTCGGTACACAAAAGCTTTGTTAGAAAGTTATAAAGAAATATCGAAGGCAAGATACGTTGTTTTATTTTATATTTACATACAACGACGGTAAGCACCTGCTTTTTCTGTATTTTCTAGTTTGTTTAGTTTTTTTTTCTAAGTAATTTTCAAAGCCTTTGACAAACTTTACCCAGGATTTTTGTTTGCTTGGTAATAGTTTGCTTTTATTATTTAATAATACTGATAAAATGTTGGTTTAAGCCGACTTTACTGCTTATGACTACCCACTATCTAGTTTAATGAATTTGTGCAGATTTTAACAAATAATAAAACCGACAGGGCTAAAAGCAAAATATAATAAAAGCATTTATTTAAAGGCAGGATATGGGTCATTCCGCGCCAACTGCTACCACAGCATAAAAAATTAAATTTTTATATATTTATTTAGATATTAGTAGGGACCCTAAATAAAGTGACATTTAACTTCACACACTTGTGTGAAGTTTAATGTCATTATATATAGGGTCCCTAGATATTAGGTAAGGTTATAGTTTAAAATTGATTCAGCATTTCCAAAACTGGTAAAATACCAAGTCCAAAAAAACCTGTAAAATACCCAAAATTTAAAGTTAAAGTTAAAGTATTTAATTTTTCGTCCTCGAACCGTGAAATTTCACCTTCAAATGAACTTTTTTCGAAAACGGTTAATCCTACAGTATTACAACAAGAGTACCTTTTTTATGTATTTTGACCTCAGAAATCATATTTCAAAAATAAAATTGCAAAAAAGTTACACAGAAAAAAGTTTGGGACCAAAAACTGATAAGGCCCCCCCGTTTCGCACACCCCTGGTTTAAATAAGTACGTGAAAATGACATACAAAGATGGGCCTTATTAGGATTAATTCACGTGCAAAACCTCGTTAAAATATCTCAAAGGGTTCCTGACTTATTAAATAAAACCCGATTTTTTTAGCCAATTTCAAAGGGGCGTAGCTCCCTTATGACGCATTTTTAGACATATGTTTATAGGAACTTTTTGTCATATTTTATGATGTAGAATCATCTGTTAAAATTTCCTACGTTATTTGAAATACACCCTGTATTGCCCCATAGAAGAATATAGGTAGTTTTTCCCAAATTCAGTTTGAAATTTGGTGAAAACTCTTAGGTAACGTACGTAACATTTTTTGGTAACGTACGTAACAACTAAAATAATTTCTGAAAATCACATTTATTTATTTTTTTATTATCCCATATGCTTATTAAAAAGTAAATCTTTCACAGATTAAGTAAACATAATTTAATATAAATGAACGAACAATCTAGTATTTTTCTAATACATAAGTTAAGGTGTAGGAATGTAACGTACGTAACAACGGAATGACCCATACGTTAATAAAGCTTTCATGAAATTCGGTATGAGTTTATTTATTCAATATAGTTTAATAAAAAAAAGCATAAAAATTATGAAAAAAATATAAAAGGTAACATAAAAATAAAATAAAAATAAAAACAAGCCGAAAAGGATATGATTTTTTAGACTAGTAGCATTATGTTTAAATGGATTTATCTCGTAAGGTTGTAGAAGAACTGAATTTTTCACTTTTTATGATATTTCAAATATGAAAATATTTTGAAATTGGTATACATGCGTGCATTAGTTTAAGTGAGTGAAATATTCTCAACAGATAACTCAGCTTGCTTTGATCGTTGTCAGACAAGAGGGTTTGCGCCATAGTTTCAACATGATCTCTGCCCAAAATTAAGAAAATCGTATACACATTTTTGTTGTTTTAAGACAATCGACTTTTTTATTAGCAACGGCAGCAATTTTGCAGATATTAGTAAACAAAATGTTGGCAAATAATAAAAAAAATGGAGTTTAATTAAAATACTTTGCTATATTTCCAATTTATTACATTTATTGACATCTAGCTTCTCTGACAATTATAATAAACATAATGACAGTTATTCTATGTTGCTATGATACAGGACTGTTAGTTATTGACTTTAAGATGTAGCTATTTTTAATCTAACATATATAACTTTTTTCGTAGTATAAGAGTCGAAGTATGGTGCGAAGATGCTAAAAATATGTTAATTGTCAGATAAGACCTTTTTTATAACAGCGGCAGATGCGCAGGTTAGCACTGTGACTCCTCCAATGGGAGTCAGTATACTGTTTCTATACTGTGTTGCTAATTTCAACTGTGTATAAAATGATGGGTTTGTTTGACGTTTGTAATTAATTTGTATTTTGAGGTTATTATTTGTTGACAGTTACAATTTTAAATATCAATAGATATAACCTCAAAATTTAAATTAAGAGTCAGCTATTGTCAATTATTTACTAAACTTTACTAAACTTTATTAACTAAAGTGCCCATATATACCTACTAAAAAACAAAAAATATTAATGGTTCCCCAATTTTAACTGTCAACAGATATAAACTCTTGAATAATTATTTTTGTAAAAAATATATTTTTATTAAAAAAACAAAGAGGCTCATGTCGTTAAAACTTTTTGTGTTTGCTTTGTTGTTTACTTAACAAAAATAATTTTTTATAATTAGGTCTTTGTCGTCTTTTATGCTCTTCACTAGGTGCTAGAAGTGTAACAATAACAGAAAAACTTTATGTGTTACTGTTACAATTTTTTAATAACTAAAATTGCTTTCGAATATACAATAGTATATTATTTACCAAGTGAGAGAAGTTTAACATTTTTGACCTGCGTCAAATTGCGGGATGAGCGCGCTAGCGCGAAGCCCGCAAGACGCGGTCTAAAATGTTAAATCTTCACTCACGTGGAAAATATAGTATTTTTTTCACTACCAGTACAATTAAAAAAACAAATGGATAACTTGACATTTCTGACAGAAATTTTCTGTTGATCTGCTAAAATTATTAAGTTAGAAAGTGTTTTCGTGTTAAGTGTAATAAAATATATAAAAATGGAAAGTGAAATGCAAAGTAATGATTCTGGTACTCCCCCAGAAATAAGGGGATAGGCGAAAACTTTGAGGGAGAATCTATTGCCTCAAAAATCAATATATGGGGGTTGTACCTCTAGTAATCTGATCCTTACGGTAGTATATGGGTTGTATAATCTATGGTTGAATATGATGGACCAATGATTTTTACTTTTCGAAGTGTTTTTTGTAAAACATGTTTTATAGGTACTAATTTAGTTAACATTTTTTAATTTATCATACAATAAATTGTAAATTTGGTGCCTAAAGACACTTGTAAATAGCAATGTGATTTAATAATGAAGTGAAACGTCAGATGCCAAAACAGCTGAATAAAAATTCATTATTAACCATGGTGCAATTTGATTATTTTTAGAACCTCTGACGTCATAGGTAGAGAAATAATATTTCTACCAATGAAAAGAACAGTAATAAAGATGTGGTTTTAGGCTGGTAGTGAAAAAAATCACTTAAGGAGTATTTAAACCAGTAACAAACTCTTGATTCTTTTAGATCAAAAAAAATTGTATAAACGTACTTTTTATCGAATTTTGATCAGCTTTTAGCAAAAACGTCTCTTATGCAAGAAAGTTTTTCCGACAAGTTATGAACACTATTTTTGCAACTACTCCAACAAAAATAAAATTGTTTAAAATAAATAATATTTTCTATAAATAAAGACGAATAAAATTATTATTATTGATAATTAATTGATTAAAATTAAGTTACTAATAAAAAATTTCCAGTACTTTACAGAAAAATAAATAATTTGGCTGCAGTTTTAATAAAACTCCCGAATTTGCATGCATTGCACCTTGGTAAATCGGTTCAAGTTTACCTTGTTTTTTTCGTTTGTTTTCTTGATTATACTTTGGCAGTTATTATTAGTTAGGTTCATTTAAATTTTTAAATTAAAACGATGTATAATTCAGAACTATCGTGAAAAATAAAAAATCGTAAAATGTAGAAATATTATATTACATAACTAGTGTGGAAAGTGACATATTTCACGCGAGTGAGAAGGTTTACGAAAGAGCAGCCAGGCGAGTGAGGAAACCCCACGAGTATATGAAATACACTTTCTAACGAGTTATGTATATTATTTTTCCTATGATCCCGCAAAAATATGAAGTTTCTTATTTTAAAATTTTCTAATTTTTATTAATTTTTAAGAAAAGCAAAGCACAAAATAATAATAAAAAGCATACAAATTTATATATGTATGTCAAACAGGAAATGTCATTTTCAATTAGCTTTAGTTTTCTTGGTTTTATATTTAATACAATATAGTACATAGCTGTTTAATGGGTTTCCTATTCCTAAATGAACGCAAACTTGACAGTTTGTTTATTAATTATTAATTAAATTAGATTTCTGTGGTTATGCTGCCATATAAGACAGTAAAATTGTACTGTTTTACATTTCATAAGAAAAATACTGTGTATTTTGATGTTTTTTATATAATGTAAGGTAACTAAATCAAAAATTAAGTAATTTTTATAAGATCTAGACAGTAATGGTCAAAATAGTAACGTTATAACCAAATTTTCTATTTTTGACATGGAAAACAGAAATATTTGGATTAAAAAACTTAAAACATATTAGATGCTTTGGTGAAAGGTGGACATTGGTTTATAAAAGAAGGTGAATAAAATTCGTAGAATGTACGAGGTAAATATCTAAATAAAATTAGGCAAACCTCCATACATAAATATCACACTAGGGTGATATAAAAATATCAAACTAGTGAGATATGAGGCATTTTCTAAAAAACAAAATATTAAAAAAAAAAAAATTAAATATTATTTTCATAGAGGATACGATTCCTATAGAAAAAGCAGTTTACTATTCACTGTGAAGAACATACTTTGGAATCCGAAGCATTATATATTTTTAAGCCTTGTTTTTTTTTTCTTAATGGTCTCCTATTTATTTTCTGTTTTTGTTAATGGTATCGCTTTTGATGCCCATCGATTTTATATCAGAAAACCATTAGACATTGTTTGTTTGCACTCTGACCATTTTTATTTATAAAATATTTAATAAATGTTTACTTTGTACATTGTTCGTAATTATACAAAGCTTTACATGGTAATAAAGTATAAGATATTATCTATTATATTATAAAAAATATATAATTTAATAAGCTATTAGAGAAAACAAATTCTAATATGAAGTATTCGGAATACTAGTAAGGGAAGTATTCGGAATACAAGTCTTGTAGTAGACACTTGTTGTACTAATAAAAATACAATACAATATATAAAAAACATATTTAAGTGTTTTAAAAATAAAATCAATATTTTTTTTTAAGTTTAAATAGTAAACAATGTTTACTAAACATTTCAAAGAAATTGGTATTAAGTAGAACTAATTTTTTAATTTTTAGTATTTTGATTAATCTGAATAAATATCTACATGCCAGCTTTTCAAACCAAAAGCTATTGAAAGAATGCTGCAAAAAATGAGAAAGCAATATAAAATATAAATAAAATCTAACTAAAAACACGTTCACGTTGAATTCTCTTTAATCGGAGCGTTTTTTCATCCTACCTCCCCTTTTTGTAGTATTTTCTTACTGTGTGTCAGACTATATACGTATTATAAATTAAATACTAATAGCTTCTTTTTTCTTTGCACAATGGTTAATATAACTTTAATACACCTCGTATAAGGTATGGTAATAATTCACAAAGATGAATTCATATAATTTAGTGTAAAGCCAAAAAAATAAAGTATACACACAAAGCTTCTTAAAGATCTAATTCTGTTCTTAGGCCAGTGTACACTGTAACAAGGATTGGTGTAAATTTAAAATACACTAGGTGAGACGTTTCGGACCCTTCTAGTGTATGGTAAATTTTCTCGTGCGATGTGATTATTGTGTAAAATTTTATTATATCTAATGGGATAATACCATATGGCTAATGTAATATTTGTATAAATATATTGTAAAGTTACCATATAAATAATGTAATATATTTTTTTTAATTTAAAAACTGACATACGAATAATGTATTTTTACACTATTTTATTGTGATAATATTCTTTTAAGCTGTTTATTTTTACATGAAGTCCAAACCCTATCAGTAGGTAATTACGTGTATTGTATAACTTTAAAATATTAAACACCAAACAATATACATTAAACAACATGTTAACACTAATACTGCTTTCTAAAGTGATAGGTAGCTAAATTTAATAATACAAGAAGACACTCTGCAGAGGCAATGTAAGCTAACTGCAATGTAACATGGCGGACTATGTTTACATGCTCGTAAACATAGTCCGCCATGTTACATTACAGTTAGCTTACATTGCCTCTGCAGACTGATTCATGGGATTACCATACTTCTAATGTAACATTTAATAATATGGTATAATTACTCCAGAAACGTATATTTACTTTAAAAATAAGATTGATTATGTGGGGTTGTGTAATAATACTCGGTTATGAAGCAAGTTTGTGCCTTTATTAAGCTGACATTTCTTCCAATTATTTGGATATCTTCAGAGCTACAAAGTATTACAGGACTTCTTAGGACATTTAAGTATAGTTATACAAACATATAATAATAAAGGGTAACAGAGTAAAAAAAATGGAGGTATATACCGTGCGATTATAAAGCGCCGAACACTTTTTAATGCAAAACTGGCATTAGCGATGAGTAAAATACAAGAAAGCTGTGTGCGTTTTGCTGGCCACCGAGCTGTTGTACGTAGCAATCACATGGGGTTGTCGCGCACAACTTTAACCGAGGCGTGGCTTCAAACGAAGAGTATTTTCTTTTCAAACTGTTCGGCACTTTATAATCGCACTGTATATGTACACGTATATAAAATTATTAAACGTACTAAAGTAAAAACTTAAAATTAAGTTTAAAGGCACGACATAGTTAAAATTTATTTAAAAAATTTCGTTAATGTTTAATTTATTTATTTTTTTTATTTTTGTGAGGTTAATGCTGTTTTATCGTCCATAATATTTTTGCAGAATGACTTGTGATGGCTTATGCGATTTTTTAGAAATAGTTTGGACTGGCCCAAATAACATTTTGAGCAATCAAAACAGTTTACCTGATAAATAGTGTTAGCTATCATTGGTTTTTTGTTTTTATCATTAAGCTTAGTAAAGAATAAAATAAAATTTAAAAATAAGGTAATACTACTTTTTTTTATAAAATCAAATACTAGCTTTTAAAATGTAGTAATGTCAATTATAAATAATTAAATGATTTTTTCCCGTAGTATAATATTGTAGGTTAGGTTTTTGGGGTATCGGGGGTATTCAATTAAAAAACTTCTTTTCTCTAAATTGTGACATTTCGATAGGGCCTTTCTATTGTTTTCGAACAAATTAAAATTCAAAGTCTCTCATTTTTCAACACATCTACAAACATTTTACCATAAAGTTGGACGTTATACATCCTATTTTAAATACATAAATACAATTTTCTACATAAAATTACAAATATAAACATTGACAGGTTAAAAATTTTTATGTATAACGTCCAACTTTATGGTAAAATGTTTGTAGATGTGTTGACAAATGAGAGACTTTGAATTTTAATTTGTTCGAAAACGATAGAAAGGCCCTATCGAAACGTCACAATTTAGAGAAAAGAAGTTTTTTAATTGAATACCCCCGATACCCCAAAAACCTAACCTACAATTATAAATAATGTAAATTAAGATACGCTTGTTACAGTGTAGGGTTGGTTAATGATTAATTTTAATGCATCATAGTGAGCCGTTTGTTCATAGACGTACGTGCAATGGCTCAGCGTTGTCTCCGGGGAAGCTCCGGAAATTGCCGGAGTTATTATGCGGAGCGCAAAACGCGCCGCCCCCATCTACCTTGGGGGAGGGTGGAAGCTCGACTATTGTTACACTGTCAGCTTGTTCTTAGGCTAAAATAAGCGCAGATCTGCCGTGGATAGCCGAAACGCAGTATTCCAGAAAAAGAAAAAAATAGGAAAAATTGATTTTTGTTTTTATTGTTCTAAACTAGGAGAGTTTTTGTATTTTTACCGGCAATCATTTATTTTTAACTAAAAAATATAAATTTGTTGGACTATATCTAAAAGCGCTACTTGTGTATTAAACCTATACGAAAAGTTTAATTTTTCGGCCTAGCAAAATGTAATATGATTTAAAAAAAAGCTGTTTATCAAAAGTAGTACCTATGTAAGAAATTTAAGAAAAGGGGCTATTTTTAGACATTTTCAACGATGAAATTTTGATTTATAAATATTTTTTTTTCAAGTTTTTTTGTTACCAAATTAAGGGTTATTAAGCTAATAATAATTTATAATAATATTAATAATTATTAATATATAGTAAGCCGTGAAGATATGTAATGCTTTGATAATCTAGAAATTATTCCATGTTTTGATCTAAATGTAGGACTCCTTATAGTGAAGTTAGATAGGTAGGTTTAAATTAATTTTAGTCAAACTTCACTTTTTTACGTATTTTACATAAATAATTAAATGAAACATTTTTGAGTAAAACACACTCCAAAATAAGTCGATCGTTAGGCCAAACTGCAGTATAGAATAGAATAGAATAGAATAGAATAGAATAGAATAGAATAGAATAGAATAGAATAGAATAGAATAGAATAGAATAGAATAGAATAGAATAGAATAGAATAGAATAGAATATTATTAATCCTTTGAGATGCAACATCTATGGACACGTTAAATAGAATACAATTAAAATGAATGAAATAGAATACAATTATAGAACTAAAATTAAAACAATACAAATACAATTACAAACATATGATTTAAACACGTAAAGTTTAAAGTTTAATAAAATTATAAAAAGTGTGTACTTATTTTTTTTTTTATTTAAAAAAATATTCCACTGAATAAAATATATATATTTTTTTAATAGTCTTTTACTAAACGCCTGAATCTCCTATGCTTTTTGCACAAGTCTTGTTGACTTTCTGTATAATATACTGTGTTTGGCCCTCTGGTATTTTGGGGTTTTTGAGGTTGCTGAAAGTGAATCTGATTATAAATAAATTCTTACTCCACCCCCTGAGGGGCAGGGGGTAGTTTTCTTGAAAATTTATATATTGGGGGGTAGTTTTTGTGAAAATTGATTAATTGGGGTTTTTAAGGTTGCTGAAAGAGAATCTGATAATAAAAAAAATCTCCCTACCCCCTAAGAGGCGGGGGGTAGTTTTCGTGAAAATTGGAATATTTTTAAGGTTGGTAAAAGTAAATATAATAATAAAAAATTCATTTTTTGCGCGGGGGTGTAAAATGGGAAAGCTCTTTTACTGGGCAGTGTATTTTTCGAAAATTTGTGACTTACTGCATACCTGCTACCCACGGCAGAGACTCGTGCTGTTTTTTAATGTTTCGTATGCTTCATCAATCAGTTTTAATACAGTTATTATTATCATATTTCTCTAGTTATTATTCTGATATTTAACCCTTCCATTAGTAAATTATATAATTTAGGGCGTGATCCCATTTTTAACACTAGCTTACAAAGTTTTTACTCTCTATAGATTTATTCGTTTAGTTCTTCCAAAATAAATACTGAAAAAAATAAAAAAGTGAAAAAAATATAATATATTTTTTATTTATTTATTTATTTATTTATTTCACAATAATATTGTGTAATATTATAGTAATATTGTGTAATTTATTTAGTTTTTATATGTATGCTTTATGTTTCATATATTTGATTTATAAATCCGTTTTAATTTAAAAAAATACAAATGTTACAACAAAGTTATTTTAGAGCTTTTGTTATGTCAACACTTAATTAAAAACACAATAGGTTTAATACAATTTGCTCAGCTTACCTTTAAAATCTATTCAAACAGCATTTTTCAAAACGGCTACGTAATCTGTAACAAAAAAAAGGGAAAAATAGAATACAAAACTTCGGCAAACAGTTTTTTACTAATTGTAAATTTTAACATACAAAACTTATATGCAATAGTATATTACGCATCAGGTACGCGAACCTAGTTTCCAGTGCAAAAGAGTAAAAAAAGTCACTCGAAGTGCACTGAAATAGGTTGGCGTCGAAGTGCGTATGATATTTTTTCTACGACCTAGCACCTAAACATCCCCCTGTCCACATTTTAAGAGCTGGAAATATCAAATATACCCAGAAAAATAGTTTGAGTTGTCTTATTTGCGTATTACAAATTTGAAGTCGATATCTCGACTCGTTCAGAAGTTAAGAGGGGTGGGAGACTTTTGGACCGCTGTTTATAAATGTTAGCCAACTATAATATCTGATATTATAAGATTACTTAATTTATCGTAGCTATATGTAGCTACACTGATAATAAAGATAATTTAGATTTATTTAGATATGGTCAATTAAATTATTTGGTTGCGAGTAATAAATTTTATTTGCGTCAAATAAATATTTAGTTCATCTAAATAAATATTTTAATTTCAAAATCATTTATTAATGGGAACAAAATAGTTTATTTGACAGAAATAAAATTTATTTGTCAAAATCAAATAATTCAGTTGGCCATAAAAGTCCAACCAAATATTTTGTACACACAAATAAACTGTTTTATCAGTGTACTTATAAATTCTACAATATTTATTTAATTAATAACAAAAATGATTTATTTAATTAAATTGAATAGTCTTTTTTGTTTTTCTTAAACAAATACTAATTTCTGTTTTTTTTTACTCAGGGTAGACAGATATAAAAACAGCATGAAAAATGATCTAGACCGTTAGACTAATACAATCACGTCGATTATTAAAGTTTTATATTGTTTAATAATTTTAAGTGTAAAACTTTGTTTTAATTAAAACTTTGCTTTGAAGAAAGATTAAAAGGACAATTAGAAAATGTTCCGACTAACACAGATATAGTAAAGATATTTTTTATTTACAATTATAAATAAAAGAATAAATAATATAATATCGCACACTAAAAACAAAACCGTCACAACTCAAAAGAAAATCAAATTTTCGGTTTCTTGCACTAACTACCTCTGTACATGCATGCATCATGCATGATGAATGCTTACATATCCAAACTCCAATTTATTAACAAAGTTATCTATCTGACGTTAAAATTAAATGGACAGGAAACAGTGAATAGTACTATTTCATATTTTTTGGGAACCATCAACACTGTGTATCCTGTATGTTGCTAATATTCAAATAAAACGTTAGATAGACCTAAAAGCATCTATTAATTCTCTTATATGTAACGATTTATTTGAATATTAGTAAAATACAGGATACACAGTGCTGATGATTTCCGAAAAGGATGAAATGGTACTATTCACTGTTTCCTGTCCATTTGATTTTAACGTCAGATAGATAACTTTCTTATATATATTTTTCGGTTATTAACCGACAAACGTGAAGTATATATTTTTATAGACTGTCAATTCTTAACTTATCCAATTTATTACTCGAATATAACGTAACTTATAAACTAACTGGAATAGTTAATTGGAGTTTGTATACTTATGTTAACATTCATCATGTAAAGAGGTAATTAATGCAAGGATCCGAAAATTGAAAAGTTTTAAGTTGTGACGGTTTGGTTTTCAGTGTGCGATATACACTACGTGTACATGAGACATAACCATAGTAATGTGTACTAGAGCTATAAACACGTGTATAGATTTAGTGGGAAGTATTTCGTGGTGCTGGCCAACTAGCTCAGTTACGAAGCCCTAGTTCCTGAGTACAGAGTACAGAGAGTTGCAACTTTTATAATTCCATAGATATATCATTTACACGTACTGTATACAGGGTTTGCATTTTAAATTACCCTCCATATGACATTTGAATATCGCATTTGAAGCTTTTTTATCAATTTAGCCTAATTTACCTTTATTTGGAGTACCGCCAACTGGGGTGACTTCGGACGGTGTGGGTGACTTCGGACACTTTTTCGCAAAACCCTCTGAATCAAAGCACGTGTATACAAGTTATTGGGTTGTGTGCACAAGTTGTGGAATTGAACCCTACAACTTGTGCACATAACCCCAAAACTTATGCACACCCACTTTGGTACAAAGGGTTTTGCGAAAAACTCTCCGAAGTCACCGACAGCGTCTGAAGTCACCCCAGTTGACGGTATCTACCGATTTGTACTATTGCAAAACTTGGAAAATATTTATTATAATCGTTTGAGCAGCGCTTTAGCGTGCTAAAGAAAATGGTAAATATAAAATAGTCAGATAGAATTATAAACGAGGGCGTATTGAAGATAATTGGGGAGAAGTGTTTTTATCGAAAACGCTAGTTAGGAGAAAGGATAAAATTTTGGGACACATGCGAAGGCATGACTATTTACAGCGCGCGCGGTAGTTTTTCCAAAATGGCCAAAAAACGTCCTAGATAAAACATTGTTGGATACACATATTTCATGAAAAAATAATAAACTGAAAATATTTTGCCTTTGTATTGCGTAGGTTATATTACAATATTTTACGACTCTTAAACATACGGTGATAATTTTATTAACTTAAAATTACGGGTTATAAAATGCTGATTGAAACTTAAAACAATACAGGGTTTGGTTAAAAACGCCATAAAATTTATTACACATGTAACATTTACTTCTTGATCATTTAGTTGAATGTAACATTAAGTGCTTTTATTCAAATTCTCTATTTTTGTATACGTACTTTTCTTTAACTTAAAATTCATTGACTCATTAGAAACTAGACTTTTAGAGCTGTAATGATTGTAAGGGTGTTTAATTTTTTATTTTTTAACCTTTTAATTTCAAAAACATCAGTCTCCAAAAATTTTTTGAGTTAATAAGCTGGATTAAATAAAATTTTGTTTGTATGAAACTTATGAGGCAAAACGAATGAAACCTGCCACCTTTCTGCCTCGATGTATCCAGTTTTAACCAAACTTGGAATAGTTGTACATATATAAAAGTTATGTATCATATTGTAAAAATTTTCAAATTGTACTATACAGGGTGTTCAAGTGGCAGGGTCACTGATTGTATGTGTTTAGTTATTAGTTTATATCTCCTACAAGTATAAACCGATTAGAATAAACAATAGATTTTTTTTACTCTCATTTTACCTCTCTATATCACGGCCCTACTTTAGTTTTTTCTATTTGAAAAAACATAACCTCAATTTTTCACAAAATCTCAGTTTCAATACAGCTAAAAAAATACCATTCTTATTTTTATTTGCCTGTCAATAATAAATTAATTTACTAACTAGTAAGTGTTATCAGATATAAAAAGGGTTAAATGGATATTAAAGGGTTTGATGGAAAACTTATCATTTGTATTTATTTAAGCTTTAATGGTTAACAGAAACATATAATGTCATTCTAGAGTACAAACTAATAATGTTTCAAAATAACCATTAATATATTTATCATTAAAAATTATTTATCATTAAGAATTAAGCTCTCTACCAGAAATGCTCAGTTTTATTTTAGGTTTTAATTATTAGGACATTCACCAATCAAGTTTTAATTTTTAAAGTAAAAACGACCAATAATAGTTTTAAAAAGTCTTAACCTATAAATTAATGATTTTTCCAATTAATTTTCACTATTCTTAAAAAGATAAGCTTTAAGTGTGCTTGATGGATTTCTTACAAACTAAGACTTGATTGAAGAATCCTTAAAATTAAAAACTATAATAGATTAATCAAGTATAGGTCGATTCAGGCATAATTATTACTACCTACAATAAACTAAATTATAATTAACTAAAATTAAGAAAACCAAAAAACATAACCTCCACTTCTAATAAATTTTCCGCGGTAAGCAACAATTCAGATGAAAGATAAAATAAAATAATGATAAAATCTAAAAATACACCAAAGAAATGCCTTAAAAATTAAAACTGCAAATAACATGTAAAATCATTTTTAATCGCAAAATTTCGTTTTCCCAATTTATCTCTAATTTAACATGCCAGTATTTGCTTAAAACGTTAGCAAGTCGATACAAATAGGCTGTATGTAAATGGCCAGAGATATTATGGCCGGTAATTGTCAATATTGTCCATTAGGATATTACAGGACATGTGCATGCTAATTGACGGTCGATTTCATCAACTCCTTTGACAGTGCCCGGGGCCAGATACATATATACGATAACCTTTGCTGAAGAAGTATTATGTTTGGTTCTGATATTACGTTCTTTGCTTAAAGTAGCGTAAAACTGGCAGAAAATAAATTAATATCAACTTGTAGGGTGTCTTTCCGGTTACATATTTTTTAACCCATATAGGGCTTTCTTCTTTTCTTCTTTTTATTTTTATTTTTTCCTTTTCTTCTTTTTCTACTTTATCTAATTTGTCTTCTCTATAAAAATCAGTTCCGTTATTGCAAGTTAACTCCAATGCTTGTTTAAAAATTTTCTTTTTCATATCCTTTATCTTAGTTTTTAACATCTTTACATGGCTTTTTTCTTTTTCTTTTTCTTGCTCTTCTTATTCTTTTTCTTCTTCTTCTTCTTCTTCTTCTTCTTCTTCTTCTTCTTCTTCTTCTTCCTCTTCTTCTTCTTCTTCATAATAATAAAATAGTTTCGATATTGCAAGTAAAGTTAAATGTTTGTTTAAAATCCGTCTATATTTCTTTAAATTTTACACCTTAGTTTTTAAAAACCTACATTAAAAATCAGTTCTATTCCAACTAAACTTCAATGTTTGTTTAAAATACATCCATATTTTTTCAACTTACTTTTTAAAAACAGTTTAAATCTAAATATTTAATAAGAATTCAGTAAAACAGACCCAAACTTACATACTATGTAATGCAAAGCTTGTAAATTGTGCCTTATCACAACTGAATAGCATTTATAAAAAAAAAACGAAGCTTAAATTCTTTTTAAGGAGCAGGAAGTATACAGAAAGACCTTAATTGTATTTTATAGCAGAAGAGGTTGAATTTAGAATTTTAAACTTTAAACTACAATGTAGGTATTTACAGTTAATGAAATCAAGAGCCAATTACCATATTTATTTGTGAGTTCATTAAAAGAAGAAAGACAGGGCCAGCAATTGCGAGGAAAAAATCGAAAAGCTGAGCGGAAATTGATTAAGAAACCAAATTGGTATGTCAGCCACGTAACATGAAACGGAAATGCAAACATCTCTAATAAAGAAGAACGTTTCAAAAGAAAAGACACAAAAACTATTTTGTTTTAGGGCAATTTTCGCATTTCTATGTCACAATCTCATTGTTTTTCGACGATACAGGCCTACCGCAAAAAACTATGCATATTTTAAAAGGGTTCAGGAAGGCATATAGTAGAATTATATTTCCAAGTTCTTTTGGAGGCTCTAAATTTGAATTTAATGGTAGAGCGAGGATGTTGCATTGTGAGTGTCTGATAAAGAAACAAAAGGTTATAAATAAATAAATAAAATATAATTTGGTAAAAAAAATAACCATTACCAAAGGAAAATTAAATAATTTATGTTTTTGCGGTAACATTAACGTCTAAAATTTAGATGATATCTTTTGCATATAATTAGCGGCAACGTCGCGACACTTCGCAAACTTGTAAAACATGATGTCGCTAAATGTATTTAAAAAAAATAATATAATTAATATAATAAGTACTGCACTTTTTTTTCGGCATATGAGGTATACATTTTAACTAGAAAAAGGACTTGGAGATATAATAAGTCTTTATATTCTAAATTTACATCTTTACCTTAAGTTTAATAGAATACTTTGGTGGTTGTGCTTTGAAGTTTAAGCTCATGTTTTTTCAATAAATACATGCAGACAAAGGATATGATGTAAAATGGATTCTAAAATGTATAAATACATATACATATAAATTTATACATGTTGGTATCCATCTAATATTCCATCTGATATTTTTATATAAGTAACAAAAACTGCTCACAAAAAAATACACAATGGCAGCGAAGTGAACTGCATTAAGTCGTGTAAAAATTACAGCACAAAACGTGTTTTACAAAAGACATACATTATTAATAATGTAAAATAATAAATACATGACCAATGCATTTTTTTAAATTAAATAATCATTCAGTGTATTTTTTACCTCGGTAATAACGAAAAGTTACATGGATTTTTACTATGTTTAGCAAACAAAAAATGTATTTTTGGTTAGTTTTAGTATTTTTATGCAGGGTACACACCAAAAAATTGAGTGTAAAATTTTGCACTTGTTTTACACTCAAACTGGTACGTATTTATCACAAACAAGAGTGTAAATATCAAAAAAGTGGTATTTTCTTCTTTTTCAAAATTTCCTTTTGGACACTAAATTAAAGTGACTCAAAAGGACTTAATGGTCTTTAACTCTCGTTCTTATTGACCAGATACAAGTATTTCTTATTAACATAACCTCACAAAAAAACGTGGTTAACCCACAAAAGTACATCACAAACATCAAATATTCAATTTAAATCAATTTAAATATATAGAACGGTTTCATAGTATTAATATTTTCTTGACGAACACATTTTCACATAAAATACTTGATGCGTAAAATAAACGTTTTTACCGATTTAAAATTCTAGCCGAAAGTATACATGTTGCCCGTTCCACGGATGGAATGCAACTCCCAAAAAAGTTTCAGTATAAAATTTACCATTCAGACTCTAAGTTTTCGTGTGCTGGGCACTAAATCTGTTTCAATAACACATTTTAATGTACCTTTGCACTGGTTCTAGAATAATTAGTGAACCGTAATATTTTAAAACTATTTATTAATTGTTGGTTATATTTGACAACTGTGGAGAGCAGGATGTGCTCCAGGGAGAAACGACGCTTCTGTGCCTAATCTGATGTTAAAAGTCTGTGGGAAAAACGTATCTCCACAATGCGCTGGAGGAAGAAAACTAGAGGCAGCTTTCGTTTGAACACAGAGTGCAAAAATACCCAGGAAATAAATGTTACCATTATTTTTTGGTAAGATATGGGTGTGAATTACTAGTGTAAATATCATTCATACGTGTAAAAATTAACACTCGGTTTTCTCACCACTCGTATACCACCTGTTATGGGGTATTTGCCTTTAAATAAAGTATTTATGTAATTAAATAAAAAATATAATGATTTAGTTTTAAACAGTTTTGATTTTTTCTCTTGATTTTGTAAAATCGACCTAATCAAAAATTTAAGGTTGCCCGTTATTCCCGCTGTTTTTCATAATAGTTTATATTTATTTATGTACCTTGAATTGAATTGAAAGCCTTCTTTAATGTCTTATCAAAGTGCTACATTTTTTCATTATTAAACTAAAGTGTGTATGACATCAGTATATATATATATATATATATATATATATATATATATATATATATATATATATATATACTATATAATATAATGTAATATACTATTTAAAATAGTATATTACATTATATTATATACTGATGTCAAAATAGTCTATTTTTGAATGTTGCTATTTGAATATCATTACCAACGTTATGAAAAAAATATTAATATTAACTCGGTCGTAAAAAATATTTGATTAAAATCAAAAAACACGTATGTATATTTTAACAAAAAATTAGGCCATTTTTCATAAAGCCACATCACCAATCAGTCCGATAATAATAGTGTAGAGAACACTATTGTTAGGTGTGATTAATAATATGTATGGCCTCTATACGATTGTATTGTAAAGTGTTTTTATTGATTTCATTTTGAAATCGGCTAATTGTCAGGCTGGTGAATATTTGAACGGGGTAGCATCACATGTCATAAATTACCGTATGTTTAATGTGGGTCATTCCAAGCCACTTCAGATTACACATACCCACAAAAAAGCTTAGTTACTATTAACCAGACTATATTTTTCTTACGTATTTTTGTGCGCTGTAAACAAGTTTGATAATGAAAAATTTCGCTGACCTCAAAACTTAAAAAAAGTGCAAAAACGAATATTGGACGAGCTAGCTCGATATTTTCTAGTTCTCTAGCACGAAAACTATCGAATTCCGGAAGCTGTGCCTTGAGATACTTTTGATCAGAAAGTCGAGAACTATAAGATGTCCGAAATTCAGCCAAATTGGACTAAAGCTAGCTTTCTAACAAATCGCGGCTTTCTAGATTTCCAAAGTGCTCTAGCACCTATTAGGTGCTAGTTTAAAACTATTGATTTTTGGGGATTGTGTCTGACTGAAACCACTATTAAATAAGAAGGGAGAAAGGTACTATAGGGGTGCGCTACTTGCTTTGTGAAAATAATGTTAAATCTGTTAACTGGAGTACGTTCCTCCGCAATGCGGTGGAGGGAGAAAACTAGGGGCAGCTTTCCCTTGAACACGGATTGCAAAATTTATACCCAGGAAATCATTTTAACCATTATTTTATGGTAAGCTATGGGTGTTACTAGCATAAATATCATTCACACATGTGTAAAAGTCAACACTCGGTTTTTTACCACTCGTGAAATGTTTTTTACCACTATGCCATTTTTTACTGTGTTTATGGAATGACTCATACGTCATTATAAATTACCGTGTGTTCACATTCGATACTGGCGTAATCCATTCATTGGAAAATATAGTGAAGACCTCTGGTTTGTCAGTACTAAATCACGCCCAGTGTTAACCTAACTTGAATAAATGGCCATCGAACCGGGCCAATTGAATTGTCTGAATTGCTAAGTGTTATACACCGTTTTAGATACACTTCAACCTATATTTTATACAGTAACATAACACAATAAAGGGTTCGACAGTGGATCTAATTAATAGGTGTCATGTTTTAACAGAAAACAGACTTTTGAAGGTGCATGGGTTAAAAAATACATTCTAGTTCGTAGGCCTTATTATACATGCACTAGCATATAAATTTTGTAAATTGAGGCCAACATACCTAGTAAATAGACAAAAATGTAATAATAAAAAGAATATATTTTATATTTGCACATATACATTTGCCTAACTCGAATTTTGAAGTGTTGCACATCGTTTAAGTAGCACTTTAAACTATATTTTATAGAGTAACATAACATAATAAAGGGTTCGACAGTGGATCTAATTAATACTTCCTTCCTAAGCTGAAAGGTCCTATCTATATATGTTAAACATATATAGATAGGACCTTTTAGCTTAGGCAGAATAGGTGTCATGTTTTAACAGGAAACAGACTTTTAAAGGGACATGGGTTAAAAAATACATGCTAGTTTGTTGGCGTAATTATATGTAAATTGACTAGCTAGTAAATAGAGAAAATGTATGTATGTATATTTTTCGTTAAAAGTGTATTTTTCTTGTTCGCGATTAAGTAAAATCGGGGCTTTGTTAAAAAAATAAGGTTATGATATATTTTAAACATAGATAAAATATAAAAACAGTAAATATCTGCTCAAAATACACTTCGTTTTGCAAATTTGGATAAGGTGCCTGCATTACAATAAAAAAGGTAGCATGGATTATAGAAAATTGGGTTAATACAAGCTTAATGGGACATTTTCCCCGGCAAGTCCATTTGTTGAAAACGTCACTAAATTGTTCTAGGTCATAATCAACGCTAAAATTTCCAGTTTTGTGAACAAATGGAATAAGTAGTAAAAACAAAAAGAACTCTATAAATGACAGTAAGTTCCAGTTTTTGTGAATAGTATAAACAAAAATAACCCAAATGACAGTGAGTTTTGAAATAATTTTAGTAATGGATACATATTAACTTATATTTTTAACTGCATAATATAAAATTAAATTAGGGTTCAAATAAATAAATAAGGTAAATATAAATAGTTTTTATTGGTTATATTGGCTACTCTGATTACTTTGTCTTCCTTACGTTGGCTAAACTGTTAGAAAGAGATAGCAATTTTTACTTCATTTTGACATTCTTTGTTGTGAAGAAACTAAATATCTCATTATGTAGATATGTATGTATTTAATAAAAATAATAGTATTAATAATAATAATAATAACTCGATTTATTTCAAAAAAAATGTTTTAAATACAATACATATAGCACCTAAATAAAATCATTGATTGAAATATTGTCAAATAAAGCTTTAATTTGGCTTGTATGACTCAAATTCTTTCAGAGAATAAGGTTCCAAAGCACAAATGTAATTAAATAACAGTTTTTTAAAAGTTCTATTATTTTTATGTATTTTTATGTGTTGTGGTAGTTTATTAAATAAATACATAGCTGAGTAGTAAGGGCCTTTTTCAAAGGCAGCTAGCCTGTGCTTTGGAATCTTATAGTCCGTAACTCTGTCAGAGCTTGGCTCATTATTAAGAAAGAGTTCTTTATTTTTTACTAAAAACATGATACATTCATAAACATATAAACCAAACACAGTAAGTATATTTTTTGATTTGAAGAGACTTCGACAAGAGTCACGATATTTCAGACCAAAAATTGCACGAAGTGCCTTTTTCTGACATAAAAAAACAGACTCAATATCTTTACATCTTCCCCAAAAAATAATACCATACCTTAAAAGACTCTGAAAATTGGAATGATAAACTAGTTTTAATGTATGAATCTCCAAGTATCTCCTAAATATTAAAAATGAGTAGCTAACTCGGTTTAAATTTGCACGTAAATGGTCCACATGTGAACACCAGCTCAGGCCCTGGTCAATATGCAGCCCCAAAAATCTAACATAGTTTTCAACCTTTCTTTCGCAATTATTGACATTTATTGTTGTTTGTGCATCACGACGCAACTTAAATAACATAAAATTTGTTTTTTCTTCATTTAATATAAGTTTATTTTTAATAAGCCAATTTTTGATTGCTAGGAAAAGTATATCAGCATCAGAAATTAAAGTTTTAAAAGAGTTATATTTAATTAAAAAGTTAGAGTCATCTGCAAAACTGACCAGAGCCTGGTCTGGGTTTTGAAGAGTCTCATGCAGATCATTTATAAAAATAATGAATAGGAGAGGCCCAAGAATGCTACCCTGGGGCACCCCAACAGTGATATTTTTGACATCCGAAAGGAACTTGATAAAATCTTTAAAAAGTTGTACTTGCTGTGTACGGTTTGAGAGGTAGGACTTCAGCCAACGCAGTGCATGCCCCCTTACACCATATCTTTCAAGTTTTATAAAAAGAATTTCATAATTTAAACAATCAAAAGCTTTTGATAGATCTAGTAGTATTGCTAGTATTTCCTGTTTGTTTTCAAAACCTTCTAAAATACTTAGTACAAAATCATACACCGCAGTGGCCGTTGACCTACCCCTCAAGTAACCATGTTGTGTTCGTTTAAACAATTTGAATTTATCGAAGAAACCTAGTAATCTTTTACTCATAGCCATTTCAAAAAGTTTAGAAAAAGCAGGGAGCAGGCTTATAGGTCGATAGTTTTCTATCACAGTTGGGTCACCTTTTTTATAAACAGGGACCACAATAGCATCCTTGAGCCTATCCGGAAAGATTCCAAATAATAAGGAGTTATTTATAATAAAAGTTAAAGGTTTATATAACTCATTTTTACAATATTTTAATAAATTAGTTGAAATTTCATCATTTCCGCTACAATTTTTACTTTTCAATTCATAAAAAAAATTTAAACATTCCTCTTCACTTACAGGCGTAATAAACATAGAGTTATTGTTGACAGGTATTTTACAATTTAAAGGTACATTTTCAGATTTTGATATTGATGTTTTTACAGAGTTTATAGTAAAGTCGTTAAAATCATTGACAACTTTTTCCGCTTTTCCAACAAGTGATAAGTTATTTTTTGCGTTTCCTTTGTGTCGTATTTAATTTATTATACCCCAAACACATTTTGACTTGTTCTCTGCTGTGGTTATTTGAAAACTATATGACATTTTTTTGGCATGAGAAAGAGCACTATTATATTCCTTTTTTATATTTTTATAGGTATTATAGAAATGTAAATCATGACTACTTAAGACATAGTAAAGGTCAAGTTGCTCTTTATAATATTTTACTAGTGGACAGTTCACGTGTACAGTTCTTTTTTGTTTTCCTTTTCTATAAACCTTAGGAAAACTTTCATTGAAAATTTCGATGACAGTATTTATAAATGTATTCCATTGCTCATTTACATTTGCATTTGAGCACTGCAATACATTTTCCCACTTTTGCTCAGCAAGCCTGCTTTTAAAAGCTTCTTTGTTTTTAGAACTAAAAATCCTTATTAATTTTTTGTTATTTTTTACGTTATTTTGAACATTATATGTTAATTTTATAAGTTTGTGATCAGATATATGTTTTTCAGTCACAATTGTTTGAAAATTTCCTATATTTGTGTATATATTGTCTATTGACGTCTCAGCATTACAGTTTTTACGTTTATCAATCCTTGTGATGTTTTTATGAGTATATCGAAGACCATCAGAATTTAGTAGTGTTAAAAAATCATTTGTTTCTGAGCAATTTTCCAATAGATCAATATTAAAATATAATTTTATATGTGTAAAATGTTTAGGCGAAGTTGGCCAACCTGTCTAGGAAGTGGAAAAACACGTAATTAGCATTTACACATAATTAAATAGTTTTATTGTGACATGAACGAAAGTTTGCTAAATTTATGCGCTATTAAAAGGAAATATATTACAGTAACTTTATAAAAAGCATCAAAATAGGTCAACTTGTAAACTACACAACAAAAAAGAACGTCATTAAAAATTAATTAATAGTTAATAAAGTACTAAATCAATAAAATTTAACCAAAAGAAGTACAAGTTAGCTTGAATTTATTTTATTTTCACAAGAATCACTTATTAACTTTCTACAGCAGGCGCGGTGTGGTAAGTTAAAAAAAAAAACTATATTAAAATTATATTTTTGTTTAAAAACTTTTGACACTAGTAAAATTTCAATCATAGGTAAAATTAATTTTAATTAATTTTTCTTTTCATACATTTCGGATAATGGTGCAGCCAGAAAAACCATCCGATAAAGCTACGAAGGATATGGTAAAAAAATACAGGATCAGGGAAGTCAAGTTGATATTTTATAAACTTTATCATTTTTCCACCCGTCTAGAAAAGGTACCCGTTTCATATTTCTCACTCTTACTTGCGATGTTGCTATATCCTGCATTTCTCTATGCAAAACTTTGTAATTAAAAGAATTAGTAAAGTATCTGCCGGGCTATTTTAAGAGCTAAAATTCTGGGAAAGTATTTTTTATATAATATATATATATATATATATATATATATATATATATATATATATATATATATATATATATATGTATATATAGATATTATCTATAAGTGTGCAAATGTTGTAATTTTTCGTGTAGTCCAAAATCTGATATACTTTTTTTGATATTTGCTGAAGATTTGTACTGTAGTTTATATACTTCCCTAAATTTAAAGAGATTATTAAAAAGATATTAAACTATTTAAAATTGTTTTATATTAAAGGAAGCTTGTTAATTTTTATTTTTTATTATTATAATTTGTCAATTTCATATTCGTATAATACTTTTAATACTTTGTAATCAAATAGCGAATTTGTTTTTATATCTCTTTGCATTACTCTTACATATGTATGTAATTTTTGGTTAAGTGGAAGAACGATCTTGATCGAACTTCGCCATTTT